>NQVE01000005.1:721666-1443333 GCA_003260385.1 Cuscuta australis | reverse complement strand
AGCAAGGCATCTTCCTGTCAAAATGTTGCTGATGCTGATAGAAGCAGCTGCTCAACAAGGGAGAAAAATGAAACTATGTTAGAAATTTAATCTTAGCAGCAAGTAGTAATCAAGTAAGAGATAAGCATAAACCAGAAAAGAAAAAAAACATAATTTGTTGTCATATGCTTGGTGATAACTGTCATATATATTTGGCAAATTACATAAAAAGTTAGCTCGGCTTTATGAAACTGATACTCTTTTATTTATTTTTTATCTTTTTTGTGAATGATTTGAAACATGACTCTTTTTAAGGACAAAAGGGGTAAATGATTATATTTAAGAGAAGAGTGATATATCTGTATGTAGAACATTCTAATTAAAGAAAAAAAAGTTGAAACAAAGTCAAGAAACGAATTACTAAAATTTCGAAAATTGAGGGACTCAAATATGAGTTTAGAAGAGTCCATGGCACATCCAACTTCCCTCTAATTATCACAGCCAAACACACACCAGTCCCAAACTTTCTCCCACTCTCCTCTAAAGCCAATCTAACCAAACAAGGGTTTAAATTGTGTGCAAATAATCAGCCAGTAATTCAAGATCTTACATGGTGTGTCAGATAGAGGGTCATCAGAACCAGCTTTGCAGTAGGATATGATTAGGTCCTGGAATCTATTAATGTAGATGTTGTTAGTATTACAGTCAGGGTGCCATAAAATGAGATCCTTGAATGATGTAACAAGCTCCCCACGGAAGTTCCAAACACCGACTTCCCTATTTCTGAATGTCAAGAACAGCTGGTTCTCGTACAGAAATACGAAAGCAGATGGTGTAATGAACTGAGTACTACTGACCTCAGTCAGCTCAGAATTGCGAACCTGAATCAAATAAGAGAATGAGTTAATGCAATGATTTAGTACCTCAATTATAGACTGTTACTTAAGTTCTCGCCTTTCTATTGGACTCAGTGTGGCCCTCAATTACAAACATGTCATTTGAAGCAAATCTAGTTTTCATACGTGTTTGGTTCCAAATATGAAGGTTATTCTTGTTTGTTCATGAAAGGTTTGATCCAATTTTGGATTCAACTATATGATTTGATCCCAAATCTCAATTTAGTGCTCAAACACATTTGGTTCCCAATAAGAAGGGTATTTGGTCAATCCACTAAATTTGCAATTCTAGACCCCATTTCGGACTCCATCTGGCCCTTAACATTGCTATTTCTCTTAATTTGGTCTCAATTTAGTCCATTGCAAATAAAAATACCCTTCTTAATTGGAGCAAAATATTGCTAGGGACTAAATTGAGAATCTATATTGCATACCCGGGGATCAAATTCACTCCAAAAGAAAGTCTGTGTATGTATCTCTAAAATAATCACTAGTATTTTGCTATATAGGGTGATAAGAGAGGGAAGAGTGGAAGGGCACAACAGTAAAATCACTCACATCAAGAATCTGAAGATTCTCATTCTCTTGTTTGATGAGTAGCTTTTCATTGAACTGTTCAATGAATTCTATCTTCTTATTACGGTTCAGAAGATGGTTGAAGGATTTTAAGATGGTCCCATCCTCAATGGAGATAATCTTTAGAGGAACAAAGAAACTATCTCTGGTATATATTAACAGCATGATTCCTGGACTATATGGTTCAAAAGCAAAGATGTGAAGATGAAGTTAGAAAAAACACAAAAGGATTTGGCTAGTGAAGAAACATGTTATTCAAAAAGCTATAAAACCAAAGAAACAGACCAGAAATCTGTTCACCAACATATACTCAACAATGATGAATGTGTAACAGCTAAAACTGGTTTCCAATCAAAAGACATAGATCTACACTTAATTCACACTCCAAGTTGGGAAACAGCTTATCAGAAAAAGACGACTCCCTCCATTCTCAAAAAGGGTTCCTAGTTTGACCAAGTGTAAAAAGAAGAAAGTGTAAAATTGTAGTTGAATTCCAATTTTGCCCTTGATCTGATGGGTAAAAGTAGATGTGATGAATAGATTATAAGAGAAGAAGTATGATGTGATAGGTAGGGTATGAAAAGTAAGGGTAAAAATGGGTTTTTAATAGAAAGTGGAAGTGTTTTGTTAGAAGTGGAAAAAATGAAAGAGGGAGTGTTTTTGAGAACGGAGGGAGTAGTTAATTTTTATGAAAAATAGCTTCTTTTGTTCAAAAGAGACTCTTTTTGGAACATCACCACCGTCATAATACGGTACATCAGGAGCAAAGGGGAAAATTTATGTGTCAAACTCATACATGATTTTAAAAAAAGGCACAATAGCTTTTACTAAAGCATGCAAATACATACAGTGCTTGAAGATCTGCAAGTGAACTTACCTGATTTTAATTTCTTCAACATTTTTATCCGAGATAGAGTATAACAATGTGTAATTCTTCAGGTCAAATACCTTGTATATACTGATGAAATAGAAAAATTTTAAAATTGTAAAATTACATTTACACACAAAAATAAATACTCCCTCCGTCCTATAATGATCTTCCCAGAGCACTATTCCAACTTCACGGGAATTTATATTTATTTGTGTTTTTTCATGGTCTATATGATAAAATAAAATATTCTTGTCACCACTTGTTTTGTTGAACTTTTGATGTAGTTTTTAAATATGTATGTTTTATTTTTTATTTCTATACCAATATTTAAATAAAATAGATTGAAAAAACTTGGGATTTTTCTTCGTTTTGTGAACCGGGAAGATCATTATAGGACGGAGGGAGTAGAAGATAATGTGGGATATCTAAATGAGCATATACCTGTCCTGGGCAGAGTAAGTGAGCACTTTCCCGTTTACATCATCAAACTCTACAAATCCAGGCCATTTTAATGACTCTGACTCAAACAAAGCAAAACCAGCATCTGCTGTACCTCTTCTAATGAACCTTACAAGTTACAATATCAAGTATGCAGCATATCAGTAAAAAGAAATATATAATAAACATATGATACGGCTAAGACCACATTTGGCATCATTAATCAATCAGCTTATTCTGATTATCAGCAGAATAAATAGCCTTTGATTAGTTATTGGTCTATTTGGCTGAAATCAATTTTACCAAATACCATTCCAAACCATTTGAACCAAATAAACCTTACCAAACATGCTCTACGTAAAGGTAAAATGGGAGAAAATAGTTGCCTACTCAATCCCAGTGGTCCGACACTTCAAAGAGCTAAAATTGTCTGAAGAGTGAACTGAAACAGTGATTATCGAATCATTGTTTCTATTGTAGAACAGACTCCGTATCACTTCATCTGGGCTGACATTCAGAAAACATATTTTCTTGTTGGTCTCTGTGTCAACAGTATAAACAAATGATATGAGTCCCCCACTAGTTGCTACAATGTTAAGATTTGAGAAAATGTATACGCCTAAATAATTTAAGAGTGAGTTGGGAATGCTAAAAATACAAGGGAAAGAAATATAGGGAGAAAGACAGAGAATTTGGAAGGAAAGAAAATGTAGGAGAAACAAATAATATACAGAGTATGAAAGAGGTTAAAACTCATTAATTAATTTCATATATTTGTTCAAACCTTTTTCATATAAAAATACAAGGGTTTGCCTGCAGCCTGGTGCTGAAGCATCTCTGTAGTGCTAGGGTCTAAGGAAGGGCCCCACCATAATAGCATGATGCAGGCAAACCTTACATTGCAAAAGATTGCTTTGAATGCTGGAACCCATGACTTCAAGGTCACACAACAACACCTCAACTCGAACACCAAGGCTCCCCTTGCATTTTTACTTGGATATCTATATTGTATACTAAAGACTAAGAAATCTAAGTATAAATATTCATATTTGATTTCCCTTCATAGTTTAAAAAAGTAAAAAAAATATGACAAAATCATTTCCTAGTGACTGAAAAGGTTGAATTAAACTCATAAAATATTCAATAACCTCTGCTAAATGCTGCACAGAGACCAGATTGAGCAAGAGCAAAGACAATATCACGTGCTGCGATTATCTCACTAATCTTAGACCTGTTCCTCAAAAATGGAAGTGCATCCGGACTATATCCTTTTGGATCGTGAGTATCATATTCCTCCTGAAATCATAATGAAGTAAACTATCACATAGAAGGGTATATCGAGGCACTGAACCCGCCCTTTCAATCACAGCTCTTCAACTATGAAAAACAAAATAGAACAAAATAAGGCCCATCGACACAGCAGTAAACTTGCTGATTCTAAAAGAATTACTACTTCCAACTGTGTAACTGTGATATAATAATGTAAAAGCCTCTTAGAATTGGCTATATCCAAAGAGGCACAGAGAGAAAAAAGAAGGGTGTTTTAAAATCAATTTACCCAGTATTTAGCACAGCCAAATCTGGACTTTTATAGTAGAGACATAATCATGTTCATAACAGATTCAAAATGAGAATGAATGGCAAATAAAATCAATCTGAAAAAGTTAATAAAAAAACGATCCAACACACCTGAAATCGGATGTTTCGAAATCTCTCTTGTGAATTTCTCATGGATAAAGCCCGGTTAGGCTTCGAAGAGATCTCCCTCCTCTGAAGCTTCTTGACGCAATTGACGGACCCATTTAT
Source organism: Cuscuta australis (assembly GCA_003260385.1). Taxonomy (NCBI): domain Eukaryota; kingdom Viridiplantae; phylum Streptophyta; class Magnoliopsida; order Solanales; family Convolvulaceae; genus Cuscuta; species Cuscuta australis. The sequence goes on along the minus strand of NQVE01000005.1, from coordinate 1,438,767 downwards.
GCCACTGCGTGGTTGCCTCTTAGCCACCACTCGCCGGCCGCAGCACGGCCTGGGACTCGCCGATACTCTCTTCCCGTCCATCACCCCCAATCCGCCGCAGCGGCACACCAAGCGCTGCAGAAACACTCACAAGCTCCGAAACAACATTCCCCGGTTTCGGAAGACAAAAAGCGGATTCCCGCCTTTGAACAATCTGGACGAACCCTAAATCTCCGGACGTAGATATATGGGAAATTCAGGGCATTCCAGTCCCCTAAATTGAAATTGAAAAAAAAAACAACAAATCCACCGGAAGGAGGGAAACTGAGAGAAGACGGGTGGGCGGCGAGAAAAGGCCGCCGCGGGAGGGATTTTTAATTTCTTCCAAATAGTTTCTTTAAAAAATGTTTGGAGTGATTTTAATTTTTGTTTAATTTAATTTTCTCGAATAAATTCGGATAAATTTTAATAAATAATTGAATTAAATTTTAATTTCGTATTAATGTAATAAAGATGACAGTTCCAATAACATTAGCAATGTCATGAATGACCCGTATTAATGTAATAAAGATGACAGTTCCAATGACATTAGCAATGTCATGAATGACCCATAGGCCGTATGATGTTCTGTTTGTAAAATTGACATTTCTTACCTCTCTTAGCCTCCGGTAAACTCTCACCCTACCCCGCCCTGAGCCCACTGCCCCACCCCTTTCAAGTGCATCACACAAGCTTATAAAATGCAATTGAAGGGGTCTGGCGGTGGGTTTGAAGTAGGATGGGATGGAGATTTAATTGGAGGGTTAGAAAGATAGGATCTGTCAATTTTAAGAACAGAGCATCATACGGCCCTCGGGTCATCTCATGATGTCAAAAGAACCGGATGTATAAGATGGGTATAAAAAACCAACATCAGTTCACACATTGATCTTTTAAAAAAATGTGAAACATAGCTTTTTACTTTCAAAACAAAGTAGCATCCAACATAATTACACCACCCAATTTTGAGTATCCATAAGAATGACTAGAAAATGAACAAGGAATGTATCTTGATGCAAGTAATAATGTACAAATAGGGCAAACTTCTTTTAGTTTACTCCTAGCATTACTCAATCACAAAAGTATAATGCAATCCAGTATCTATTTTTTTATACGAGTGATATATTAAAAAATTTCGATATTTTTATTATTCTTTTAGAAATATTAGCCCATAGGAATATCAATAATATTAACGAGTATTTGTGTAGAATTAAAGTAACAATATAAACTCCTTCAGTAAAAAAGGAACAAGAAAAACTCGATACTTAGGTTTTTCGACTTATCTATATCGATATAAAACATGCTCAAATTGTAAGAAAGAATATACATTTATAACCACCAAATCGTTTTTTCTTAATTACATCAAATAAAAAAACCAATGATACTATTTACAAATGAAGAGAAGATAGATAAGGGTGTTGGAGGTTGGGACTAATCACCTAGAGGAAAAATACTTACTTTAACCTCAAAGAAGACACCATGGTTGACATTATTAGAGACAATCACAAGAAGATAATTATTATACTTCGTACGTGAAATACTATGCGATGTCATTCTAGGTGTCATCCGTAGTGTGACTGTAGCGCGACCCCATCTATTTGGGCAGCTCTAATGTCCGTTTTTGGGCTGCCCCTTTTTTCACCGTCTGTTTTTTCAGAAAGGAAACGTACTCCTGCTGCACCATGACGCCTCCATTGACAGGGTCGAAACTGCACCTGTAGAAACTAGAGATGGAATAGGAAAAAAAAAGTGATCAGAAAACAAAAAATAAACATACATTCATGTTTTGCATGTTATGTTTGCAGTTTTTGGCTTTTGGTTTTTTTCTCCAATAGTTTTAAATGTAAAATATGTCAGGTTGGTCTGTTTTGAACTTTTTTAGTCAAACTGGACTTTGATCATCAAACAAGTTCCCACCCCCACCCCATAATAAAATGTGTTCTTTTAAGAAACTGCTAGCAAAAAATGACACTACAGAAAAGTAACCTCCTACCTCCCATCCATGCCAGCAGCAATAACAGTGTTTCCAGTGCCAAATGCAGCAATGAATTGGGTACACTCCGGCAAGTGAAACCGGGCAAATGACCATTCCGAGCTAAAGTACTTCGGTAAAAACCCTGTTGAGTGAGAAGAGAGAGAATATGTTTTCAAAAAAAATTGGTAAAAGAAAATGTAGTGTCGAATTCATTGCTAGAAAATTTAGAATTTCCTCACGGACATTGCAGTTTTGACATCACGGGACACAAATACACAATAGACTACTTGTAATTACACTCCAAATGATATGGCCAAAGAACCAACAATGAGTCAGAACCCCCACCCCAAAATTGACCTTGAACTCTTCAAATGCCACATTTTGCTCCTAAGTTACCTCATTAATGATCTTGAACATTTAAAAAAATGATTTTCTGACATCCCACATATACATATGCCACAAACATGATTAGGTACATGAAGAAAGCTCTACTTAAAAAGAAAGCACACACCTTATAAACCCAAAAAAAACTTGGCCTGAATTGGATCAATAGTTTGAATTTATGAATTATGACATGTATTTTTTGTTGCAAATTGTTTTTCCATTGCTTGTATCTTTCTTCACATATCTAAATGTCTGTGTATGTGAGTGTGTGTGTGTGTGTGTGTTTGAGGCATCTACATATATGGCAAGTCAAAAACTGAAAAGACTTCTTTCAAGCTTTTGTTTGTTTAGGTCAAATAAGAGAGAAACGGAGTTTGTTTTTGTATTTGGGAAAAAGAGAAATGGAGAGATAAATGAAAAAGGTGGGCCCGATCTCCCTTTTATTTCTTCTGCTACATGGAGGTAAATCTCCTAAAATATGTATTTTTCTCACTTGGTCTCCCCATTACTTTACCATAATCTGCCATATTTACCTCTAAACCAAACAAAGGCTGAAGGTACAAAGTAATTAATGGGTAAAAGTGCCTGGGATGTCTCTATACTATACCTACTAATCCTACTATTCAGTTTAGTCCCTGTACTAATTACTAAATATTACATCAATTTAGTATTTTTCTTTAAATACACCGCTCTGTCAAACTATGGTGTATCAATCCTTTTACAATAGATAAAGTTCAATTTTATCGTTGAACACAAATATTTAATTCAGTCATAATACATAGTATGCTAAAATAATCAATTTAGTCAATGTCTTTGTTATCTTTGAAAGAAGATTTAGCAAAATAGTGTCTATTACTCTATTTTGCTAAAAAAAACAATATTTTTGGCCCTGAGATATTAAGCTAAAATATCATCATTTAATTATAAAGTTTACAAAATAAAATTTAAATAATAAATTAAACATGTAATTTCATTAAATTAATAAATCATTTTTTCGAAATGTTTCAGATTCTTCTATGTTTTGATGCATTATGTCATCATCGGTGCCACTGTCAAATTATTATGTTGTTGCAATATTCAATAGAGAGGCTAAAGTGAATGTTTATACATATGACAAGGACCAAATTGAATATATATCTAGTATAGGACAAAATTGTGCATGGTAAAATGCCAGAAGCCGTTAAGCATAACCGCAAAGTTAGACGGCGGGACCTATTTGAACAAAATATAAAGTACAGGGACTAAATTGATGCAATTTTGGCTAGAACTAAATTGAATATTTTGTTTAGTATGGAGACTTTCTAGGTACTTTTAACAAAATTGATGAGAAAAGTTAATGAGACGGTTGAAGAGCTTATGTTCAATTAGGATTTCTTGTTGACATCCAAACACAGAATAGATTCTCACCTTTCATGAAAGACAATGATGAGCCAGGGTTGGTGCCTGTGCTTGGGGAAACAAGAGCATCGAGAGAAGATGATGAATGCTGTTGGTATAAGAGGGCTTGATTTCCAACAGCAGCATTGCTACAATTGGTATCAGTTGCAACATCCTCCCCGACAATTCGCACCCTTAGGCTGTATACATGAATAGTACCTTTGTCACTAGACACTGCTAACCATTGAACATTTGGTGATAGTGCTATACTGTAAATATCTGCTTTGTCTACACCTCTTCGTACCTATCAGGAAATGGAAGTTCTAGAGTCAGCATAATGCAAGAACATAACCACAATAACTTGTTAAGACTCAAGAAAAAGCTTGCTTACAATATATAGCCCAAAACCCTATATGTCAGGTTGAATTTTTTTAATTTATCATTATATGTTAGTTAGCTTGATATCCTTGCAAGATTGTAGCTCGTCGGACAACATAAGGCCATAATGTTGGTTGCATACTGCAGTTTTATATTTTATGAGATGACTTATAAATGCCATACTCCCCCCCCTAAAGAATTTCTCTTTCTTAATAAGGATGTTCCAAGATATGTTCACATTTCCTCTAAAGAAAATAGTTGTGTTGCTCAAGTTATTTCTCTCTCTAGGGCAAAAATCTCAACAACTTCACCTCCGCAAAAAAGTAACTGAGAAGGTCTTTGGGGGGGCAGAGGGAGTATAACATAACTAGTGAAAAATTATAATATAGACAAAGCCAAAGAAGAGAGTATAGCTACAAAAAAATCTATAGCTATCTAAAAAAGAAGATACTGCTTTTTGCACAAACATACTTCTTAAGTGTTTAATAAGCCTGGTGAGAGAAAGTATACCTCTTGCAACAGAGTCCCATCCATAGTATTGAAAATTCTAACCAAAGTGCCCTTAGTACTAGCTGTGGCAAGAAGAAGCCCGTCCATTGTCAAAGTCATGCATGAAATTTGAGAATCATGAGCCTTGATGAATTTTGTCATGTTCAGTCCAAAATGCTCAACCCGAACATGTCCACTTCTAAGACCAGGACAAGCCAATACAAATGTGTTTGAGTAGTGTGACAAGCAGCAAAGCCCCCTGGGGTTAGCCCAAGTCTCTATCTGGTGAAGAAGCTTTAGATCCATAAAGTTGTGTACATATATCTTGTACTCAAGCACAACCACAACATGGTCTCGTCTTAGTTTCACGGCACGAACCTCGGATCTAAAAGAAAACTCCCCAATGCACCTGTTTTGATCGTCATTATCAGAACCTTAATCCCAACCCGTTGAGATTGGCAACTTTAAATTTAGTGTTAATTAATTTTAAAAAATCAATTAACACTAATTGCACTATAATTTCATGCCAAAAGGTACCCATGTCTCTAAGTTATTTTACCACTTTCTTTCTATTCTGTCCCAAAATCATCACTAATTTCTTTTTAAGCCTATCAATATGTAGTTCACACTTCTTGGTACATCTCTTTCTTCTAAAAATTTCCAGCCACACATTTTTCATTTTCCTAAACATTGTTCTTGGTCAAAGTGGGTAATAATTATAGGGTAAAGGGAGTAATGCATATGATTTTCGCCCTTTCATGTACATCTTGTTGTTATTCATCCCTGTAATTAACATCTTTCTCTTTTTTTTTCCACTCTGTCAACCTCCACTTGAAAAAATGGCATGAGTCGTATGACACAATTATATCAATATGTGTTATTTTTTAACAATTTATTGGAGAATGTTAGGGGTGTTATGGCTGATTAAAACCCCATCATCCCACTTTCAATTTATGCTTTGCTGGCTTTTGGGGAAAAATATATGTAGTATTATGTATTTGAAAAAAGACATTGGAAATGCCAGAACTCCTGGATCAACATCAGTCTTTAGGAGATTGACGGAAAGGGATCAAAAAGAAATAAAAAACATAAATTACATGAATGAATAGTAAAAAGATCTCTTCTTTCCAAACCTAAAACAATGTTCTATATTCTTGGGATGAAAACCATATTTAAAAAACTTATTAGTGGCAATGTTGTATGCCAGATGCCCTTCCTGTCACAAGACTCGCGACTCGCGACAGAAAGAACAGCAAGATGAAAAATCTAATATTATCATAATAAGTTTTTTCCGCATGCATGGAACATAGCAGGAGAAAATGGCAGGTTGAAATACTTGTTTAATAACATCATGCCCATTACAGACAGTGTGAAACCATTATGTAAAGCAAACCTGCTTTGATGATCATCCCAAATAATAACTTTGTTTGGTGGGTATTGAGTGTTGTCACGTGCACCAACAAGGGCTAAAATATTGCACCGAAATAGCATTTCAACAATCCCAAAGCCCCCGCTTTTGAGATCACGCCTAAATGTCTCCTTAAAAGGTTCACAATTATAAATACGGAAACCAAAGGTTGTGCCAGCAGCAAAGCAACTGTAGTCCTGGTTCCATGATACTGAATATAACTTAGTTTCATCAGGGTCATTGGACTCTGATTCATATGCACCAAAGGAAGAGGAAGGAAATATCCCTTGAGATGTTGACAGAGTTGAACCCATTGGAGAAGAGAGGGTAGACATTCACCTTCTTTAAAGATTGGCTTTTGGTTGACAGTTAACAGCGGGTTGTTTTAGTTGTATTGAATGAACATGACAGTATCAGCTGTTTATAAAGAGATGCTTGACCGCCTTGACAAAATTAGTTTTACACTGTTAGCTAATAACAATTAACATGTAAAGTATCTTGCAAGGGCATGAGTATGCTTTGTATAGAAATAGCATTAAGTAGGATATAATAACAATATAATGTTTTCGGAAAGGTTCTCTTGACCATAGAAAAGAATAACCCGAGAATGACCCAAGCATTTTGGGGAACCTACAGTGCTGCGTTGGTAAAATTGATGGTTTTACCCCCCTAAACCCCACACCCTAGCCCCCCTCCCCTGGCAGAATACCGCTAGAGGTGGGGCTAGGGTGGGGGGTTTAGGAGGGGTTAGGGGGTAGGAACAATCAATTTTACCAACAGAGTACTGTAAGTGCCCCAAGTCATTCTCATGTCATTTTTTTCTAAGGTCAAAAGAACCATTTGTAATGTTTTATACTCCCTCCGGTCCTAAAAACTCTTCTTGCTTTGACTATTTTTGGTCAAACAGTGACACACTTTGACCACTAATTATGAGAAAAGTATATTGAATTATAATATAAATTCAATATACTTGAGTCAATCTTAGGATATAACTTTGATACATCAAATTTTTATAACATTTAATTATTTAGATTATGTTTAATTTGTGGTCAAATTTTCAGTTTGACTAAAAAAGTCAAAACAAGAAGAGTTTTTAGGACCCGAGGGAGTATTTAAAAACCAATTACTTATTATTCTATTCAATATTATTAATTATTGACTAATGCTTATTAGAATGCAACAACCCTAGTACAATCCCAACTCTGTTAGAGTGTAGTGGGTCAAGATGTAGGCAGTCTTACCATGTAAAAACATTTAGCGGTGGTTACCACTTACCACTACACTTTTGATGCATTGTTGCATTTATTCACCAAAACTTCATTGACAAAAAGAAGCTAGGGAAGTTTAATGAGTCATTTTGATTCAGTCCATTAGTTACCTAAAGCTAAACACTTGTCAAAATGACTCTTTTAGCTTCCCTGGCAACTACAACAATTACCTATTAGAATAAGTTTTAAAATGAATTATTTATTCATATTTGTGTATTTAATTATCCAATAAGAAACAAAAGAAAAATGGCAACAAAAAAAGAAAAAATAATTAGAAAATAGAAAGTACTTTGTGTTTGTGAAGTTAGAAAGTAGAAACTACTGGATATTTAATAATTACTACCTCCATTCACACACAAACAATCCTAAAATACTTTCTAACAACTATTCATATTGTCAAACTTTATCTTTTCTTTGTCTATCTTCATTAGTATTCTTTCTTTATCTATCTTCATTGCTCATTGAATAAAACAAAATACTCATGTAGTTTTAAAAATATCCCTTTGTTCCTAAACAAACATCAAATTCACTATTTACACGGTCAAACTTAATCTTCTTTCTTAACCTATTTACGCTAACCATTTGCTATAATAAAAGAATCATGGCACGTCTTATTTTATTGAACTTTTGTTGCAATTTTAAATATGTAAATTTTGTTTCTAAAATTTACAAAAATAATTAAATAAGTTGAAAATTAAAATAAACATGGGTCAACCATAAACTAAAGTTTATTTAGTGACAAAGAGAGTATATAAAATTTACTTTTAAATTTTTCACCAATTAATTAACAAATTGAATGGGAAAAAATTGGTCAAACACCATAAACCATTATGGGATGTTTTTTGGGATAAGGGAGTATGAAATAGTCTTAAACAAGAAAAAATGGCCTATGAGCCATTTGCCAAACATAGCCATTCAGATTTCAGAATGCCATGGGATGATACTTTGTGCTTCTATATTTGAGCCAGGGGTCTTTGAAAACAGTATTTCTACTTTCGAATAGTGGTAAGTCCTGCCTGCGTACACACACATCTTTGTGGGACACACCCTATAAAAAAAACATGCGAGCCTTTTTGGGATAGATGAAACGCATTGTGCTCGATCCTACAAGTGAAACCACTAAAGGAATATCTTAATGTCTTACAAAGTATCATAATTTCTTACTCCTAACGGAGACACAAAATCTGGCCTTTTTCATAAGAAAGGCATCATCCTGGTGGTACAGTTTATCCGCTAGGATTCCATATAAAGAATTGGTTTCAATGCTACATTGAAAAACTAACCCTGCTAGAGCAGATTTTCAAGAGGAAAATCCTCAAGAACCTAACACATTCATGACCTAGTGTATCCACGAATGTGGAATCTATCCAAAGTGAATCCACGAATATATACACAACAAATAGAAGGGAGAATCATGCTACGAAACACTCAGCTAAAATTGGGCATGAAATCCGCATTTCACACAAAATTCGAAGAGAAATCGAGCCAAACTGAGAGTAGATTATATACCTTGAAATTGAGCCGATGAGAGAAAAGGTGAGGTCGGAGAGAACCGAACGGAGAAGAAAGCCTTGAGCTTCTGCCTGCGAATCAGATATGGAGGGTAGATCAGATGGGAGGGAGATTGGAATAGAAGTTGGAGTCTATGAGGAACAAGGAGTAGGAGTAAATTTTTTTTTGACATTTTTTTGTCCCTTTGTAACTTTTAGTAAATTTTACTCCGGGTAAATTGTTTGGTTATTTTGGAATGGCAAGAATTTCTTACCTTAAAACTTCGAGACATATTATGACCCGGGAGGTTTAAGATACTTCATTAAATAGATGGTTTTATCTCATAATCCTTCCAGACTCTATTCCACTGTTCCTACCTGCCCACGTCATCGCAACATTCTCGTGCCTCCCTCCTCAGCATTGTAGCCAATCGGCGAAACAGAAAGGGGGTAAAGGTTGCTGAGATGGGGTGGCAGGTAGGGACTAATGGGTAGAGTTTAAGGAGAGACTAAGGGAGTAGGAATGATTAAATTTACGAATGATATGACTCGAAGAGATCTCGAGTCATAATATGACTCGAAGTTCAATGGTCAAAAGAACCATTTTGTTTTGTCTGGAACATTTGATTGACTAGGTGGAGCAATACCGGATACAGAATATATCATATGCGCAATAGTGATTCACCAAAATCTTTTGAGTTTATTATAAAAGGTGTTCGATAATTTTTTATTGCATATCTTTTTTATAAATTATTTAACAAATTAAAATATTTTTGTCCCGTCTTAATTTATGCGGAGTATAATTTTTTATGTAATTTTTAGATATGTAGTTTTAACTTTTTATTTGTATACTAATTTATTAAGAAAATCATTTAAACAAAAAGATGGAGTTTTGCCGATAAAAACTAGATCAATTCTTTCATGGTTCTAAGGTTCATACTTAATATATGGATCTTGAGAAATGGAATGACTAAATGTATTGAACTTTATAAAATAAAAGAGATCCATAAAAATGTGAAACTGTCTACACTACACATTTGGAATTTTAAGACCACGATAGAACAACTTAAACACAAAATAGGAAAGTTTTGATGAACGGAGCGAGATAAATTTTTAAGGAAATACCATCTTAGTCTTTGTGTATTCATTCAATTTGACTTTTTTTAAAAATCAAATTAACCAACTTTGAACCTCAATTAAGTAAAACTGTAATATACTCCAAATTTTAAAAGAAAAATAATTTCTTTAAACTTATATTGTGAGAACTTTCCAAAATTTTATTTAATCATAATAATATGCAATATATATATTTATTCAATTTGACACAAAAATTCGAACTAGATAAATACATTAAGACAAAGAATAATACTCGATCTGTATATCTTAAAAAACAAGGTACAAAAGTATTACTCTATAATAAGACATTATATTATTGAAAGTATTATTTGATACAAATATTATGATATAATTTTTATTCTGTATATTCAAGTTTCTTTACTATTCAAATAGTTAAATTTTATTCGCCTTTTTTATTTTTATTAATTATTTGATAAAATAATACTCCCTCCTTCCACAAAAAAAACTTCTTTTTGCGCGTTACGATGTTTGACTAAAGTTATTTTCAAATAATTTAATATGAAAAAGGATTTGAATTTTAAAAATATTACATATTAAAAAACTATATTAAAAGATCTACAAAACTAGAAATAACATGACTATATTATTTTATCAAATAAGTAACGAAAATAGGCCAACAAATTGAATAAAGTGTGATCATGTGAATAGTAAACGAGAAGTTTAATTGTGAACGGATGAAGTATAACAATGTCACATCAAGTTTCTTACATAATTTGTTGTTATTTTTTACTTCCTCCATCCCAATTTGTATCGCCTTTTTCAGTTTACGATATTTGACTAAAATTTTTTCAAATCATTTTATATAAAAAATGTGTAAAATTAAAAAAAAATACATATCAAAATACTATACTAAAAGATCTACAAAACTAGTGTTGACATGACTATTTTATTTTATTAAATAACTAATGAAAATAAAGAAAAAAGTAAATGAAGTTTTACCTTGTAGATAGTAAACATGCAATTTAATTTGGGACATAGGAAGTAATATGTAAAGTTTATTATTTATTTCTCTCCGAACTCTCTAATAAATTATATTGAAAATAACTTAAAGTCAAATGTCATAAACTGAAATAAGTAATTTAAATTACGAGGGAGGGAGTGGTATTTAAAAGTAAAAAATTGTAGACACAAGTTGTTTAAATGAGAGAAACATTGTAGGCTACGAGTACTTATCTATTTCTTTTATAAAAATGCAAGAAGTGAAAGGTTTATTTTGGAATGAAGGAAAAAATATTGTTCCTTTTAAGACAAATGGAGTATGGTCCCGTTTGGCATCAGCGTCAGAGATTAGCGTTAGCGTTTTGAAAAAGCTATCCGACGGTAGCCTTTAGCGTTAGCGTTTTCAGAATTAATCTGCACCGTTAAAATTTTATCCAAAACGCTAACGCTAATCGAAAATGCTGTTACCAAACAAAGCCTATATTTATGTGTAGTAAATCAAATTTTGGACAAAAGCAGCTACTTGCTCCATCCCCATGTATTTGTCCACATTTGACTTTTGGAACTGTTCATCTAAGCACTTTGACTCATCAAATTCTCTCAATGTGTAAGCCTAAATATAGTCATGTGTGATCTTGTTTGATTTGTATTAACATATAGATTATTAATATATAATTTTTATAATTTTTTAATATACAAATTACAAGATAAAATGGATTAAATAAGTGCATTGGATGGTGTGTAAAAATGAAAGTGGACAAATACAGGGGGACAGAGGGAGTATTATACACTTATTAAATAGTGTTTCATTTATTCTTTTTGGAGAAAATACTCGTTATGTTGTATTGAAATAAACTAGCCGTTATAACTAAAAATGTGAATCGACTTAGTCTCTTCAACAAAGTTTTTTAAGATATTATTGAAAACACTTAAGGCTTGTTTGATGAGCCTTGTAAGTAGAGTAGAAAAAAAATGACAAGGGTTTTGATATCTGAAACAAAATCCGATCTCTCGTTGTTGTGTTGATGTGAAAGAAACGGAAAGTCCGACTGACAATTGGCGACAAGAACAAGGTGGCATCACCAAGTCCGACAGACGATGAGGACCAATCTAGCTGGACCCTGGATAGCGACTGGCACCGGACTCCGACTGTGAACGGAGCCCGTTCTTCGAACCAGATGTTTACAGGACACGAGAATCTCTCATATCACTCACTCACTCTATAAGAGATAATGCGAGCTATTTTAACAAAACAAACCCAATAAGGTTCCTGGAATTTTGAGCAAGAGTTTAAGCCTATACTCTTATACTCCAGTCTCCCACAAGTTGGAGACTTTACATGAATGCTCCAAAAGATTGCATTTTTGTTCACCAAACTCTTCAAAAGATATAGATTTATGCAGTGGAGTATTTGTGTAAAACCCCCAAATACTGAGGGGATTCACAATGATTTTTCTGAAGTTTATTCGATCTTTGTATGTTAATTAACGCAAGAAGTCACAAACAAACACAGATATAAGCAATTGTCCCATTAACACTAATCAGAAAATGAAAATGTTGATGTAATGCAATATGGAACTAAGGAATCTATATCGAGATTTTTGTCATTTACCTGAACTTTTAGAAAAATTGGGCGAGTTCACCCGATCTTTAAAATTACACCAATGCCCCCTCAACTTTTACACGCTCATCAATATACGTTATCGGATCTTGACGAAGAGGTCGTAGATTAATTGAATGAAGAGACTGATTGGTGATAACGAACTTTATCTACTGATTCCGACCTTCAAATTCGGTTATCAAAGATTAAAGCAAGAATTTTTAAAGTTTTTTCAGAGGTAATCTGCGCAATTTTTGAAAAGTTCAGGAGGAACAACACAAAAAACTCAATCTATTTCAGTTCATCATGAACCTCATAAGAACATTCAAAGACCAATGTGATCCATTTCCTTTCAAATTTTGAAACCCAAACAATGATATGCTTGTTTTTACCAAATAAAGCAGGCATAATCACACAAGACTATGATAAAATTGCATTAGATAGAAGAATTTGACGGTTCTGGAAGTAAAACCAAGATCAAAAGGTTGAAAAAAACTTGTCAAAATGCTCAAAAAGAAAACACAGATGTTTGATTCAGATGATAAGAACAGACAGAAAGCATAAATCAAGGAGCATCAGAAAACCTAATCGAGAGAGGAAGCTCCCGCTGCTGCCGCTACATCCTCCACTGTAAATTTCCCCTTCTCCTTACCAGTAGACCTTCCCTTCGCCTTCCGATCAAGCAGATCTTTGCGATCCTTGTCCAGCTTCAGCTTGGTGACGACGACCTTCGACGGATGGATTCCGACGTTGACGGTGTTGCCGTTAGCCTTCTCCCTGGTGATCCGCTCGATGTGGATGACCCACTTTTTACGGTAGACCTGGACGATCTTCCCCTCTCTCCCCTTGTACGTGCCGCGGACCACCATCACCTCGTCGTCCTTCCGCACCGGGATGGAACGGACGTTGTACTTGCTCCGGAGCTCCGTCGAGAGCGGCGCGCTCATCAGGACACGCCGGACGCTGGACGGCGCCGTGAAGTGCGCCTTCCGGCACTTCCGGCGGGAGCTCGAGACGCGGGGATTGTACTTCATTGTTGGCGTCGGCGACGGCGTCCGCTCGGCTGAGAGTTAGGCGATTAGGGTTTTGTCTCAATGGTAGGGATCAATAATATAAAGCCGCGGGGGTTCCGCGTATTTCTTCAGCCCATGTAAACAAGTCGGGTTCTTTCTTCGGCCCATGTTAAACAAATTTAAATTTGTTTCGGTTCGAAATCAGAATCTTATTTCATCCGCGTCCTAAATGAAGATTTTTAGTTTGATATGAAACCAATTTTAAGTAAGGTGAAAATGTGTGACTAAAAGAGATCTAAAAGAGAGATAAATATTGAGTCACTCAAAATTTTCAAAAAAATAAAAGAGTTGACTTTTTTTACACTTCCAAAAATAAAATGAAAAATCTTTTTTTTAGACGAAAAAGAATGTTCTAAAACCAGACATTAACAAAATTCAAAAGCGCTCAAAAACTGGATTAAGTCAGATTCATCGAGAAAAACATCTTATTAAGATTCTCAATTCAGCTACCGGTAGTGATTCGTTTAATGCTTATTTTCAATTTATTTAATACTATAACGAGCAAGGTACTCTGTACCCCGAGTAGAGTACCTTTTCTCACATAGTTTTCTTTTTTGTGACGTGGAAATTTTTTAAACCAATTTATGGAGAGAGTGGAATGGAGGGGTGGGAGAATTAAAAAATAATAACATTTCATGCACAAAATAAATTCAGGCTCATAATTCATTTTTATGAAATTCGAGTACAATACAATCAATCAAATTAGAACCAGAAAAAATGGAACAATTTTATGGACCAAAGTGTTTGTCTTGAAAACAACATTATTTGGCATGGAGAGATGAAGGTGTAGGCCTGATATAAGTGAACCCCCTGAAAGGGTTTTCACATCCTTTTGGGCTGGCAGCTGGAGAGTCCGACAGGGGCATTCCGGTCCATTGCGCGTCAAAGTTGGCAACACAGTGTTTCCCGGCGACTTCGGGACAGAAGCTGGGCTGGATTTCCCGAGCTTCTAGTTTCTTCCAGTTGATGGGCTTCAACCACTTGTGGGCTTTTATCTCGTCACTGCCTTTCGGCCCACTTCCCAAGCGCTTCTTGGCGTCCTTCTGTAGTAACTGGAAGGAATTTTTTTTAATATTTTAGCATGATTTTTTTTACAACAGAACTTGGAATAAATATAGAAATGAAATTACCCCTTTTAACAGCGAGTGTGCGTCACTGGACAAATATTTGGGGAGCTTAACTTTATCCTTTATGATCTTCTGCTGAAGACCGTGTCGGTTACCACAATAGGGAGGCTGCATTGGGAGAAAAACAAGTCGTTTATCGAGAAACTAAAACTGCACTCTGTATATATTTAGGATGTAGGCAGAAGAGAGAAATAATACAAACCACACAACTCTTCACTTGAAAGCATGAAACTTATCTCGGGATGGAAGAGAAAAGTATGAATCTTTTTTGGGACAGACTAAAAAGAAAATTATGAAACTCTTTTGGGAGAAGAATAAAAAAGTTGTAGTTTCCCAAGGTTAAAAAATTATATCTTGACTGAAATTATTTTGAGGGGTGGGTGCAAGGGAGTACAAGTTAAACTCTAGAAAATCATGAATACCAAAAAAAACTAACCTTTCCAGTGAGCATTTCATACAAGAGAATGCCCACACTCCACCAGTCTGCAGACTTATCATGGCCCTTCCCAAGAATAATTTCAGGTGCCATATACTCCAGTGTTCCACACATTGAGTTGAATCGCGAGTTTTCATCAAATTGCTTTGCAACACCAAAGTCAGTTATTACAACCTGCGATAAACACACCGGGGCAGATAAATTTTAAGGCAAGTCCAATTGAGAGTGAATAGCCGCTTAGATTATAAAATGTTCCATTCTTCAATTGAGTGGGGGGTATTTCGTCACACATTTAAATATTAAGAGACATGTGGGTTTATAATTCCTTAGATTAGACAAAAAATGCTAGGATTAAATCTTTTAGCTTAGTTTGATCCATGTGTCTACCAAAAGTAGACAGTTAATTAGATTCTCAGAGTGAAACTCTTTACCAAAGAACTAAATACAATTAAAGGAACATGGGACATTTAAGCTTCACTAATCAGAGAAAGAGAAGGAGATACTAACATGACCCTCTGCATCCAGAAGTATATTTTCAGGTTTAAGATCCCTGTGTACTATTCCTTTTTCATGGAGGTGGGAAACAGCAGAAACAATCTCAGCAGTATAGATGCGTGCTAAATCTTCTCTGCAAAAGAACACCAAGTGTTAATAGCTCATAAATAACGATATTCCCACGCCCTTTATACTTATGAGGAATTAATAATGCTACTCCAAGCATCCCAAAAAACAGAGGCATGTTCAAAATCTTATTTGTCCCCAAAAGATAAACTGTGTGAACGAAAGAAGCTAATATTCGTCGTACTTGATGTGTTCTATTTAAAAAAGAGTCCCAAACAAGTTGAGTGTGCTAAATTTAGTAAAACCAACGAATATAGTCAATAAACTTTAAAAAATACATATATTTAATGATTTTCAATACATGTACCATAGTAAAATGAAAAGGAACTATTTTCATGAGTAATATAGAGGAAGTATTATTATATACCTGAACAAGCCTTGACGGCAGAGTTGAAAGAAAAGGTGTCCCCCATTGACAAAATCCAAAACAAGGTAGAGTCTATACTTAGTCTGCATCAAAATGAAATTGTTTAGAGCACATGTCATTGGCTATTCAACTCCCAAATATCAATAAAAATAAAGGGAAATCACAGTTTTTGTCCCCCAATTATTCGAGATCAGTTATCCTAGGACTTGTCTTTCACTATCTCTAAATTTAGTCGTTCTATTGTTATAATTTAGGTATAATTACTCATTCCCATTAAAATGGCAATATACACAGTTAAATACAGTGTGTTTATATTATTATAGGGATATTTGCAAAAAATATTATTGTTCTAAACTTGTTACATGCCGCTTGTTGTAAGTTATTACCTGAAAAGAGTATCTAAGCTGCACAATGAAGGGGTGATCAATTTTGGTGAGTATATTCCTCTCACTGATCATATACTCCGTATGACTTTTCTCCAAAACCTTGTCCTTCCGCATGACTTTCATTGCAAAGATTTCAGATGTATCAATCTTCTGCACCTGATAAACTTTTCCAAATGCACCTTGGCCCACAACTTTCAAAACCTCAAAGTCTTCAAGACAAACAACTGCATTTGTCAAAACCTCATCTTCCTTAATAGTAGAGTCATCATCAATGACAGATTCATCACTGACCCCCGCTACAAGTTCTAAAGAGTCCTCATTCTCACGTAAT
The DNA here is from genome assembly GCA_003260385.1 of Cuscuta australis. NCBI lineage: Eukaryota > Viridiplantae > Streptophyta > Magnoliopsida > Solanales > Convolvulaceae > Cuscuta > Cuscuta australis. The sequence goes on along the minus strand of NQVE01000005.1, from coordinate 1,421,963 downwards.
GTGAGTCTACTAAGCCTCTGTGTAGGGTTAGTACATGTTGTTGGACCAACCAAAGAATGAGAACGAGTGTGTATTATTGGCTGATCCTCATAAAGAAATCCATCTAAATCTGGTGCTTGATGTGTAAAAGGACCAAACACATCAGAGAACTCCAACCCTGCATCGTCTGGCACTATGACATCATGTGGTTTTAGTGATATCTTCCCTAGAAGTTGTGAGAATGCTGCGGAAACCATGGTGTACTTAAGAGCGAAAGGACCACGTAAACTTTGGAGAAACTCTCCACCGGTTCTTCCTCAAGAACAAAGGTTACAAAGGAAGAACACCTTACAACACCCTGAATAGAAGATAATTCTCAAATGCAACAACGTTTCCAAAGGACCTGGGGAAGAAGAAAGACGAAATCCAGAAAAGGGTGATGTGTTTGTTTCCCGCTTTAGAGGAAACAGAAAACAGAGCGATGTTTCTCCAATTCATGAAGGTCAGACCACAATTGGCTGCAACACATGAAAGCAGCACACAATTAAATTTAAAACCCAACACAATGATGCAAAACTTCTCATTTATTGTTTCATTCCAATGCTATAAATGATTTAAAAAACAACTAAAGATGCACAAAAGAAGAAGATGGTGATGATAGTAACTTATTATCAAATAAAAAATGCAAATGTTAAAAAGAACACAAATTTCTAAAGTTGCAAGTGTTGGATTGTCCAACACTAATTAAATAGATCATAAATTTCTATTTATCATTAAGCAAGTGATGGGTACTCTTCATATCTTCTACAACACGGTTATGGCCGAGATGGAACAACTCCAAACCCAAAAAAAAAATCTTTTTAGAGGCGACTATCTTATTAACACATTGAATCATTCATATTTATCCGGACAATCCGATATACTCTTCAATACTTATAACAAAATTTTGATAACCCAACACATAAACTGACAAACTCCGCAGAACCCCCATCTCCTTAGTTTAAACACAAATGAAATCTAAAACGCATCATAAAACTTCCTGCTTCTTTTTTCTTAAAATCAAATCAACAATCCAATGTTTTGACCACAACTCGATCCAAAACCCAAACGCGCAATCAAAACCCCCAATTCTCGTTGATTCTCTGTGAAGCCAATTGATCCGATTCGTTCAATCATTACAAAAACAATCAATTCGAACAAAATCGGCCAAGTTCAAACGCAGATTAACCTCTGAAACTACAACGAATTGAGAGGCGATCAATGGAATTAATAACAGCATACCTTGAGAAAAATGCAGAGGGAGCCGTGGAAAGAAAGGAGAAGAAGAGAGGCGATGAATTGGGACGGAAGAAAGAAATTCTTGGGAAGGGATTCTATTATTCGTATGATCTGTCAATCTGCTTCGCGTGGCCGCTTTTTATTCCTTACGGAGTACTCCGTATTATTTTATTTTCCATGCAAATTTACAATCCCACTTAGGATTGGGTCTCTATTATTTATATTCCGTAATTGATTTTTGTAATTAAGTTTAACTACTCCGTAGTAGTTTTTATCATATTTTTATATAAATATATCTAGGGCTATTAACCTATTATATCATCTAACAAATACTGTGCAAATCTGCAAACGTTTTCGAACCCGATTATTGAGGTCGCCTTTCCTCTCTCAATTTCTCGTCGTTTTTTTATTTTTAATTTATTCATATTGGTGTTTGAACTTTAGTGTTATTGTCTTTATCCTCGTCTCCTAATAGATCTATGACTTTATTTAGTGTCCGTTTGGTACACAGAATTGATTGAATTGAAATTGAAATTCCATATGATTCAATTCCATATAATTGAATTCACCAATTTTGATTCATTTTTTTCATTATCAATTCCAAATCCACTTAATTTTTGTGCTACCAAACAATAGAATTGGAATTTAAGTCTTCAATTCCAATTCCGTAGTTTGAATTTCCTGTACCAAAATGGGCCTTATTTTATTGGATAATGCCAGGGTGCCACCACATGAGTGCTTGACACACAGACGATAATTGTATGGTCCTAATAGAAGAATGAGGATCAAATTGATCTAGGTCTTTATTCAATATTCTAATCTTCGGCATCGTCTCCTTCAGATTTCAGAACAACTTCCATTTATGTAATAAGAATTTTTTTTATAAAAATGAAGTGGTCTGTTGATTCAGAATTTTAAGATGAAAAAAATGTCAAAAAGGAAAGTCTTCACTCCACTTTTATGTCTTTCCTTTTCTGGTGGATTTATTTAGCTTAGAATCGGTGTTGATATTTAAAGTAACAGGTAAATAAATACATAAAAAATACCAGGGAAAAAAGAAAAGAAGAAGAAGAAGAAGCTCAACCTTATAAATTCGACATCTCTTAACTATTTTGATATGTAAATCTCCATGTTAGGTTCATGGGTTAATTGAATTGACCGTCTCAAAATCTGTATCTTCTTGTTTGTTGGTTAGAGACGGGCAGGCAGGGAGAGATGGGCAGTAGATTCGGATATGCATATCGTCATGAGTTGTGGATGGATGATGAGATAATGGAACGATACGTACCCCCTGCACATACGAGCAGGAGTGCTACTGGTCACTCCCAATGGATTTGGTATGAGTTCAGAACCAAGTTCGTTGTGGAAGACGAAGAAGGGACACGTACACTGCCACCTTTGACAGGGCAATCCAGCCCAAGATTAGAGTGGAAAGTGTGGAGCAGGCAGGGGTGGGATCTGATGGATGTTTGTGGCATTTGCTCGCGCGGTGCCACAGTTGGGGATCGGATAACACATCTCAAATGTAACCACGCTTTTCATTTGCACTGTGCTGTGAAATGGCTGATGGGTAGCGAATTCTGTCCCTCCTGCAATGCCCAATAGTACAGGTGGCCTCTTAGTGACAAAATAAATGTTGCTGCACAGGAGGTGCCCCAGTCCTGGCCCCATCTTGAACTGCTGTCCCTTTGATGGTGTGATGTTGCATGCTATTTTTTCTTCTTCTATTATAGGCCTGTTTGGATTGCGTTGTCGTTTTGGATAAAATTTTAACGGTGTAGGTTATTTTGAAAACGCTAAACGATGCTCGTAGGTAGCCTTTTCAAAACGCTAACGTTGTTTCCAAACATGACCTATATGTCCACCCGCGCCTATTTCACCTTAACCTCTTCTTGGATTAGCTTGTTATGTTATGTTATGTTAGACTTGATACACAATTTTCTACTCCCAAAGTATTATAAACTGTTTGTCATCATTATCTCACTCCTATTTGGATGCACTTTAGGGGACTTCCCCAGTGTCATTTGCGCCAATCATCTCATCTTCTCTTTTTTTTCTTTGGGTGTACCTTTTACCACTGGCTAAAATATAGTGTTATACTTGTGTCTACCCCTGGTGTTGCCACAGCGTGTCTCGTGGAAGTGCCAAAGTTATTGATTAGTGAGTCTCTAAATTTCCTTATGTACACGCCTGTTCATACGGAATATATCCGGGGGAAGCAAAAACCTCTTAGGTTCGAGCGCATCAACTAAGTCCGGACCGAGCAGGACAACGCGCTTGGGTGGAGGGTCGCAACAAACAACGGGGCCTGAAACCAAATCCCGTATTGCTGTTGGAGCACGGGTCAGGGGCCCTTGAATCTCCAAGTCTGGACTGAGAATGACGACTTAGAGACATTGAATGCAACATAAGGACGAAAGGTCTCGTTCCACCCCTCTTGATCCCCACTAAGTTCGGACCGAGTAGGACCACTAAATGGGATGAGAGTCACATAAAGGAACGACACCTCAAATATTAGGATGGACACGGTATGGTTCCGGGACGGTTCTGGTTCCGGAGCCGCCGTTTGACTACTAATAATAATACGATTTTGGAGCCGCTCCTTTGTGCATGCATTGAATGAGTAGCACGAGTCAACATATTTGTCTTCTAAATGTCTCATTAACAAAGGCACAACCTCCCGTGAACCAAAATTTTTCTTGCATCTAATCATAACGTTTTAATTTTTCAATTCTTTCCTAAATTTCATAAAAATCAAACAATAAAACTTTTAACGGGGTGGAAGAAGGACTTACGTACGAGCGTACAATAATTAATCTATATAAAACATATCACTAGTTTCCTCTCAAAACAAACCTCGTGGTTTGATTTTACGAACTATAAAAAAATTGTATAAATAAAAAGTTATTGATTGAAATTTTATTAGAGGGGATAGACCACCGTCAATCACATTATTCATTCCTAAATATGAGAAAAAATATAAAATTTATTTTGAAATATTTAGTAAACAATGTTTTCAATAGATATGAGAAAAATATAAAATATTTTCAGTAGAAAACGGGTTGCTATCCATAAAGGAGTGGCGGTGCAGCTTGCCCGTTTAGATATCACATTGATTTGTAAATCGGTGTTTTGGAATAACATTACACTAGCACATAAACAAAGCAATTTTTTAGAAGGGATAAAATAGTTCAATTAATTCAATTATTAGGGTAGGCATTTGGATTATTGGCATTGATTTCATTAATTATTGTTTTCAACTAGAGCCACTTATTTCAACTAGTGGTGTTTATTTCTTCGGAATTATTGATTTCAATGTTGTTTTCTCCTCCAATTAATAAAATGTATCTCAAATTCTAAACTCTCCAAAAATAAAGTTCACTTTAAATAAAAATTGAAATGAGTGGTCTTGAATAATTCTCTCTTCTAAATGTGAAGAGAGTATATTGAGCACACCCAAAAAAATTACTCCGTATTTTTTTCTAAAACATTGAAAAAAATTAAATGTGATTTTTAAAATTTGAATTAGAGGAAATATATATTTTTCAAGATTGTTTTTTTTTGTGGATCCTAAAATCTACGCACTATATATTGTGGACCTCCTCGCACCACTAAAAAAATTAATTTTATTTCTTGCAACAAAAATGTACATTTGGGACTAACAATATAATCTGTGGCACATTGTCAAAATTTAGATATTCTCCATTTTAAACAATCACAATTCAAATAAAATAATAATAATAATAATGAAAAGAGAGGCAATTTTATTTAAAGAAAATAGAAAATGTAACATTTACTTACCATCTTACCCGTAAGTCCACATAAAAATATACGCCCTTCGTCCTTAAAAGATTGCCAAAATTTGATGTTTCCGGTTAAATTGTGGCATCCATGGAACATGAATTAAGTATAGTGTAAATTTTAAATATTATAAAATTTTGATATTTCAAAATTGTATTTCAAAAGAAATCTAATTTTCCAAAATTTACATTATTAGTAAATATATTTTTTCCAAAATTTGCAGTAAATAAGTGTGACCAAACAAAGTCAAACTGGGATAAAAGTGGTAAACAAGCAAAGTAGGTGCCGCAATCCTTTTACATTTCCCCATTGAAACCAGCAAATCATGCATCACCAAAACTGGTAAACATTTTCACCAAGAAAATCCACATTAACAACAACCATTTTATTCCCGATAAATAAAAAAACAACAAAATCAGAAAAAGAAAAAAAAAAAAAAGAATAACGGCATTTGTTGGCAGACGGGTTGAGCTAACTCAGTCTGCAAGAAGTTCTCTTGACTCAGTTTGTTCGTACTGAGTTTCCTTCTTCTTTCAATCCCTTTGACTCGTTTTCTTCGCATTCTTAATACCATTATAATCTGTATATATATATATATATATATATATATATATATATATATATATATATTGATATGATTATGGTCAAAGCTTTGATCTTTTCTGTCTCTCAGCTCTCTGAAAGGTATGATTTTCTTTTTTCAATGAATAATCTGAAAAATCTGGGACTGGGTTTCTAATTTGAGTTCATAGGGTTATGTTTTTATTTCTTCTTTTTTTAATTCCAATTTGTATAAGTCTAATTTGAGTTCGTATTTTGTTTTTGAATTTGGATTTGTTTCTATTGTTTGAGAGAGAAATCTGTTTGGTTTTCATTCAGTGTATTGTACTGTGGGAAAGCCTGGCCTTAGTTGTTTCCAAATTCTGCATTTTTTTGCCCTTGGTTACATATATTATCAAGAATTCATTGTTTGAAAGAGAGATCTGGGAGATGGAATTGAATTAGGGTTAGGAATTAGGTGAAATCATGTTTGGAATGACCTAAAAATCGCCCGGTTCCCGGGAAAGAATGGACCTTCCGGGTCTCTATTTTCCGAATTTGAGAGAGTCGAGGCGTAGTTCATTGGAATTCTTGTCCTAACCAACAAAGACAACGATAAACCCAGTAGAACTTCATAGAAAATAGAGTATGTGGAGGATGTGTATACGTACGAATACTTTGCGCTTATTCGAAAGTTAAGAGGTTGTTTCCAAACAAGGCCTTATTTCACTACAACCGGAGAGTCTCTTTGAACCGTGGTCTTTTGGAAATGAACTCTTTACCGTATAGGGTATAAGGGTAATGGTCTGCGTGCACCCATCACATTGTGGAACTTCACTTGGTTGTTTGTTGATGGATTTGCCCCCTCCACGAATCTGCTTTCCCCATGCAAGTGCGGGCCCTCCTTAGCCACGCCAAGGTTCTTTCCCCATTGGTAGAACCTAGTGTGCCTTCTAAGGAGCGCCCCACACTTTTTACAACATTGCACCTTGGTACCACACCTTGTGTCCTTTTTGGCCATAGAAGAAGAGAAAGTCATTCTTTTCTTTCTTTTATTTTTGGTAGAAAAAACAATAATCTTCTGGTTTTCCTTCTTTTCTTTGGTGGCTTAAAAGAAGAGAAGAGACACTTTTTCTCCATGAATCTAAAAGAAAAAATATTGCTTTTTTTTAATATTAATGTTTTTCCAGATTTTGACTGCCCATATGCTGCAAATTAGTAGCTTTGGAGTGAAATGAGTAATGAAATGAATGCTAAAGTTCGAACGGTTAGATGCCCGAAATGCCTTCATCTTCTTCAAGAGCCTGCAGATTTTCCTGTCTACAAATGTGGAGGCTGTGGCACAATTCTTCAAGGTCATCATCATCTTGATTATCATTACCAATTATTATTATTATTATTATTATTATTATTATTATTATTATTATTATTATTATTATTATTATTATTATTATTATTATTATTATTAAATTTCTCCATATGGTCTTAACTCACTTTTTTGTGTGGATATACAGCTAAGAGAAGGAAAAATGATAGCACTGATCCTCAGCCCTCCTGCACTCCTGTAAAGGCGGAACAGCCTCGGAGTTCAGCTGAAAATGAAACCAATGGGCCCCACGAAGAATCGTCTCTCTCCCCTGAAAGAGACGACACTTTGAAGGGCAAAACCGGCATTGAAAGGAACCAAGACGAAAAGGAACAATGCGGAGGCGAAAAGCTTCCTGGCTCAGAAAGCCAGGAAAGTTCGTCCCCGTTTTGCCCCTCCGGAATCACACGCGAGCTCGAGAGCCCAGAATCACACAAGTGTACAGAAGCAGCAGATCAAAGCCCCGCAAACGAGAGCGTGTCATCGGAGAACACCACGCGCATTCGCCATGAAAATTCCGACAAGGAAATTTCCCGGGGTTTGGACAGAAGCTTTTATGATTGTTATGATGGCAGTGCATCTTCTTGTGATGGGGAAGGAGAAATCCTCAGTGTCGATAAAGTCCCGTTTTTTATGAATTGCCATGGAAGCCCTTCAACTTCTAGGAAATCAGACTTCGGGCCACCGAGCAGCGGGATCATAGATCCAGAGCCTGACAGGATGGAACTCGTGAGGACGATCTATGAACTCGAGGACCAAATCTGCAAAATGCGTCTCCAAAGTGTAGCAAATGCCAACAGAGATCCTTTTCACATGAATACAATGAATTCCCGCGGTAGCCCTTCAACTTATAGGAAATCAGACTTTGGCCCATCCAGCAGCACGGTCGCTGCTGATCCAGCTGGACCTGACAGGATAGAACTCTTGAGGAAGATGATCTATGAACTCGAAGACCAAATCGAGAAAATTCGTCGTGGGAATGGAAACTGCCTTCACAGTACATATCATTCAAGACAATCTCAAATTCCGAGAATGCCCTTTTCGGGAGTGGTCCATCGTTGCTCGGCACAGCTTCCCTTTTCGGGGGAGGTCCAGCATTGCTCGGCACAGCTGCCCGGGGGTTGCATTTACTGTAATACCCCTTGTTCAAGCTCACCAAGTCCTGGGCATTCCTCTCTGAGCAGCCTGGAGAGATTCCACCTGAGGGAGAAGTATGCTAAAATGCGCCATCTTCTTCCGGTGGCCAGTGGGGCCCCCATCATAGCGTGCCACTACTGTTCGGAGATGTTAAAGATTCCAGCGGATTTTGGGCTCTTCAAGAGAAGATTCCACCGACTGAGGTGCCACGCGTGCAGGAACATCCTCAGATTCTCAGTTCAGAACGGGAAACACGTGGTCCCGCACTTCAAGGAGATGGTAGCCCCTCCACCCAGCGAGGACGATGACATCAGCAATGGGACCCCGGAAAACGTGGGGAGAGAATCGGCATCGCCGCTTCACCGGCTCATGGGGTACTCCTCGGTCAGTCAAGTGATGAAGGAATGAGATCCATTCTTGTCTCTTGGGGTCTGTTTGGATTGAGAGCTTAGTATATATATAGAATGATTTTTTTAAAAAAAAAAAAGTGAATAAAGGGCTATTGAAATGTTTTAGGATAGTATATAATGTTAATATTCTAGTGTTTTTTAATATTTTAAAAAAAATCATAATTTTTCAAGATAAAGAAATATAGGCTAAAAAGCCTTCGAAAACATACCCATCAAGGCCTTCCATCCAAACAGACCTGCAAATTTGTGCAATGTAAATTCAAAGGTCCTTTTTGGATTACAAAGGAACTGCCAGTTTGGATTCTCTACATATAGTTTAATTTTTGATGAGTTTGTGAGCAAATGAAATCCATACATAAATTATCATACTCCGAGATTTTTTTTTAATGTTCGATTTTTAATGGGATCGGTTTGATTCGACTTAATGTGCTGCTACGGGTTCGTTCTCTGTTCGTCTCTGTATGTTCTTCGTTTGTGCAACATTGTCGTTTCTTTCTTCGTCCCTACTAAAGAGATTATCAAAACAAAATCCTCAACTCGGACACAAAAACACGACAAGAATCACAAAAGTAAACATAGTAACATGAACAAATAGTGGCACTAGCAAGTACTAGATCTAAAGCACAAAAATGCACATGTACAAGCTATATATAGACTAAGGTTTAAAAAAAGAACCATCATATAAGTTACAAACTAAAGACCCAAAGGTCTCCCAACTACAAATACTACAGATTATTGAAAAAGAATGTCAAACCATACAACAAAGAAGAACCTTCAGCAATAAAATGAAGGATTTTAAAAACAAAAGCTAGCAAATAGTCAAGAAATGATTGATAGTACCTAACTGAAGGAGAAAGAGAGAGAGAGAGAGAGCTTACAAATGGCAACCAACACAAAGATATAAAGAATTTGGCCACACAAGTGACAACACAAACTCTTCTTCTTCTTCTAAAACTTCCATCTATTGTCACAGTTGGCACAGGTGACGAAAGTGGTCATCGGCTCATCGGCGCTCCGCGTCTGCAACTGGAAGTAGGTGCACTCTCTCTTCCCGCACTTGCCGCACTTGAAGGCATTGGTGCTCGCCACGGAGGGCCCGCCCCTCTGGCTGTTGAACAGTGCCTTCTCCTTTATCTTCTCGTTCTGCATCTTCCTCTCGTTGCTCGCCATGTCCTCCGGGGTCAGTTCCGGAATCGAATGCGGCGGGAACTCCCCGAGGAGCACCCTACGCCGGAAGTCGGGGTTTTTGCTGTCCGTGAGGTTGAACTTCACGGAGCGGTACCTCATTTTGTTGGAGCCTTTCGCGCTGCCCCACTTCTCGAACAGGGCAGTCTCCACCTGTACGGCGACTCTGTAAGGGTCGCATGCGTTGACTTTGGCGATGATGTCATCGTTGCCTTCCGACTCGTCGGAGACTTTGCTTAGTGCATTTGCTATGGCTTCCCGCAGCTGGTCCCTGTCGGCATCTTTGGTGTAAATGAGGCTGGAGAGTTTTGGCGGGGCGGGATTTTCTGGTTTTTTGGAGAATGACGGATTTGACCTCTCGGGCTTCACAGAGGGTAGAGGTTTTGGAACTTTATGGCTTCTCTTATCGGGATCCTCGAGATTTTCGGGGTTCTTGTTTTTCACATTTTCTGGCTTTGCTGTAATGGGTGGCTTTTCTGGTTTCTGGTTCGCAGGTTTTTCGGAATTCTTGTTTTTCATGGTTTCTGGTTTTTCTGGCTTCTGGTTTGCAGGATTTTCAGAATTCTTGTTTTTCATGGTTTCTCTTACGATTATTTGCTTCCATATCTCGACTATATCAGAAGCCAAAGCCTTGATCTTCTCCCTTGGGTGTTTCGTTAGCTTCCTAAGGCTTTTCCCAACCTGATAATCATTTCACAAGATTAAGAATAAAAAAAGTATTTGATGGGCGTTGATTTCCTAAAATATACTTGTATAATAGTAGAACATAAATTCCACTAGATGAGGTAACCATTCCTGTTTCATTTAGGCAAGTTGTAAACATGTCCGTATCGAATTCCATTATAACAAATGAGACCACTTCTTATGACACCGAGCCATTTCGAGTCCTAAAGTGCTGCTCATTTGGGCCCGGGATCACGTCCTAGCACTAATCCATCCTGAAATCTATTTGGGGATCTTTGACGGTTGTCGGCTAATTCTGGAGAGAATCAAATCGAGTCTTATATAGAATCGAAATAACCGTTGTCATTGTAGTGAGTTGACAAAGTTACCCATCCTCTTCAGAACCAAATACTCAGGGGTATGTACAAATGACTTTTTTTACCTGAGAGGAGACAAGGACATTGTAATTTATAGGGAACTTTTTCAGCTGCTTCATAGCATCAAGGCACCTTGCTTCCTCTGCATCATCTCCTTCAACGGAAGCCGCCTCAGCTGCCTTTCTCACCACCTCGTACAGCTCAACAAGTTCCTTTTCCATGATTTCTTAGCCTCCTAAACACAAATCAACCGGGAAAAAAATCAAACCTTTTCTCCGTCTAAATGACTCCTAGATACCCGCAATCATCCAAATGAAAACTATCACACATTTTTATTAGAAATTTAAAATAGAGCATGTAACCAAAAAAGGTCAAATATTTTAAAGGTAGGCTCTGACATAGAGTGAGCCGGGGTCTCTTATGAAACAATATCTGCACTCCCCAAGTAGGGGCAAGGTTTCCGTGCACACTCCTACACACACCCTCCCCAAATCCTACTGTCTTTTGGGATTCTACAGGCTTTATTTTTGCTTTTGATTAGGGGTAAAACGCCCATACTGATTGCTAGTGTGTTTGTAAAATAATTTGTTGTTTCAGAACTCAAATTATGGCAAAAAAGATGTCTGTTTTGTGGTTGTCAACGACAAAATTCTAACTTGAAATGTATTTTTCTTAAAGAATGTTCACATTTTTTTCCAAAAAAAAATCTCATTGAACTAACAATGTTGACATTTTCACACCATAAAGCCCATAACCCAGCATCTCTATCTCTGTAAGGTTTTATTTTTGCCTGATAAATAATACTCGTAAAAAAGATCTGAAAAAGGACACACATTTCATAATGTAATACTTCAGATATTTTGTAATAGACAATAATATTAAAAATTAAAAAATATATCTTAAACTAACAGATAATTCTAATATTTTGAAAACAGGCAAAAGAAACACAGATTAATAAGAGAACACAGCGAAATCAACTGGCTATGAATTTTTTTTAAATAAAAATCAGAAATTTGAAAACAAAGAAAACACCAATTCAAAAAACATGTCCTAGACGTAAAAAATAACATCTACAGAGTCGCATTCTACACGCACGAGATTCGTAGAGCTGGGGTGTTTTGAATTGGGAAATTTCGACAACAGATCTAACAATCAATCGGCGATAAAATAACAACCAAAAATTGAGTTTCCCCGTGCGGCCAATTGAACCAAAGACTGAATTTTTATTTAAATTTTTTGAAGAAAACAAAATCGATAAGATGGCGAGAAATTGAAAGGCGCGGGGAGTGAATGGAGATGGAGATGAAGCATTACCTGGACGGGACGAGGAGGAAGACGGAGGAATTGAATTGAAGACCGGAGCTCCGAACGGTCTTGTTGAAATCATCTGAGAGATGATTTTTAGGGTGTGAAGTATGAATTAAAGTACTAATTGTGGATTGAATTGGAAGATGGGCTTTGACTTTTGGAATATAAAAGGTGGATTAACCGGCCCAAAATTAAATCCAATGAGTTTGTTTGGCCTATAGAAGAGAAAAAGGACCAATGCGGTCTGGACCAATCTTTTTAAAAAATTGCTACTATAGAAGACTAGATTGGACTAGTCTGTTTTACGAATCGGTTCTAACTAGTCCGTTCCTCACAACAAAAACAAGAACCAAATAAGGCCGCAGTTCCCATCAAGTCTGGTCTGTAGTCCTAATGTACAAATAACTTATTTTGGTTAGATCCAAAGGTTTTTCTTGAACACAGATTTATAGTGAACAAATTTTGCTTAGTGTAGACTTGTAGTCTTAGATATTTTAGGATTAGTGGTACTTGGTATATACTCCCTCCGTCCCAATTTAATAGACATGTTTCGATTTACGATGTTTGGTTGAAGTCATTTTCAAATATTTTATATAAAAAATGGTGTAGAATTAAAAAGTAAAATTTACATATTTAAAAATTATATCAAAAGACCTACAAAATTAGTCGTTACATGAATCTATTATCTTATCAAATAACTCATGAGAATAGGGAAAAAAATTAATAGAGTTTGACCCGGTGAATGGTAAACATGCAATTTAATTTGGGACGGGGGGAGTAATTTGATGGTGTGGCTGTATTAATATAGATTTTTTAAGTTCTTACACAACAATTGTCCAATATTCTAAAATTAAATTTAAGTGCTCCTTCCGCGCCTAAAAGATTGACACTTTATGCATAATGAAGTAAAATCTTAAGTTTTTCAATTCATTTTATTTAAAGTTTGGTATAGAAATAAAAAATAAATCTTATATATTTAAAACTACATCAAAAGTTCTACAAAAAAAATGATAAAAATATTTAAGTTTATCAAATAGTAAATGAAAATATAAATACATGTTTTCATGATTTTTGGATGGTGAAGTGTACTGATCTTCTAGAAACAGAGGAAGTAGGTTTTTAGTCATTTATTACAAGTGTATGTGTGTATAACATTTCTAAGGATTTTGTTTGTAATATTTTGTCTCAGTTTAATAGTATTAATACTTTGTAAGTTTACATTTTTTAGATTTTTAAAGTGTTATGTATAAATATAAGTAAAATACGGAGCATTTAGTCTTTAGAGGACTGGTGTTTTAGATTAGTTGTCTAGTCCTAGTCTTTACACTAATCTTTTATCAGCATCGGACCGATTTAAGTCCTTAGCATGTCTTCTACTAGTCTTTGACTAGTCCTCCAAACAAACTAATGGCCATTTAAGACTAGACTAGTCTTCAGGATCACTTCAGTCCCAATTTTTCTAGTCCAAATTCCTATCGATCTGAATCAATCTTTTCGGTCCCGGACTCTTGCTCTTCTCTAACTTAGACGATCCGAATTTATTTACTTGGGAATGATTGTTTTCAAATAATTAACTAGAACATGAAAGTTTAATCAAAGTTTATATGGAGCTATGGGCAAGGCTAACGAAACCTTGTAGTACTAGTTATTGTTTGTGTTATTCTTATTATTTATTATTTTAATTGATTACATTATTTTTATTTATGATCATTGAAATTAGACCAAATTAAAACTTTAAATATAACTAAAATCAGATTAATCAAACATCAATAAAATCATATCAGACGAATCAAATCAGATACAAAGAACAAACTCTTAAATTACTCATTTGAATTATCTACCCGCAATAATTGATCATTTCAAAGTTGTAAATAGAAAAAAAAGATCTATCTTAATCTCTTAGTTGTAAATAGGAAAAAAAATCATAGCTGTAAATCATTAGAAAGCAGCAATTTTCATCTTCTCTTTTTTTATCCATACAAAAAGTTCACTTTCTTTATGAAAAATATATCTTAAAATTTCCATGGGTAGTGTTTGGGAACTAACATTTCATTTCAATTCATGCAGTTCAATTCTAAAATTTGAAATCTTGAATTTCAAATGACAAGAAAAGGCATATGAATTTCAAATCAAGCTTTATTATCAATGAGAAGAATTTGACTCAAATCTAAATCTAAATTTTTTAAGTTTTCCAAACATGAAATTTGAACTAAATCCAAATTTGAAATCCATATTTCCTAACACACGGTTAGTGTCTTTGGTACATTTATATTTTCATTTGCCAAATGAAAACAAAAAAGAAACTGCTTCCCTGCAATTCATGCAAGATCAACAACCAGATTAAAATAAGCACTCATAAGCTGCAAGTTCTGCAACTTACACGATCAAACCATCAAAAATAGGAAAAAGTTATCTTGAAGATAAAAAGTCTACCCATATGTAGCAAATGACAAGCCACATTGTCTCTTGGGTGCAAGAGATAAACATGGTTTTTATTAACAATGTTAAGGATACCCCTTCAAAAACATGAATTTCAAGAACAAAACCATCCAGAAGTTAGCCCGAGGTAACCACAAAACCTTATCATAGTACTATAACAAGAAGAACAGAAATGAAAATGTATTATTCAACTCGGCATTTCTTAGTTTTTGCTGCAACAAAATTACAAAACAGCTCCCATGGTCTTCTCCTAACCGGACTCACTTTTCTTCTTGCTCTTTTTTCTCGAAGAATGTCTTCCTCAACCAGTCAAATGGCTGTGTATTTTGCCAAAGAAAGAAAATTGCATTAAAATACTACGTATTTACCGTGTTGAATACAACCAATAATATTGTAACTCACAACGCCTGAACGAAAACTAAATTCACTTGAGTGACAACAACAACAACCGAGTAAAATCCCTTAGTAAAATCTCACTTGCATTCGAATGATCAAACCACCCATCATATTCATGATGACATGATGTGTGTAGGGTTCAAATCACATGATAATTCTTTATTTAATGGAAAATGATGGGCGATCACGATGTGCACATTCATCTGAGGTATTTGAAAGAGCTGAAGTGTAGAGGAAACTTGAAAATAAATACTTCAAAAAAAATACAGAGTACCAAACCCAAATGGTCGGGCATTTGTGAGTCAGTTTGGAGGGTGTTTCCAGAAGGTGTGTTGAAGGGGATTTGTTTTCTTTTTGTAGCCAAACAACTATGGGTTTCACTTCCCCTAGATGGCTAAACACATAACCGTGTAAACATAGCAAAGTCTAAACCCAGTTCTTATTTAAACTCTTTTTTCGGATGCACCAACCATATAAACAAGAAGAAAACACTAAATGGCAGATGAATCCGCAAACACTATGACTCTACAAGGTCCTATACTCCTATTTTCGTTAGAGGTTACAAAATCGTAGCTATCACGGTGCCAAGGTGAGGCGCGGCGGTGGGATACCACCAGGACCGCCAGGACACCTAGTCGACTAGGAGACAATTAGGTGACACATAATATAGTAGAATTGCTATACATAAAAAAAACTAATATAAATATATCAAATTATATATTGCAATTGGTAAAGCTTAAATTTTTCAAATACATCAAAGTTTAACTACCAAAGTTACTTTTAAGTATTTTCCTAAAAAAAAGATGAAAAACGCATTACCGACTTAAGTTGGTAATAAATTAATCGTTTAAAATAAAAAAAATTAAACAAAAGTTTTAATTAGGAAGATAAAGTAGGAATAAAACATTAACTTGCAAATAAATTAATTTATAAAGCATTATAAAAACAAAGCACTGGAGGCAGGGGTATAAAACACTTTTAATACATAAAGCACTGGAGTAAAAATACAAAAGTACTGGACTAGGCGAGGAAAGGCGAGGCCTAGGTAAGGTATGCAAAATAAGGTGAGGCGAGCTCTCATGGAGAGAGTAGAAGGGCGCCTAGACGCCTAGGCGACGCCGTGATAACTATTATCAAAATTCCTTAGCCATGCTTGAGAAGAACAAATTTATATAATCATCATGTCCCATGGTTCTTTTGACCCCAGTATTGTGTGTCAAATTAGATGCTACGGTGTTTTGTTGGGCCCAAAGTGAATCCTACACCCTAAACCTAGTTTTCCAAGAGGCAGGGGATGACAGGTTTGTGAGGGTTAAGGGGTACGATCCGCTTCGGAGTTCAACAAGAAATGTCGGGTGTTAGGGTAGGACACACAAGGTTGGTGTCAAAACAACATAGCCCATCATCATATATAGTATATATGTAGTACAAGTTTAAGAAATGAGTCAAATGACAAAGTTTTTTTTACAACACACATCTCTAACAAACTAATCATATAACCCTGCACATTGTCACAGAAAGCAAGGGTTCAGAGCTAAATTCAAATTGCAAATGGTTCAATGGACAACAGAGAATCAATGAGATAATTCCAATGAAGAGTTCATCGTTTTTTTCATAACTATTTAACATTACCCGGATCAAGCAGATATAGCGGATAAAAATGACGAATATTTCCAAAAAAGCAATGTAAAGTGAATGCGCGGCCAATAATAAAAGCAATTAACATCAGGCAGATAATATATGCGGATCTGACAATCACGAAGCGGCGAAGGTTGATCCGAACCTGGACAAGGTAGATGGCGCCGGCGGTGGCCGCGACTCCCCACGTGGCGGCGGCCTGGACATCGGTGAATGACGGACGGAGGCTGGGGCGCAGGAATTTGAGTAGTCTGTTCGTCATCTTCAATCTCGGTCAACCGGAGAACCCTAGCTTTTGAATTTCTTCTTCTCTTCTTCCGATCACTGGAAATCACGGAATCTCAGATTTGTGGAAGAACAAAAATTGCCCCGATTTCCTTGGAATATAGTAATGGATCCGAATAATTTTGTTACCTTGGACTCAGTAGGCCCAACAAGTCTGTTTTCAATCTATTACAAATATCAAATTTGACCCGTTACAGTTGGGCCTAGTAGCCTTTTAACATGGGACCATATTACACGAGCAATAAAAACATTGCCCCCAAAAAACATATGACCCTCCCGAAAGATATGGTTGATTGGGTTAGTTATTTTTAGCGGTATTTGATTTTTGGTGTTTGAGATGACTTCTGATTGTTTTAACTAATTTTACTGTTTTGAGTGGTCGAACCCTCATAAATAGTGTCATTTGGGGGGGATTGGGTGTTTGGGTATGAAAAACCAAAATATGAAAAGTCAATGGGAGTAATCTTTCATCTTGGCTATATGACAAAATTGAATATTTTTTATTAATTATCCTTGTATGTAATTTTTTATAAAAAAAAATCAAATTCTATTAAAGTACCACTTCCAAAAGTTGTTCTCTCTGGCTTTTCATATTTAGATTTTTTAGTCTTTAATAACCAACTATTAAATACTTCATTTGACTATTTGATTAGTCGAATCAGTGAAAAACCTTCCGAAAAACTAGGTTCCAAACATGGCCAAAATTTTAAAAATTAGATCAAACAACAAATTGTCATAGTTATTAATTTCCTTGCCTTGTACTCCTATCAAATCAATCGAATGACATTACATTTTAGTGTCATTATTTATAATTATACCTAATTCTTGATATCACGCCTATTCTATACGACTCATGGAAGAATACATTACAAATCCAAGATTGTACCCGCCGAGTAGGGATACTCAGCCTTGAGGGTGGAGCCACCCCAACTCACTTCGAGTTTGTAGCTAGGACAATGAAGCTTGGGGGCTATTGTTGGTCTTATTCGTGTATGTGGTAGCCGACCATTGTTTGTTGTTCAACTTAAATAGTTAGTGTTTGTTTTATGTCTTTTGGGTAATAGTTGGGGAAAAAGACCAAAGTAGAACTACAACATTGAATATATACCGAAATAGGACTTCAATATTTTTATTCTCGAAATAGGACTTACATTACCAAACATGGTCATGTACATTACAAAAAAAATATAGTAATGTGCACATGTACGGTGTCACATTACCACAATGCAAAGTCCTATTTCGAGTGGGGGAATATGAAGGTCCTATTTTAGTACCTTTCTCTATGTTTTAGTCTAATTTAGGGTGATTTCTATAATAGTTGTGGAGTACAAAACTCAATTTGTTGGCGAGGCTCTTAGTTTGTTTCTTCATAGTTGGTTATATTTGGATGCTTGGGCATGCTATACTCAATGTCTAAATATACCATATATATATATATATATATATATATATATATATATATATATATATATATATATATATATATATATATATATATATATATATATATATATATATATATATATATATATATATATATATATATATATATATATATATATTCAAGTGAGAATGCACTTTGGTAAAAGAAATAAGAATAAAATCTAGCCTTTGGATCTGATGAATCGTGCGGCTCATATTGCATCATGCACTCAGATTTTGAGATAGTGCATTTTCTAAGGATTTTGGTGCATTTCGACATGATGCATTTTCAAACTATTTTGGTGCATCTAATTTTATGCAATCCTGACCCTTAGATCTCATAATCTAAAGCACCGGATTTATTCTTATTTCTTTCATAAGATCACATTCTCACCAGAACACACACACACAAATATATATATATATATATATATATATATATATATATAGAGAGAGAGAGAGAGAGAGAGAGAGAGAGGAAAATTTACCCAAAATAATCCTAACTTTACCCGGTTTTTCAAAAATAATCTCACCTTTCAATGTGATACATAATAATCTCAACTTTAATGAAATTTGTCACTTTTGGGTTGCCTTTAAGTTTCTAACAAAAGGTTAACGGAAATGCCCGTTTTAGGCAACAAAATGAAAGTTAGGATTATTTTTGATAAATTTTTGTTTTTTATTTTTTTTTGAAATTTTCATTTAAATTTTTTAAATTACTTTCTACCTCCATCATCATTTCTTTTTCCTTTTTTAAAGATTACTCTTAGTTTAAAAAATAAAAACAATAGATATAAAAAATGAAAAAAAGAGAAATGTAACTAAAATGATACAAAAATAATAAAATAAATAAGGTAATCAATGGGAACTAACTTGAAATTGGAAAAAGTAAAATAAAAATATACGGGTGGGTTTTAATATTTTAGGAATTATACAAAGTATTAACATATCACTTCTTATTTTTTAGAAAAAAATATCTACAATAATTCCAACTTTATCGGACGGCTTGTTCTTTTAAAAAATAAGTAGTACATTACGACTCCGTATAGTGTGTAAAATGTTAAACCCACGACTCCATATATATTTATTTTATTTCTTACCGGTTTCTGTTTAATTTCTATTGATTACATTATTTGTTTGATTAATTTTGTATGGTTTTAGTTATTTTTCTCATTTTTATTATTTTTTATATCTATTTTTTTCTAAGGTAAGAATAATCTTTAAAAAAGAAAAAGAAATAGAGGTTGAAAGTAATTCAAAAAATTTAAATAAAAATTTCAAAAAAAATTAAAAAACAAAAATGACAAATTTTAGTAAAGTTGGGATTATTATGCATCACAGTGAAACGGGCATGTCCGTTATCCATCCGTTAGAAACTTAGCGGCGACCCAAAACTGACAAATTTTAGTAAAGTTGGGATTATTATGCATCACAATGAAAGGTTAGATTATTTTTGAAAGACTGAGTAAAGTTGGGATTATTTTGGATAATTTTTCTATATATATATATATATATATATATATATATATATATATATATATATATATATATATATATATATATATATATATATATATATATATATATATATATATATATATATATATATATATATATATTATATATATATATATATATATATATATATATATATATATATATAATATATATATATATATATATATATATATATATATATATATATATATATATAATATATATATATATATATATATATATATATATATATATATATATATATATATATATGAATCTAAGTTTTGTTCCACCTTTAAAATGCTCTTTTTTTAGTATTCAAATTCCACAATCGTTTTTTAAGTTTCATTATCGTTGATCGTTTTAAATTATTCTTTGATTAAATTTTATACTTCTTTCATCCCGTAAACTTTTCAACTTTGATATCTTATTTGTCGTATAAAATATTTCAATTTGAGCTAGATGAACATGATTTCTTTTTTTATTTTTTAAATCTAACTGAACATATCTCAACTAATTTATACGCCCTATTTATTTTGATAATTCTTGAGCCACACACTTTTTAATTATCGTCGTTTTACCTAGATCAAACTTCTATAATTTCTCGTCCCAAAAGTCAAAACAATAAAATAGATTAAGTTAAACTTTGTATTTAATAATATTTTCATAAGGTCAATAAAAAACAATGCATATTTCATATTAGCACCATAAACATGAATTTTTATGAAATGTGACTAGTTCCGTTTTTTCCCCACACTTTGGATCCTACTCGTGTGAGCCAGACACACTACTCTGTGACTCGCCTGGCTACTCTCTTCCCCTTCAAATCTCCCGGCAACAAATTTCCCGATTGATCGTCGCCGGCTACCGGCAGGTGGAATATCACCGGAGCAGAAACCATGCTGAAATTCTTGAAAGGCGTCGTCGGCGGATCTGGGACGGGCCTCAAGGATCTGCCTTATAACATCGGCGAGCCTTATTCATCTGCTTGGGGCTCCTGGGTTCACTACCGCGGAACCTCCAGAGTAATTCATCTCTTTCTCTACACGCTTCTCGTAATTTAGCCAGTTCGAATTCCTTGATTTTCGCGTTGCGCATAGCTGCATAGCTCATACTCTAGTTTCAATTGTTAATTGGATCAACGTGTTCTAAGTGGTTCAGTTATCTTCGATTTTGTGTCAATTACTCTTCTTATTAGGAATTTAATAAAGAAACTCACAGTAGGATATATAGAAATGGATATGTGAGGCTGCACTTCACATAACTCAAATTATCTTTCTGGCTCTTATATGACTAATGTTGTCACTTCGTAATCTTTAGAGCTGGTCTCTTGCTTCATTTTTTTATTGTCTTTTTGAATCATTTTCACCTCTTATAATGATTCAAACGGCCTCTCTATAGTCTCTACTTTCAAGTAGGGGTAAGGTCTGCCTACACACACTCCTCCCCAGACCCTGCTTTTTGTGGGGTTTTACTAGGTTGTTGTTGTTTCACCTCTAAGCATGAAAATCGAGGACTAGAGTTCTGTTAACTGAGAATGAAGTGATGCATTGTCTGTTTTCTGTAGAGACATTGGCTGTGAAGACATATGCTGCAATCTCAAATTTTGTTTTATATTCTTCTGTTTGTGCCCTTGATGTTTTATTTGGGGAAATGTTAGATTTTAAACTGTAGTTCTTATATTGTCACATTCAAGAATGAAAATTGTGGAATGGAGTTCCATAACAAGGAAATAATCCGTGGTAGTTACATCCTAATAATTTGTTCTGACACAGTGACACATATATCTCTATATTTAATATTAGGATGATGGGGCACCTGTGTCTATATTCGCACTCTCAGGTAGCAATGCAAATGATGGACATTTGGCAGCCGGTCGCAATGGAGTCAAACGACTTCGCACAGTAAGATTTTATTCATTAGAATACTGATACATCTTATTCTTTTTTTTGTGTAAGGTTGTGTTTGTGTTTTATTTTAACTCCATGTGCTCTGTCTTCTGCAAAGGATTTCAGTTACACTATTTTACCTTTCTCCTTTATTTTCAGGTCAGGCATCCCAATATTTTATCATTTCTTCACAGCACGGAAGCTGAAACTTTTGATGGCTCAACTGCGAAGGTTACGATATATATTGTCACCGAACCTGTTATGCCACTTTCTGAAAAGCTCAAGGAATTAGGATTAGTTGGTACACAAAGGTATTAATGATCTTGATTGTTTAACTTCTTATACTTTATCGTTTAATCTTTAAAAGACTTTTGGGTAACAGACTTTTATTTAATTGTATGTGAAGTGCTCGTGTAGTCGTGTTCAAAGTACTCCCTCCATCCATTCATTTCTTTCTCGTTTCAAACAGTGTGCAAAACCCTATCTCTTTTAATTTATTTTATTTACAAATTGGGGTGAAATGATTTATTTCTTTTATTACAGGGATGTAGTCTTTTCTTTTCCTTTATTCCCATTTAAGAAATAAAAAACACTTCTGATAGTACATAGGTCTGGTAAGAAATTTTGTTTCCTTCTGAAGTGGTACAAAATGTTGCATGGGCGCAAATGGTTATTTGGTTGGTCTTGCATTTTAATGAGGTTTATGTTGCAGAGATGAGTATTGTGCATGGGGACTGCATCGTATAACCAAGGCAGTGAGCTTCTTGAATAACGATTGTAAGCTTGTAAGCTACTATAAATTCTCATTCCTTGGGGGGTTTAAGCGTTTGTAAAATTCATAATTTATGCTGTTTATGACCCTCCAAGGGCAAAATAATTTTTTCGCGTTTATACAGGTTCATGGAAATGTTTGTGTTTCTAGTGTTGTCGTTACGCAAACTCTGGACTGGAAATTGCATGCCTTTGATGTCCTTTCTGAGTTTGATGGAAACAATGAAGCTTCTTCTGGACCAATGCTGGTAAATGTGCATTCCAAATTATCACCTGGAGTCCTTTTGTTGTTCTCGATGATTAATGCATATGTGATAGTAATATAGACCATAGAGCTCTCGATTTGCATCGCCCATTCAAACGAACCTAAAAGAGTCATTTTGGCAATGTTTTCGCTACAAGTAAATAATGGACAACGTCAAAATGGAAAGTTAAACTTCCCCTCCTTCCTACCTCTATGAACTTTTGGGAAGTAAATGCAGCAGTGCATCAAAGTTTTAATGGAAACCAACTCTGGTTTTTACAGGGGTAAGGTTGCCTACATCTTGACCCCACACACCCCAATGGAGTCAGGATCATACTGTGCGTGTTGTTGTTGTGAACTCTCAAAATGCATGTCATCATTTCTTTAACAGTGTTATTTTAATTTTTTGCCACTGGCTGTTCTCAAGTAACCAAACACGTAGCATTCTTTTCTGTTGTCTGGGTATGCTGGAGGCATTCTACATTTTCATCAGAAAGCATTTCTACACTTTGGAAAACTTGCTATTATAACAAAGTTGTCTCCCTCTTTTTGGTGTGTGACTGTGGGTATTGGAGGACCAAACCTTTTGATCTGCCATCACGAGGGTTGCGTACTTGGAATGAAACTCAAGACTTTTGAACTATGATATGGCCATCAACAGTAAACTACTTAATGCCTTCATACAACCCTCTTTTCTGTGTGGGTATTGGAGGACCAAACCTCTTGATCTGCCACCACGAGGGTTGCATACTTGTAATGAAACTCAATATTTTTGAACTATGATCTAGCCATCAATAGTAAATTACTTAATGCCTTCATACCTTATGCAGCAATATGAATGGCTTATTGGTGCACAGTATAAACCATCGGAGATGCTAAAGTCTGATTGGTCAACAATCAGAAAATCTCCACCTTGGGCTATTGATTCTTGGGGTTTAGGTGAGTATCTACCCATTTTCGTACAATTTAATTTGTATTACTCAATGACTCCCCCTCGCGTAAAAAAGTGCCCCCATGGTTAGGCCCTCAGAATCCGGCAATCATTTTGGATTCATGAAATGTAAGGGATGGGTTTTTACGTTCACACTGTTGACTTTTAGCTGATGTTTTAATTTAGCATATGTTCTGTTTTAATCAAATAAAAATACATTAAATTAGTAAACACTTTAGCATTTTGTTGCCTCCTGTCAGTGAGCTAAAAAAAGTCTTCTCTAAATGTCTGGTTCTTTTGAATCAGAAATTTTGATTCAAAAGATTTGTTTCTTCTTTTTTATATCTCTCATGAACACCTTCACAGCTTTTGCATGTAGCTGAAAGCTTTGTTTCACATTTTTCTAAAAATTCTTTAGTTATTGAAGATGCATTTAAGTTCACACAAATATTATGCACTTCTTGCCTATAGCATTAGATGGTATGTACTCCCTTTGTCCCTAATTTAAAGTCACTATTTCTATTTTTAGTGGCCCATAATTGGAGTACACCTTAAGGAAAATGATATATGGCTCAAAATATCTCTCTCTTCTAAACAAATTCTAACCACTCATTTTTTATTTTTCAACACTTCTCTTAAGCTCTGTGAAGTCAAGGAGTGTATGATTATACAAAATTCTCTCTGCAGCTTAAACAATTGTGTTGTTATCAACCAACACTAACTTTGATGAACACTTTTGTGTCAATTAAGACTCTTTAGCCATCATGTTCTTTGTTCCATAAGACTGCGTACATCTTGACACCAGACGGTAGACTCCAAGAAAGTTGGGATGGTATTGTGTTTGTTGTTGTACTGACTTGTTGTGAAACACATACTATAAAATATTGGCTTTTGTGACTGGAATTATAATGAAATGCATGCAGTAATGCATGATCACTCTCACTCTTTACGGGCATTTGGTTAATTTGGAGAAAATATGACTTCTCTGGAGTAGTGCTTATGATGACCTTTGACTAATCTCAAATCTCAAGCATGTTATTTGGCTAAGTGATAAGTTTTTCTATGCTACAAACTAATTATTCAGCTTCTGGTTATTTATCAGGCTGCTTTATTTATGAACTTTTTTCTGGTACAAAGTTGAGCAAGACGGAGGAATTGCGCAATATATCTTCCATTCCTAAGGTAATTATTTTAGCTACTATTATTGTTATCCTGTTTTTATCTCATTCTCTTTGAGGGGTGGGGGAGGACAGGATGGTAGATGGATCATTGCCGGAATGAAAATGTATTTCACTAAAACCTTTAGAGTTAGAAGTTCTTAGATTAGGATTCTTTACTTAGACAGTTATAATCTTCCAGTGATCAATAAATTCATTTGTTTGCTATTTTTATCAGTCTCTGCTTCCAGATTATCAACGTCTCTTGAGTGCTACACCTGCTCGCAGGTTAAATTCATCTAAGCTTCTAGAAAACAGCGGTAAAGTTTTATTTAACCATTCACTGCCTCTTTTTCCTTGTTAGAATAAAAAAAACCATCCATGTGCCTACAACCACAAGATTGAGGTTGTGGTTGAGTTGGTTTCTTGACATGGTATCAAATTTAGCTTGACCAAAGAGGTCCCGAGTTTGAACCTCACCGCCACCTAGTTTTTTAAAAATTAAGGTTTCATGTGCAAGGCTTGAAGCGACCATGCCCCCTGGTGAGGGGGTGCATTAAAATATATAAAACCTTTTTTGGGCCTGCAACCACAAGCTTGAGCTTGTGGTTGAGTTGTTTCATTGACAAACTTCTTCAATAGCTTGTCCTTTTTTGTCTTATACTTTGTAATATCATTAAACCTTCTATAGCTTTTTACTAGCAATATGCCATTGGTCAAAGGTTTTGCTCTAGTTACTGCCCAAGAGTTGAAAATTGAAACTCAATGTTTTGTAGTGCATATCATCATTATACCACAGTCATGTCACTAATGATTTGGTGCTGAACTTATTTTTTCCTTTTTACTTGTTTATCGACAGAATACTTTGAAAATAAATTGGTAGAGACAATACAATTCATGGAAATTCTTAATTTGAAGGATAGTGTTGAAAAGGACACTTTCTTTCGGAAACTTCCAAATTTAGTAGATCAACTTCCTCGTCAGATAGTGGTGAAAAAGGTAGTCATATCAAGACATCACAGAACCACAAAATATTTGTAGCATTTAATGAAAGAAAAGTAGGCTTAACATGTTCTGTTTCATGCAGCTGCTTCCTTTGCTTGCATCTGCTCTAGAATTTGGCTCAGCTGCTGCACCTGCTTTGACAGCATTTTTGAAAATGGGTTCTTGGCTTTCAGCAGAAGAATATAATCTCAAGGTCATACTCTTACTCCAACTTGACGACACCAGAAGTTTATCCAAAAGAATAAAACTATAGCATGTTTTACATTCATCATTCCATAAAGGACATTTTTTATTACTTTGTTTTTTCTAAGGTGCGATTTCCCCTGTCCATAGGTACTACCTACAATCGTAAAACTTTTTGCTTCCAATGATCGGGCAATACGAGTTAGTCTACTGCAACATGTTGATCAATTTGGGGAGTCATTATCTTCACAAATTGTTGATGAACAAGTATGCAAATAAGGGTCAATTTAGGCTTCATTTTATTTGGAAACAGCAATGAGTACAGAAATGCTCATCACATTATTTTTTTGTTAGGTTTACCCTCATGTTGCTACTGGATTCTCTGATACATCTGCTTTTCTTCGGGAGTTGACTCTTAAGTCTATGTTAGTTCTGGCACCTAAGGTATGTGAATCATGTACTCCATCCTATAGTTATATAAGCTTCATTTGGGGTTGGCATGCTTTTGCAAAAAATAAAGGAGACATTTGTTATTTTACCAAAAAGATGAAATGATAAGGTGGATAAAATGATAGGTGGATAAAATGCAAAGTAAAAAGTTAATGCAATTTAAATAAGGAAGTACTCCCTCAGTCTTAAAATGAAGTTTACTGACTTCAAGGAGTTCAAGAAACACGTTGAAAAGTAAACAGTGTGGTTGAGATTTGTTTAAAAGGGAGAGAAATGATGTGAGCCACATATTCTTTTTCTTAAAAAGAAATGAGATTAGTGCAAAGTTTGTTTTGGGACATCCTGAACAGGAAATTGTAAACATTATTTTGGGACAGAGTGAGTAAAACATTATTTTGGGATGGACAAAAAAAGAAAATATATATGACAAAATGGAACACAAGGAGCAATGCATTTTTTTAATATAGAAAACGACACATGAAATAGAGGATTAGAGGAATAGAAGGAGTGTAATAATTTGGTAAACTTGTTTGTAAATCGATGTTTCATAATGTTTCCAATTGACTAGTGTGGTATTTTTTTTCCAATTTCTTTCACTCACGTATATTAATCTGAGTATTCTTCTTCTTATCTCTCTCTGAATTGTAATTGTAGCTGTCCCAACGCACAATATCAGGATCATTATTGAAGTATCTCTCTAAGCTTCAGGTATTGCATCATACTCATGTGTATAAATTGTACTTTTTAACTTTTTTTTGGAATGTCCGTAAATTTAGTCTTTCCTTGTACTTATCTGGCAAAGAAGCTGTTACCTTTACGGCTTTACTGTACTCTTCTAATATCTCCACCTACCACCATTGATTGTTTCCACATAATTCAATGGCAAGCTTGGAAGTAAAAACAAGGATTCATTAAAAACCTTGCCAAGTTTCAGCGTGAACCTTATTAAGGAATACAAGGAGTACTATGCTATTCTGTCTGTGATGTGCTGTTTGCTGACATGTTCATCTGTGCTTGATGTAGGTGGATGAAGAGCCAGCAATCAGAACAAATACAACTATATTACTTGGAAATATTGCCAGTCACCTTAATGAAGGGGTAGGGAAGAGCTGAAGAATATTACTGCTTTGAGATTGGAGTAACCTGATCATATCATTTAACATTTGATATCCATGTACAGAGTTTCTTTTTGGTTTTGACAATAATCTTATGAAAGCCTATCTGATTTATTTCCTTAATACAGACGAGGAAAAGAGTTCTAATAAATGCATTTACTGCACGTGCTCTGCGTGACACATTCTCGCCAGCCCGAGGAGCAGGTAGATTACTGGAATCTCAATTTTTATTGGTCTATTTTCAGAACCCTTGCCAAATTATTTTATTCCAGCTCTGTTTCTTGGTCCTTTGGCAAAACTCCATGACTTCATTCATGTCTCCCCTTCTCTTCTCTTCTCTTCTCTTCTCTTCGTCTTTGTGTTCTTTTAATCTATGAATGTGGATACTCTTTCGGATACAGGTGTTATGGCTTTGTGTGCCACTAGTTCTTACTATGATGTGACAGAGATTGCGACACGAATTTTGCCAAACATTGTTGTCCTTACCATTGATCCCGACAGGTATATATAGAAGTTAAATTAATCGTCTCAAATCATTTTTCTGCTGCTCTTAGTAAGTTGGATCAGTCTTGTTCTATTCATGTCCACAATTCCACATAGGTGTAATATTTTTGGGTTAAAAATGATTTACGTACAATTTCTGGGCCTCTGATATCTTTTATTTTCTATGCTGAAGTGATGTAAGATCAAAAGCATTCCAAGCAGTGGATCAATTCTTGCAACTAGTGAAACAACACGATAAGGTACATTTTTACATGAACCGTGTAATCAAATTTTAAGAAGTAGTTTTACCTTGTGTCCCCTTTTTTTGCCATAACTTTTACATTTTTTCCTTTGGTACTCTGTAGTCAAGCACAGGAGATGCTACTGGAATAGGCACACAAACAACCTCTATTCCTGGAAATGCAAGTTTGCTTGGGTATGTTAAGACACTTTCATCTAGCCTTTGAGTTTGTTTGTATATACTTGCATGTGTGATCATTTAAACTCTGTGGGCGCCCCTGTTTTTTGAGTTTTTTGGTGGACCTTTTTATTTTTCCATTTAGTAAAAACATAGAGCACTCTTTAATTTTTCTCAATTTAACTTTTCAGAGATTTAATTAAATACAAAGCACATTGGAAAACATGAAAAGAAAAATGAAATTTATTGTTTCAGATGTGTAGAAAAGGATTAATTGCCTTCTCCCAAAAACAGTCATGTTTTATAAGCTTCCTTTGTCACAAAAAAGTCATATTTCAACAAACAAAGACAATTTTTCAAGTAATGTGCCACAAGGGTTACAAACAAGTTAAGTATGATGCTAAACCAAAACACTAATTTTAAAAATATTAGAATTTCACTGAACAGTTGTACCTTAAACCAAACATGACTATCCTTTTGGGACATTTTTTTTAAAATTTTGGTAGATTAGCTACGTTGTGATTAATTTACAAATTTTATACAACTTTTTAAATAAATATGATCTAGAATTGCAATAAAGTGGATGGATAAATAGGATCAGGTGTAGTTAATACTTAATATGTTTCTATGCATTAATGACTTCATGGTTCACTGATGAATACTCGATAAATACATCTATTTTTTTAATATTAATGCAGCTGGGCAATGAGCTCGTTGACCCTCAAAGGCAAACCTTCTGAGCATAGTTCTGTTGCATCTGCAAATTCTACCGCACCACTTGTCTCTTCTATTTCTAATGCTAGCTCGGGTAAAACATCTTTTCACCATTATTGTAAAAATCTCTCCATAGCACTGATTAATCCCGGCCTTTTGCCGCATTCTATTTTTTTCCCCGCTCAAGCCTCATTTTCACTTCTTAGATCATGCCACTTTGTTTGCTAATCTTTCTACTTTTATAAACTCAACCAACTTTTTTAAAGGGGCATTTGCTTCACAAAAAATATAATACTATCATAGCCTAAATCAGTTTTGCATTTACTTCCCAAAAGATCATTGAAAGTCAGAAGCTTGGGAAGTTAAATATGTTATTTTGATTTAGTTCAATATTTACCAGAAGCTAGAACATTGCCAACAATGACACTTAGCTCCGTTGTAGACATAAAATATATCTATTAATTGTGGAAGCACACGGTTCTTTTGACACGCATTTGGGTATCATAATATGACACATGGGCCTACAGTGCTCCGTTCCCCCTTCCCTTCCACCTTAGCCCCTAGCATTTTTGTGGAAATGCTAGGTGGGCTGGGGGGGTTGTGTTTGGGGTGTGAGTTAGTGGGTAGTACCCAGTTTCGGGTCCAACGGAGCTTCGTAGGACCCTCAAATGACTTGGTGTCAAAAGATCCTTGTCCATGTGGATGATACGTAGTATAAACTAAGCTCTCCAAAACTTTCCCCTCCAAACAACCCTCCATCCAAACAAATCCTTAGTGGATACTGAAAGCTATTGTTCTGCTTATTAAAAGTAGATATTTTACCTCTTCTACACTTTCAAATTTCCCTTACTAGTTACCAGTCAATTTTGTTATGATACATGTCCTTATTAATTACAATGGTGATGCAGTTACAGATGACGCAAATATAGCTCAAATCCAAGTTCGTTCTAGTTCTGGCACTGATATTGCTGACCAGCCAGCTCCTGCTTCCCCTACTTCTACTGATGGATGGGGAGAGCTCGAAAATGGAATTGTAGACGATGGAGAAAACGGATGGGATGATATGGAACCACTTGAAGAGCAAAAGCCACCTACAGCTCTTTCAAACATCCAAGCTGCTCAGAAACGTCCTGTCTCTCAACCTAAATCTCAAGGTAGGCCCAGGCCATTATGTTGTAAAAAAGTCGCTACGACACTGCAACTGTGTGCCTCCCCCCTAGTTTAGGGTTAATCTAGGTTAGTCAGGTTCTGAGTAGAATTAGGAGGGGCTAAAGAAACTATAAAATCTAGGCGTCCTGGCACCTAAGAAGGGATTTATAGCATTATGAATAGAATACTAGGCATTCAAAAAGGCCAAAAGGGTTTGAGCCGAACCCTCTCACAATAGAAATTGTTAGCATATAAAACCTTCTTGGCCCTACAACCACTAGGCATGGAGTAACGTAACATGTAGTCCACAACCACAAGGTTTTATAGTTTCCACAAATAATAGTGGTTGAGTTGGTTCCATAACATGTTACAGTCTTACAGAGCCTTTTTGATCAACAAGTCATGAGTTTGAACCTCGCTGTGCCCAGTTCTATGAACTTAATGTTCACGTGTTACTGTTAAGCTCGAGCAAAAATAAAGAAGAGGGGCATAAAGAATGGGGAGAAGATAGATTTAGAGCTTGTTTGGTGAGCACATGATATCAAAACTCTTTTGTGGGTGTTTGATGAAGCCTATACAGGGTTCAGCGTTGATATCCCCCGATATCACAATCCTCGTGATGCTGGGAGATGGCAATTCAATGTTTTGATATCTCCCTCAACCGCTAGCCACCGCTGTCAGTCTGTCACCACCCATGGTCGACAGCCATCACTAACAGCCATCCACTGTCACGGTGTCACTGGCCGCCATATTAGATTCTCCAAATACTTTCATTTTAGATTTTATATTTTATTGATTTCAGAAACCATATCTTATTGATCATGTTTCGCTCACCAAACGTGTCCTTAGAGACATTAAGTGCCCATTTTCACCTGAATCTTCCGATTGGAAAAACATCTAGAAACCTCCATTCCAGCCAAATAAGCAAGTCAAAAGCTACTTATTTTGCTAGATAGCCTAATCAACAAAATTGATCATTTGTTTTTAATTTTTTTTACCATATGTTTCAGTTTCTATTCCGAGACCAAAGAGCATATCCAAGATGAACTCAGATGAAGATGACCTGTGGGGATCTGTAGCTGCACCTGTCCCAAAAACGTCCAAAGCCGCAGGCTCAAGAGCAGGCGGCTATGATAACGACCCTTGGGACTCCGTGGGCACCGCTTCAAGAACGACAGCCAAAAAGACCGAAACCTCCGCCGAGGATGATCTATGGGGTTCCATTGCTGCTCCCATACCCACGACCACATCAAGACCGTCCGTTGGGCGGGCCCGGAGTAAACCCACCGCTCCCAAATTAGGTGCTCAAAGAATTAACCGAACGTCATCCGGCGGGGTGTGAAGCATGAGATTTACTGGCATACATAGTATATATATCTATATATATTTTTTCTAACCATAATATCATATACTCCTTATGTAATAGTACCATTAGTTCTCTCAGAAAGCTACCATTTTTTGGGGGCACTTATTGCGTAATTCAATTCTTTATAAATAATCAAAATTCTTTAGACTTTGGGATGTTGTCTGCCTTTCATAAAGTGAGGAAAAAAGTGTTCTAATATGATTTGTAATTTACGGCATTGGTGAGCATTGTGAAATAATATTTAATATATTCCCTCTGTGTAATGTGTTTTTCTACTTTTATTTGTACATGTGATAAATAAAATAGGTGTCATAATTTAACACCCGAAGTAATATAAATTTTCTCATTTCCCATGGTAACTTTTCTTATCAAGAATTTTATTTATCATAAAAAATTATACAAACATGGATATAACATTTGTACTAGTAACTTCGTATATGTGCAGTTAACCAAAGCAAACTTATACTCCCTGGCCGTATATTTTTAAAAGAGAAAAGTACACCGTTTACTTCGAATTCTTTAAAAATTACATGATTTATTCCTGAACATTAAAGAAGGCACAGTTTATCCTCAAATTATTTGAAAATTGCACGATTTACCCTTGAACATTAAAAAGTGCACCAAATACTCTTGAACAATTTAAAACGTTGCATTGTTGGTCCTAAAATGCTAGATGGGGAATGCGTTGCTCGCACGCACGAAAATTGCGAATATGATTCATCTGACCCTTGTGAATTGCAAAGTACTCTTCCCCAAAATTATCACATTTATTTAAATGTTCAGAGGTGAATTGTACAATTTTAAAAAAGTTTAGGAGTATTTGATGCATTTTTTCATGTTAAGGAGAAACTGTGCAATTTCTAAAGAATTCAGGAGTATTTGTTGTACTTTTTTATACTCAGGAATAAACCATGCAATTTTTTGAAGAATTCGGGAGTAAACAATATACTTTTTCTCATTTCTAATATAGAGAATGTTTAAAACACCTATATATCTTCGTTTGAGTGTATCACATAATAAATCATATTATCTCTGTCTCAAAAAATTTTTCATGTTTTGATTTTTTTAAGTCATATAGTAACATTATGTGGCTATAAATTGTGAATATATATATATATAATTTAATATAAGTTCAATATAGTCAGATTCATCTTAGGATATATACCGTAGTTTTAATATATCAAAATTTTATACTCGTAATATTTATTTGTTTGAATTATACGGAGTGCTTAATTTATACTCCCTCCGTCCCGTTTTAAATCGCCCGTTTTGACTTTTGGTTATATTTAGGGAAAATTAAAAATAGAGTTGATTTTTTGAAATTGTCAAATACTTTTTATGAGGGATGATGATGAATGAGAATATAATGTGGAGAAGATTGACTTATTTTAGAGGTAGTTTAGGTATTTTATTTTTAAAAGTTTACGAAAACAACTAACCGACAACTTATTTTGGGACGGAAAAAAAGACAAACAGGTAATTTAAAATGGGACGGAGGTAGTACTAAAAAGTGTTACTATTTGACCAAAGAAGAAAGGCAAAAAAAAATGACTTTGGGACGTGGTAATATTTTGTACTTATTTAATAACGTCTTATTCATAAACGTATATATTGTCGTATTATATTGAGTATATGATTATGCCATATTACACTAACTTAAGTTTTTTTTTTGGGAAAATGAGTTTATCTTCTAAAAAGCCACAAAAAAAAAAGTAAAGTACGGAGTACATAGCTACCCCCACACATTTCTTTTCCATCTGCTCCTTTTATTAATTACAGTAATTACTCTTTTTTACCCACTAAATAAAGACTCTGTCCGCCTCTCAGACAAACAGCTAGAAAATAAAGTGAGCCTTTAATGCTTCACTGTCTCACTGTTTTCGCCGGAAAACCACCCCACGCCGCCGTCACATTTTCCGACTCGCCTTCTCTCGCGCCTGCCAAGCACCGCCACTTCTCCGGTGCCGGCTCTTTACATTCCCGGCGACATCTCATCATCTCGGGGTCCTAACTTCCCATTCCATTTCTGGTAATGGAATTCTCCTTCAAATCAACTTTAATCTCTTGACAATTATTGGCTTCTTTTATCTACTTTTATCTCTTTCCGTATTCATCTCTCGGTTCTTTCACTTTTTCTTTTGTTGATTTGAGCTTTTCCCACTTTTTTCCCACTTTCCCTTCACTGGGGATTTTACAAGTTCAATTTCTAAGGGTTTGTTCTTTCCAGTTTAGCTATCTTTTGATGTTTTATTGTAGTTTCCTGTTCTGGGTTTTTCTCTAAAGTCTTCATTTCTAGCCGTTGTGAGAAAAAAGATAAGATTTTTTAGGGCTAAAGATTTGAAAACAGTCATTTTCAGCTCCAGTGCTCTATAAACAAGAAATAAAAGGAGGGAAAGGCGGCATCTTTATGGGTTGAGCTGCATCTTCATGATTTAAGATGGAAAGGGTGTTCTTTGTTCTGTTCCTGAATGTTTTAGCACCCTTTTTGGTCAGTGCGGTGTACCCTTCATTGAATGATGATGTTCTAGGGTTGATTGTGTTTAAGGCTGACATTCAAGATCCATATGGAAATCTGACTTCTTGGAATGAGGAAGACGAAAGTCCTTGTTATTGGAAAGGAGTCAGATGTGGACATGGCCGAGTCACCGAGCTTAATCTTGCTGGGTTTAGGCTTTCAGGAAAGATTAGTAGAGGCCTTCTTAGGTTGCAGTCTCTTAGAAAGCTTTCTCTTGCGATGAACAATTTTACAGGAGGGTTGAATGTCAATTTTACCCTGCTTCCTTATCTCGAGACGATAAACTTGAGCGGGAATCGCTTATCTGGGCAAATCTCCAGGGATCTTTTTCAAGAATGTGGGTCCTTAAGATCACTTTCTTTGGCTAATAACAACTTTTCGGGTGAGATCCCCGAGAGCTTGGGGATGTGTTTGGGATTATCCTCCTTGAATTTGTCTTCAAATCAGTTTGCGGGACAGTTACCCTTTTCCATCTGGTCTTTGAATTACCTAAGGTTTCTTGATCTGTCATATAATTTGCTCGAGGGAGAGATTCCAGACAATGTTGAAGGTTCGGGAAATCTGACAGAGTTATATCTGCAGAAAAATCAATTTAAGGGCAAAGTGCCCTACTGGATAGGGAGCTGTTTGCTGCTGAGGGTCCTGGATTTGAGCCAAAATTCTTTTTCTGGGGAACTTCCTGATACCATCCGGAATCTAGGGCTGTGCCGTGACCTAATCTTGAGACACAACGCTTTTTCGGGTAACTTACCAGAATGGGTAGGGGTAATGAGAAACCTTCAGACTTTGGATGTTTCAGAAAACAACTTTTCGGGCACGGTTCCAATGTCACTCGGTCATCTCAAGTCACTAAAGCTATTGAACCTATCCAAGAATTCCATTTCGGGTAGCTTGCCCGAGACCACAGGGAGTTGCATAAAGCTTCAATCTTTAGATGTTAGTCACAACTCTTTATCTGGTGAAATCCCTTCTTGGTTAAACAAGCTTGTTGGGTTGCAGCAGATTATTTTTTCTGTGAATAGATTTACAGGGCAAATACCTTTGGTTCTTGAAAATCTCAATGGCTTGATATTCTTGAATCTGTCGGGAAATGCACTTACAGGAACCATTCCTAAGAGTATAGGAGGATTGAAATCCATGAATATGCTTGATTTGAGTGGGAATCTATTGAATGGTAGTATCCCTTTGGAAATCGGCAGGATGACCTCTCTAAGGGAACTGAAGCTACAGAAGAACAACTTGACTGGAGAAATTCCGACTTCGATAGGGAACTGTTTGGCACTAGTGTCACTGTAAGTTCCCTGTAATTCCCTTTTTATCTTCTTTCTTGAATTCTATATGGCTGCAACAGTTTTCATTTACTGAATATGTATACATAGCAGAAATGGTTTGTATGTTTTTTTTGTGTGTGTTCATACTTCGTTCTTGGTACAGTGGGTTCTTTGTTCGTACGGAAATGAAACTTCCTATCTTTTTATCCCTCAAGTGGAAGTGTTGACACTTTGAAACGCCCTGCTGTTTGGCATTGTGTGTTGGCATTTTACAGTGTTTTTTTGGCATTATGTTTTGACCTTATTTAACATTATAAGTCATATTTTCGTATAAAAACAATGAAGGTCATATTTTGGTATATATGGAGCATGTTTTAGCCCTAGTTAGAATATCAAAATGGGTATTCAAGTCAATTTATACTCCCTAAACCCCACAATTTGTGTTTCATTCTTTTTTTTCTTTCTCTGTTCGTCCCAAAATAATGCCTTTCCTTTTGCAGGTTTCTTTCAAAGAACAACCTAAGTGGTCCAATACCCGCCACGCTGGCAATGCTCACTGCCCTTCGACACGTGGATCTCTCCTTCAACTCACTCACCGGGAGAATACCAAATCAGCTAGCTAACCTCCCGAACCTCTCCTCGTTCAATATCTCGCACAACCGTCTCCGCGGCGAATTGCCTGGCGGCAAATTTTTTAACACCATTCCGCCATCCTCCGTCTCCGACAACCCCGCCCTTTGTGTGGCCGCTCCCGGAAAGCCGTGCCACTCCGTCCTTCCCAAACCCATTGTGTTGAATCCCGATGACGTGAGTGCCTCCACCCCTTCCGCCTCGGACGGCTCCGTCCCTCAGAATTTCACCCATAAAAGGAAGAAGAAAGTCTTCAGTGTTTCCGCCCTCATAGCCATCGGTGCTGCCGTGGTCATAGTCGTCGGAATGCTCACCGTCACCGTCTTGAATCTCACTGTACGGTCCGACACCGCAGACTCTCCTCGGGCCGACCCGACATTCTCCGGCATCGACGAGTTAAGTCGCTCGTCGTCTACGGATGTGGACTCGGGCATGTTAGTCATGTTTTCAGGTACCCGTGGTTTCGATGCGGGTGCCCATCACCCTTTACTTAACAGGGAATGCGAGGTCGGTCGGGGCGGGTTCGGGTCCGTATACAAAACGGTTCTGAGCAATGGGCGACCGGTGGCAATCAAGAAGCTGGCTGTTTCCAGCCTGGTCAAGTCTAGAGAAGAGTTCGAAAGGGTGGTCGTAAGATTGGGTAAAGCCCGCGGGCACCCGAATGTGGTCGGGCTTGAAGGGTATTATTGGACTCCGGCATTACAGCTTCTCATCTACGAGTTCGTGGAGGGAGGGAATCTGCATAAACGGCTCCACGAAATGTCGGGCCCGAATTTGACTTGGGCCGAGCGGTTCAACGTAATTCTTGGGTCGGCCAAGAGCTTGGCCCATTTGCATCAAATCAACATTATCCATTACAATGTGAAATCAAGCAACATCCTAATTGATGAAAGCACTGGTGAACCAAAAGTTTCAGACTATGGACTAGCCAGGTTTAGTTTCTCTATATTCATAAATAATTCCCCACTTTCCTTAAGCGGTAGGGGTGAACACGGCCCAGTTCTGAGCCGGAACCAGCGGTTCCAGTTCGGTTCCCTATCCCCCGCCCCTCTGGTCCGGTTCAGGTACGAACTAGAACCTTGTCCACCCCAAGGTAGGAGTCCCTCAACTAGGGTATAAGATGTCTGGGCCAAATCATACTAAAAGATTGAATCCGTTCTGAACTAGAACTTTATTCACCCATTATTTGTTCAGATTGCTCCCGATGCTCGACCGATATGTGTTGAGAAGCAAAATCCAGAGCTCGCTCGGTTACATGGCGCCGGAATTCGGCCTCCAAACGGGCAAGATAACAGAAAAATGTGATGTGTACAGTTTCGGGATTCTGGCTCTAGAGACCGTGACGGGAAAGAGGCCGGTGGAGTACATGGAGGACGACGTGGTGGTGCTAGTGGACTCGGTGAGGGCGGCCGTCGAGGAGGGCGCGGTGGAGGAATGCGTTGACGAGAGACTTCAGGGGAAGTTTCCGGCGGACGAGGCGGCGCCGGTGGTGAAGTTAGGGTTGATATGCACATCTCAGGTCCCTTCAAACAGACCTTCTATGGCTGAAGTAGTCAGGATATTGGAGATGATCAGAAATCCTTCAGAAAGCCATGATGAACTGCTGGATTTGGATGGGTAAATTAGTAAATTTGGACCTTTGACTTAGAGAAAGTTGATCCTTAGTTTATTGCTTGTTCTTGAATCTCTATTTTGTATTTAGTTTTTTTATTTTATTATTGATCATTATTTTTTTGCATTAAGGACATATTTGGTGTTTTTAACTCTTTTTTGTCATGTTAATGTTGCATGAGTAACATGTTTTTTATTTTATTATTGTGATCATTATCATTATTGAACATATTTGGTGTTTTTTTTCACGTTAGCGTAACATGACTAGCATGTTTGTATCGAGAAAAACGAACCGTATTAAACTGTTTGAATAGTAATAAAACGGTACGAGTTCCGTGAAATTACCAGAACATCATGAACTGTAGCTGCTATTGATTTAGTTCTGTGCTATTGATTCGTTTCAACATTTAACTATAACATTTGAAGGACTTGTATGGTGAGTGCATGAGCAGAGCCATGAAACGGGAGGTCACACGTTTGAACTTCAGTGATATAAGTTGACAAAAAATATAAACAAGTACTACTACATTGTAATAGACTCATTAGTGTTTGTTGTTTTTTGTAAGTGTTTGGTGAAGTTTGAGCAAAGTTCAAAACTTGAAATCTCCAGATACCACAATCCTTCTAAATGGAGGTGTTTTGATACCTCTCATGATTGTCGACCACCACTACCTACAAACCATCTCGCCTACCATCACTCCCAGTTGCTCCTGCCATTAACCCGTGTCACCCACCTACCGCACCCACCCCCCACACTTGGTCACCCCCATCACCGGTCACCGAATATCATCGGTCAGATGTCGTCACCAGCCACTCACTATCATCGACCATCCTGACATAGTCACATCATAAAGTGCATGTTTTTTAAGGAATAAATCTTTAGGCCAAATATGTCAAAATATTTTTTCCAAGACTAGTCCATGAAGGACCGATTATGGAATATTTTTCAAAAGTTGAGGATCATTTATGAAATATCTAATAATTAGGGACTAAATATGAAAATGAATTTGTAATTAGGGGTCATTTATGAAATTTACTCATATTTAAGTTGGTGATTCTATTAAAATGTAGTATCTATCTATGATTAAGAGCTTGTACTCTACAACTTAAAGCATGTTCTTTTCATCTAACCAGACTGGATACAATGTGATCATATTAAAACCTGATATAATTTGGT
The DNA here is from genome assembly GCA_003260385.1 of Cuscuta australis. Lineage (NCBI taxonomy): Eukaryota > Viridiplantae > Streptophyta > Magnoliopsida > Solanales > Convolvulaceae > Cuscuta > Cuscuta australis. Next base: position 1,383,163 of record NQVE01000005.1, on the reverse strand, counting down.
CTGGTTTTATCTGATTTGATTTAAACTATATTTAAAGATGTTTTGATTGGAATAAGAATAGATAATACTCCGCAAGCAATAAGAATAACCTGATGAGAAAATGCTCTTATTCATATAACTTATTTTTATAAAAATCATATCAGACGAAATCGAATCAAATCAAATTAAACTGAATCAAAAACAACTTCAATTACAATCACAGACCAAAGACCAAATCAAATCTTAATACACAATAAGTTTAGATCAGAACAATTCAAATGAGACCAAAAACAAGCCCTAACAACAATGATATTTCCAAAAAATTTCATTTCAAGGCAACATAGCATAGGTCAGAAACTAAGCCAAGTGATTTAAGACCATCAATATCAACCTCTCAAAACACACCAAACTAACCCAAAAAATTGTTATTAAGAAAATTAATTTGCAGAATTAAGAAGAAAAAAGACTGTTCAAAAATATGTATTCTCCATTAGTTACCAAACAACAGTAGGCCTAACACTACATGCACACCACCTGCCATTACATATCAAGAGGCTTGTTTAATAACCAGATCATATTTCCAAGAAGCAATATAATTTTTTTTAAGAATAGAAAAAAATTAGCCATGGCAAGTCTAAACCAAACACATGATTCACAGAAGAACTCTAATGACATCTCAGGCAGCTAAGCTGCTTTATGGATCAAGATAACAATCTAAGAAAAATGCGCGAAAATTAGACGAGGGACTGAGTTAGAAGACAGATCAGCAGCACGGCGGATTCTCCATAGACGATAAAAAGCAGCACGTCGAATATATGGACGCTGCCGCAGCCCGAACTGCTAAATCTCTCTCTGCTTCTTTCTCCGATCTGCACAAACACGTCATAACTTCAGCATTGTCTGACTTGACCGACCCGCTAAGTTAGGAGTTTTTTTCAAAAAAATCATGTAAATTAATATGATTTTCACTTTTGATCGCATGATTTCACCTTCCTTCATACTTGTGTCAAATCCATCATGGAACCTTTTTGTGGGTCCCACGAACGGAGTATTTGAAACCGTGCAAAATAAGTACACGCACCTGCAGTCATTTTGTAATGCAGGAGGCTGAGGCAACCCAAACAGCACGTTATATTTGCTAAGTCCATTTTCGCATTGCTGCTGCATTTCCTGGACCTGTTTCAGCCACTCTTCCTGATATTTTGATTTTAAACAGTTTAATAACTTGGACAAAAGGGCATGTTTGGTAGAGACTATTTGGCTGAAATGACTAGAAGAGCTGAATTTCAAGAGCGTTGTAATCCACCAAAGTAAAACTCACCAGATGTCTCTCTTCTTCGCACAGAGCTTTATCCATCTGGCCAAACAAGGAACTCCATCTAGCATGATGTGCGTTGAGGGTAGCTTTGTCACATTGGCCAGCATTTGAACTTTGTGAATGGAAAGGGTCATTTTCTTGATTAGAAGAAAATTCTCGGGAGATTAGGCAAGGAAATTCCGTGTGAATAACAGCCCGAACTCTCTTCTTGCTACGTTTTAGCGCTGAAATACAGAGCATGAAGACAGTTAGCGAGCTCCATGACAATGAAGGGCTGTTTGGATTCCAGTAAAAACTGTTAATACCCACAGAAAGAAAAAAGTGGAAACTAGCTATACAACGACTGCAGCAGCAACAAACCCACTAAAGTAAAAAAAAACTATAAATTATAAATATGTCTAAAAGTTTTAATCAGGGTTGATTATACTTGACATTTTCCATGAAAACACAAACATTAACACTATGTTTGGTTCAAGGAATTTGCAAGGAAAAGAAAAGAAAATGGGTTTCGCTCACAATCCTCACCAAAATGGAAGGAATTTGGTTTTGCCTCCTCTTAGTACATTTTGCCTTCGTATTTTCTCTTCCTTCCACTTTTCTTTTCTTTTCCTCTCTAACCAAACAAGAAAATGATTTCCTTCTCATTTTCTTTTCCTTTCCCTCTCAAATTCCTTGAACCAAACATAGTGTAAGAGTATATTCGTGCAGTGCTACAGCAACAACAAACCCACTAGAATCCCAACTGCATTGGGGTTTGAGGTCATGAATACGCAGTCTTAACCCAATTAAACGGAGAGCCTACTTCCATTAGAACATTGATGCATTGGTACATTTACTATTCAAAACTTCATTGAAAGTAAGAAGCAATGGAAATTTAAGGTGACATTTTGATTTAGTGGATTATCCATACACTGCTAGTGAGAAAAATAGATGCCAATGAAGAAAAAATTGTAACACTTTTCTTATTTTCCTTGCCTTTTTCCGCATTTGAAACATAGTCAAAAGGTATATTGCCTACCTGCAAGACGTCCTTTAATGTCTTGATGAAGCAAATCCAACCATTGACCGGCAACATTGGCAGCTGAAAATTTATAAGTATAAGCAAATTAATAACGACCTCATTAGCTTAGAAGGTTAATATTGGAATCTACCATGTCAAGATATCTGGGTTCTAGGCTTTAGGATTCTATTGGAAGCTTATACTTTCTCCTAAGTTGGCCTAGCCTTATCTCACCCAAGCCCCAATGTTATGCATTACTAAAAAACTTTATCACTATGTTTGGTTCAAGGAATTTGAGAGGGAAAAGAAAAGAAAATGAGAAGAAAAATATTCTTCTTGTTTGGTTAGAGAGGAAAAGAAAAGAAAAGTGGAAGGAAAAGAAAAAGAGAAGGCAAAATGTACTAAGAGGAAGGAAAACCAAATTCCTCCCATTTTGGTGAGGAAAATGAGGAAAAACCATTTTCTTTTCTTTTCCTACCAAATTCCTTGAACCAAACATAGTGTATGGGTTTTTTATGAGTGAGAATTTCAGTTAGGCTTGACGAAAAAGAACCGTGCTGAATTGACCACTACCAGAAGTTGGATCATATGTGGTTCAGTTTTGGACTTTAGTTGGTAATGTCTTCCCTAAACTATATTACTCTGCAATAAACTAAGTTTGGACAGACATAAGCTCCAAAATAGGTTAAAAAAACAATCCAAAGTAAGTTTGGTTATAAATCAAAAACAATTTCCTTCAAAACATTTCAAAGCAAACCTAATCATTTTAGACTAAAACTAGAAACCAAATCAACAACAAAACTAAACCTGAAATGTTCACTCCTAGTCTGTTAATGAAGTTATAAAACATAAGACATCAAGATATGACCAGAGGTATTTTTTACCAACCTTTGACAGAAAGTGAAGTAACGTTGGTTGGGTTTACTGGCTCAACAGTTGACAACGAACTATTGTTCTCCGAGGTAACAGTTGTGGCAGATGACAATTTCAATTCAAGTACATTGTCCTTTGAATCCATGTAATCCTCCGAGTGTAAATTTGCCATTTCAGAAACCCTTCCAGCAGGTACGCATAAACTCCCTCCAGTGGATTCAAAATTCAAAGAAACATGCACTTTTTCTTCCTCCTTTATCTCCTCGCTCTTTGGTTGAAGAATTCCATTTTTACCCCCACCATTACGGTTATCATATTTCTCGGACCTCACGAGGGCTTCAATGATGGAATGAACTTGTTTACTGTTTCTCACATGGTTAATGATCCCCGGGTTCAACCCGTTTAACAAACCGGTCGGGGCAGCAATCTTTGCAAACCTATCGACCCGTTCTTTCTTTGCAAGTTCCATCTTTTTCTTCATCCCTTCATTTTTACCCCTTCTCCCGCTCGCCTTTGGTATTCCTCCATGAGAGTTGGAGAGAAACCCATTTTGTTTCATTTCTTTCCACACCTTCAGCGAATCTTTCTCCTCTAATTGTCCAACAGAACTTGTGCTAGAGACGTCTTCTGCATTTAGATCTATGGCGAATAGATCAGGCTTGCGATGTGTCTCTTGGATCATATGTGCAGCAGAAGAACTGCTGACAGTGATACTTGATGAAGCTCCAAATGTGGCATTAAGATCAAGTGGTCCATGCTGTTCTGCTTTTGATGAAATGAGAGGTGAGAAATTAGTCATTTCATTATTTCACTTATGGGTAGTAATTCAAGCATAGCAAATAGCAAGGATCATTTTTGTGTTTTTAGATTAAACAAGAATTGTGAAACTTACAAGTTCTACATGTTTAACTACACAACACCAATGAAATTTTTTTCTTAAAGCAGAAACAACAAAAAAACTGTACATTACAAGATAATCATTCTAATACTCTGTCAAGTTCATCATACAACTGAATAAATATGATAGTATCCGAGAAAAACCTTATCGAATATTCTCTTTTGAATGACACTAACACAAATCTAATTAGAATTGCAATGTAAAAATTTACACAAGCGTTATATTAAGTTCTGCAACTTTCACTGCAACAAATCATTGAACATTTTTCTCTTGTAGAAGAACCCACAAGGGGGAAGGGAATATGTTTTATTGCGAAGGGCAAACACTGACCCAAAAGTGATAATATTCCATTGTTAAGTGTTTTTTAAGGTTAAAACACAATTGAATAAAAAAAAGATAAAATAATGAGCTAATCAAACATTCAAAATATAATTTAATGGAAATAAAACCTAATTAAAATCACAGAATAAAACACCACAGATGAATATAATTCATTTATAAGACACAACACAAGCATTATACAATTGAAGAGATTCACATATTAAAAAATGTCCCGCCATTAAATTTCCTGAACATGAGAGATCCCAATGCATGAATCAAACAGACAAAGTAACAAACCTTCAGAGCGAAACACAGTTTCAAGATCCCTCATTTTCAACTTCCTGTGGGAAAGTTGAGATCTTTCTTCAACTTCTGCAATTCCTCTCTTCTTCCCAGCCATGACCTAGAAGAACTAAACCAAGAACAAGGCAAAAGTCAGAATCCCATCAAGAACTAAAATCCGAGCTATATATTCAGATCTGAGAATACCCTTGGAGACTTGTCAGCAAATTTCACATCCTTCATCCATCAATCTCTCAAACACACTGATTAGACTTAAAGATTAGGGCTTTGACTCTTCACCCAGAAACCCAAGATTTGTCTGGGAAAAGGGGGTCGACGGTTTCAGTGAAATCTTGAGAATTTCGAAATTCAAGTTTGAAATTAATTAGGGTTCGTAATCTTGGGAGGGAGGAAGATAGAGGAGAGGGTTTTGGAATCTTGGTGAAATGGCAGAAGGGGTATTTGAATTTGTAGATAGAGCGCGCCGAACCTCACTCGGAGCAAAATGTGGATAAATAATGTGAATTTGTGTAAATTTGTCTACGAGAAATTCGTATTTTTTGGGGCGCGAATGAGCAAATATTTTCCTTTTTCGAATTCAAATGGAATTCTAGGGGATATCAAATTTTGCAGGTTTGGAGATTCGAACTTTTAGTCTTTTACCTAGACCTCGCAATCGGGTCAATCGGTTCGGTTCCGATTCGAGTCTCATTCGGATATATGTTATAATCGGTTCGGGTCAGTTCGGTTTGGGTCAGTTCATTTCCGGGTTAATTTCGGTTTGACTGGTTTCCGGTTTCAGTTCGGTTTCGGTTCAGATTTGTATCGGTTCGGGTTTGTATCGGATCGGGTTTATATCGGTTCGGTTTGTATCGATTTAGGTTTATATTAGTTCAAATATATATTAAATATTTACTAATAAATCAATAATATCACATAATAAATTTAATCAATTTATGATATACTCCATAGTTATTTTATTATTTAACACGGACTTACATAAAATTTAATCAATTTTGGGTCTAATCGGTTCCGGGTTTAATCGGGTTCGGGTTTTATTGGTTCGGGTTTAATCAGATTCAGATCTGAATCGGGTCTGAATACATTCGTTTCGGGTTCGGTTCAGTTCGGATCATTTCGGGTGTTCGGGTCAATTTCGGTTCTTCAGTTTTCGAGTCAAATCAGGTTTAGTTCCGGGTTATTCGGTTCGGGTTATCAGGTCCGGGTCAGTTTTGCCATGTCTACTTTTACCCTTTGGCTAAGGAGAAAAAAGTAGGTATTAAAGAAATTAAAGAAAAACAAAAGAAAGAAAATTATGATAAGATATAATTTTGAAATGGAAAATTATCTCAAATGATCTCACATTTTTGCGCTCTTTCAAAAATAATCTCACTTTTTAATTTCCATTGTCACAGAATATAATCTCACATTTCCTCAGGTGTGCGAGTTTTGAGTCATTTAAGCACTTTGACTCATCAAATTCTCTCAATGTGTAAGCCTAAATATAGTCATGTGTGATCTTGTTTGATTTGTCTTAACATATAAATTATTAATATATAATTTCTATAATTTTTTAATATACAAATTACAAGATAAAATGGATTAAAGAAGTGCATTGGATGGTGTGTAAAAATGAAAGCGGATAAAAACTGGGGGGCGGAGGGAGTACAAAATTTAAGTATTTTTTTAGAGCGACATTAATTATCCTTTTCAATAAAAGTTGTGAAATTTCACAATAAATTATTCTACACAATGGAACTAATTTATCGATGATCATCTATTACCCGTATTATTTTTTCTAGAATGGCACTTCAAAACTTGTGGTTTTTTTATAATAAGTGCAAACTTTTTTCCCATAATAACAGTTCAAAAGTTGTGAAAATGACACAATATTTTTTCTCCAATATGGCACTAATTGTTTTTAATTATAAATCACTACAACTTTTTTGTATTGCAATTTTCTTCTCAAACGATAGTTTGATTTTTTTCTTCAAATAATCCAATATTATATTTCTCCAGAATAGAATACAAGATTTGTAAATCGCTATATTTTCAAAAAAAAAGAGACAAATATCTAACAAAAAACATATGCGAAAAAGTGAGTTATTAACTTCTTAATGGCGACCTAAAACTCGCACATATGCGAAAAAGTGAGTTATTTTATGTAACTGTGAAAAGTGATATTATTTTTTAAAAAATATGAAAATGTAGATTTATTTAAGATAATTTTTTCTTTTGAAATAGGAAAGAAATAATACATGCTGTAAATTTTGAAATACAATTATTTGGAGATATTGCATATCATAATTTAATTAGTACTCCGTAATTGATAGACGTGGTCAGCAACGTGGGTGGCTAGCGATGATAGTGGTAGCCGGTGGTGAGGTGGTCGGCAGTTGAAGGAGATTTCAAATTCTCATATTGTTATCTCCCAATTATAGGACATATCGAAACTTTTCATTTGACATATTTGTTATATTTTTTTATGTTTCACAGTCAACAAAAAAAAATTGATATCAAGAGATATTCGATAGAATTCACATCTCATACGATAAAATTAGCGCTAAGCCACTAATCAATTTTAAAAAAATTCAACCAGTCAAGAACCATCGTTTTTTTAGATTAAATCTTTTAGACACCTAAAAACACACCCTATGCATGGCTAAAAAGTCATTGGGCTATCAAGACTGAAAAAGCACATCCAATATGAAGAATTTTGCCCCAACATTCAAAATTTGAAAGTTCAGATGGGTTGGGTACAAAAACAAAGGTTGATAAATATATTTTGTGTCAAGAGATGCTCCAAGCAACTTAAATAACACATTTTACTTATCAAAATATTTTCTAGCATCAAAATAATATTTTTTGACAAATGTTTGACACATTTTTAAATATACTCAATAAACATGTCTTGTTAATATCAAAAATTAATTTTTGAATAGATAAAAAAAGTTAATAGTTTTTATTTTTCTCTTATAAAAGTAGATTTTGAAGTGAAAAACATTATTGTCATTCTGACAGTGATTTCTAAAATTCAATAAAATAAAGGTTTTCACAAACTCTATTTGACTTGCCCTATCTCAATCTTCAATAAATTTTGTGTTCCTTTATTCTACTATGACATAGAACATCTTTTGTTTGGTAGTGTGCTTGTCAATTCAAGGCTTTGTATTTGTCAAATATCAAAATATGCAAGTTAACATTTAACAGAATAATATAGTTTTTTATAGTAAAACTGGGAATATTATTAACGAATCAAAAGGGGAATAAGAAAGTCCGAAGGAACAAAGTCCCAAAATCATAACAAAATTCAGCTCGCCGAGCCAAAACATGAGCTATGACATTAGTACTATGACGAACAAAAGAAACAGAGGGAGAATGAAAACTACCCAAAAGAGCTTTACATTAAAAAAACGAGAGATCCAAAATAAGACACACCAGAAAAATCATTTTGACAAAGAGCCTCAACAACTCGAAGACAATCTTAAAAAAACTCTAGAGTCTGAAATCCCTTGCTTTTCACTCATACCAAAGCATCCCGGCAAGCCATGCTTCAAGTAAAATTAGTCCCTCATTTATAAGAGTTATATGCATAAATAGGTTCATGCGGTCTTTCATAAGTGAGTAAAGAGTTCTCAAACTTTCAAAACTTGCCAAATAGTCCCTATGGTCAATGAGCCATTACATATTCAATCCTCTATGAGAGAATTCGTAAAATGTACACAACATGCGCGTATTATGTAAAGATATATATCATGTAACAGTAAAAAATGCTAATTTGAAGTTCTAGTTGTGATGTGTAAGTTTGAAGCGTAGTACAACATCTTCTATCTTTTAGTTTAATCGTCACATCGACTCTTCCGTCTCTTCTATAGTGATATTCTTGAACCACAGTATAATGTTTTATGTGAACTCGAGATTATTCTATTTCCATTTAGCCTTTATTCTATGGCAACACTGTGTGATATGAGAGCTAGAAAAATGTCATTCTTTGTATTTAACCAAACAGACGAGAGTAATTTCATCAAATTAATTTTTTTTGGTTACATGCTTCATATTTTCTCACAGTATGCATGTGTTCTGCATCCTTTATACGGAGTATTTTCTTTGAAGGAGGGACTAGTTATACACAAATTCGTTGATCACAATAATTATTTTACAACTTTTAAAAATACAAAGAGGGTGTTTGAGAGTGATTAGCTTATTGATAAAGTGATTTTTACAAAAGCTGAAAGCAAAAACACCTCATACATGCTTCTCCGAAATGGTGTTCCATGTACAAAATAATGTTGGTGAAAAGCAAAAACTAACATGCCAAACATAGTAAAATCACTTCCACTCAAAGCAGAAGCTAAATTGTTAAAAGCAGCGGACTGCCAAAAACCCTCAAAAACTATTTAGGAAAGACTATGGGATTGTGGAGATAACTCATTTATAAATACACTTGATAATTGCAACCCCAAGATTCTCAAATCTCAACTGGTCCAGTAATAGTACAACTGCTATTTCAACTTCTCTTCCTTTCTCTGATCTCAGGAGGAGCAAAGGAATCCATTACAGTTCTATCCAATGCAAGATCCGTTCAATTCGAAGCCGACGATGAACCAGCACCCGTTGTTCTCATCCGCATTGAAGCCGTCGCACCACCGGAGAGCTCACTCCGAGGTGAACTTCCGGTTGCCGGAGGATCTGGATCTGGCGTCGGACCCGTTCGATGCGACGCCGGCGGGAAGCTTCGAGGATATGGGATCGGAGGAGGATTTCTTCTCCACCTACATGGACATGGACAAGCTCGGCGGCGGATCTAGCGCTGCTGATGCTTCTCCCGCAGCTGGATCCGCTGACGGTTGCGGCTATGGGGAGAAGCCCTTCGCCCGGCCCCGGCATCGCTATAGCAACTCCGTCGATAGCTCGAGCTCGCTGCTCGGCGAGAGTACAATCGAAGCCAAAAAAGCTATGCCCCCTGATAAACTGGCTGAGCTTTGGACCCTTGATCCCAAACGAGCTAAAAGGTAAGCTTCTATTACGCCAAATAGTCTATTTCCTTCAAAGTTTTCATATTACATTGCTGTTTTCGATCACCATTGATGATTTTGCGGGAATCGGGATAGGGATTAGTCGACGATTTAAATCCAGGCCATTGTGCTAAATTCCTCCATATAACCTCCAATGACCATGACCTTGAAGATCTTCCTTATTTTTAATTTTTGCCTTTTTGTTTCATTTCATTTTTCTGGTCAGCTAGAAATGAATCACTAGAAAACATTGAAGTGAGGAAAATCATCATTTCATTTGCTTGAAATGAATTATAGAAAGCATATAACCAGTATGGCTCTAAGATCTTAACACACACTTGAGCCTACCATTAAATGCTGCCATAGGAAGAAGAGTCTAGCTGTTTTGATCTCTTCCATTTACATTAAGCCCCTTTGTCAAGTTTAAATTTTGTCGATGAAATTTTGTAATTAATGTTAAAATTCAAGAATATCTATTAGGAATTTAGATTTAATATTCTCTTTCTGAATTGCATTGTTATCCATCTTCCTGATTCCTAATCACATTGTGATCAAAGCCCCTTATGTTTACAATTCTACAATTGCTTATTCAATGATACAAGTTTTGAAAATAAAAGATAGAAAGAATACCTTATCTAAATGTATGATTGTTGATAACGGTTTACAGGATCCTGGCAAATCGACAATCAGCAGCTCGGTCAAAAGAGAGAAAGGCGAGATATATATCCGAACTCGAAAGGAAAGTGCAAACTCTTCAGACAGAAGCAACCACACTTTCTGCACAGCTTACACTTTTCCAGGTTTGCTGCAATATCCATGGATTTGAAGAAATTTACTCAACTTTAAGCCATATCTGCCTTTTGCAAAATACCTTGAAGTCATGAAAAATCTTTTTTTAATGAAGATCTTTTCCTGGAAAAAGAAAACATTTTCTAGAGCCAAAACCAAATAAATCCAGAAAAAAAAGTTTTATGAAAACAAGCGGAGCCTTAGTATGAAATGTAGCCTAACACTAAATTTATACTGGGTAGTTATGATTATCTAAACTTTACACTTAGAATAATGGTAATCTAGAACAGTAGACAAAAGGAAAACAGCTTCCAATCCAAGAATATAACCTTGTTTCTAATAAAAAATCATGAACAAGAGACATTCTGTTCCTTTTTGTGTTTTTATTGTACACTACAAAATACAAAATTGAACAAGTTGTCCCAGATTGCAGTTCCTAATTGACTCTTCTGTCTACTACAGAGGGATACTACAGGGCTCAGTAATGAGAACACAGAGCTTAAACTTCGTTTGCAAGCCATGGAACAACAAGCTCAATTACGTGATGGTATGTATCTTACCTATTCTGGCTTTTCTCCTCCTTCATGTGACACCAGAAGAGAGGGTGAGTGGGGTTGAATATCTGTTAGAGTGCATCCCACATTGGAAGTCCAAGAGTAAAATAATCGGTATATAAGTTCTTGAGTTGAACTAACTAATCGATTGGATTCAATCTTTTAATGTGGTTCAACCCAAGTGTCTTATTGCCTAATCCAGTTGTCCATACCCCATCCTAAATTTTATCAATATCATTTCTTTAAGGGTCTGTTTGGACTTTTGAACCCAAAAATGCTCAAGTAAAAAAGTCTCAGGAAAAGGAATAGATTCAAATTCAATGTGTATAATAGGTATATATTCATACTCATTTATCCATTTATTTCTGTTGTATAAACACTAGAAAATCTAAATATATGAAAATGGAGTTTTAAAATTATTAAGGAGTATATTTCATTTTTATCTCTTTTTTCTTTTAAGTTTGTCCAAGGCAAAACTCAACATAAAAATCCTTTTCCTAGCCTTTTCCGTGATCCAACCATACCTTAGGGGTCTGTTTGGAACCCAAAAAATACAAGGGAAAGAAAATGAAGAAAAGATATGGGAACTTTAAAGGGAAAGAAAATTTGGGAGAAAAAAAATTACGGAGTGGTTCAAACATTTTAGGCTCCATTTCGGTCATAATCAATTTTCTTAATTTGCTTATCATAACTATAATAAGGTCATGTTCTTTTCTCGACTTACCTTTAACGGAAGTATGGAGACGGGTGGAGATTGGTAACTGGATTCTTTAACTAGTAAGTGAAACCTTAACTTTTTAACTGGAATCCGAATGACTGAAATAAAAAGTTTAAGAAACAGGGCCTTTGTAGCTTTTGACCTCTTTGGCTGCCATGGTTGCTACCAATTGCTTTTCCTTTTAGAAAACTCAGCAAGTTCCTCTAGGCATTTTTGTTGTAACCCTTGCCAAATATGCCTTTAGTTAAATTCGATTTTCCTTTGTCTTGTCCCAGGCAAAACCAAACTCAAGATATATTCCATATGAATTTCTCCTTGATTCCTCCCCCAGCATCTTCATTGATCCAAACATACCCTAGCTAGATGACTCTTAGATAAAAGAGAAAAGAAACAATCATGGTTAGCATTTTTATGCACTGATTTTTTTGCCATCTTGAAAATGCAGCTTTGAATGAAGCCCTAAAGAATGAAGTTGAGAGGCTGAGAATAGCCACAGGAGAAATGTCATCTTCTTCATCTGATGCTTACAACTTGGGAATCCAACAACACGATCCTTACACTAATAACCAATCACCCTTCTTCCCACAATTTCACTCCCTCCAACAGCCAAACACGTCCTCCTCCCAGCACAACCACCCTCCCGCCACCATGCTCTCGTCTGCATCTTTACAGGCTCTCACAGAAGCATTTCAGCAGCAGGACCCTCTCGGGCGTTTCCAAGGCCTTGACATAAGTAGCAGCAGAGGGTCCCACCTTCTCATGAAGAGCGAATCCCCTCCCATATCCGCCGGTGAAACCAGCTCCTCTTGAATTCTTAATATTTATCAGAATTGTTAATAGGCTGACACCATTTTTAATATTCTTCATAATAATTTTTTTCTTCATTTTTTCTCCCCTGTTGTGCCATTCAACTTGAGTTTTAGGGTTATTATCATCTGTAGCTCAAATGTGGTCTGGATATTCTTTCTTGTTTCCTATGGGAGGTGGAGACTCTTGCATAGATGAATCTATTCATTGTCTTACTTTTCGATTATGAATTGTGCAAGTGTGTTCCCCCCCCCCCCCCCCCCCCCCCTTTTAATTATATTCATAATGAAAGAAGCATTTAAACATTATAAATTTATACTTCTTAATAATGTTAATTAAATCTGATCTCTACTTCTGAGCAGGGGTAAGAGATTGTGTATACACACCCTCTCTATACTATTGTGAGATTTTATTGGGTTCTTGTTTTTTGTAATGTTAATTGATTTTGGCCAGGAGCAAGGAGTCAATTCACTTACCATGTAAAATTACTAAAAAAGAACTCATCCAATTATATATTCTTGTTCTCCCTCATATATTTTCTCATTATGCGTTATGATGTTTGACTGACTTTATTTTTAGTTAAATTTATTTGATTGTAGGTTTAAAATTTAAAAATAAAATTTATATAGTGAAAAGCTATATGCAAAGTTTTACAAAACAAAAGATGATAAAGCTATATTATTAATGAAATAAGTAGTAAAAATAAGCAAGTAAAGTGAGGTAAGTTTATGTGAATAATGTCTAATAAGATTTATGGGGAACGGATAGAGTACTCCGAAATAAAACTTTAGAGCTTGGTTTTATAAAATTGAAGATAAGTAACATGTGGTCAAACTTAAAAAAGTTTAAAAAGTTCTAAAAACCCAAAGTAAAACTTCAGAGTATTCTTAAAAGTTGATCAATGTATTTTTTTCGTAATATGTGGCCAAATTATAAAGAATTTTACTGTAAAAATTAAATTGAGAAATTAATTTTAAGACAAAGGAGTATGTGATTGGAATTAGTTTATATGAGAAAAAAATTGTGAGCCTTACGTGTCATGATTTATAAGGTAATGTGTGAAAGTTACTTTTGGACGGGAAAAAATGTAACTTTTTTTTGGACGAGTGAGGATGTCAAAAAATTTTGTGTTCACTTTCCTACACGAAAAACTTGCCCAATTTCACAATGTGGCTACAATTTTTCAAAAAATAATGTGAAAAACATGAGAGTATTATTTGAACATGTAATTGGAGTCTCTTAGAGAAAACTCACCAAGATGCCAATTGGCCTATCAACAAGGCTAATAGGCAAATTGGTGAAACTGTGAAAGAAAATAATTTTTGGGCTTGCAACCCTAAACATTGTCTCACCAATTGAGTTTTTTTTTTTGAAAGGACAAATTGAGCTATTTATCCATTGGGAGAGATGCCTTTCATGGTTTGGAGTTGGGGCATTGATATCTCCACATAAGTAATTGAATAAGTAATTGAGATATATATATGTTTTTTTTATTAATATATGTGATGCATACTATTTTTGACATTTTATCCCATGTAACATGATACTATATGGGTTGGTTACACTTTCTATAATAAAATCAAGAAGTCATATATATATATATATATATATATATATATATATATATATATATATATATATATATATATAGTACTCTATGGAATAATAAAGAGAAGGTTTGCAGTGTTCCTTCACATGGTTTGCACGTTCAACATGCCCTCATTTATTCAAGAAATACAATTTCCTTTTGGACCACACACACCATTTCTTGAGAGCCATCTTATATTCTAAAAATATTATTTTACTTTTCTTACTATAAATCTTATTTCACCTTCAATTTATTGATAAATGATGTGAGATAGCACAATAATGAAATGAGATCTTACTTTAAACTATATGACAATATGTGAAAAGTGGGATATGATGGTAAAATAATATTTTTATGACATCAGATCCACTACCAAATTACTCTTTAGTCTCTTTCTCGCATGCTATGTGTTTATAGAAATGCTGTTAAGAGAAAACATTATAAATGATGGGTAAATAAGTAATGGGCATATATATTAAATGCATCTAATGACCATTTACTTTAACAACATGCAAGATTGTTTTTTTCATATAATGACGATTTAATTATGGAATATTCATATATATTAAATGCATCTAATGACCATTTACTTTGACCATTAATATCTATATTTATATATAGATATATTTTATAAAAATTTAATATTTGAAAACAACGTTTCACTATGAATATATTGATATTTAAATTACATCATAATACAATGTGTTTTTTTCACAAATCGTAGTCAAAGTTTATAAACTTTGACCAAGAAAAATCAAATGTGAAGAACATTTCCAAGGGAGTATAAAATTTTAAGAATTTTTATCATATTTTGATGTGCATGTGTTTGAGTGTTGGTGGTTTTAGAACTCACCATTATTTATTACTCCAAAAACCATTCAATTTCATAAAATAGAAGATAATAATGGATGACAATCTTCTTAAGATGGAAGAAAATATTATTAGGAAAAAAAGAAAATGGCGTACGATCTTAGACGCGGAGGGTAGAAGGGGGCGAAAAAACAAAAAATAGGTGCCACATATGGGAGAAAAAATTGGTGGTCCTATCCATGGAAATTTTATGTTTTTAGGTCTTATTTGGAGTAAATCTTTCAATATTATAACAAGAATTCGGTGACCTTTTTTCTTGCATATTAATTGATTTTTGAACCCAGACCTAGACTAGACAAGGTAAGGAGAGTAATTGAACATGGAAGGTGCCCTTTTGATTGCAAGAGTGAGTAAGAATATGAGTATGATTGTGTTGAAAATAGTGTTGCCCCCTGAGGTGGGGGGCATTTATGTAAGTTACATATTCTCATCTTTTTGTCGTCTCGTTGTTGTCCGCGACAAGGCCCATGGGAGGCCCATGCAGCAGACCAATGGGGTACGGGACCCATGACAATGGTTCAAGGAATATATGTACTCATACATGCATGATACATTGTACGAATGCATTATACACAAAGGATGTTCTTATAGTGGGCTTGTTAATTCGGACATGGTGGAGAGAAACCCATCTCCTCTTTTTAAATGCGCCTAAGTCCATATCGATCTCACATGGCAGAGTGTGTGACCCTGCTAGAGGCCGAGTATGTAGTTTTCAACGGTAAGCAAATTTTGCATGGGAGGGTGGCAAAGTCCAAGTTTGCGATTGTGGCAGAGCCTGAGTTTCTCGAACTAAGTGCTTACAATATCCGATTTGGGGAAGGCGTCCTTAGTCGGATGAGTTTCGTTGATCCCGAGTATGCTTTATTTGGCTGAGTACATACCCCGATTTCTCAATTCTCAATGGGCTTCATTTGTTGGGCCTGCTACTTAATTTGGGCCGAATACTCCTAGTCGTGGGTATCCATCATCACATAGAGATTACAAAAGATATTCAAATGTTGATATTTTTGACATTGTAAATCATATTTTGATAAGAAAAATATAAAGAATCTATTTTAATATACAAATTACTATCTTCGTCTCAGATATACTTGTTAAATTTATAAATTTTCATTATTAGCTAAATAAAGTATATTCATGTGTTAGATATTGATATAATTTTTTATTAGATTTATATTATAAATATTTTCAAAATAATATGTTATCTAATTAACATATCAAGTAATTTGCATTTAATTTTAATTTTAAAAATCGATCCAAATTAGCTGCAAAAAGGATAGAATTGAACAAATATTCTAAAACAAAGAGAGTTTGTTTTATTCTTACTTAAAATTTTCGCCCTTAATTATTTCCCACATCTCAAAAAGAACTTCACAATACTCCCTCCGTTCCTAAATGATTTACACACTTCAATATTCAAAAATCTCGAAAATTTTTATTTATTTGTGTGTTTTCATTAACTTTTTGATGAAAGAAAATATTATCGTCACTTCGTATTATGTAGAACTTTTGATGTACTATTTAAATATGTAATTTTTATTTTTTATTTATGTATTAATCTTTAAAAAAATAAATTAATAAAACTTGAGATTTTTACTTCGTCATATATAAAGTGTAAATCATTTAAAGACAAGTAAATATTATAATTAAATACTCTGGTACATTTTTTTCATAATTTATACTCCCTCCGTCCCTAAATATTCACAACATTTTCTTTTTCAGCAGTGTCGGGAACTTTTATTTATTTCGACGTTTTCATTGGTTATTTGATAAAATATAATATTATTGACGCCTTTTATTTCGAAAAACTTTTCATGTAGTTTTTTTATATGTAAATTTTATTTTTTATTTCTTTACTAATATGTAAAAAAAATTAATTGAAAAAACTTAATATTTTGTTTCGGAAATACAAATGTGGCAAATAATTTAGAACGGAGAGAGTAAAGGAGGGAGTATGTTTGCTCCCATATGGTACGCGCGCATTGAAGAAGCCCAACCAACCAAACCACGCGGAGTCTCGGCGGGTAATACTATAGGCTGTTCTTTTTCTTTCTTTTGTAGCCGTGACCAAATCCCGAGAACTACGGGTAGAAATGCACGTGACTCTACTCCACCTCGGAATTTGAGCCTCTCGTCGGCATGCATCCATTTTCCTTCAACCTCATTAAGTCCGTGGGCGTTCGCAGTTGGCAAGGTAAGGAGCGTTTAGAGGGTAGGATCTGAGTTTGGTTTCTGGCAACTGCATTGGAAGTCAACTATGCTAAACATAGGATCTTAGCAAGTACCAGATGCAGGTCACACTCTTTGCTACTAATCTGTGATTAATTTAAAATTTAATTTACCTTTTCTCAGTGATCGTCTGGTCGGATCTGAAGGAGCCTCGGAGATAGTGATCATCATTTTCTTTTTACAACCCCATTCAAATTAGACATGCCCTTCTCCACTAGCGTTATGGGGTGTGCCCTCCTCCTTCCCCTTTTACTCATCTTCCAACTCAGTGTCACGTCAGTTTTTATTTTTTCTCTTCTTCCCTACCCTTTCGGCCTTTCCTCTTCAGGCACCTCCTCCAATCGCAGATCTCCTCTTCACTAGACAATATTATTTGATCCGCAACAACATCTTGTCGCGTCGCTACAATTTCGCGTGACACGCTCCCCGTCTTCTTATTGAAAAGACTTCTGGCACAAGGGACGAACTGCCATGCGGATCTACTTCCGGTCTTTGGTCTTGTTGTTACATCATCACACTGAGATTTTCTCACACTACGTGGTATGTCGTTGTTGCCTG
Source organism: Cuscuta australis (assembly GCA_003260385.1). Taxonomy (NCBI): domain Eukaryota; kingdom Viridiplantae; phylum Streptophyta; class Magnoliopsida; order Solanales; family Convolvulaceae; genus Cuscuta; species Cuscuta australis. The sequence continues at coordinate 1,365,364 of NQVE01000005.1, read as the reverse complement.
GCCTGGTCCTAACTCCTAACATAGGTTCTGATACCACATCGTGCGTTGATCCCAACTTCGGATTAGTATGATTTTGATCCGCTCTAGACCAAATCCTATAGAAATTATTTTTAAACACCTTCTAAAAAATATCATACTAAAAACTTGGAATGAACCTTTAAATAGTGGTTCTCTTCTTTTTTTAACTTCTACTCCCTTCGTCCGCATTTTGATTACAATATTATATTATTTTCTCTCTTTTCTCCATAAATTTTGTATGTTTTCATTGATTATTTGATAAAATAAAATATTATTGTCACATCGTATTCTGTATAGAACTATTGAGTATTGATGTAGTTTTTAACATGTAATTTTTATTTCTTATTGATGTACCGATTTCTAAATAAAATAATTTCAAAAATCACAAAATTTTACCTCGTAATTCTCATTTTGTAATCAAAATAGAGACGGTGGGAGTGTCATTATTTCTCCAAACAAGGCCATAATCAAGCATAGCCACACCAATTTTAAGCTGCATGCGCTACTAATTAATCATAAAGCACAAAACAAAGTGGCTAATGCGGAGCAATAATGGTAATTAGGCGGCCTCACGGGCGTGGGGTAGGGGACCCTACGCAGTAGTCACCGCAGGGCCGACGTCCGAAACAGATCACAAAGTATGCACATGGCCGACGTCGGAGATGGCCATGCAATGAACTGATAAATACTCTTTTCCCTGTCCCATCCAAATATAAAATAGAAATAAATACTCTCCAAGCCTTAAAAGATTGTCACCTTTTCCAAAACAAAATAAAAATATCCCCTTTTAAATTACCGAGTAACTTTTTTTATGGGTCATGTTATGGATACACTAATATGGGGTATTTCATTTGTACACCAAACCAACACAGATACACAAAAACACAAAATGTATGTGCAGCCCATAACACAGATACCTCATTTTTATTTATTCATTTCTTTTTTTATTTTACATGACAAAATGTGTGGCAATGGAGGGGGTGGTGTACTTTTAAAATTAGACTTTAAAAATGAGTTCTCATTTTCTTTTTGGAACATTCTGGAAAAAAGTGCTTCTTTCCTTCTTTTCAAAAATTAGTGATTCATGTTTTTTTACTTCATTTTTAACCACACAAATCTCTCTTTCTTAAACTTCCGGTTAGATCAAACTAAGACATTTCTTTTTGGGACGACGAGGGAGTAGTAATCAAGATTTTTTTTGGAATAAATTAAAGTACATGCTTAATTCTTGTTACATACCCAGATACCCGTGTTAATAGAGATGATAATTCCATCCTTGATTCTATATTAGTCTGAAGCCAATTAATCTATTTTTGGATCCCAAATTTCCATATTGGCCGTGTTTGGAAAACAGCATTTCGGATAGCTTTTGACATCTTTGACTGACTTTGGCTTTTTTGACCAAGCGAACCGCCAAAACCATTGTTTGGCTAATGGCTTTTTCACTTGGCATTTTGATCCGAAAAGCCAAAATCTGAAATGCCAAGGGGAGTAGCATTTGGACTTGACGGTTAGAAAAAAATAACTTTTTAAAATCATTTTTGTTGAAAGATATTTTATAATATATGTAAAAAATAAAAATAAAAATAAAAGTTAAAAAAACTAAATACTAAAAAAAATAAAATTTAAAATTTCAAAATTTCAAAAAATGAAATGAGAAAATAAAAAGTAAAAATCATTAAAAAAAATTTATATTTATAATTTATTATGAATTAAATGAAATTAAAATTTAATACTCCATATAGTAAAGATTTAATTTTTACATGTAAAAAAAATGAAAAATAAATATCATGTGGGTGTGTGTGTGTGTGTGTGTGTATATAGGGTTTAGGAAAAAATAGGAAAAACTATTTTCAAACAACTAATTTTACCAAACGTTTTTAACGATCAGCCAATTCATTCTGCCAGTCAAACCAGCTAAACTAAGCAGCCGTTCACAACAGCTGGCACGAACTGCCAACAGCTGACAACCAATATCCAAACAAGGCCATTGTCATAAGATTTGCAATAGTTTCCAAAGAAAGACTTAATCATAAACTATCCCAATTGGTCATTAAGTATTTAAGTATTACTTATTTCTGAGTCAAGGCCATTATATAAGAATTTGTATGATTTGTTAGAATATAAATAACTTTTCTTGGGCCACAACCACAAGTTTGAGCTTCAATTTATAAGTCATCTTAAAAATTGTGCTCATACTTTAGACATTCTACACTATGTTTTACTCGGTATATTTTAATTGCTTTAAGTTCATCTTGGTAAGGTGCGCTATTTGGTCATTATGCAGACAAGGAAGATGTTCATTATGCTTTAAAATATGTGCTTACACTTTTTAATATTTATTGGTTTAGAATTAAAAAAATAAAAATAAAAATTTTTGTACGTCATTATTCATTTTATATAAATATTGGTTTAGAATTAAAAAATGAAATGAATATTTCAAAACAACTACAGACAACACTATTTTATTTTATCAGATACGGAGTATTTATTAAAATTGGTAATAAAAATTAAATATAATTTGATCCTGTGAAAAATAAGTGAAAATAATATTTACGGACAAAAGTAGAATTTAAAGACTTGCTTTACCGCCATAAGCATGATAAGTAATTAATGTTATTCATATATAAAAAGAGGCAAGGGTTAATTTTATCCAGTCATTTCTTAAAACATAAATACAATAGGACAGATCCTTTTTATAGAAAAGTGACATTTTTAGTTCTATTCTAAGAATTTTCTCAACTTTAGAATAATGCAAAGTAACAATCTTTTAGAAACGAAGTGACTGAGGGAGTATTGTTGAAAAAAGTACTTATTTAGTCCCAAAATAATTGTCTCGTAAGTAAAATACTCTCTCCGTTCTTTAAAACACTTCCTCTTTCATTTTTTTCACTTCCAACAAAACACTTCCACTTTCTATTAAAAAACCACTTTTACCCTCCTTTTCAAATACACTTTTACCCTACAATTTAACATTTCTTTATTTTTTCATTTTTTCAAAGTATGAACTCTTTTTTAGAACGGAGGGAGTATAAATTATCCAAATACAAGCTAGTCAAGCAACAAAACCCGACGTCACTCTAGCTCACTCAAATAGGAGGTCAAAGGTACATTTGAATCCCAAGGCATGGACTCTTTGTACTTTAATGCCTGAGTAGGTTGAGAATAAGTATGTATAAACAGATAATACACTTTAATATGAAGTAAAATCGAACTACTCAAAATAATAAGTAAAACACATACAAAATCATTTTCTTAATACGAAAGTAAAAGTGCTAGTCACTCCAAGCTAAAAACATACTCCTTCCGTCCCTTTCGTTTTTTCTTTGTCTCTAAATAAACTTTTCTTTTTCCTTAAAAACCCCTTCTACTAATTACTTTTTCATACCCTACCTATCACATCATACTTTTTTTACTAATAATCTACCTATCACATCTTACTTTAACACATCACATCAAGAGTATTTTTGAAAAGTCAACACCAAAATATCCCTCCCTTAAATCCTCAAAAAGTCAAAAATGGAACTTTATTTAGGGACGGAGGGAGTATATGTATATATGCTTTAAATTGTAAGGCAGCAGACAAAGTTTGTTCAAAGGGTAGTTACCTATATTTAATAGTAATGTGGTCATACATTGCAGCTAGCTCAACTATAATACCCACACATGATATCTCCCCATGAGAGGACATACACACACATAACATCTTGCATTTAATACACGAAGATGCATTCTTATTTCTTTCATTAGATTGCATTCTCATCTACTTGATCCTATATATATGTGTGTGTGTGTTCGACTCCAATCAGATGACACTTTATACTTCAATGATAAAATGAGTAAAGCTCACCAACGGCAACTCCAAAGCTAACCAAGCTATATGACAAAACTCACCTATTTTTTTCAACACTTTGTTTTTAAAAACTAAAAAAAAAGTGAACTTTGACCCATGTTGACCGGACTTTGACTGATGATTGCCTCTGTTGACCGCCGCATGTCGTTGTCCGCTGCCGCATACTGCCGCCAGTCGTCGCCGGTATTCGTTGACTGGTGGTTGACCGGTGTTTCTATTTTATTTTTAATTACATTTTTTAATTTTTAAAAAATTAAAAAAAGCAAGTTTTGGTGTTCAAATTGGTGAGCTTTACTTTAATTTCGTGTGAGTTTTGCATCGGGAATTGGTGAGCTTTGTAATGTGTAGTAGTGAGCTTTACGTCATTTGATCATCGAACTATAAGATGTATATATATATGTATATGTATGTGTGTGTGTCTATATATATATATATATATTGAGGTTTACGAGGACAAATTGAGCATAAATAAACAAAAATTATCGACAGAAGAGAGAAAAAAGAATTGTAATAAAAATGGGGTAGAGAGAGTGTAAATAAAAACAATTTCGAGGATTTGATGGTATTGGTGTATATGTGTCCATGTAGTCATGTCCGTGAGCATATATATATATATATATATATATATATATATATATATATATATATATATATATATATATATATATATATATATATATTATATATATATATATATATATATATATATATATTATATATATATATATATATATATATATATATATATATATATATATATATATATATATATATATATATATATATATATATATATATATTATATATATATATATATATATATATAGATGTGATTCTAGTGGGGGGTCACTGTCCTACACATTTAGTACATAGGGCCTCCCATGTTGCATGTTAGGGCAGTTTTGAGGAGGGTTGAACCAAACTTTGCATCACCTTTGGACCCTAAGCTAGAGATCATGCAAAATCCTTTAGTCTAATATAATTTGACAATGATCATAACGGTGCATTGCGATTTTGAAATGTTCTTTTTAAAGTACTAAGATAGTACTCCCTCCGTCCCAAAAAGATTTACACGTTTCAAAAAAATTGCGTCCCACAATCCCTTACCCATTTCTATTAAAAAACTACTTTTACCCCTTACTTTTTCAAATCCTACCTATCACATCATACCTTTTTTCTAATAATCTACACACTACATCCTACTTTTACCCATCACATCAAGGGTGTTTTTGGAAAGTTAACACAAAATTATCACTCCCTTAATTTCAACTTTAGTCAAAATGGGTAACACTTTATGGGACGGATGGAGTATTAAAGATAGAATAGTATTAATAGCATAATTAATCCATACACATTTAATCGTATTGTACATGTAATCCTATTCATTTTAATAGAACTCCACGAAATTCGAAAGTTTAGTTGTATACTTGTACTCAACGTAGACATTTTAAAGTGTATGAGAATACAGGGTTATTCAATTAGGATTTTTAAAAGACATTAGAAATTCTATAAAAGTCTAGTAGTATTCAATTGACACTTTTAAAAGTAAATAAGACGTTGAAGGTATTCAAAATGTTATACTTCCTCCGTCCCATAAAGCTAGTCCCGTTTCAAAAAAATTGCGTCCCTTAAAGTCATTCTCATTTCTATTAAAAAATTACTTTTACTCCGTACTTTTTCATACATTACCTATCAAATCATACCTTTTTCCTAATAATATACGCATCACATCCTATTTTTACTCATCACATCAAGGGTATTTATGAAAAAGTCAACACAAAATTATTCTCCCTTATTTTACCACTTTAGTCAAACCGTCTCAATCTTTACGGAACGGGGTAGTATAAGTCATGGACTTAGAAGAATGGCCCAAAAATTATATTCATTTCAATTTTTTATTTTATTTTATTTTCTATTGCATTATTCCTCTTTTTTGTAATCCAAAAAAAAAGTTTCTTTTAAATTTTAGGAAAAAAACAAAAAATGCTGTATATGTTAATACATAGTAATATTTTATTTCAAACAAAAAACAATTTTAGATATTTGGAACATTATAAAAACAATTTTAATAAAAATAAAAGAAACCTTCATAGATAAAAGAAACAAATAGATAAAAAAGAAAAAAAAAATGGAAAATTCGAAATGAGCACCGATGCCCATATGAATTAGAAAATAAGCACCAATATCTCCTCTTCCCCTGCCAGAAAAATGAACGAAAAATAGTTAGAAGGATGTGAGTGCAAGCCTTTGAAACTACAGAAATTTAAAAAATAAATTTTAAAAAATTGACGAGGTATCGGTGCAAAATAAAAAGTACAAAATACATATTTGAAACTAAATCAAAAGTTTCACAAAATTAGATATAACAAGAATATTTTATTTTATCAAAATGTACGAGTAAATAAAAATTATCAGATGAGAATCCAAAATTCAAATTCCAATTTTCCAACTCGTTTTAGAATTATAATAAGGTGCAATGTTTCACGAGGATCGTGTTACAATCAGGTCTTTGTTCCTCTTCTCCCACGGAATTTCTTTTGCACAAAAAAAGAAAAAGGAAAAATAATAATTTCCTAGCTAACATCATCAAAATTGTTTGGACCGTCACTTTAAAAAAAACGAACTTTAATTAAATAGCATGCACCAATTGTTTGTAAATGTTTTATGTTTAGCATAATTATTTCGAACGCTATTTTAAACATAATTGTTTGTAAAAAAAGAGAAATTAATTTTTTGTTTTGCAAAGATAAAAAGAACAAAGAAATTGATTTTTTTTTGTTTTGCGAAGATAAAAAGAACGAAAATGACGCACGAATAGCCGAGGGTGAAAGGACGGTCATGTCCTCTTCTTTCCATGTGCTTCTAACGTGGTGGTGGCCCCTCACTAATCCTTCCTATCAAACCATCAAATCCCCCGAAATTTTGTTTATTTTCAATCTTAAATCAAAGGCAAATTTGATATTCTCTTCGTCCAAATGAAATTTGATTAGTGATATTAGACCTGCCAAAAAAATAATTCAACCTCTGTTTTTTACTTGAGACCTTTTGTTGATCGAATCCAAAATGACTCGCTGAAATGGATCAATCCCGACCGAACTCAAAATCGACCTGACCGACATGCTATTTTAAAAGTTTTTTAAAATTATATATGGAGTACTTAACAATGAAATATATTATTATAAAAATAAGATTATAAATGAAAAAGTTACCACTCGTTTTAAGTGTATAAATTTATATTTTTAGATAAAATTTTAATAATGTTGCATAATTATCTTAATAATTTTTTCTAATTATTATGCATTTTTTAATTCTCTATATTGATTTATATATACCTAAAAATTACTTCATAATTTAAAATAAAATAATATAATATATATAATACATGTTTTTTGATATTTTAATTTTATTTAATGCAAAATGCAAGAGCTAAAATGAATTTAAAAACCAAAACCATAACTCGTTGGGTCGATCCAAACTCGATTATACTTGGTCATGAACATTGAGTTCTCAATCCAGACTTGAATTGACCCAAACCCAAAATAACATGAACCCGAACCCAATCTGACCGACCAATTAGCCAGTTCTAAATGATGTCATTAAATTTCTCTAAAAGTGAAACTATTTTTTCTTACTTTTATTATTCAATTTTTTTTCACATTTTAATTTGTTGGACTTTGATTTAGTGATAAAAAAGTATTTTTGTGATAGCGAGAGGCATTATAATGTATCCCGCCTATGAAACACAATTATCGTGATCAATCAAATAAACTGAAAAATTATTTAAAATAATCTAAATTTTATTTGGCCTTTCAAACACAGTTATCATGATTAATCTAATAAACTAAAAAATAATCTAAAATAATCCAAACTTTATCCGGCTTTTCAAACACAATCTTACCTTCCACAATGATGCATAATAACCTTAACTTTTTTTTTTTGAATATTTTCAAACTCCTAGTTTTTTTTCAACACCTCCTAGTTTCTTCTAACCCTTTCTATATTTTTTTAAATTTTTCTTGTTTTTTTCTAACATTTAACTTTAGAATTTCAACCGAAAAGAGCAGAGTCTTTTTAGGTTTAATAAATTGGAAGGAGTTTGAAAAAAATGGAAAAAATTAGAAGAAGTTGAATAAAATTAGAAAATTTAATGTTGAAAGAATCTGGAAATCCTGGAATGAGTTAGAAAAAAAACTTGAGGAAAAAAATTGAAAGTTATAAAAAATAAAAAAATGTTTTAATGATGTATATACTCTTATCTTTTCAATTTGTTTATCTCTTTTTTATTATTTTCTTTGTCATTATATATTGCCCGAAATCGTATTAGTAATATTTGTTTGACTCATTCTTACGTTTTTATTTTTTAAAATTAATATCAATTATATAATTTTTTCAAATTTTTATTTACATGCCACTAATCAAGGTAACAAATACACTTTGGATAAATTAAATAATACTCCGTACCTTTTAATGATCTTAAATGAAATAAAAAAGAGATAATTAATATAAATAATTAAACGATGTCTTGGCTAAACAAAAATAGCCCCAGATCACATTTATATTTGAAAATAATAATATAAATGACCTGGTGCTAACGATGTTAATTTTTTTTATTAGAGATTAGTAATTTACTTTGTACAATTTATATTTCTCCTGTAATAAATTATAAAAACTGATTTAGATAAGCAAAAAATACTAGCTATTTTTTCTTTTCAATCAAGATGAAGATGACTACAACAACAATATGAAAAATAATACTTAAATACGGAGTAATTTCTTTAGTCATTATTGGAAAATCTAAAAATAAATTGAAAAATATAGGAGTTGGAAAAACTTAAAATTATTGGAAGAAACAAAGAAATAAGAAACTGGAAGGAGTTGGTAAAAATTAGAAAAAGTTTAAAAAAAATGTTAAAAGTTAAGAACTAGAACTAGAAATAAATCTAATTAATCATGGTCACCCATTTGTTCCAATTCTTTCTGAGTATTTTTTAAAAAAAATGGATTAACAATTTTTTTTTCAACTTTTTTAATCTTAAAAAAAAGTAATTCATTTTTTATTTTTCAAATTTATTTTTTTTAAGATATGAAAATAATAAACGTAAATTTTGTGGTACAAGTTTTGCAAGTAGAGTGCACCCAACGGTAAGGATCTGTAAGTCTCCATGTGACAAGAATTGGGAGATTTTATATTAATCCTTTGATTAGTCAATTTCATCAAATAACCGCCCAATTAAATTGGATAATTACTTTTAAATTTCTCCTTAATCAGCGGTATTTACTATTTAGCCGGCTAGCGACGTGATTGATTAACTAGGAAGTAAGAAAATGAAATCAATCAAATCATCTTCACAAGTATGAAAAGAAAATTAATCAAATTATGTCCGCACGAATAGCTTAGAGGACTCGGAATCAAATTCGGTTGCGATAGTGTGAGTGTTTTATCTAATACGATTAAATATTTTGGACATAATTATGTTCCATTAAATTCTTTCTCTTTTATTTTTTTTTAAATTCCTAAAACATATTCATTTTCTATTAAAAAATCAATTTTACTCTTATGTTTTTTACCTTACATATCATATCATATTTTTTTCACTAATAATCAAACTATCACATATTACGTTACACATCACATCAGAAAAAAATGAAAAACCAACCAAAATTACATTTTCTTTATTTTGGTCCAAAGTTAAAATGAGAAAGGTTTAAAGTAACGGAAGAAGTATTATATAAATAAAGAGTTTTTTTTAATAAATTATGAAATTACATTAATTTTTTCTATTCTACCAATAACAATACTAATAATAAAATAATAATAATACTCGTAATAAAGTGTACCTAAATATTTTTTTTAGTCTTTGTTAGAAAAAATTAGGAGTTAGAAGAAATTGGAATAAATTGGAAAAAATTGAAAAGAATTTTTTAAAAATTGAAAGATTGGAAAACTTGGAAAGAGTTAAAGACTCAAAAATTTACCATTTTTTGTACTATTTTTTAATAAACATGTCAAATTAATACGAAAAACATTTTCAGATGAGAGACTAATAGTTAGAACAAAGAAGAAGAGAACCTAAATACGGAGTAATAAAGTTCGGCCCGGTTCTAGTGCCACTGGAATCCGGTGCCACTCCGGTGCCACCGGCATTTTGGGGCACCTCTGGTGCTCCGTTCGCAAAATTGACGGTTCCTATCTTCCCTAACCCACCCCCTAAATCCCTCACCCTACCCCCGTCCCTGCACTCACCCCAACCCCGCCGTAAGCCCCCCACAAAATGTGTGGCTATTATGCCCGCATAATAGCCACACATTTTGTGGGGGTCTTACGGCGGGGTTGGGGTGGGGGTGCAGGGGCAGGGGTAGGGTGAAGGGTTTAGGGGGTTGGTTAGCGGGGTAGGAACCGTCAATTTTGCGAACAGAGCACCAGCTTGTGGCACCGGATTCCAGTGGCACTGAAACCCCACCCAATAAAGTCTTTTTTGTACATAGGTCACATCATTAGGACTGTGGGCAGCGTACACGTGTTCAAGCCCTAAAGGCCTAAACCATGCAATTAAGATAAGATTATTTAAACGGTGAAGATATATTTTGATTAAGAATTAAGCTAAGAAACATTTGCTTCATCTAAGATTAAAATGTAGTGTATTTCCCTAGATCAAACATGTTTTATTTTTTTATGACACATATTTTCGTATGATGTGTCATATATGTCCTCATTATCGACAAGTATTAAATAATGATTGATTTTACGAATGATTATATGAATGTGATCATTAATAATATATGTTGGATAATGATTAATAATTTGAATGACTATTCCTAAGATTTGGGATAAAAATATGTTGACATGAAGAAAATTAAAAGAGATACTCCGTAATTATTTCAACCTTTTTACTCCCTCCGTCCCAAATTATTTGTCAGATTTCTATTACCGAGGTAAAATATCAAGTTTTTTCAATTCATTTTATTTACATATTGGTAAAAAAATAAAAAATAAAAATTACATATCAAAAAACTACATGAAAAGTTTTTCAAAATAAGAGGTGTCAAGAATATTTTATTTTATCAAATAACCAATGAAAATGAAGAAATAAACAAAAGTTCCCGCGACTGTTGAAAAAGCAAATGTGGCAAATAATTTGGGACGGAGTTAGTATTTTTTTTTCGATTCCTTCCATTTTCTGTAACTCATTCTAATCTTTTACAACTCATTCTAATTTTGTTCATTGCATTCTACTACGTACTTTCTTCACACTCCTTGCATTTTTTCTATGTTTTTTTTTCATTTTTTCCAACTTCTACTTTCTTCCAACATGTTTTAATTTTTTTTTTCAATTCCTTCAAATTTTTTAAACATTAAACTCTATTTTTATAATCCAAACAAAAATAGCCTTAATTTTACGAGCTTTAAAAATAATTGGAGTACGGAGTATTAAAAAGTGAAAAGCTTACGAGTCAATTTGTTTGAAAAAGAGATTAGAGATTTGTACGCGATCTATTCCTCATTTTACAAAAAAAAAAAAGTAAAAAAGAAAAATAACGAAAGAAAAACATAAAATTCTTTTTGGAAGGGGAGAAATAGAACTCAATGGTCTGGAAGAAATATTGGTCCCCTTATTTCTATGTTTTTTTTAAAGAAAGTACAATTACCAAAATAGGCTCGGTAAAAATAGGGATACCATATTAAAGATCGTGTAAAAGATGTATCAAAAGGTAAAACAGAATTCTTGTAATCTTTGTAAATCTATTTAGATTATCTCTTTCAACTTGAATTTAGTAGGACAATTAAAAAATAACAAATGTATAGTAAGACATCCAAAGGAGCACATAAAATTATTATTCTCTCTGTCCCTAAAAGAATGATACATTTGTTTTTTCAATAGTAGCAGAAATTATTATTTATTTATACGTTTGCATTAATTATTTGATAAAATAAAATACTATTGATACCTCTTATATTGATGAGTCAGACAATCATTAAAAAAATGAAGAAAATTTTAAAATAGCTAAAAAAATGAATAGATAATTATGAAAGAGATGGAGTAACTCTTATGGATTCATTGGGTTTTTAATTTGCCCTTTCAGTTCAAAAATAAATTATTATTATTACTTATTAACATTTGGGTAATTTACTTAAATAAGACTAAAACATAATGACTTTTTCAATATAGGATCATATATTTTTATTTCTCAATGTAGCATCATCGGTCATTATCTATTAGTCATTATTCAACTGAATGTCCAGCATCACTTGGACATTATTCTTCATTCTCACTAGTAATTATTAAGTCCTATTTAGAGAAAAAAAAGTTTAAATCCTACATTAAGAAATGATTTATGTTTTAGTCCTATTCAGTGCAAATTTCACATAATTATTATTGTTATTAATAATACTCCCTCCGTCCCACTGTTTTTGTCCACTTTCATTTTTACACACTATCCAATGCACTTCTTTAATCCATTTTATCTTGTAATTTGTATATTAAAAAATTAAAGAAATTATATATTAATAATCTACGGAGTATATGTTAAGACAAATCAAACAAGATCACACATGACTATATTTAGGCTTACACATTGAGAGAATTTGATGAATCAAAGTGCTTAGATGAATAGTTCCAAAAGTCAAAAGTGAACAAAGAGAGTAGGAAGGAAGTAGTAATATTATTATGAGGTACGAATAAGTATTCACGCAATATGGGTGGAAAAGTGAGTTTGTGTGTCCCTTAACAAAGGGGATAAGAGTTGAAGAAAGGTGATAGCTATAGGACACTATACAACACATAGGCTACACAAAATCCAATCAGAATCTTAGTTCAATGCATTGGCTCCTTTGACATAATAGGACTATTTATTTTTGTGTTTTGTATTTTTTTTCACAAATTTATACTCCCTACGTGTTATCAACTTCTTTTTTCACACCTAGGCTGTCTTCTTTTTTTTTACTTTTGTTAAATTTGAATTAATTTAAAAATATAGAGAAAGTTAACCAAAAAATTGATTAAGTAGTGACGTAACTAATTATCACGTACTAGATTATAAGTGTGTGTGATACAAGTAATTGAGATTCTGACTTTGTTTTGTAATCAAATTGAGGACGGTGGGAGTAATAGATAATTTTTCATAATTAGTACTCTATTATCAGAACAAATATTACGTTCATGATCCTTCTTTTGTAGTCATCTTTCCACAAATTCTCATTTTTTTATTCTGTCATATATGATTGTCCTAATTTGAGTGAAAAAAATGTAATTTACATGATCATAAATCTACATTGTCATATACACAAATCTAGAGACCGCTCCCGATGCACTGTTTGTGAATCGCGTTCGATGTCTAATACAATCATATTCTACAGACGTGGTTTTTAGCTGGAATCCTAGTTTGTAGTTATAGTTATTATTATATTGTCCGTCTAATCGATATCAGAATACGTCACTAGATATAGAATTAATTTAAAATTATATTTTTAAATTCTAAATTAACACTAACATGACAGAAGGTCAAAACAGAATAATGACCTGTTATATTAAAAAAATGGTGTCGTTTTCGATATTTTCTACGTCAACCAAACGAGCCGCCCAGCATAGCGCAATCTCAGGGTAGTATGAAAAGTAAGCACTCCGTAATTCAAGTAAAGAAGGTCGTATACATCATACATTAAACGTTACCCCTTGCTCAATTTTTTTAATAACACGTACAAATTTTATACTCCAATACTGTTTCTTTGTTACGCAAATAGTGTGAAAAACAAATCTTTTTTATAACACAATATTTTAATTTTTTTTTTTAAGAAATGAAGATTTTTTGTGAGATTGAAAAATAAATACTTAAATACTCTCTCTGTTGGATAAATAAATTTTCACTTTATTAGATGGGATACGAAAAAAAGCTATATTAGGCGTAATTGCATAAAAAGGGAGAGAATACGAATAAACTGGGGACATATGAAGTACTATTATATACTACTCTCTCTCTTCTAGTGCATATGTCCATTTTGTCCAGTATGATTTTTTTTGAGTCAAACTGGACAAATTTTGAGATTCAATTAATTAAAAATGGTATTGTATTTTAACATAAAAATGACTTTATATGATTTATCGTATTGAGAACTTTCAAAATTGTATTTCATTATGCTAATATGCAATATAAATTGAGAGTTATTCGAGTTTAAAATTTGTCCAGTTTGACTCGAAAAAATCAAACTGGACAAATACACTGAGACGGAGGTACTATAAAACTTTCTCCTTTTTCAATCACTTTATATACCAATTCAACTTTAGAGTTAAAAAAAACAAGAGTAAAATTCTAGGGGTAAGGAAAGGGATATAAACGGTTGGAGGAGGCATATGGGAAGGTGGGGCCGGAGGGCACGGCAGCAGTTGAACAATCGCATGTGACAAATTCACGACCGCCACTTTCTTATTCAATTCGCCGGTGTCTCCGCCCCGCCCCGGCGGGCCTCCACCTATTTATTTTCCCTCCGTATTTTATTATACGGCGGAGCATTTCCCACTGACTATTTTAATGAACCCGACCTCACCCCACCGTCATCGCCCCTCAGTCAAGGCCTCAACTGTCCAATGAATCAATTAACTAATGCCCGACCCATTTCTCTAATCATGGGTTAATTACTCCCCCCTCTTAAAATAAAAATTTCTTGAATTATCTTCCCGTTTTGATTATCTTAAAGATATGGACTCCTCTCCTCTTAGAATTATCTTCCCGTTTTGGTTTTACGTGATTTTTAGTAAGTTGTGATATGAAAAAATGTAATTTGTATAGAAAAAAGAGAATTAATATTACCATATACTACTCCTTCCATCCCACTTTAGATTACAATATTCCCTTTATGTTGAAATTAAGGAATAGTCAAATCAATTTTTTTTTCCCTAAATTACCCCCAAATCCCCCATCCTTCCCACTCACATGGATGAATAATGTGTGGATAGTGTAGGAGTGGGAGGGTAAAAGAGTCAATTCCTTGTACTGTTATTGACTTTGTAATTCTTTTTGGGACAAAAATGTGAGGGAATATTGTAATCTATTTTGGGACGGAGGGAGTACTTGTTTTCTTAAAAAGAAAGAGTAGATTTTTTTGAGACAAAATACTCCCTCTGTCCACAATTCCACACAAATAAACTTCTCGTTCACTATTCGTAGAGTCAAACTTTATTCATTTTGTTGGCCTATTTTCGTCACTCATTTGATAAAATAATATAGTAATGACACCTCTAGTTTTATAGATCTTTTAATATAGTTTTTTAAAATGTAATTTTTATTTTTAAATTTTACATCACTTTTCATATAAAATGATTTGCAAAAAATTCCAGTCAAACATCGTAATGCGCAACAAGAAGTTTATTTGTGGATAGAGGGAGTATAAAATAAAAGAAGAAATAAGATAATCATGAGACCTGAGGAGTAGTTAAATTATACAATTGGATGTATATATTGCAATTATTTATTTACAAATTAGGAGTAAATTAACGTCTTACAAAATAAAAAATGACCAAATTATTTTATTGTATTGAATGACCAGTGAAAGATATTATAAATAAATAGAGGTTATGGAAGAATGGAAAGAGTACTTGTGAAATGAAAAAAATAAAAGAGTGAAGGGACAACTAATAAAATAAATGTAACATTTTTCTATGAGATTGGATGATATATATATATATATATTATATATATATATATATATATATATATATATATATATATATATATATATATATATATAATATATATATATATATATATATATATATATATATATATATATATATATATATATATTATATATATATATATATATATATTATATATATATATATATATATATATATATATATATATATATATATATATATATATTATATATATATATATATATATTATATATATAATATATATATATATATATATATATATATATATATATTATATATATATATATATATATATATATATATATATATATATAATATATATATATATATATATATATATATATATATATATATATATATATATATATATATATATACCGACTAACATGTGTATGCGAGAAGGAGAATGTCCCTTTTTTCCCTCGAGTATGTTTCACCCATAGGTGTATTGTTTGCGCCAATTATATTCATAAAAATATTCCAAAATATTAGTATACAAAAGATATCACCCTATATTTCCCTCAGGTCTGACCGGGATAATATATCAGAGGGAAGATAAATTTCCTTTTATATTTTTAATTTTTTTTTCTTTTCTTGATTTTGTGTGGTGGAGATGGAGGGGGGTACAAATGGGGTACAAAAATTGGTGTACCCCTAGCATTTTTCATTAAATAAAGCTTTGATTAATATTTGTTTACTATTCACATGGTCAAATTTCATTCACTTTGTTTCTCTATTTTCGTTAGCAAGTTGATAAAATAAAGTACTATTATCACTACTAGTTTTGTAGATCTTTTGATGTAGTATTTTAATATGTAATTTTTATTTTTTAATTATATATCATTTGTCATATAAAATGATTTGAAAATAATTTCAGTCAAACATCGTAAACCGAAACAGACGTTATAAAATGGGACGGAGGGAGTATGTCCTTAGTCTTGGTAAAAGATTTTTATGTAGAACATAAATCATACCACACTTGCATTCTCTAGTAGTCGGACCGATCACTGTGCTCTTTCGCACCCCTATTGAACAACGCCTCCCGGGCATAAAATATTACTGATAGAAATTGGGATAGGTATGGACAACTGGACTGGGTAATAAGATACTTGGGTTGAACTACATTAAAAGATTAAATCCAATCGATTAGTTAGTTGAACTCAAGAGCTTATATACCGATTAATTTCCTCACACTTTTCCTATGTGGGATGCTCTTAAACACTCCCCCTCAAGTGGACAATTGGGTCATTTTGAATCTAACCGGTTGACCACTTGCAAATGAACTCTCATTCCCTTGATTTTCTTTCTTTTTTGAGCCACAACACCTAAAGGACTACGAGTCGCTAAGTATGGACTTCCAAACAAGCAATCATATTAAACGATTCACAAGTCGTTGAGTACATACTTCATACGGACAACTGGGCTAAAGACAAACGGGCAGCTAAGAATGAACGTCTAGACGGACACCTAGACAAACGAGGTGGGCCAAAACCTGCTCTGATGATAAAAATGGG
This sequence comes from Cuscuta australis, assembly GCA_003260385.1. NCBI lineage: Eukaryota > Viridiplantae > Streptophyta > Magnoliopsida > Solanales > Convolvulaceae > Cuscuta > Cuscuta australis. The sequence continues at coordinate 1,348,310 of NQVE01000005.1, read as the reverse complement.
GATAGGTATGGAACACTGAATTGGGTAATAAGACACTTGGGTTGAACCACATTAAAAGATTGTATCCAATCGATTAGTTAGTTACGTTTAATTCAAAAGCTTATATACCGATTAATTTTCTCACACTTTTCCGATGTAGGATACTCTTTAACAATTACTCCGTACTATATGTATTCGAATTTAGTTATCTACTTAGCTTATTTTCCATTTCTTCCAGTTTTTTCCTATTTCTTCCAGTTCTTTCCATTTTCTTCTAATTTTTTCAAACTATACTTATTTTCTTCAAATTCTTTCTACTTTCTGACAAATCACTCTAAAAAATATATTATTATTATTATTACAACTTTTTTTAAATTACAACTTTTATGTTCATAACTATAGTTTATAAATTATTTCATTTTTTCATCTCACTATTTTTATGATTCACATTCAGTCTTCCAGTTTCTTGAAACATTTTAATATGAATAATACTGTTTTTTTGTATATTAATCTACATGAAAAATTAGGAAACTATTTAAAAAATTATGGATAAACAATTATATAGAATATTTTTTAATCTAAATTTATATAAGGTAAATTACATTTAAGGGTCTAGAAGAATAATATTATGAAAACCAAGAGAAAACTACATTTTTAAAAAGAAAAAATGACCCAAGAAGTGTAATTTTTATGCTAATTTTATATTCTAATTATTTTTTTAAACTAGCTTTTTATATATGAAAAATAATACTCGTAATTTTTTTTTATCTTAAAGACAATCATTAAGATAATGTGATAACACCACCACTACCACCACCACCACCAACACCAACAAGAACAACAAGAATAATAATAATAATAATAATAATAATAATAATAATAATAATAAAAATAGTAATAATAATAATAATTTATAACAACAAGAATCAAAATGAGAATAATATAAAACCACACAGAATTTTTTAAATTTTTTTTAAAGATTTTTCAATTTTTTCTAGTTTTTCAGTTTCTTTTAATTTTTTTCAGTTTTTCCAATTTCTTCCAATTCCTTCCAGTTTTTCCAACATCCAGCTCTTTTTTTCCAGTCCTAAAGAACATGCCCTTAATCTAAGACCAAATTCATATTGATAAGTGAGCTCTTAAACTACAATTAGTCTAAGACAATATTTCTAACCGGGTCTTAAACTATATATTAGTTTAAGGCAAAACAAAAGAATCGATGATCCATCATACGAGTCTTTGGATCACGCTCAAAACCGAACAACGACTAGTCACCGTCGGGTTGGGTGGTACCCCAAACGAGCTGGTACTCAAGTTTGATTTGTGGATCCCGCACGTACGTTTTAATCCAGGCCACCAGATATCATATCTGCAAGGTCTAACTAAATTAGTCACATGGGTATATTTTAGAATTTTCTAGATACCCTTATTTATTCAACATCATTTTCATAACCATCATTTTAATCAGAATATACATTTCTTTTTAATCATGGTTCAGTTATCATAATCAATAATCAGTAATATCATCATAATATTTCATAACAAATAGCGGTCTGGCATCGAATGTTAACACCGTAGCTTACCTTCATGCATCACACAAATTTTTTGGATTGGTCAAAACATCATATTTATTTCTAGAAATCATTTTCATGTTGATCATAGTTGAATGGTATCAAAAATAAGATTTTATTGATCAAAAATCAGATTTGTGGAAAATTTATTGGATTAGACGTTATCAAATACGGTAGCAGTACCGAAGTACCGTCCCAACGATACGGGGTACCGCCTGTCATCAGGTACTACCAAAGAAAAACATGTTGAGACGGTAGTTGGTCTACCGTTCCGACGGTACGGCCTACCGTGCTGACGGTACCTAGGTACTGTCCGGGCGAGATCTTGGGGGTGGAGCCCCGACCATTGTTGCTTTGTGTAGATTCTCGTATATGGAGTTCAAATTATTGAACATTCGAATGTACAAATCAATATATTCAAATGGTGTGTTTATCCCGCGCATCTTGTGGAAAGTGCTCAATACATTCGAATATTTGAATGTATACATTCGAATGTTTCGCGATAAATTACAACAGTTCGCACTTAACTTTAGAAGTAACCGTTCAACCTAATCTGTATTTAAACATTTGAATGTTAGAGAACCAACATTCGTATGTTACCAGAAAGTTGGTTATTTCATCAACCAACACGTCCGTTCAGAATTTTCCTATAAATATGGCACCTTGGTATGTTTCGAGATACAACGGAAGTTCCATACTCGTTCTAAATTACTTACATTTTATCCGTTTGAAGTATTTAGAAATACCCTGAAATATAATTTGAAAGCGTTTATATGCAATTCACTAAATCTATCAAGTCATTCTTCACGTTCTTCGTATACCGATCCTATAACACGGCAGCGTTGTTATCCCTCCCGATTCTCCAACACTTATTTTTAATTTAAACTATTTAAAAGCTAGCTACTATAAAACTTTAAAAGAAATCTGTAAAATTCGAAGACTCACTCGTTAAAAAAACTGCTCTTTAAAGTCTTCTTTTAAAAAAAGTTTACATATTTATATTATTTTGTTGAATGTTCAAATAAAACATGTAAGAAAATAAAATACTACTTGACAATGTAAATTGTAATGTGGAACCTTTATTAAGGATACCCTAAGTACAAAGTAAATAAATAAAAAACATTACTCTTTGGTCTCTACTATACTCAAGAAAATAATAACATACAAATATACAGCATCATCTAGAATAACAAAAATAATAACAAGCAAAAAAAAGAGGCATCTTTACCTACCAAGTGTGGAATTTCTCAAGCTAGGAAAAGATTATACTAAGTTGTTTTTTTTCATTTTAATTTCACTTTTGTTTTTATGTATAGTTAAAGGAAATGAACATGGCACAAAATTGTCACATTCAAGAAACTATTTGTCCCTCCACTGCCAATATCTTTTTTTTGTGTATAAATACATCCCCACACACAACTGCCCAATCCCCAAACTCACTCCACCCAAAAAAAATAATACCAATATTTATTTAATAATCATTACACCTTCTTCTGATCTTCTTCCTCAATGGCTTCTCCTCTGGTTTTATTCTTGGCTTTTATTATGGGCTTTTTTGTCCATTTCACTTGTGGTGACTATGGAGGCTGGGAGACTGCTCATGCTACTTTCTATGGAGGTGGTGATGCCTCTGGCACTATGGGTATGTACATTTCCATTAATACCCTTCTTTCTTTTCCTTTTCCTTTTTTTGGTGTAATAATTCCCAAAAATGATTGGGTTGGGTTCAAGAATTAGTTATCCCATCTCATCATAATCACTCTCTTTTACATTGTTATATTTTGATCACACAAGTAATCTAAATTCAAATTATTCAAATTTCATTCTAATTTGGTTCTGTAAATTTCAATCTCTACTTCAGTGAAATTCCGTCCAAAACAAATATTTTCTCCGTTCCAAAAATAGTTGTATGTTTTTTGTTTTTTGAACATCACAATTTTTACTCACAATAAAAGAATGAAAATGAGGTGTGCTCGATTTTAGGTGGGATAAAAGTATTTTTTACGATTTTCACGATAAATACGATTTAAAACTGAGTAATTCTTTAAAATTTTTAGTTTATAGTTTTCAAAATTAATAATTATTATAATTATGGGTTTTTTTTAATATAGAACATTTGTCCTGTACTCAAGCTCGTGGGTGGTGGCCATAACAAGAGTGGTCCAAGATTTATTTATTAAATTACAAAAATCAAGAAAAATGAATAATATACGGAATAAACTGCGTAAAAAATGGCAGAATGAGGGGGTTAAATTAGAAATAATGAAAATGCAGGGGGAGCATGTGGATATGGGAATTTGTACAGGACAGGATATGGAACCAACATTGCGGCACTGAGCACGGCTCTGTTCAACAATGGCTTGGCCTGCGGCTCATGCTACGAGATCGCCTGCACCGGCCCCTACTGCGTCCCCGGCTCCTCCATCACCATCACCGCCACCGATTTCTGCCCGCCGAACCCGGGGCTGCCCAACGACAACGGCGGCTGGTGCAACCCGCCCCGGCCCCACTTCGACATGGCCGAGCCCGCGTACCTGCAGATCGCGATCTACAGGGCCGGGATCGTCCCCGTCAACTTCCGGCGGGTCCCCTGCCGGAAGAAGGGCGGGATCCGGTTCACGATCAACGGCCACACCTACTTCAATCTGGTTCTGGTGAGCAACGTGGGAGGGTTCGGGGACGTCCGCGCCGTCGCCGTGAAGGGGTCCAGGTCCGCCGGATGGCAGCAGATGTCGCGAAATTGGGGGCAGAATTGGCAGAGCAACGCCGTGCTCAACGGCCAGAGCCTCTCCTTTCAGGTGACCACCGGCGACGGGAGGACGGTGACGAGTAACAACGTCGCCCCTCCGAACTGGCAATTCGGCCAAACTTTCGAAGGGGCACAATTCTAATTCCCCAAAAAACTGGGGACGACTTCTAAAGAAGTGATTGATTTTTGAAGATTTCTTTTTTTTTTTTTTTTTTACTTCAAGACGTGTCTCGAGCCGTTTCGCCTATAAAATTACCGTTATACCATCACGTGTAAAGTTACATTCCTAATTCATGATATGGTATAATGGTAATTTGGTAGAAAACGTTGTATACTTTTTACAGGGGTGAAACCGAAGGGAGGGGTCCTAATGGATTATACTCTTTAGTAGGGGTATATACATAAATATATGAAATATAGCTTAATTAGAAACATGTTTAATTAAGTAAATTACAACTCATGTGTGATTAAAGACCTTACAAAAAAAGGTTTTAAGGGCACAATGAGTGTGAAATGTGATGTATTTTGTGTATTCAATAAAATGATTTGAATTATCTGAGTTTTGTTTTCTCTTATGTATGTATTCTTTTCTAATCAAACAAGATGATTTTAAGTTTGAAATAAACACAAATCATGATGTATATTGCCACAAAAATAATTTATCTTATTGAAAAGTCTTAAAATTTTATTCTAGTATACTAATATTTAATATATATCTAGAGTAATTGAAATTTAAAATTTATCGAATTTAATTCGAAAAAACCAAATTCCACAATTAAACTAAAATGGGTGTAGTATATTTAATTTTGTATGTACTTTTCCTTTTTTATAAATAATTTGGCTTTGTTAATAGCTCTAATTGATGTATCTATAGTGATTCTTCATAAAATTGATGATTTTTATTTTTCTTAGCTCACGATAAATCTACACCCAAACCAATTTGAACCACCCCAAGGCCCAAACCCTTCAATTTAATGAAAATAACATTTTATTTTATGCTTCCTAGTATTTTTTGAACGACAAGCACATACTTAATTACCTCAAACCAGTATTACATGAATTAATAAGAGACAAAAAAAAAAATGCAATTACATACCCTTACCCTAACACAGCTATATTCTTACATTTACTAGCTACTCCATCCGTTCCACAAAACCCTTTCTCTTTCGTTTTTTTTTTTGCTTTCCACAAAACACTTCCACTTTCTATTAAAAAACCACTTTTACCCATACTTTTTCATACCCTATCAATCCCATTTTACTTTTTCCCATCACATCAAGGGCAAAATTGGAAAGTCAAACAAAATTATACTTTCCTTATTTTTCTCCAAAGTCAAAACCGGAAGGATTTTGTGGAAGAGAGAGAGTATGTAAGTTAAAAGATCATATTTAAATCCAGAAAAATAAACAATCACGAACCACTTTTCTTTGAGAGAGAGAGAGAGACAAAAGATGAATGTGGGTTGTCGGGCTACGTGGGCCGGTGAGTTTGGGCAATCCCATCTCTCAATTTGGGGCTAGGCGCTGATTTAGGATTTGTTTAAATAAAATAAAATAAAATAAAATATTGCTCCCTCTATTTTAGATTTGAGTAATTTCATGGTGGATCTAATGTCAACATACACATTTTCATTTATTTTTTTAATTTTTAAAAATTATTGTTTCAACGCCTGAAAATATTTATCTAGTATATATGGAAGTTCACCATAGATCTTAGTTGCATGCAATAATTTGCTTTTAAATTAATTGTCTTCTATATTATTTTAGACTTTTGATAGTTTTCATATACATATACATTTTTATTGATCATTTGAAAAATAAAAACGACGTATCACTAATTATTTGAATTTTTTTTATACTTTCTGAATATGTAACTTGTCCTGTTTACTTCTATATAAATTTTATAAATAAAATCATTTTACATTTTTACACCGTTGTTCAAAGAAGAAAAACTAGTTTTGGACGAAGAAGTATATTATTAAAAAAATATTAAAATCACAAAGTAGAACCCCAATTTTTCACAACTCACACAGTAGATTAGGAAGAAGAAATACATTTACTCGTTCCGCTCATTTTAATCTCTTTTTTTTACGGTCGCATCAGTTACCCATTTAAGTTTTATTGAACGATTTAATAGTTTCTCACACTTTCCCTTCTTTTCAATGGTGTATCCACAAGTCATAAATCTATTTAATTTTTTTTATAAAAATAAATCATCTTGGTATTGTATAATAAGTTTATTTTATCTACACAATTATCAAACTAAATCAAAATAAGCTATTTTAAAATAAGTAATGTAAGTCTATGGAGTATTTTTAGTTTTAAAAATATATTCATGACACAAAAAATGAGATTTAATAAAAAATAATTTTAAAAATCATATCATTGTAAAAAGTGAAATTTGCACTAAATAAGATTAAAACATAAGTCATTTCCCAATGTAGGACTTAAACTTTTTTATTTTATAAATACGATTTAATAATTATTAGTGAGAAGAATAATGTCCAAGTGATGCTAGACATTTAGGGGCTGTTTGGCAACTTCTGAATGGGTAAGTGCTGAACCAGTAAGAGGTCTGAATCATTAAGTGCTGAACCAGTAAGATGTCTGAACCATTAAGAGCTAGTATATTGCTTAACTATTCAGAGACAAATGTCTGATCAATTCAAATAATAGCTCTTAACCATTCAGACTCTGTATAATACATAACCATTCAGAGGCAAATCTCTTAACCATTCAGACATCTGAACCATTAAGAGGCTGAAACAAACAGCCCCTTAGTTGAATACTGACTAATAGATAATGACCAATGGTCCTATATTGAAAAATAAAAACATATGATCATATATTGAGAAAATCATTATGTTTTAATCCTATTTTGGTAAAATATCAACCCTTTTCTCCTCTAATCTTCTCTTTTCCCTCTTTTCTTCTTTTTTTCTTTCGTTTCTTCATTTTTTCTTTCCTTTTTTTCCCTTCTTTTTCTCATCTTATATAATGTACATTCCCCTCCTCCCCTTCTTTAACCTTCTCCTCACTTTCCTCTTTTTTTGCATCACTATTTCTCAACAATTCCTTTTTAAATAAAGATACTCTTATAGTTTAGTGTGCTCATGGAGAATATCTAACTAAGTATGAGAGTTTGAATTATTTTTTTAAAATGATTTTTCTTTGGTTACCCCACCACATTTCTTCCTCTTAGTGAGACCCCCCGACTCCACTTCATCTTTCTACGAGATTGAAGGATAATTTTGAAAAATCAACACATTTATCATTTTACATTTAAATCATGCAAGTCAAAACGAAAGTATGTTTGAATTTAGATCGAAAGAGTATTTGTTGCCCCTATTTTTTAAATTTAGATAATTTGTTATTTTTACAAGACTCGACTCAAATTATTTTTAATTAAAATTTATTTTAAAATTGGTACTTCCTCTGTCCCAATTTAAATTGACTATTTGCATTTTTTTCCGTTCCAAAATAAGTTGCCCGTTAGTTGTTATCGTAAACTTTTTAAAATAAAATACCCAAACTATCCCTAAAATAAGTCACTCTTCTTCACCTTATCTTCTAATTCATAGTCACCCTTCTAAAAAGTAATAACAATTTCGAAAAATCAATTCTATTTTTTCTTTTCCTTAAATATGCCCAAAAGTTAAAATAGGCGATTTAAAACGGGACGGAGGGAGTATGTAATTAAAAAATTAAAATTTATATATTTCAAAATACATTAAAAACTCTATAAACTAGACAGTGAAAATATTGTAGTACTCCCTCCGTCCCATTTTATAACGCCAGTTTCGGTTTACAATGTTTGACTGAAATTATTTTCAAATCATTCTATATGACAAATGGTACAAAATTAAAAAATAAAAATTACATATTAAAATACTAAATCAAAAGATCTACAAAACTAGTAGCGACAAAAGTACTTTATTTTATCAAATTGTTAACGAAAATAAATAAAGAAAGTGAATGAAGTTTATTTGATCCCGTGAACAGTGGACATACATTATAATTTGGAACGGAAGGAGTATTATTTTAACAAATGAGGAACGAAAATGAATAAAAAGGTTAAAGTTTGAACTTTTATATATATCGTAAAGAAACAATTTAAATTAGAAAAAACGTAATGTACATTTCAAACCAAAAAAAGAAGAAAAACTAGTCCCGTCCCCATATTACTGTTCATTGCGTGGATTTATTAGCTTTTGGGCATAGACTTTGTGAGAAGGCCCATAAGTTGGTAATTGCCTACAAGGATTCAAAACGAGGATATAGATGATATTGGGCCTGCGCTTTTTTAATACTCCTCGTTTGGAAAGGAGGAAAATGAGTAGAATGAATTCTAGAAAATGAATTATTTTCCAATAGTCATTTTCCATTTTTCTGGTGTTTGGCTACAATGAACAAAAAATGGAAATAATAACACTCAAACTCTGCATTTCAGGCTCATGGACTTCCCATATTTTACTTCTCATTCCTACTTTGGTTCGCTTATTCAAGATTATCGGTTGTTGGGCATGCATTTCAATGTTGTTAATTTTCTTTTCATTCCCCTCTAACAAAATGTTGTTGCTCATACTTCAGCTAGAAGGCGGATGTTTCTTGCGGTGTGTGGATCTCCTCCCCTCCGGACTTTATTTCGCCTATTCTCATGAATTAATATACAACTTTAATTTGTTCAAAAAAAAAATCTTCTTCTTTCATTTGGGCTGTCATTAAATTTTCTTCATTCCTTTTACACTATGTTTGGTTCAAGTAATTTAAAAGGGAAAAGAAAAGAAAATGAAGTGGAAAACCATTTTTCTTGTTTGGTTAGAGGGGAAAAGAAAGGAAAAAAGTGAAAGGAAAAGAAGATGAGGAAGCAAAATGTACCAAGTGGAGGGAAAATCAAATTCCTTCCATTTTGGTAAGGAAAATGAGAGAAAACTATTTCCTTTTCTTTTCCTTCCAAAATCCTTGAGCCAAACATAGTGTTAAAGAAACAAATATATAATCCATATCAATATCAATTCTCTTGTCTCGATGTACCCAACCCAGAAAATTATTCCACGACGGAGGGAGTATCAACTATGAGTGATTAATATAAGTACATCTCAATGTTATTTTCTAAAAAAAATAAATTAAAATATCATACCCCAAACTTTCCATGTAAACCACAAATAAAAATGACATCAAACATGGCACATATCTTGTACTTAGAGTAATAATTAACCTGCCCACTCTCTCTATATATATATGCATGCTTACACCTTAATTATTCCAATACCTAATATAATCCCTAGCTCTTACACGTTAAACACTTCTTTGATCTTAATTAATCATCAATCCTCAACGGCTAACAATAAGAATAGTATTATATTTAATATTAATAGTATTAGTCCAGCTGCAACATTATTCTTTAATCCATTAATATTATTATTAATTTTTGTGATATTATTCTCATCATCAACCTTCATCCATATAACTTGTGGTGCTGACTATGGAGAGTGGCAGTCTGCACATGCAACTTTCTATGGAGGCAGTGATGCTTCTGGCACAATGGGTATATATATATATATATATAAATACACCTTATTTTTCATTTTAATTACTTATTGTTATTTTTCCATCTCTATTTGATTTAAATTTGATTTCATCCCATCTTTTTGTTCCAAAATGTTTGTTACATTACGCAAGACGAAGTGATTTTTTTTACTTTTTTAATTCAATTTGTTTGCTATTTTAACCCACCTTGTTTGTTAATGCGTCTGTCTATACTTTCATTTCTAGTAGCTGTAGTCTTTTGTCTAGTTGTCTGTGTAGAATGCATACAAAACGGCTTATGGCTCATTTAACCCTGATTGTTCGTGTGAAAATTCATATCCAGCTATTCGCGATCCTTTAGTTGTTGCCGCTCAAATATTCGTTCCAAGGAGATAAATTCATTTGCAAGTGATAAACTAGTAAAATTCGAAATGGCCCTATATATTTTCCACTTAAGATGGAGTGTTATAGAGTATTCCTTGTCGAAAATTAAAGAGAAAAATAATCAGTATATAAGATCTTGACATGAACTATGTACTGGATTGGATTCAATCTTTTAATGTGATTCAACTCAAGTGTCTTAAAGCCAAATCTATTGAGCTTTTTTCCAATCCTGAGTTCTACCACATTATATTAAAGTTTGATATAAAAAAAATAAGTCTCTAAGTGGTAGGTATAAAAGATTCTATAATTTTTAAATAGCGTGACATTTTTTTGGAGGAGGGAGTATTTGTTTAATTGTTTTCAGCTCACCATATATGCATATTAATTTAAGGATATATGTGCATGCCAAATATGTGAATATAATTTTATGACGTTTCTTTAGTCAAATTTTAGGTTATGTCTGCTTTTTTTCATTACTTTGTTGGGTTTTTTTTTTAAAAAATTAGATTACAATCCGTATTATTTTTCCTTTTTTATTTATTCTATTTTCCCATATTTTCTTATATTTGCATTCGAAAATGAAAATAGATTCTTATATCTATGTTCTAAAAAAGAGTTGGGCCGAGTTGGGTCGGGTTTTGGTTATAACTCCGTTTTTTTGCTTTATGAGCGGGTTGGGAATACGAAGCCCGTTTCTTCAAGAAGCTTGGGTATCCGGAGCCACAAGGCCGTCCCCCATATTCACTCCTGTCCTGGACCTACATTGAACCTTATTTTTTTGTCTAGGCCCACTAAAAATGGTCCAAATTTCAAAATAAGTAAATCTAAAAAGCTTTTTTAAAAAATTGAAAAGTTTATACTCCTTTTGTAAAAAATAAATAAATAGCACTTTGTGCAAAACGAATTAAAAATTCATGTTTTATTCAAAAAAAAGAAATTCAAGTTTTTCAATTCATGTGAGATCCAACCAGGTTATTGTTGCTGTTTATTTAAATATTAATTTTAAAACAAAGATAGAATTTGCTTGTTTAAAATTATACTTCGTATCAAAAGTTTTATAAAACAAAAATGATAAAAATATTACTACCTCCGTCTCTATGTATTCGTCCAGTTTCACTTTTTCGAGTCAAATTATAGAAACCAGTTAAATAAAAAATGGTAATATATTTTAGTATAAGAATTATTTTAATAGATGTATCTGGTTGAGAATTATTAAATAGTTAAATTATTGTATCAATATGAAATATAACTTTAGAGTAAGTGATGATTAAAGTTTGTCTAGTTTGATTCAAAAAAGTCAAACTGGACTAATAACTGAGACGGAAAAGTTTATTTTATCAAATAATTAATTAAAATTTACAAATAAATGAAAAAGTTCTCGTGATCTTTAAATTCTGAATTATGAAAATCTTTTTGGGCATAATTTTGAGAAAATTTAAATGCAAGGGGGAGCATGTGGCTACGGGGACTTGTACAAGACAGGTTACGGTACAAGCATTGCAGCACTGAGTACCACTCTTTTCAACGACGGCTTAGCTTGCGGCTCATGTTACGAGCTCCGGTGCACCGGCCGGAACTGCGTGCCGCCGGGCGGCATCACCGTCACCGCCACCGACCTCTGCCCGCCGAACCCGAGCCTGCCCAACGATGACGGCGGCTGGTGCAACCCTCCACGGCCACACTTCGACCTGTCCCAGCCCGCCTACTTGCAAATCGCCATTTATAAGGCCGGAATTGTCCCTGTAATTTACCGCAGGTAAAAAAAGTTTTATTTTTCCTAATCTGTATATAAAATAATCAGTAGAATTTTTGATCTATTTTTGAATAGTGTAATTTTTATTTCCCTATTAATCGGCTTATAAAATAATGTTAAAAGAGATGATTTTTTACACGTCGTTCGAAATGTTACTCATATTTTGAGACGGAGGGAGTATATTTTTTTGAAGCTAGTGGTTACAAATGGGTAACTATTTTTTTTCCAAATATTATGGTCATGATAAAAAAAGTCAAATGAAAAGAAAGATACTAGATGAAAAAAGTACTATCTCTGTCATAGAGTATTTTTCCCGTTTAACTTTTTTTTAATTCAAATCGGATAAATTTTTGTCATCATTTAAAAAAATCTTATAACATAACTCAATACACTTTTAAATTTAAGATGAAAAAGGATTTGATTTTTCATTTTTGTGCTTTGTGGTATAATAAATTGAAAAGAGATAATGAAAAGGTGAATATTCAAAAATAAGGATAAATAAGATGTTTAATTGTAGGAAAATGCTAGGGGTACACCCCAAACATTCCCACCCCCTCCATCACCACACAAAAAAGGCAGAAAAATTTCAAAAAAAGTAAAAAATAAAAAAATAAAATGAATGGTGTAGAAGCAAGTGGTGTACATTTGGGGTACACCTTTGGTGTACCCCTAGCATATCCCTTAATTGTAACAAAAGATGAATATGACTATTTTAATTTTATATGTTGGGTCTTTGTAGGGTACCATGCAAGAAAAAGGGCGGAATGAAATTCACGATGAAGGGGCACATGTACTTTAACTTAGTGTTAGTGAGTAACGTTGGAGGGTCAGGAGACGTCCGCGCACTAAAAATCAAGAGGTCGAAAACAGGGTGGCTACAAATGTCAAGAAATTGGGGGCAAAATTGGCAAAGTGATGTGGTCTTATTTGGGCAAAGCCTTTCATTTGAGGTCACAATAGGTGATGGAAGTACACTTATAAACAAGGATGTTGTGCCTTCTAATTGGCAATTTGGACAAACTTTTGAAGGGTCTCAATTTTGATATCAAACACTACCGTGTATTATAAAAAAAAAGAAGAATAAGCAAAAATGAATGATGTATCTAAATAAATAAGACTGAAATAAAAATATAATCAATATTACAATACAACTCCTTGTATTTTTATTTCTTAAATAAAAGGCGTTAAAATTATAAACGCTTGTAATTTCGCATGGTATTTGGTATTCTACAATGGTTGAAATACTCAATGACCTGTAATGGATCTCCAATGGGTTAAAAGATTTATGGGCCCTCTCGGCCTCCTAGATGAATGGGCCAAGCCTGTAGTATCAATTACAAATTTACAGATAATAAAAGGTTGAACTCCAACCTCTACATGCCATGAAGAATATATTAGGAAATGACAAATTAAGTTATAATCTCAGTCTAATAAAAAAATGAGTTCTATTTCATTATATATATCATTATATGTATAAGAATCTCATACTTAAAAAAATTGATCTAAATTTATCCACATAACACTAATTTCTCGATCAATTAAGCTACGCCCTCCGTAAGGCGCAACTTCCCTTGCTAAATCTTTTTCCCATGCATTCCAACATTTTTGTCCTTTTGGAAAAGATTTATGGAACTTTTTTTATAGAACAGAGAGATATTTTTTAACATAATGTATCATATCATTACTCTCTATATTCTCTCATGTATTGCACAAAAAAACTACTACGTCCTGGAATATTCGTTCAATTTGAATTTTTGAGTTAAACTGGATAAATTTTGTTCATCAATTAAATAAAAGTTATATTGTGTATTTTTACAAAAATAATTTCAATAAATTTATCTTATAGAAGATTTTTCAAAATTTGTTTTTATATTAGTATATATTGCAAATTTAATGTAGTTGACTTGATGGTTAAAATTAATCGCGTTCGATTCGAAAGTGTCAAATTGAACAAATCTCCAGACATTAACATTGATGGACCATTTGTTTTAATTATATTTGGAACATTCAATTTGAGAAAATATATTTCCCTTCATAGTGATTTTCTCCATTTTTTTTTTATTTTTTGACAAAAGTGCGTGGAATCATTGACAAAAGTGTCAATTTATATTCAACATCATGAATAAGACCCTACTACGGAGTATTAGTTATATATATAAACATATACGGAGTATTTAACTTTTGTAAAATTTGCAATACATTAAATAAGACTAAAACATAAGTCATGTCTTAATATATGACTTAAATAATGTCTAGTGATGATAGACATTTACTTGAATAATGACTAATGGATAATGACCAATAATGATCCAACATTGGGAAAACAATATCTGGTCATATATTAAGAAAATCATTATGTTTTAGTCATATTTAAATAAATTTTCTTTTAACTTTTCTCTTATATATTTGTTCAAAGTATAAACAGTTAGTTCTTTTGTAATTGAGCATCTCACATTTATCATTGATAAAGAGAGTAAGATTGGAAGTTTCAACACGGTTCATGTAGTTATTATAATGGGAATGCCAACCATTTGAAGGCACTTTGAACACTTTAATCATGTTTGGGATATGGACATATAGTTGTTCAAGCACTTTTTTTTAATCTCAATTAATAATTATTTCACTCTACATAATTAGAAATTAATGGCGAATTAACTCTGGAAAAGAGCAAACATATATGAACTTCACGTATATAAGAGTAGAACAAATTTGGTCAAAGGCCGAGTACAAGGACCGACCGAGACCCGAGGTTGAGGCTCGAGATAGAGTGCCCAAACACTTGGTGCCTGACGTCGAGCCCGATGAGACCAAAGCTCGATGTCAGAGGTTGAGTCAAGAGGCTCGAGACCAGGACGAAGGTCTCGTGGTCCCTAGACTCCGTGCTAATATAATGAACTTAGGGTTCTAGGACTCAGAGCTAATACAAAGTCCATGGCTCTCTACAAACGCCTCACGAGACAAGGAACTCAGTATAAAAGTATAAGATGTCTTATTTCTGTAATAACTTCTCTGTTCTAGTCGTACTTAGGTAAAATTTTCTTCAAGATGATTGATAGGAATTAAGGCTAAAGAAAATGTTCCCAGTTGTGTGATCCTTAATTTGAGGACGGATGGTTGAATAACAAATCGTACCTCGCACTAAATTGATAACGAAAATCAAACCAATATATAAATGTTCATCCAACTCCATTAGTATGACTTTTTAGAATATGATAAAAATAAAGTGAAAATTGTACTAAATAAGACTAAAACATAAGTCATTTCTCAATAAAGGACTTAAATTTTTTTATTTTCTAAATAGTACTTAATAATGTTTAGTAGGAGGAATAATGTCTAGTGATGATGCACATTTACTTGAATAATGATTAATGGTGAAATAAAAATATATAGTCCTACATTAAGAAATCATTATATTTTAATCTTATTTAGGTAAATATTTCAAAAAATAAATCTAACTATATATATGGAGAGAATTTGGCGAAAAAGAAAATTGGGGAGAGAAAAAATCATTATATTTTCCAATGCTTTTAATTTCTCCTTTTTGGATTGAAGAGAAAATGAAGACAGGGAGAGAAAAGGGTGAATTGGGGAAGGGAGAAAAGAAAGGGTTGGAGAGAAAAGTATTATACGGTGTAATTACTTTTTTGTCCTTATATTTCACATTAGCACATTATAAAAAACGAATAAAAACGTTTGTTTTACTTCATAGATACTTCTATTAATTTCTCATCACTGACAGTTTAAACCTTGGTATCAAATCCTGTGTATTTCTAGTATTTTTGTTGCTAAAATATGGAGTAGTTTGGTGCGAAATTTGCTTAAAGTAGAACCAAAACTTAATACATTTTTTTCTAAATGGCATTTAATAAGTTTTTTTTCCAAAACTAGCATTAAATTAATAAATTAATTAACTATTAATGATATACATTTACCAGAACACCCTTGTATCTTAATTATTATGTACTCCGTATAAAATATAGACTATTTTTTTCTCCATTTGGCCGATCCCTTCTTTTATTGATTCGTCTGCTTATATTTTCTTTTTGATGAATATTGTAAAAATTATTGACAGTGTTCACTGATCCGGGACATTGTAAAAATTATGAACATAAAACATTGTAAAAATTATGAATATTATTTACTGATCGGAAGATTCATGGCTAATGCAGTGGACATTTATAACTGCAACAATATTTTTTTTTAAACCGACAATGTAATTAGTAATTGACATATAGACATTAATAACAATATTAGATATTATTAAAGTGAAACCACGTAAGCCATTAAATCATGCATAATTGATATTAATGGAGTGGCGGCAGGACACTAATGTCGGCATTTTACGATCGACGACCGGCGAAGGACAGTAGAACATGATGGAACAGTAAATATAAAATTATATAAAGGGCATTTTAGTACACTAGAATTAATAATGAATTATTAATTAATTAGATACTAATTATGGAAATTAAAACTTGATGTGATGGGTAAAATAGATTGTGATAGATAAATTATTAGTAAAAAGATATGATGTGATAAATATGTTGAGAATTACTCTTATGTCACCTCTTATTTTGTAAAACTTTTGATGTAGTTTTAAAATATTTTTTTTATTTTTTAATTTTATACCTTTAATCAAATAAATTGAATTGAAAATAAATTTAGTCAAACTTCATAAATCAAACTGGGAAGATCATTTTAGTACAAATGAAGTAGTAAGTTTAAAAATAATTTTTTAATTAAAAGAAGAAAATGATTTTAGGACAAAGATTAAAAGAAAGGAGAAATATTTGTAAGGACGAATGAATTATTATTGATATTTAAATTTGTGATTATAGTAAAGTTGATTCAGAAAGTGATAGTGTAGTATTTGCTTTTTTCAAAATGGATGAATCCCATTAAAATAAAATATCTTTCAAAATGAGCCCGATGGTTAATGAGAGAAAGTAATATTCCATTCTTTCTATAATCATCTTTCTTCTTCCTTATTTGGGTTATCCCATCATTTTTTCTTGTTTCCTTCGAAACAAATATGTGATTCATAGTAATTCTCTTTTTTTATTTTTACACAAACCACAATTATCAATATTTCAATAGGGAAGACAATCCGGAGGGAGTATTTGCTTTTTCCAAAATTAATGTCAAACAATGCTTTAATGGGAACTGGAAGAAGAATGTGTACCGTTACGGCGTCACTCTAATCTAAGTGGTTTCCAAATTTTCAGTCGAAACACGTAAAAAAAGGTTGAAGCTTTGATGAACATGGAAGGAAGGAGGAAAGAAATCTGCAGAGAGTTGAAAAAAAGCTGAGAGAGAAAGGAAAAAAATAAATAAACAGTAGAGTTTGAAATGTGCAATGGGTAAATAAAACGTGGAAGCAGTGATTCACTGTGATAGGGATTAGGGACCATTCCCATACCGGCAATGGTGGTGATTGAAGAAGAAGGGGGCCCCACCTCTGACCACGTGGAACTCCTTCAATAAAGAATGTATACTCTCCCCCACTTCTTCTGCTTCTCCTAATCCCAGCCTTTTTTTTCACTGCTGCTGATCTTGATGTGTTTCTAACCCTTTTTTTCTTTTTTCCTTTTTCCCATTTTTCCCATTTATGGTTTCTGGGTTTTTGTTTTCTTGAGCTGAACAGCCATTTTAGCACTGTTCTGAGCTGTCATAGAGCTCAAGACATACACATCTTCCAATTTCTGGTAAGTTCTTGATTTTTCAACCCATTTTCTCTATTACCTTTCTGCAGATTTGTTTTGGTAGTCTGTGTGGTCTATTGAATCTGCATAAGTGAGTCAAAAGAAGTGTAGTGTTGACTGTTGAGTCACAATCTTGAATGGATGGGTGTGGGAGAAGATCTTTGTCTTTGTGACTCCCACCCAAATCATATAGCCTACTCACTCACAAGTTTCTTGGTCAATTTCATCAGCCTAGCCCATATTTGTGGATTCCTCATTTTTCTATCCTGACTTTTGGGTGTGTTTGGTAGGACTTATTTGGATGACATGATTGAATATTTTATGAAAAATAAATTCTTTGGTTGGAATAGGGTTGTCCAAAGGATTCTAGAAAGAAAAAAAACTGCAATTTGGATCATTGAAGTACAAAATATAAATGTCTGTGCTGTTCTTTGTCTTGAATTTGTGCTTGTAGCCTCCCTCTGGCAGGTAGGTAGAAGTTTGGCAGTCCACTCACTCCAGTTAGGGATACACCTATACTTTTTTGAGTTTATGCATGTATATATATAAGTATATGTATACCTACTATATTTGTGTTTTTGTCCTAAAAAAGTGTCATTTATTTATGTGGGCTCAAACCTTTTTGGTATGATTTGTAATGACAATTCAAACTTTTTGTTGAATCACACACATGGTTCTTTTAGCTTTCACAATCCAAACACTTCTGTTCATTTTCTTGTCTTCTTCCTCGTCCTCGTCCTCCTCGCCCTCTATATAATGCTGAAAGTCACAATCTTTTTGCTAGTTAAAGAAAGCAAGAAATGAGGGGGTTATCAGTAATATCATCAATTACAGCAATCCACCTTAGAAAGAGAGTGACCCAGAGCTAAATTGGAGTTAAGGAATTAGGTTTGCTAGCTGTAAGTGCAATTCTTGAGCTGCATTTAGCACAAATGCCAGAATGATATCACAAATGGGCCATGTGGGCTTCTTGAATCACTAGCCCACCTTGCCTTCTCCTCTGTCATTTTCATTCTAGAGGGTATAAATTGGGATTATCTTTTCTTTGCAGAAATTAAGATTCTGTGGAGGGAATCTCATTCACCTTTGACAAAGCAGTCATCTTGTCAAGTTGAAGCCTTTGGTCAATAACAAGATTTTGGAGAATATATGGATCTTGACTATGGCAAGTGTTGGGACACAGCAAAGGTCTGTGCTTTGGATTAGCATTCAATCATATCAATTTGATACTTATTATTTACACCAGAAGTTTTTTTTGTCTCTTTTTAATTTAAAATTGCAGAAGAAATCTTGGAAATTTTGTCCATGAAAACATATCAATTCTATTGTTTATTGCAGGAGAAATGCTCACAAATTTGATGTTATTATACACATAATTTTTTTTAAAATATTGTTTATCCCACACGGAGTTTCTGGAAATTTTCACCATAAAAACATGCAAAAATTTATGTAATTCTGTTACACACATTAAAAGATTCTTGTTGTTTTTTTTAAATAAATTGTTTAATGCAGAGGAACTCTTGGAAGACAACATTGCTCTTAGCATATCAAAGTCTTGGTGTAGTTTATGGGGATCTCAGCATTTCCCCACTTTATGTCTTCAAGAGCACATTTGCAGAAGACATTACGCATTCGGATACTAATGAAGAAATATTTGGTGCTATGTCCTTTGTTTTCTGGACTTTAACACTTCTCCCTTTATTCAAGTATGTGTTCATAGTGCTTCGAGCTGATGACAATGGAGAGGGTAATTTCCCTTTCACTTTTCTAATCCATTTTAATGTTTTATTAGTCAGTATAAATATATAAAGAAATAGAAATTCAATCATTTTTCCTTCTCTTTTGCATTTTCAATGTAAAGCTAGACATAAGAAAATAATTTTCCTTGAAATTTATTTTATCAAGGATCCAAACACACCCTTCATCTTTTATGTTGCAGGTGGCACATTTGCTCTCTATTCCCTGATATGTAGGCATGCGAAAGTGAGTGTCCTTCCAAACAGACAAGTTTCTGATGAGGCACTCTCTACTTATATATGCGAGCAACCTCCCGAGACGAATAATAAATCAAAGGTGAAATTGGTTCTTGAGAAGTACAAATGTCTGCACACGGGGTTACTCATCCTTGTGCTCATTGGAACTTGTATGGTCATTGGAGATGGTCTGCTCACTCCAGCCATATCTGGTATCACCACCATCATCATCATCACCATCATCATTACTAGTAACAGTAGTAGGAGTAATTTTTCTTTGTAATGCTGATGCAAAACCATATGATTATGCAGTTTTTTCTGCGGTTTCTGGGCTTGAGTTCTTCATGTCCAAGGATCACCACCAGTGTAAGAATTTTATTACCTAAAAAAAATAATCTTTTCTCATATCCGTTTCTCCGTTCCCTTGCAATTCTAGCAAATTTTATTCCGATCATCAAATCATTCCAAACAAGGCCGTATTAGAGGTAGACTTCTCATTTCTCAACCTTATTATTCAGATGCGGTGGTTCCTATAACATGCTTCATACTAGTGTGCCTATTCGCGTTACAACACTACGGGACCCACAGGATTGGGTTTGTCTTTGCGCCCATCGTGTTGGCGTGGCTATTCTGCATAAGCACACTTGGGTTGTACAATATCTTCCAATGGAATACGCGAGTCTACAAGGCACTTTCCCCATACTACATGTTCAAGTTCTTGAAGAAGACCAGAAAACGTGGGTGGATGTCTTTGGGAGGGGTTCTCTTGTGCATAACAGGTAAAACCAGCATTGAAGAAGACTTAAATGTTCACACCGAGAGTGTTAAAATCTCTGGCTTCGTTTGGGAACGACATTTGTGATTAGTGGGGTTCTATTGTTTTGCAGGATCAGAAGCAATGTTTGCAGACCTTGGCCACTTCTCATATGCTGCAATTCAGACGGCGTTCACCTTTCTGGTTTATCCGGCCCTCATTTTGGGATACATGGGTCAAGCAGCTTTTCTATCAAAGCATCATCACAACATCCATGAAATCAGTTTCTACTTGTCGGTTCCGGGTATTTTTCCATACTCTTGCCCTTTCGACTCTCCAAAATTCCTCCCTTTTCGAAAAAAAAACAGTATTCTTGACAAAGATTGTTAATTAAGTGCTTGGTTAGTTATTAATCTAACATAAAACTAATTGTTTTTTTTTAAAGTTGTCCACCACTCATATTAATGCGCTACGGGGTGTTTGAATGCAGAGAGGGTGAGGTGGCCGGTGCTGGTGGTGGCCATTCTAGCTTCTGTTGTGGGCAGCCAGGCGATCATCAGTGGGACATTTTCCATCATCAACCAGAGCCTTTCGCTCGGCTGCTTCCCGAGAGTCAAGGTGGTTCACACCTCCAATGACATACACGGGCAGGTTTACATCCCGGAGATCAACTGGATCCTCATGGTCCTTTGCGTTGCTGTCACTATCGGATTCCGGGACACCAAGCATCTGGGAAATGCATCAGGTTAGTATCCCAAAACACTAATCAATAATGCTAGAGGAACCCGACGATAGACACCACCTTTGACACCACAGGGAGAATAGACACTCCCTGCACAGACAGTAGCTATTGTTTGTGTGTGTCGAGACACTATGGTGTCAAAGGTGGTGTTAGATGTGGGCTTCCTCTAGATTTTTGAACACCACTACACAAGAAAGAATCAGGTTACTCATGGTCCTTTATGCAGGGTTGGCGTTGATGGCGGTGATGCTGGTGACCACCTGCCTCACCTCATTGGTCATCATCCTCTGTTGGCATAAGCCTCCGATTCTCGCCCTCGTGTTTCTCATCTTCTTCGGGTCTATCGAATTGCTCTACTTCTCCGCCTCTGTCATTAAGTTCTTGGAAGGCGCTTGGCTCCCGATCCTCCTCGCCCTCATCTTGGTCACCGTTATGTTCGTTTGGCACTACGCCACCATCAAGAAATACGAGTACGATCTCCACAACAAGGTCTCCCTTGAATGGCTCTTGGCATTGGGTCCGAGCCTCGGCATTGCTCGGGTCCCTGGGATCGGCGTCGTCTTCAGCGATCTGACTTCCGGGATCCCTGCAAACTTCTCCCGTTTCGTCACCAACCTCCCTGCCTTCCACCGCGTGCTCGTTTTCATCTGCGTGAAAGCCGTCCCCGTCCCTTTCATCCCGCCGGCCGAGCGGTACCTCGTTGGTCGCGTGGGACCCGCCTCCCACCGTTCCTACAGGTGCATCGTGCGGTACGGGTACCGGGATGTCCACCAGGACGTCGACTTCTTTGAGACGGAGCTTGTCAGGAAGCTCGCCGACTTCATCCGGTACGACTGGTACCGGGCCCACGGGGTCGTCAGCTCGCCCGACGACGGTGAGTCCCGGTCAGGCGCGTCCTCGGGCGAGTGCCGACTTGCGGTGATTGGAACGCTGGCATTCCCGAGCTTTGAGATCGAGGAGACCCCCCAACCGGAGAGCGTTTCCGTCGGTTTCTCGACGGCAGAGAGCATTACGGACGTCATCGAGATGCGACCGGAGACGGGGCAACGGAGGGTGAGGTTCGACGTAGATGAGTCCGAAGACGACCCGCCCTCCGAGATGGACGTTCAGTTGCACGATGAGCTACGGGACTTGCACGAAGCGCAGGAAGCGGGGATGGCGTTCATACTCGGGCACTCGCACGTGAGAACCAAACAAGGGTCATCCATATTCAAGAGGCTGGCCATCAACTTTGGGTATAACCTCCTCAAGCGGAACTGTCGGGGACCCGACGTGTCGTTGAAGGTCCCGCCGGTGTCGCTGCTCGAGGTCGGGATGGTATATGTTGTGTGATGAGATGTAAATGCAAAAGAGTTTTCTTCTTATTCTTTGTCACTCTCTTAATTTGATACTTCTGATCTTCCTCTTTGAATGTTGCAACAATGTTAACTCATAGGGAGAGAGATCAACTAGTAAAAGACACTGATGTGTAGATGTACAAAATTGCCCTCCTGAATGGCATATCTTTGTTTCAACCCCTTTTGGGTGCATGGGAGATTTGGCATGGCTTTTCTTTTAATTGCTGAGTACGTGATTTTTCTTTTTTTTACTGTCCATAGTTTCTACTGAGTACAAAATTAGTGCATATTATGAGGAAAGAAGGATACTATGAGGTTTGTTTTTCAATCCATGGTTCAATTAACATTGATTTTAATTGTTATTATAGGATAATATCAAAAATAATCTAGCTTTTGAAAGCAATAATCAAATCTCATCTCATAAATTTCAATGGTCAGAATAGGGCCACGTTTTCATTCCTAAACCATTCAATTCTTCCATACAAATCACCCATCCCAAGCAAATCCAAAACCCACTACTCTCCCTCCATTACCTTCCCCTAACAGACTTCAATTTCTTGAAGGGTACCCCCAAAAGATTGGAGGTAAAAAAAAATGGGGTCAAGGGCACTGCCCTTAACGCCACCACAGAAGGTCCTACACCACCCCAGCATAGGGTCTGCAAAAAACCTGTCAAGATTGTTCTGTAACAGTGTCCACAGCACAGATCTCAGCAAGAAGAAGTCTTGTTTGGCAGTTTCAGCCAAGAAAGAGGATAATGCTGATGATGAATCCATGAAGAAGAAAGAATCTTTTTTCAGTAATTTGATTGAAGCTTTGGATTTTTCCCAGATTAGATCAGATAAAGATGGGGAGCTTCTTGAAGAGGCTAAGGAGGCCACTCAATCTGGTGGGAGAATGTCCAGACAACAGGTAACCAACTTTTCAATTTGGGTTTTGTTTCTCACACACAATTACTGTGTCTGTCTGTAGCATTTTCCATTTTGTTTGGGCTTTTTTCTCAGCACATTTTTGAATCTGTTTGCTGTAACAGGTTTTGTTTTTGGTAGAGGAGAGAACTAGTTATGGCCTCCGAACACGAATTTGAATTTTTGATTGAATTGGTTTCGTTTGATGGTTTTGAACACCATAGTCTTCTGTTTCAACACTACTTTGAAAGTTCATCTGCACCATTAATTTAAACTGTGGAATCATTCACAAATTATGTCTTGTTTAACATTCTTTGAGGCCATGCATTATGAATTAAGAATCTTGCCAAAACAACCTTAGTGAGATAGAATTTGGGAAACAATTTATAAGCAGAGTGGAACCAAAACACTTACTTGAAAGTTGAAAATCATGTTTGCAGTATGGAGCTCTGAGAAGGAAGATTGGAGGCACTTACAAAGATTTCTTCAAGTCATATGTTGATGGTAACTTACCAACTTTCTGTTTTCTCTAGACGTCCCAAAAAACACTTCCTTTTTTATTTTCCTTTTTAGTAATTAACATATAGCTCACAAGATTTCTATCTCATTTCCATACATTCTAATCATGCACTTTTCACTTTTCAAATCTCTCGATCCTAACCGTATGTTTGGTTCGTGGAATTCGAAAAGAAAGGAAACTAAAGAGGTTTTCTCTTCTTTTCCTAACCAAAACGGAAGGAAAATCATTTTCCTTCTTCTTAGTGCATTTTCTTTCCAATTTTCTTACTTTTCTTCTCAAACCAAACAAAAAATAGTTGTTTTCTTTTCTTTTCCCTTTCAAAATCCTTGAAGCAAACATAGTGTGAAAGAAAGAACTACTTTTCTCCCTCAATCTGACATGAAATACCATCTATGCCCTTGACAACAGTGGATGGGGAGTATGTGGAAGAGGGGTGGGTTGACAAAACATGCAAAATCTGCAAGAAGAACACTGAGGGAGAAGAAAGACAAGTTGACAAACTTGGAAGATATGCCCATGTTGCTTGTGTACAAAACAAACCCAATTCTGGAAACTTCTTCACCAAACTGTTCTCATGAGTCCCATGATCTACACAAACCAAAATCAAGGCTAGCATTGCATTCATTATATATGATTTAAAATGCACTAAAATGTCTTCTTTTCCTTTACAAAGTGGTGCACAAAATCACTTGTGAAAAAAAAAGTTTTATTTGCTACAAAAATTGATAGAAGTGAATTATTTTTTAGTTTTAGCCAAGACCACAAAGTAGAGAACATCATCCCAAATACATCCCTTGAATATGAAATTAGCAGAAAAACTATTCATAAGTTGAACAATGGGCAATCAAACCAGGCTGTTCATTGCCTGGCCTCTTTTCTTGTTCTGCTTAGCGAGTGGCACTTGTATGAACCCAAACTTCTTCCTTTGCGTGCTCCCGCCTTTCGGGGACTTGGTGGGTCCCAACACAGCCCCGCTCTGCCCCCGCAGCATTTGGCTGAACGACACGTGTTGTCTCTGGGTGACGTCGTCTGTCGGGCTCACCCGCTTGTTCAACACGTCCCCGATCGACATGGTTGACCCGAAAACCGGAACTGGTTTTTGTTTGGGCGTTTTTGGTTCTTTGACAATTGGATCCTTAAACTCTGCTACAATTCCATTTGTTCTCCTTTCACTTGCCAACACTTCTTCTTTGTGCTGGCTATTGTTGTTGTTGTTGTTCTGTCCTTGTTTTTGTAGGGCTTTGACGACCTCGACGTTCGAGTCCACGAACTTGGTCTTGCAATGGTCTTCAACTTGTTGAGCCTTTTGAGTGAGGGTCTTGTGGGGTTTAACATATGGGACAGTTGTGCCCTTAGTTGGAGAGGCCATAGAAAAGTGTTTCTTTCTCAAGAGAGCCTTCCTTTGGGCAATGGCTATGGCTTCCACGGCTTTCGCCGCCTCCTCCATCTTCTTCGCTGCAGCCAGCCTCATCTCCGCCATCTTCATACTTTCCTTTTTTTTGTTTAAATATAAAATAATATAACAATAATAATAATAATCAGAACTATGCGTAGCATATGACTAAAACTGTTGGGAGTCAAATCTAATATACCTTAGTTCGTTCAATCTCAAGGGCTGCCTTCATAACTTCATAACTTGATGCTTCAGCCATTTTCTTGAATTGTTCGGACTCAAAGCTCAAATCCCACTCATCATCATCATCAACTATATCCATATATTGATGTTGCCTCCCGTCCGTCACTTTTTTATTGAGCGACTCGACCGAGGATCGGATGACCGAAAGGTCGGACGACATCTTGTCGAGGTCCTCTTTTGCGTGGTTCAGCTCCATCAGGACGTTGCCCGGGGACTGAACTGGAAAACCAGGCAACCGTCCAGATGATGGCGAGCTGAACCCTGAGTTTGACATGGGAGAAGCTGACGATGATGCAACTTCTTCCATAGTCAAGTTCAGCTTCAGTCCCTCCACGTATCGCTTTGCGGCTTCCACTTCCTTCAAAACGTCGAGCGCTTCTTTCTCCTTCACCATCAAATCTCGCTCGAATCGAACCGCTTCCTCTTCCATTTTGTCCAGGTTCAATAACGCCTCGGGATCATCCTGCTAAACAACCATAGTTTCAGAATACAAAATCTTTCTTAAACCTACCTACTAATAGCCTAAGCTAGTAGTTGAGTTGATTCATTAACATAATGTCTGAATCTTACTGATCTAAAGATCACGGGTTCAAAACAAATACTATTAAAACCGGACCAGGCGGTCAGATCGGGAACGGGATACAAGATCGGTCCGGTCCAATGCCTCAAAACCCAGACAAACCCGTATTGGCCCGAAAAAAGAAAGTCGCCAAAATCCAGTTTTAAAAAAACTAACGTTCACATGCGAATATAAAAACTTTCTTAGACCTACAATCACAAACTTGACAGTAAAAAGTAGTACGGACAACGAGAGGGGGGAGGCGGAGGAGGTGGTGGGGAACCCAAGGGCCGCTTCCGCCGAAGCGGTCCACGGCTTCCTTGACAGACTCGAACGGCGGCGAGGTGTCGATCACCGCTCTTGGGTTCATGTTTCTCTTCATCATCTCTGTGGACTCTTCTCTTTCTGCCATATTTCTTCTTTCTGCTGCTTCTTCTTCTTCTTCTTCCTCTGTGCAGTGGTTTCTTGATTTGTAATGAAGTGTGAACTTAAGTGCCACTCTACCTGCTACTATTTAGCTTCACCATTTCTGGGCTATATGTTTTTTTCAACATAAATGAGGTTTTGCGTGTATATATATGACAGGGAGAGAGATACATATGTATATATGTAAATAAAGGACTATTAATTAGATATATAATGATTGATAAATTAATCATTGGTACGTGGTGGCATATAAGACCGGAGGACCATGCTAGGGTGTCACCACATGGGTGTTACCGGGTGCACCCATGCTTCGCACAGACAAACACAGACGATAATTGTCTGTGCGTCTGTGCGAAGCATGGGTGCGCCCATGGTAGCACCCATGTGATGGCACCCTAGCATTTTCCTAAGACCGGATGGAGTATATAGGATAAAGCTATTTGTACCCCAACTTTTGTACCCTACTTTGTACCTCGCAGGTTTGTATCGACACTTTGTGTTGGTGTAAAACTAATTTTTGTTAATGCACCAACACTTTGTGTCCGTGTAAATTTTTGTTAACGCACCAACACTTGTGTCGGTGTAAACCATCAAAATGTTTGTGTATAACTGCGGTGTACAAATGGGGTACAATTTGTGGTGTAAGTGTAGCATGACCCGAGTATATATCATATATTCATATACTCTCCTTCTCATAAAAAAGTTCAATTTTTGAATTGTCATTAAGAATTGTGAAATTATGTGATTGAAAGTGTGATGCATAGAAGAGAGAAATTATAATGGTGATTGCAAATTCTTTTTCAAAAGTAAAAATTAGTCAAACTTTTTTTGGAGATAGAAGAATAAAGAAATATAGAACATTTTAATCCGAGAGAATGAGAGATGGAGTATTACTTCTGTCTCATATTTTTCTTTTAATATTAAATTGGTACACCTCTTAATGTAAGATATAAAAGTATTTGAATATTTATTTTTATTTATGGCCTTGTTTGGATGTTGGAAGTCAGCTGTTGGTTGTTGGTAGTTTTTACAAGCTGTTGTGAATAGCGATTTAGTTCAGTTAGTTTGACCGGCAGGATGAATTGACTGATCGTTAAAAATGTTTGATAAAATTAGATGTTTGAAAATAGTTTTTCCTATATATATATATATATATATATATGAAATATTTGCAGTAAATAACACTAAAACTTAATTCATTTCTCTAAATAGCATTTAGATTGTTTTCTTCTCTAAATATTACTTAATAATGTCCATAATGACCATTGATGACAAACATTTATTTGAAAAATGACTAATGAATAATGACTAAAAGTGCTACATTGAAAAAAAACATATGTAGTACTATTTAGAGAAAGTCATTATGTTTTAGTACTATTTACGTAAATTCCTCTATATATATATATATATATATATACACACACACACACACACACGATATTTATTTTTTATTTTTTTACATGTAAAAATTAAATCTTTACTACTCCCTCCGTCCTAAAATGTTCTTCCCACTTACTATTCATATGGCCAAAATTTAATCACTTTCTTAACTATTTTCATTAGGTATTTGATAAAATAATATAGTCTTGTTACCACTTGTTTTGTAGAATTTTGATGTAGTTTTTAAATATATAAATTTTATTTTTTTAATTTTACACCTACAATCAAATAAATTGAATTAAAAATAAAGTCGGTCAAACTTCGTAAACAGAACCGGGAAGAACATTATAGGACGGAGGGAGTATATGGAGTATTAAATTTTACTTTCATTTAATTCATAAGAAATTATTAATATACAACTTTTTAATGATTTTTACTTTTTATTTTCTCATTTCATTTTTTGGAAATTTTTATTTTTTATTTTTTTAGTATTTATTTTGTTTAACTTTTATTTTTATTGTTATTTTTTACATATATTATAAAATACTCCCTCCGTCTTAAAACTTTTTTCCCGGTTCGCAAAACGAAGAAAAATCCCAAGTTTTTTCAATCTATTTTATTTAAATATTGGTATAGAAATAAAAAATAAAACATACATATTTAAAAACTATATCAAAAGTTCAACAAAACAAGTGGTGACAAGAATATTTTATTTTATCATATAGGCCATGAAAAAACACAAATAAATATAAATTTCCATGAAGTTGGAATAGTGCTCTGGGAAGAAAAATTTAGGACGTAGGGAGTATTTTTCAAGAAAAATGACTTTAAATAAAATTAATTTTCTTAACAACCAAGTCTAAGATCTACTCCCCTTGGTATTTCAGATTTTGGCTTTTCACATCAAAATGTCAAATGAAAAAGTTATTAGCCAAATAATAATTTTGGCTGTTCCCTCACTCAAAAAAGCCGTATTGCAAAAAATCTAGTGCTTTTATGAGTTTTTTTTATTACTATGTGGAAAAGGACAGTGCATTTAATTTATGTACTCGAGTATCAAAAGTCAACAAGAAAAGTCACATTTAATAATTTCAAGAGTAAAGGTGGCGGTGGTATATAATTGGAAAATGGTAAAGGCTGGTATTTCCGTTTAAAATAAAAAACATTACTAAAAAATTGATTTATTTTCAATTTGATCAACTAAAAAATTGATACGGAGTATTATTCAATTGTAATACGTTCTAATCTTATCTGAATGTAGTTATATTTAAAACTGTTTCTAATGATCTGAATTGATTCCATTTAGGAAAAGTAATAAGAACTCCGTAACTATTTTAGATTTTAAAACTCGTATCATTTTTTTACAAATTTCAAAATGAACCCCTATAAAGTAGGACAGATTTAAGTGCACTATGTAAAGAAGGTTGGTATCAAGTGGAAGGAAGCATCATCTTGCATGCTCAAAAAGGCATTGGTTGAAGAATGGACTAATGATCAATTAGTGGAAGATAAAGTGGGAAAAAAAGCACACTAATTAATTACAAATGGAGAAAAAAAGACAATCAAATCAATTAAAGTGTTGAGGCAAGACCACTCAAAGGCCTTGTTTGGGAACAACGTCTTCGATGGTTAATGTTAGCGTTTTAGATAAAATTTTAATGGTGTAGATTAATTATGAAAGCACTAACGATAATCTCTAACGTTGATGTCAAATGAGGCTGAAATATCACTTCTGCTGCCGGTAATATTTTGTATTAATGTTTTCACTTCTGAATATATTTTTAATTATCTAAAATTCGACATTGTTTAGATGAAACATTAAAGTTAAACAATTAGGCTATTACCAAACAAGCAGTGCGCATACCAAATTAACACGCTAATAGTTGGTTTGATGAGTGATAATAAAATGAATTATGAAATCTGAAATGAATAAAGGGTATTTTAGATTTTTAATTTCTAAGTCACAATTTTAAAAAAAAAGGTGGATTGGAATCAAAGGAAATCAATATTCCCCTTGGTTCCCATGGCATTGAGAACTAATGTCATGGGAACCTTGCCCATCAATATTTGAGAGTAATGGGGATAGTGCTAATAGTGGTATTTATGTCACTATACTTAAAAGGTAGAGTAATGCTAGAGGTACATCCCGTTTGTATATCCCTAGTCTTTCTATCATACATTCTTTATCAACTTTCTAATCTTTTTATCCATAGGTAAAAAATTGTGTGGCCAATAAGCTCTAGTGTGCATTTGGAGTACACACTAATTGATTTACTCCTAACATTTTTCAATTGCAGCCCACAAAATTTAGTTGCTTTTGGAGTCAACTAAACATTGTGGTCTACAATTGAAACGGATGTGGGTGGATTCAAGTCGGGCTAGGGTGAAAAGATTAGAAGAGATAAGAACTATCAATTTTTCGAACGAAACGTTGTAGGTGTCGTAATTAGAATCCGGATTACTGTAAGACATCGAATCTCAATAATCATTTTTTAAATCTACAGGTTCACTTGTGAAATTGATTCAAAACTCAAAAGTACATGCAAACAATATGTCGGTTACCTATTTTATACAGTGACACGAGAAAATGAAAATAAGGTCCAAATTATTTGTCACGTTTTTGTGTGTGTGTGATGCACATTTAATTTATTATTATTGGTTTAGCTAAGATTAGAAAAAACTTGCTTAAATTTATACTCCAAATATTATTGGATACTCCGGAATGGTTGATTAGACCACCATCCATCAAGGTTTTCTTGACTTTATACACGTAGGTAGAGCTGGCATATAAATTTTATTAGAGCTTATTATTAGAAGATTTTTATAAAAGTCTAATGGTATTTATGTACATGAACAAACTTTAATTGACCTATAAATTTTGGCTGTGTTTGGATATGAGCTATACAATTGACATGTGAGAGTTAAAAATAAATTTTAAAAAATTAAAATAAATATGGAATAGTAAGGAGAAGTTTAAAAATTAATAAATAGACATATATTTGTTCACATTTATTTAAAAATGTATCTAAAAATATATTTTTTCTCATTTCTCATGTTTAAGCACATACTTTTATCTTTTAGTAAGGTATTTTTGGCAAATCTATCCTATAGCCGATCTCACTTAAAAATAAGGATGGACAAAAAACCGAACTAGAATGGTACCATACAAGACCGTGATGATATCAAACTATTTATAGTATTTTTTAAACATGATTAATTTTTTTCCATCACAAACCAAAACTGAACCGATATCAAACGGGACGGGACCGTGATACAAATATTTAAAATCAATTGTCACGGACCGAACCGTTCAAAGCTATATACGAAATATCTCAAATAATTATTTTTCTACTTCATCTTAGCGTATATAAAGTCATTTGTATCGCATTATTTATTCTTAAATTTTTTTTCATTATAATGGTTGATGTTATATTTATTACTATTATTACCATTATTTTTAGGACTTATTAATAGTTTGATATTGTATTTATTGAAAAAATCTTTTTTTTTTAATTTGAACTCGTTATCTTTTATTCTTTGTGTTTATAATCCTTTTAAATTCAAAATCCATACTTCTATTTAACAAAGTTGTGCTTTTTATTATATAAAATTATGTTTTATTTTAATATTTTTTGAGTGATGCATTTTTTTGGCACGGTTTGAGCATGAGTATGGTATTGTACTGTTTCGTTTCAACACAGAATGATATCGAATGGTTTTGGGTTTCAAACCGTACCGATATCGAACCGTAAAAGCGATCCATGATAGGTTCCGATAGTATCACGGATCGTCGCGGATTGCCCCGACCCTTAAACATGAGGAAAAAAATGTAAATTCAGAGAGATAGAATAATAGATACGAGTAGTTCTTTAAGAATGAATGAAGTAGTAATTTTCCTCATATTGAAAACAATGAACATGATTTTTTTACATTGATATTGAATTTCATATTATTTGGAGTGACGGGGTGGACAGGACGTACTTTGCTAGCCAATGCAGCTTCAAACTTACAAAAACTTTGTAAAATATTTTTCTCTTTGAAAGAAAATATTTTCTTTCTCTAAACAAAATATTTCCTACCACTTGGTTAATGTATGAAATTAAAAATAAAATTATCTAATTTTTTTTCCTCAATGAAACACAAAATCTAGAATAAAAAATCATTTCCCCCAAATTTTTTTTAAACAATCACATTAGAGAAACATAGAAAGAAGAGAAACATTTGGATAATATTCAAAGCCCAAATTGATCTGCTCCTGATCAAGATTGACCCGTTCATTACCGGATCTTCGTACATTTCAATTCCTGAAACCCCTAAAATCTTCAATTACATTATGATGAAAGAATTTGAAGAAAGTATCGCCTTTCATTCTTTCAGTTACCGTAGGCGCCGAAGAGTAAGATAAATTCTGCATTTTTCTAAATAAATATCTCTGCAGATTTTACTCAACAATTCGTCTGTGTAAAGTTTTTCTCCATTGTCAGATTGCCGGTTTGTGAATTCAAAGAGAGTTCATCGAATTATTTCATTCTAATTCTTATGCTCGTTTCCTATTAACGTGCATCCAGATTATGGTGAACATAAAATAAAACAAAAACTTAGGTTATGTGAAAATGTTTTTCATTGATCATTCAATGATGGGAAATAATATGTCTATCTCTTATTTTGTAGAATATTTTGTAGTCCTTAAATATATAAATTCTATTTTTAACTCTACACTATTTTTTTAAATAAACACAAGAACAATTGACTGGAAAATAGGTTTCACTCCAAAATCGTAAACTGAATCACGAATACTATATACAAATGAAGGGAGTATATTGTCGGCATAATATTCGCACTAGCTTGTTGAACTACGCTTTAACCTTGTTTGGATTGCGGTGAATTAAAATAAACAACACATGATAAGACACTCACCCCAATTGCCCTGGTTTTGAGTGTAAAGAAGACAGAGTAAATTATGTTGAGTAAATGTGAATGATTTACCTTACCTTAGTTTAAGAATATAGTGCTTGTTTCCATTGAGGCTAAAAGAGTTAATTTTTACAACGTTTTAGCGTTCGGTAAACAATGGACTAAATCAAAAGGATACGTTGAGTCTCCCTTGCTTTACTTTCTATGAAGTTTTGGACTCTAAATCAACAATGCATCTAGGGTCTAATGGAAACAACCTCTTTGTTTTTAACATGGGTAACTGGGTAAGGTTGCATACATTTTGACCCCCAGATCCCAACACAGTTCACATTATAATGGATATGTTGTATTTACTCTGGTTCACCTCAATCCCAATGAAGCATTATTTGAAACATAGTTTTCTTTTCTTGTTTTTAGCAACCTTAATAAACACATTTTAACTGATGTATATTCAATTGAAAAGATAAAGTGCTAACAATTGTTACAACTTCAGGAATTAAGCACAAGGAATTATTAAAAAACAGAGATAGTAAAATTTTGAAATCATGATGCTACAAAGAATACAAAGGTTACCATCACGGAGCAGTGCTTTGATTCACACTTCTCCACCTTTTATCTCATAGTGACAAAAATACAATGCAAAAAATACATGAAAATATGAATAATCTTCGTCATTTGTTGATACTCAACAGACCGGAAGGTCTTCAGGAGGATCCTCTAATGCTTCCAATTCGGTAGCCCCGTTTTCCACTATGAAAGCCATGGCCAGACCCCAGCTAATATGGACATCCAAGTGACAGTGCATTATCCAGACTCCTGTTTTATGCAAATTTATGAGCTATAATTATAAAAATCATCAATATCAATGGATTTTTTTGTGCGAAATGTTCTGTGGAAAATAAGTTGCTCTAGGTGTATTATAAAAATATAATATTCGACCAACAAAATTAGAAAACAGAACTACGGAGTATATTTTAGGAACATGGGATGCCGTTTGCCACAAAAACCCCAAGTGTCGAGAGTTCAAGACAAACACAGGGAAATGTTTTCCTGTGCTAGAGGTAAATCAGAATGTATTCTCTAGAAAAAAATGTTTTCTGGAAAAATGATTTCCTGGAACCTGAAGGGGAAAGCTTTTATGGGATTGGTCTATAATATGTGATCGTATACCAATTTATCACCTTTTATTTTCTGTTTTCTAGAAATATTCTATTTCTAGTTATGAAGATATAGTCTAAACTATCCAATGTCTCCCTGTCCGAAATCCTCGTTCCAAACATTCCCTTGTTGATGAAAAAAAGAAAATGAAGTTTAACAAGGAACTGTTCGATTTGTCAATCTCACCTGGATTATCAGCAACAAACCGGATCACGGTCCACCCATTGACTGGCAAACTTGCTGTGTTTCTAAGTGGTGGATTCACAAGGTTGAACTTGGCAGTATCTCTTTGTGGATTGAAGTTTCCAAAACCCTCAGCAACAATGTAGAAATCATATCCATGAAGATGGATTGGGTGGTTCTCACCAGCTACGATACTTGTTCCCTGCAGAACTATCTGCACTCTGGTCCCATATGCCAGTTTGTACACCTTTGTTCCAGAAGCAGGTTGCCAAAGCGACCG
Source organism: Cuscuta australis (assembly GCA_003260385.1). Taxonomy (NCBI): domain Eukaryota; kingdom Viridiplantae; phylum Streptophyta; class Magnoliopsida; order Solanales; family Convolvulaceae; genus Cuscuta; species Cuscuta australis. The sequence continues at coordinate 1,313,874 of NQVE01000005.1, read as the reverse complement.
GCTCACATTACCCGTATAATCAAACTTAACAGGAGGAGCTGCTGGAAAGTCGGTCGTGAAAACTCCCGGGATACCTATTAATATAAAGTTCCGCATTGAAATATTAAAGAGATATATTAGTTTATATGGCATCAAGTTAAATTTGCCACTTTATTATACTACGTATTGATTATTTTGTGCTTTGTTTGGTTAAGGTAATTAAGTGATAATAAGAGAGAACTATTTGACCCAACTCCATTCTCGAACCCAAGGTTGAATTTTATCCATACCTTGTTGATGTGCCTGAAGAAGGGAAAAGTTAGATGGGAGTATGAAAGACACGTTGTTCATGCTGGCAGTGAACCGGGTCCCGTTTGGTCCTTGACATCTCTGTGGGCTTGCACCAGGTGGACAGTTATTGAGTCCCAACCCAACTGTGATAAAGAGTTGTTCGTCAATTTGAGTAGGGACCACGACATTCCTCAGACTTCTGAAACTTGTCGTGAAGGATGTGGCTGTTGCCGTGTCATTATATGCAGGTAGAGATGGGAGAACCGGGCTTCTTTGGCTGCTCTGGTACTGTAGGATGGCTGTGGTTGTGGTGTTACCAAACGGTGCTCCTTGTGCACTTGCATATGCACGTGCTGCCATGTAGTATCGCCCCGGTTGCTGGTTGGCTGTGATTAGGACGTCGGTGGTCTGGCCGGGACCCAACATGATGACTGAAGTTCTGAAGGGCTTTACATAAGAGGCATCAGCCCCAACCACGGTTAGTATGTGGTTTGCTACCGAGAAGAAAAGCTGTTGATTGAGTGCAGAGTTGATAATTCTCAAAAGGCTGGTCTCACCAGAGTTTGTTTGGACTACCACAGTTCCTATATCAAAATATAGTAAAACGATTAATTTCCAGGTTCCAACACAGCCTTAATAGTACTAATACATCTCATTACCTTGGCTGGAACACTTGTAGAGATCACCAGGTTGGCCATTGATGGTGAATGCATCTGATACATTTGGAGCTGCTCCGGTCAACTGAGCCTGCCTTATAACATCGACGGGGTTTGCATCCCACCACTCACCTGATCATGCACCATTTTCATCATGCTTCAGTCAATCATTTTTGAAGTTCCCCTTTAGAAATATTACGACTAGTAGTCTCATCCTATAAGGTCAACTACGATAAGTAATTGCCTAATGTCATATAGGTTGGCTTTTATTTTGCCTTTAGCCAATGTATAACTCAAGTTCGGGCTTTAATTTGCCCAATAATCCTAGGACCTATGAACCAACAGGCATAGTGTGGTTCCATTTTGTCCCTACATTTTTTTTCCTTGGGCCCAATTGCATCTATTGCTATATTTTTATACTTAAAGTTAATGTTAAAAGGTCAACCTAATAGAAGAGTAACACAAGTTCTAGTATGTTTGTATACTTATATTTTAGTCAATGTAGGACATAGTTGATATGAGATGTTTGTTTGTATTGAGTCGATGTGTGAAGTTCTTTAAAAAGGGACACTTACCAAGTACAATGGGGGTTTCTCTTGTAGGCTTAGGGAATGGATATGACTCGCCCGCTCTTGGACGGATGATGAGAGCTCCATAGACAGTTGCCCTGAGCCACGAGCTGTGGGCGTGCCACCAAAGGGTCCCTTCCTGGCCGTTAATTGTGAATCTGTAAGTATAGCTCCCTCCTGGCCTGATTGGGCATTGTGTAATGAATTCTGGTCCATCTGCCCATCCTGTTCTCATCTGCCGTACGCCGTGCCTTTTTTTTTTTTGCAAATGTCAATGGAAAATATGAGAAAATTAAGATTAGTTCATTTGGAATTTGTGGATCCAGTCTCTATAAGATCTGTTCATTTCATAATTATAGATATTTCTGTGTAAATGAAGTCCTATATGACCGAGGTGAGGTCAACTATTTAATTCTTGTAAGGTAGATATGTTATAAATTGTTTGCTCGGAAGTAAATAATATTAAACAAAAATTATTTTCGTCCCAAAAAAGGCTCCTATTTGAACAAAAAGCTTAATTTTTATAATATCTAACTTTTTAAATAAAAAAATGTCACAAAAAATGGATCTGTTAAATTTAGTGAAAACAATAAATGAATTTTAAAGTACAGGTATATGAAGTGATTCTCAATATATAGTTATACCTTTGTAAAATTAAAGTTGTATCCTTTTGTGACTCTTTTTATGGAACAAAAAGTACATTCGCAGGGACAAATAACATGTTTAAAGCTATACCATTTAATTCCTTACTTTTACACATATTTTGAAATAGTATTTGTTGGTATTATGAAAAATTTATCATACGTACATAATTAGTTTATGAATCTTTTTGGAGAATTACATGAAATGTTAGTTTCGTTTGAGCAAATATGACCTTTTCTTTTTAATCTGTAATTTATAAAGAAAGGTGTTCGAAACAAGACTCTTTTATTAGGATGGTGTGAGTCCTTTGCATTATGGTTGTAAACCTACCAGTGAATGGTGATATTATATTGCGCGTTGTTGATAACCTTGATCTCTAAGGTATCACCATTGCTCACTTCCAAAGTGGGTCCCGGGAACTGCCCGTTCACTGTTATCGTGTTGCGCGTATTGCACAGCCTCGTCACTGGGGTTGATTGAATCTGTCACACAACAACTCACATTAGGTATATATATATCGTTACCGAGCCAAAACCAAATGAAAATCATTAAGGGCCTGTTTGGTAAGGAAAAACGTCCAATAAGAACTACCAAACTAGCCCTAAATGAAGAAACCATATAGAGTTAAAACTTATATATATGTCATACAATAAACTGGTGCTGCTTAAGTGCTGGCGGTGTTGCATCAGCAGCGAGGATAAGAAGGGAAGCAAAGAAGAAGAAAACACACAAGGGCTTCACAATGTTTCGGTCCATGGCTTCCGTTTTTCAACTTCTCCGGGAAACGGAAGTTTTGTTTTGTTTTTTTTTTTAAATATTTGCTTGGGGTTGTGAGGAAGAAGAGATATGGAGGGGTTTCTTATATAGTGTTGGGAAGCATAAGGGGTTTGGTTGATTAGGTTCCAATTCAGAATGAATGTCAGCTTCAAAGGGCTGACTTATTATTATTATTATTAGTTTCTAACACTGTAGAGGTGGGTGCATCCACCAGCTGAGCCATATCTATCAAACTGCAAAGTTCTCTTTGCTTTTTATTCCTTAGACTTATAATGAAGCATATGTTTTTTGTATTGCATACAAACATCACTATCTATTTTATATTACTCTCATTTGATATTTGCTTCCCATTCCAGATACTTCTGATGCTTTGTCATTTATTCTGACAAATGGCGGTGTCGCTGTTACGAACTGCGAATCGAAATTCGGTATGAGAATTTGCAGCTTCACGTGTTGTTGAATGCGGACGCGCTTCGTACTGTAAGGTCGTTTTTTTGCTCCCTCCGTCCAAAAATTTTCTTATTTATTTGACTTTTTACTACTGTATTTACTATTTATCTTTATATTTTGAAAATTTGATATTTTAGAGCTATTTTCGAAATAAATTTGCAGATATTACATTACATTACGTCGTTATGCATTTTTTTACGCATGTTTAAAATGTTGACCATGAAAAGTCAAACGGGAAAAATTTCCGGACGGTTACCAATCAAACATTAGGAAAGTTTGTGAACTTAACAATCAAACATTAGGAAGTATAGCACAAGGGAGGGACCATGGATGCATGTTTAGCATCCTAGAAAATGATTAGCACAAATCTAGGAATGGTCTTGTAAGTGAGATTTGATTGTTTCAAATAATAATTGTAATTAGATAACTTTCCTTTATTGGTGATCCACTAACCGAGATTAATGTGGTGGCCTGTGGGGATGGTTAATAATTAATATTATTACCACAGGAAAGAACTAGGAAAAGAGATTTATGACTTGTAAATAAGTAAAAATCTTTGTTATGACTTATGAACATTCAATTTGACCAATCCTTCAGTTTTGCCTCACCTAAAATAGTATGCTTTATTGCCACATAAATAAAGTCCTCTTTCTTGGATTAATAATTTATAATTGATGACCTTCAATCATCTGGAAATATAGAGAATTATACTCTTCGTCTCGCAAAAAGATTTTACATTTTTTGTCTGTCTCGAAAAAAGTTTCATATTCCATTAACGGAAAACTTTCTATGGCTCGTATTATTTTTCTTCTCTGTATCACTTTCAACCACGTGATTATGTAAATGCTGAAGCTAAATGTTATCATTGCATATATAGTCCCTTCCAAAACGACGAAGCTAAACGTCGAAGAGGCACTTTGTAATATCAAGGAGACAATCAATAGAGAATCATGATTCACTTTCCTTAAACCCAATTGGATCGCGGGCCAATGGCTATTGGGACGCCTTCTTGTCTCCTAACTCTAGCGCCTACCTCACCCACTACTTTGGCAGAACGGATCTTCCCTTTCGGGTCGGATCAGCCCGACCCGTTTTAGAGCATTCATAATGGCAAGACAATGTCTTGCCTTGCCAGGCCATGTCAGCAAATTCCACTCAAATCATGGCATTCCATGATCATTCCACCCCACTTTTCATTCCATGTGCAAGGCATGACTCTCTCATTTTTTATTTTTTTTATTTTTAATATTTGTAATTTTTGAAAAAAAAATATTTTTTAAAAGAAGTAACATATTTTAATAATAAAATAGATTTTTAAAATATTTTTTTATAATTAAAAATCATTAAAAAGTGTAAAAATAGACAAAAACGACTTGCCACTGTATGTTACGACATTCCACTCATTTGCCACACGGTGACTGGGTTATTTTTTATTGATTGAAATAATCCATGTCACCGTGTGGCATTTCATTTTTGCTTTGTCATTGTCAATGCTCTTATATGGACTTCACTTCCCAAGTATGTGGACGTTTGTGGCCTGCTCTGAAATACAATATTGTGTTTTACGTGAGTAATTAAGAAACAAGTTGGTGTTTCGGGATGCCTGAGGTATGGTTGTATTTATATTCAAATTGGATATATATTTTTCTGACAATTTATTATTAAAAAATGTCACTGTTTGACCAAAAAATCAAAACAGAAAAGATTTTTAAGACCAAAGAAAGTATTAATAAAGATTTTGCGACATTGTCTCACATGTATAGTTTAATTAAAAGAAATACGCGTTAAAATATAAATTTAAGTCAAACGTGTTTAATGTTATGATGTCAAAGTATTTAGTCAAATGCAACCAATACTTTGTTTCATACAGAGTATATAGAGTATTCAGAGTATTTGTATTTTTGATTGTTAGGACTTTTAATAAACCTAAAATTTGTGTGATTATCCTTCTTATAAAGGAAATAGAAAAATATGGAGTAATACAAAAAAAGTGAGAAAGTTTTTGATGAACAACCCAATTACTGAGTAGAAAAACATGAATGATTTTTAGGACACAATGAGTAATACTCCATACGTCTAAAAAATACTCTGTATCACAGTTTAACATTTAAAAATTTCGGAAACTTTTATTTATTTGTACGTTTTCATCGATTATTTGATAAAATAAATATTTTTAGAACTTCTTGTTTTAGAGAATTTTTTATGTTGGTTTCAATGTGTAAATTTTATTTTTATTTTCTATAACAATTTTTAAATAAAATGATTTGTAATTAATTAAAATTTCACCTCGTTTTGTGTAATGTAACAAACATTTTAGGCGGAGGGAGAGTACTGATAAAACACAATATTTATAAACATAACTTTGTTTCAAGGAACGGAGGGAGTAATAACTAAGAATATGTAAATAAATAACTAAGAATTGGTCCTAAGATTGGATACAATTAATATATAGTTCTTGGTAATGCAAAGAAAGAAATGGCAAGTCAACTGTTGTTAGGTGTGAAAATCTTGTTTTTACTGAGTTAATTTCTAGACCAAATATTTCATGCATGGTATAACTCTCCATCTCTTTTCCCCAACTAAGTGCCTGTTTGGGAACAGCGTTAGCAATTAGCGTTAGCGTTTTGAAAAAGCTATCTACGGGCAGCGTTTAGCGTTAGCGTTTTCAAAGCGATCTGCACCGTTAAAATTTTATCCAAAACGCTAACGCTAATCTCTAACGCTATTCCCAAACAGGCCCTAACTAGAAGAAAAAATGAAAAAAAAAGGAAGCTTCATTAAAATAAAGAAAAACTCAAGGAAACACAAAGACTTGACTTAGCTTGAGAGTTTATATACTTCTACATGAATTAAGAAAAAGAAAAATAAACACACATATTTTATGTGTGTGTAATCTCTCTCTTAGTCCAAAATTTATCTTCTAATTCACTATCCACATGTTCAAATTTTATTTACTTTGTTGGTCTATTTTTATTGTCTATTTGACAAAATAATATAGTCATATCACATCTAGTTTTGTAGATCTTTTGATATAGTTTTTTAAATATATAATTTTTATTTCTTAATTCACACCATTTTTTAATATAAATTGATTTGAAATAAATTTACTCAAATATCATAACGCGTAACGGAAAGATATATTTGGAGAGACGGAGTATATAGCTGGATTTGAAATTTTTTTTCAAATAGTTTCTAACTATCCTTGACTGAATTGGTCATTTATAAAATAATTTAATTTGTCACAAACTTTTCAAATCCCAACAATGGTTTAGTTGAGAGATGCATGCATATTTATAAGTATATAAGGCTTCGTTCGAGAATAGTTTTAAATTTAACTTTTAAATATTCAAAATAAAAATGTGTAATATTAAAATATCATTCGATTAGAATATCCTTAACTAGAACTATATATAAACAAAGAAATACATTGATCTCAATATACCCATGATATTACAAAACCATTAGTAAAGAAATAAAAAATAAAATTTACATATTTAAAAAATTAAATAAAAAAATCAACAAAATAAGACGTGAAAAAAATATTTTATTATATCAAATGGTCAATGGAAATAAGAGTTTAATTTGGTGCACGAAAATGAAGGTTTTGTTTGCTAATAGTGTTTTTCAATTATCATTAGTATTTTGATTAAATTTTTTTACAGTATACATGCATAAACTTTAAAAATGTTAAATCTGAATATTGTTATTAAATATCATTTAGAAGGCTGAACCATGTCAATTTGTTCAGTCAAAGTTGGAATGTGGTCAACACTCATAGGAGAGGGCAGAGGATTTTACAGGTGAAACATAACAACAAAGGCCACTTATAACTAAGGGGCTGTTTGTTTCAGCCTCTTAATGGTTCAGATGTCTAATGATTCAGACTGTTTGTTTCAGCCTCTTAATGGTTCAGATGTCTGAATAGTTAAGAGATTTGCCTCTGAATGGTTAAGTATTATACAGAGTCTGAATGGTTAAGAGCTGTTATCTGAATTGATCAGACATTTGCCTCTGAATAGTTAAGCAATATACTAGCTCTTAATGGTTCAGACATCTTACTGGTTCAACACTTAATGATTCAGACCTCTTACTGGTTCAGCACTTACCCATTCAGAAGTTGCCAAACAGCCCCTAAGTGTAAATGAAGTTTGGTCATCAGCTAATGCTACTTTTGTTGGATTTTAATTTTAAGGAACAAAAAAGGCTATTGATACATTCTCTCCTAAATGTTAGCACATCCATCACATCAAATGTTGTGTTTTAAAGAGGTGACATTTAACCTAGGGTACATATCACTCACACACACACTTCTTATATTTAATATCTGTACATGCAGAGATATTGATCGAGTGTTTATGTGTGTCTGTGAATACTTGATATACAAATGAGTACTCCGTTTCGGTGTATCTCTAACATTGATCCACTTAGTCCCCACCTCTGACACTTAAGACTCTCATTTAAGGGGGTCTTGAGTTCGAGTTACATAGAAGAACGATTTATTTCTAACGATAATAATGTGAAACTATTTATGACTATTATATTATTTAAATAAACCAAAAATTTTTTATTTTGGTATATTTCTATATTAGAGACTATTATATTATCTAAAAAAATAAAGCTACAAAAATTGATTAAATAATAGAGAATAAAATTTAACACGTGAACATTTAACAAAAACATTTTATTAGGGACGGAGAAAATATTTTGGATTATTTTATCATATTGATAAGAGAAAAACGCTAAAGTAGAAGTAAAAACTTTGAAAATATACCGAAATTGGAAGTTCCATGTTTTTCTTCCCGAAATAGGAGTTCAAAATACATTTATAGTCTCAATCGTGACCATATACATTACCAAAAAATATTGTAAAATGTCAATGTACAATGTCACATTACTACAGTAGAAACTCCTATTTGAGGAAAAAAAACATGAAACTCTTATTTTGATATTTTTATATGTTCTACTTCTATTTAGAGTTATTTCTTTATTGAGAATCCAAACATAACAAATTAAAACATCATTAGAAGCGAAAAACACAGTTTAACCAACGAGTAATGAGCACTTATTGATTCAATTGAACGGATCAATCACCATCCATCCATCCATCCATCCCTATTAATACCAGTAACATACCATTAATTCTTTTTGTTTTGTTTTCTTTCTAATCCTTATATTATTGAATTGTTTAGTTTTATAGGAGTAAAAATAAAAAATATACCAAAATAAAAATTTCATATTTTTATTTCCAAGACAGGAGTTAAAATGCATATATATAAAGTGTCAATCATGTCATATACATTGCCAAACAGTAATGTGAAATATCCATATACAATGTCAAATTACCACAGTGTAAAATTCTATTCTGAGAGTAAAAATATAGAGCTCTTAATTTTGTATTTTCTCTATGTTTTACTCGTATTTACTTATTGAGGGTGATTTCTTATTTTGAAAATATAATATTCCATCGGTCACAAAATATTTATTCTAGTTTGGTTTTTATGTTAAATATAATTTTAAATGAACAAAAGTTATTAAATGTTAATATACTCTCTCCATCTTAAGACGTTCTTCTCAGTCACTATTTGCAAGGTCAAATTTTAATCACTTTCTTTACCTATTTTTGTTAGTTATTTTATAAAATAATATAATCTCATTTAGAACTTTTGATGTAGTTTTAAAAATATAAATTTATTCTTTAATTTTACACCTACAATCAAATACTGCATTAATTGATTTGAGAATAAAGTCGGTCAAACCTCATAAACAAAAACGGAAAGAACATTTTAAAACGGAGAGAGTATCAAAATTACATCTTGAAACAAACCCAATTATATTAAATTAAAATTATAATTAAATATATTTTTTCAAAAGTTATAATCAAAGTTAATACAAAAATCAAACCAGGACAAACAATTTGGGACGAGAATATTAAACACAAAGTACTGCACTTTCATTAATTTAACATTAGCAACCAATGTCATATTATATTATGACACTAGTCAATTTACCCTATGATGTTTTGCTCGACACTGAAGTATCTTCTACCCCCACCCCAACCCGCCGCATATCCCCTAAATTGGGTTAATGTCAACTCGATTAGGAGGTATGACGGAGGGGTAATTGTGGTTGCTAGAAACCACTTTCGGTCAAACGAAGCATCCTAGGGTGATGAAATTGACCAATGTCATAATAATATGACAACAGTGGGGTTTTCAGTGACACCGAAGTACGGTGACAGTCATTTTGGAATACTTCCGGTGCTCCATTCGCAAAATTGACGATTCCTACCCCCATAACCCACCCCCTAAACCCCTCACCCCACCCCTGCACCCCCACCCAACCCCACCGTTAGCCCCCCACAAAATCTGTAGCTATCATGCAACGGATAATAGGCATACATTTTGTGGAGGGCTTACGGCAGGGTTGGGGTGGAGGGGCAGGGTGGGGTAGGGTGGGGGTTTAGTGGGTGGGTTAGGGGGGTAGAAACCGTCAAATTTACAAACAGAGCACCGGGAATGCCTCAAAATGACAGTGACACCGGAGTGTCACCTTACTCCGGTGTCCCTAGAAGTGCACCGATATGACAGTGGTAGCCAGTATCAACAACATAACTGGGCTAAGTTTCTGATATGACCAGTATCAAAATCTTTAGTCCATTAATAAATAAGACACTAAAATAGAGTAACAAACATAGAGGCTTATATGCTCCTTTGCAAACAAATAACTTCTGTTGACAAATAGGGCTTTTAAAAAAACAAAACAAACAGTATGCAGAACTATTCTTGACAAAATTTCACATCTACTATGCATGATGATAGTGATGCAATTTATATAGCAAAACTCTACCTTTGGCATTCCCCAAGGCCATGAACCCACTGTGAGGACTGAAATCCAAGCACCGCGGATCGCCCAGCTTCTGGTTCTGCGGTGGCCAGTTTGAGAAAACCGTGCCCGAGGAAACATGCACCAGCTTCATGCTGTTCTTCTTCAAGCTTGAACAAATGGCCAGAATCTGACCATCCACGTTGAACTTCATGCAATCGACTCGGGTGGTTAGGTTCTCGATTCTCTTTGCAGGTTTCCTCTTCCCGCCCAAAAACTCCGACCGGTTGTACAAGTTCACAATCCCACAGTCCGAACCGGCTGCAAATAGAGCCCCGTTTGGGGAGACACACAGAGAAGTGCCGGTTATGCAGCCTTCGTCTACACCTTTATGGAAACAAGCCCTTTTCCTCAAGTCCCAATGGTATATCTGGCCATCCCCACCAGAGCTCAACAGTTGTTCTCCATCATTGGTGAAAGCTATTGAACGGACAGTCCCATTCATCTTTAGGGTTCCAATCAGTTCCTTAGTTTTGAGAGATACTAACAAAATATACCCTTCGTTGCCTAGAAATGCGACGATCTCAGAGTTGGGAGATACCTCGAAGCTTTCCAAGCTTTTTTCCTCTCTGCCAACAAGAGGTCCGATTTTATCGACTGTTGTCTTGACCAAGTCAAGGGCATAGAAGAACTTTCTTCTGCCAGATATGATGACTTGAGATCCATCGGGTGAAAAGGACGCCTTTTTAATTGGGCAATCTTCGATATAGACCGTTTGTATTTTGGTGTTCTCCTTTCCATCGACTTGAAAGAATTGGAGTCTTTTATCCAACCCGCCGACAAGGAGCAGCTGGCTGTTCTTGTGGAACTGAACTGAATTGATGGGACCATTTGAATACTCCTTTTTGTTCGCATCGACCAATCTAGAATGTTCTAGAATCCCCGGTAACAGTTTTGTGCTGCTTTTCACAACGAGCTCCTCGTTCGTGCGAAGGACGATACCGTCATCTTCTCCATCAGAATCTTCATCATCGGAGTTGAAGCTTCCTCTCTTGTAATCAGGTCTGGCCCAATCGGTTCCCGGATTTAACTTAAGATATTCTGCCCTCAATCTGGCAATGTATGTTGATCCAGAAACCACAGTCTCCTCTTCTTCCTTCCTTAGTTTCCTCAATCTGTTTACACCGGTTAGGTCTATACTAATTTTCTCATCTTCTTCATCTATCCATGCTGGTTTCTGTTTTTCAGTCCCCTCATCTTCAACACTCCCATCTGCCATTTGGGTTTCATCATCCTCATAGGCAGTCAATGAATTGTTTCCAACCCGGTCCACAATGAACACTTCAGAATCTTCTCCATTTGCCATTCCGTATTCAAGAGGAGAATGTAAGGAGCCAAACAACGAGTTCTCCAGCCTCTTCATTTCCTCCACCTCCTTGGATTCAAGGGTCTTGCTACGTTTCTTCTTTTTCCGCTTACCTGAGGCGTCTGAATTAGCGACTGTAACCTCTTGACTTTGTTTTTTGCCCTCATGGAGTTCCACCCTTATCTTCTTGTTCGGTCGTTCTTTGGGAGCAGCATTTTGAGATATTAAACTCATGGTTTCTGCCATTCCAATTCCTGGGAAATTGCAGACTATATGTGATATCAAATGTATAAAGGGCAAAAAAGAACAGACATTACACTTCACATGCACATATGGTGTTTGGATGGGAAAAAAGAGAAGAAAATCTGATATAAACGCATGACCTTCGTAGGCAAAGGAGGATCAAGAACTTTTATGACCTAATACGCTTAAAATAACAAAACCAAATAATTTTGAGGCGAGGGTCAAAGCGCAGATCCGACCCAATACGCCCCCTCTTCTTCTTGTTTCCGTGCCACAACTCTGCGAAAAAGAAAAAAACTACAAAACCACCCCCACCGCACCCATCGTAACCCAAGGCAGTGAGGCACACCAATGTGCACCGCCGCACCCAAACCGCGGTATTTTGCAGCACCAATGCTTTATAGCTCTGCATCATGCAAATATTTCAACAAAAGCTGTGTACCTATGAAGCACGGGTGGGGTGCACTACTGGTGCGCGGGTGCGGGAGTTTCCAAAAAATAGGGTGCGGGTGAAACATTTTTTATTTGCATTATTCATATCTTTGTAAGATGCATGTATTTATGTTCAAAATATTCACAAAAAATATATCATCCTAATTTTCATTAAATCAAACACATAACATCACACAAAATAGATAAAAAAACATAATACAAGTCTCAAAATTAGCTTTAAAATTAACATCAAAGTATCAAACCACATAAAATGTATCAAACTTTAAGACACAATTACAGACTCTTTTGGTGCTTAGTGCGCCTGCTTTTTGAAGCACCAGTGCTTCTTAGTTTATGACACCATTATAAATTCATACCAGTAGAGAACACACCATTAAATAGCCAAGAAACTTAGACAAGGAGAAGGAGAGAGAGAGAGGCGAGAGATACAGAGTTTACAGAATAAAGGGGGACCGGAGAAGATAATAGGACACCTGAACAGTGACGGCGGAGAGATGGCGTCGGCAATGTCGATCGGAAAAGAAACCTAACTCACGAGGCGGAGGAGTCTCTCTTTCTCCCTATCTATCCTGCGAGCTATCTACCCAAAAAGTTTCATATTTTTCATATTTGGCCCAAAAAGTTTAAAATTCTTACAAAACTGCCCCATTCTGAAATTAAAAACATTCATCTTTCTTCCAAAAACATTCATCTTTCTTTTAGAAATATGACTATTCGCATAGTGAATGAAATTAACAACACTAATATTCATAACAATTGGCAAAATAATGAATAAAAACAACAAAAAACTCACAGTTCATACATTAATTAATGATATATTGATATTCAAAATTATTTATAACAACTTACCTCTTAGATTGGAGATTTGGAGAGTTGAGATCGATGAATGAATCAATTGGAATCCAGGCGGCGACGTGGCGTGGTGGTAGAACTCCGGCGGCGGCGAGTGGCGCGGTGGTGCGAGTCCGACGGCAGCAAATCTTCGTATAGGACTAGGGTTTCTCTAGTCAATACCGCTTCTCTTTTCTAAAGGATGAGCCACATCTGTACTCACCCCACAATTTTTTTATCATTGGATTTTTTTTATAATTTTTAATCTATTTCCTCCGTCCTAATTTATATTTTATGTTTTAATTTATGATGTTTGATTAAATTTATTTTCAATTTATTTTATATGACAAGTGCTGTAGAATTAAAAAATAAAAATTATATATTTAACATTACATCAAAAGATCTACAAAATTAGTAGTGACATGATTATTTTATTTTATCAAATTGTTAACGAAAATAGAGACAGAAAATGAATGAAATTTGACCATGTAAAAAGTGAACAGACAATTTAATTTGGGATGGAGTGAGTAATATTTTGACTATTCATGTATTTATTTATATATAGATAGATACAAAGTATTATAAAAATATACTCAGTAATATTTTATACTTTTATTTTAAAATTAATCTATTGATATTAAGATTATATGATAATTTAAGATATTATTTCCATAATTTATAATCAAAATTTAAAATGTTTGACCAAGAAAATTAAATTGGGAAAACATTTTTAGACGGAAAAGTATACTTATTTAAATTGAATACTCCCTTCGTCTCTAACTAAACTTCCCCGTTCGTTTTTTTTGTTCCCAAATAAACTTCTCTTTTCCCTTAAAAAACCTCTTTCACCCCTCACATTTTCATACACTACCTATCACATCATACCTTTTTACTAATAATTTACATATCACATCTTACTTTTACATATCACATCAAGGATATTTTTGGAAAGTCAATACAAAAATATCTTCCCTTAAATTCTCAAAAGGTCAAAAAGGTAAGTTTATTTAGAGACGGAGGGAGTATAACTTATTGTGTAGAACATCCAAAAAAAAGTATAAAGTGTTTTTTGCACTTAGAGCACTGGTAATGGTTATGAAGCTCCGGGGCTTCAAACTCTCTCTCTACCACGTCAGCTTTAACTTACACCCAAAAATCACTGGAAATTGGTTTGAAACCCCGGGGCTTCAAAACTGGGCTTCAAACCTTCATTTTTTACATTTTTAAATATACATCTTCTAAAATTAAATTAACAAAATGTAATTAATTTATTATTTAATTAAATTGAGACACGAATAATAAAAAAATACATTCATTAAATAAAAAAAGCGTCAATAATTTAAAAAAGGATACATTAATAAAAAAAACTAAGGTAAATTATATTTCTCCTTGATCTCTCTCATTCTTTGTTCATAGATCATTCGTCCAAACTCCGACAACGTCCCGGGGTCGGTTTGCATGACTTTCATCTCAACCTCCTGCTCCTTTAGCTTCAACTCCTTCTCCTTTAGCTTCAACCTCTCTTGTTCTTGGAGATTGAACGCCCGAAGTTGTTCAATCATTGCCCGGCCGATTTCGTCGCGGGGAGAAGCGGAAACAGAGGCGGACCCTCCCGAACCCGAGGCAATGGATTTTGCCTTCTTTCTTCCGATCGGCCGTGGAATGGGGTCCTCGTCATCGGAATCCGCAACGTTCAAGGGAGGGATTTGATCGCTAGAACCGATAGTCTCGTCGACCTCAACCTCGGCGTCGACGGTGGATCTTTTCCGGAACGATCCGCCGTCGGGATTGTTGAGTTGTTGCCACTTCGGGGAACGACTCAAAATCCTCCAAAGATCGATGGGCACCTTGCCTTGGTTCCCGTCGTCTTGATACCGGGTCGTGGCAAGCCGGAGAACATCGGCGTCGTTCGTGCCGCTCCTCCGGGACCGGGAGCATCCCTCGTAAACTCTCATAAACTTTCAGACTTTTTTGTTGATGTGGCTCCATTTGGAAGTGAGTTGGTCCCGGGTTCGGTAGGAGCCGTCCTTCTTCATCGCCGTGAAAAACTTCTCCTTGATACGATCCCACATCGCATCCTTCGTTTGCTCCGTACCTTTAAAAATGTATTACACAATTTTTTTAGACACCATTAAATATAATATATAAAAATAAAAACATAAATATATTACAAAAAATAAATTTTTAACCAATGATAGGATGCTCGGAGACGTCAACCCAAGCCGACGCCAATATGCACTCCTCCTCCGGCGTCCACTTTTGGATTGACCGTGCCGCCTCAGTCAACGTGCTTTTGGCTTTGTGGCTTTTCCGGCGTGTACTTTTTTTCGATCCGGACGGTTCCGGTTGAGTCTCTGGAACCGAATCTCGGTCGACGTACCCCGACTGTTGTATCTCGTACATCGGCGGTCGATCGCCCAACTCTTGGTAATACCACATCGCGGCGTCGACGGGCGGGAGATCGTCGGGAAAGAAGCCGGAGCCGGAAGGATTCATGTTGAAAATTGGGAGGGGGGGTTTGAATTTTGAAATTTAAAAATAAGAAAGAAGAAGAGATTGAAGAGAAGGTGTGAGAGATTGGTTGGGGAGGGTTGAATTTATAGGAATTTTTTTTTGAAATATGGCCTGCAACGGCTAAAAAAGCCGTTAGGGGGAGGGAGCCGAGAAATTCACGCCGCGTCAAACGAATGACGCAGGGCTCCTCACGCCCCTTTAACGCCGGCGGGGGGCGATCTCAATTCTTTTTTTATTTTTGTTTTTAAATATTACTTTTATAACATTTTAATTTAAATTAATAAAGTAAATTTTAAAAAAACACACATTATTAAAAATTACAAACATAAATCGTGAATTTGAAAGAAGTGTGTTAAAAAAGCACTTTTAACAGGCAATCTAATAAAAAATATATACTGAGGGAGTGTGTTGGAGTTTCCACTTCAGAAAATAAATATGAATACTACTAGCATCTATGGAAGGGTGAAGCTCTACCTATTAGCTTAAATTTTTGAGTTAAAATAGTGGATCCCAACTTTATATGTAAGTGGTTAATTTTACTCGATATTCTACCCGTTGTTCTCCACTTGTCGGAATTTTAACACATGTTTCAATGCATGTCACCCATACTCTTTCCTTCTACTCCTTTCCTCCCTTAAAAAAATGTTACAATTTGACGTTTAAAAATATTTTTCCTACTTCTAAAGGACAGATACAAAAGAAGCCATATACTATTGAACTAAGAGTAAATTATTTGAACATAAAAAATTTGTATTTTAAATTGTACACCACAACTATACGATTCCATTTTGTGTCAGTGTGATACTAGGGTGATGTTCACTGACACAAAATGTTACTTGATAATACAAATTTTTTTATCGCACTAGCATTTTGTCAATGTGAACTATTAAAATGTCAATGCATACATTTGCTATACATTTTTTGGTGTACCTCTAGCATAGTTGTAAATTATTTCCTTCTTCTCGCCAACATTTTCATTCTTCACTAATTAAAAATTATAATTAAATTAATTTAATTATGTATTCTTATTGAGTATTGATTAAGTAAAATATATTAGAATCACTAATACGTAATGTTTTTTTATTTCTCCTTGGTTACCATGACATTGGAAATCAATGACATGAGATGACACGGGAATGCTCCGAGTTTGAACAAAAGAAAAAATAATAATATGAACCATTCAATACTTTGAAAAGAATGGAAAATGTAATATAGAAAAAATGAGGTAAAAATAAAAAGTTTATATTGAGATTGGGAGAGTATGTATTTGTTTTGGTCAAATTTCAAATAGTTTTCGTTGTCTATATGGACCATTCTCAATCTCTTAATGGCATTTGGCAATGAATTGAAAAAGCAATGTCTAGTGGGCCGAGAATATCACTCTAAACCCCAAATTCAAAAAAAAAAAGCAATCAGAAGAAGAAAGAAAGAACAGCACTGAAGCCCCAGGGCTTCAAATCGGAGCTTCAAAATTTCTCTTTGCCACGTCAGTTTTAACTTACTTCACAGATTTAGTGGAAATGGGTTTGAAACCCCGAGGCTTTAAACAGTGGCTTCAAACATTCATTTTTTTACATTTTTAAATGTACATCTTCTAAATTTAAATTAATAAATTTTAATTAATTTATTATTTAAATTAATCGCAATGAGACTAGTGCATTAAAAAATTACATTCATTAGAAAAAATATTACATTCATAAAAAAATACATTCATAAAAAAATTACACTCATTAAAAAAATATTACATAAAAAAAATAACACTACAAAGAAATTACTAATTATTCGAGCGACTAAAGATATATTCGATCAAATCTGCCGTTAGTGCATTGTGAATCTCTCGGCTTCGAATTTCTTGGCGGTTTCTTTGTTCATTTCTTCGTACATAAGCACCTCCTCGTCCGGGTTCTATTGACAAATCGCAGTCCCGTTGTCCTCTATCATCATATTATGAAGAATAATACATGCGTACATGATATTCTTCACTTTCGTTTGAGAAATACATTTCGACGGTCAATCTAGAATGTGCCATTTACCCTTCAAGACCCCGAAGACTCGTTCAATATCTTTTCTCGCCGCCTCTTGAGCTTTTTTGTAGGTCTGGCGTTTAAGACTCATTGGTTCGGAGAGGGATTTGACAATCGTGGAATAATCTGGATATATTCCATCGGCCAAATAATATCCACGCTTGTAAAGCGTCCCTCTAAGCTCAAAAGACGAGTCGGGTGCGGTCTCTTTAATCCAATCGTCAAAAACAAGCGATTGATCGAGAACGTTGATGTTGTTGTTCGAGCCCGCGACACCGAAAAAAACGTGCCAAATCCACAAGTCATTTGAAGCAACAGCTTCGAGCATGATAGCAGGCTTGGGATGATCTCCCCGGGAGAATTGACCATGCCACGCAATGGGACAATTTTTCCATTCCCAATGCGTGCAATCAATACTCCCAAGCATGCCGACAAAGCCGTGTTTAGCGGCATGCCTTGCCTGTAACTGCTGAATGTCGCTCGCTGTAGGCTTGCGTAAATATCTTTTATGATAAATTTGAATAATATCTTTAGAAAATTTATAAACACAGGACCTGATGCTCCGAGCCGGCATCTCCAAGTATTCGTCGAACATATCATATATCGTCCCGTACGCCATCTGACGGAGCACGATAGTGCACTTCTGGACACTACTAAACCTGCATCGGCCTCTAACATCAAAGCGTTGGGTGAACCAAGGAACCTCGCGTTCAACATCGGCAAGTATGCGTAAAAAGAGAGGATGATTCATCCAAAAACGATTACTAAAATCCTCCGGTGTATAAACACACAGAGTATTAAAGTAGTCATTTAGAAGTGAAGCGTGAGCGGCCGCTCGATCCCGGTTTAAACGTTGTCGTCGGGTCCGTTGTCGGGAGGATTCGACTTCTTCTTCCTCGCATTGTTCCCACCATTGAATACAACTCGTGGCGAAACAACAAAAAATGAGATCTCTTTTTTCATCATCAGATGAAGATGATCCCATTTTTAAAATATATTTTATAAATATTTATAATAAATAATCAAATATTTGAAAGATTGGTAGAATTGTAGAGAGAAGATAGTGAAAAATGTGTGAAAGAAAATTTTTTTAGGCGAATTTATAGTTTTTTTTAATTTAGATTTTTTTTATTTTTTTTTGGGGGGGGGGGGTAACGGCTATATAGCCGTTTTGGCTGTTGGGGAGGGGAAGAAACACGTCAAAGTTATGACGCGGTGCGTCTGACGCGAGATGAAGCCCATGGGGGTGGTGTTTAACGCCCCCGGCGTTAAACTTGGCCATCACAGCGGTGGGCGTGAAGACTATTACCACTGCTCTAAGTGTGGAGCTTAATTTGAGAGATTTGGGGTTTCATAGCTAGAAATACAGATCTTCCTTCTCGTTCGTGATTATCTATATAATTAAATATTACCATTAATGATATTAATCACACACACATAAAGGACAATAAAAAAGAGATGAATTAAAGGATAGTCCATTCATGACAAAAAAAAGCATACAAACATCAAGTCAATCTTAAGGATGTTTCAGATTGGGTGAGAGTGGATTTAGCTACAGAGTAGTTTGGTGATTGTTTTTCTTATTAATATGCAGGGTTAAAAACCTAACCAAACAACCCATGCTAATTAAAAACAGGAAAAATTTACATATATAGTACTAAAACATAATGACTTTTCTAATGTAATATCATATGTTTTAATTTTCTAATGTAGTACTACTGTTCAATGTCCACTAGAAACTGTTCAAGTAAACGTCAACCGCCACCAGACATTGTTCCCGCCACTGGACATTATTCAAATACTATTTAGGGAATAAAAACTTTTAAGTATACATTGGGAAAAGACATGTTTTGGTACTATTTAGTGTAAATTTCACCAAAATAAATGTCAAAAGAAATCGCCGCAGACAATCACAGTTTTTCAAACTTCTAAGGGATCCTACAGGCCAATGCCATTCTTCAAAATAGGTCTGCTAAACTAAGACATGTGACATAGACTTTTATGATCCTAGGATGATCATGTGTTAAGTGACACAATGCTTCTTATTCAACAAGGAGACAGAACTTAAAGGCATTCATAGTCATAAGTCATAACCATTAGCCACTCAGCTTGTAAATAACTTCTTTGAGTTGTTTCCATGGCACACTATTATGCATATACTGCACTTGTCATCACTTTTCTTTGATCATTTTCAGCTGTTCATTTACCTATTTTCCAAGAGAAACATTAATGTTTCATTCTTTTCAAAATGTAACTAGCTAGAGTACTCAATTTTTTATTAATTTAGCATCCCAATAGACTTCCTTAAACAGAGTAATTTGGTCAGCCTACACAAATACTAATATGAACCCTATGAGTAGCCCAGTCACAACTAAACAAAATGCCACGTAACCATTTCTGATGCTCCTGTTTCCCCGAAGATTACACAACATTTGATAATGCAGAGGAAGCAACATAAACAGATCATAATCAATGTATTGGCACGCAAAAGTTCAGTCAAGAAACTTTGACCGGACAGGGGAAGAACATTGGCATAATCTCTCTTTTGATGAGACAAATTTCAAGAAGTGATGGTACTTTCCTTGCAAAGAGCTGGGTAGTTGTTTCAAAACTAGTCAAACAAGTCTCAATTCAGAGAGATCTAGCACCCAGAAAATTGGACTGCTCAAAGTTTTGAAATATCATACATTGCTAATAATAATATTTCCTGAATTCACATGAGGGCAAGAAATTTGGAAGAATCCACCAAATGTGGCACAATAGAGAGATGATTTCTGAAAATTGGGAGAAATGAAAGCTGAGATTCATATTAAAAGGTAACCATTTGAAATAGCAGATTACAAACCCTATCAGAATTGATAATGCAAATGCAAAGAGAATGATAGCAAACAAATAGAGATCCAGATTAGACAAAGAACATCTAACAAAATCCTGCAAAGTCAGTGGCATTTTTTTTCTAGTTCGAATATCATGTTCAAATTTGAATAGGCAACCAAAATTAACCAAGTGCGTGTTGAATTGTAAACGAACCTCCTTTGTGGATTCTCCACTTGCTTTAGATCCAATGAAGTGTGATCGGATTACACCCGAGACGCAACAGCAGGAGCAGCTGCAGCGGCTGCAGAGGAGGCTGCACCACCGAGGAATGAGAGGAATCCGGCATTGGCGGGCTCCTGGTCATCAAGGAACAAGTCCTCCGGCATCCTGAAAGCTCCATGAACGCACACCAGAGCCAAACCGACAAGGAGAGCTGAGATGAGCACGGATCCGACGCTGGTGAGGAACACAACAACGACAGTGGACACGAGTAATATCCCAAGCGTTTCACGATCCGAGAAGGTGCGTCCGAAGATGACGACCGGCTGATCCGACGGCCGGAAAAGGTAGAGGAAGAACCAGGCTGCGAGGAGCGAAAGGAGAACGACGAGAGACAGCGGATGCGAGAGGAGAGAGAAAGCGAGGACGGAAGCGAGCAAGGCGACATAGTTGACGCGGAAGTAGGAGAAGTTCTTCCGGACGCGAGAGGCGGCCTCGGAGAGAGTATCCGGCCGGGAGAAGGAAGAACGGTCCAGAAGCTCCAGCCATGGCCGACGCTGAGAGAAGCCTTGCCTGATCGAGGAGGAGAGGCGGGAGATGAACGAGCGGAAGGCCGGAGTCGCGATCGCTGTCTGAGTCTGGAGACCGCCGGCGGATTGAGGAGCGGAGATGGGAATCGTCGCAGGCGAAGCCATCTTCTCTCCAAATCTCCCCTCTTTCTTCTTCGCGATCTGGCAATGGAAAGGAGAGAAGAGAAACGGCCCAACCGAATCACACGCTAACAAGTCAATGCTTATACCGTCCACACCTTGGTTGCACCGTTTATGCAACCCCCATGCCCCATCTTTATGCCAAAATTTGACTCACCCTTTTCGAATTTCAATTTATTTAAAAATTGATATTGAATTAAAAAATGAAATTTATATATTTAAAAACTATATAATAAATTTTGAAAAATATGATATGAAAAGATTATATTATTTTCTCAAATAAGTAACGAAAATGAATAAAAAACGTAATTAAAATTTAATCATATGAATAATTAACAAGCAATTTAAAATAAAACAGAAAGTGTACAATATACTCCATCCATCCGGGAATTTTCTTCCCGTGTTGACTTGACACGCTTATTAAGGAGTAGTAAAAAATGCCAAATTTCCAAAAATGCATATACTATACACTTTTAAATCTCTTTTTCTTATTAAAAAAGTAATAAAAAAGTAGATTAGAGATAAAATAGAAAGATATTATTGAAATTTATCCTTAAAAAGTATACTAAAAACGGAAATGGGAAGAATATTTCCAGACAGACCAAACAAGAAAATGGGAAGAATATTTCCAGACGGAGGGAGTATTTTAGATATTCACAAATAATTATTACAACATATATATATCACATGACTAATGTGAAAATAGATTTATCCAAAAAAGCATCACATATACAAGTATTGTCCTCTCTATTTCAAGTCTCTGTCTCAATTTAAGTTGTCTGTTTATTATTTACATACTCAATCATCGAAACCGATACAAGAATTTGTTTCAGAGATCGACCCCGGAGGGAGTACATCTTATTGTACATTTTAAGATTAAATTTCAACATACAATAGCAATAAATAGTTGTGTTTTAGGACATTAAAACATCACCATCCCTATATATTTTACTCCTTTTCTTCTACCAATATATGAACCACAACGGAAGAATTAGCAGAAAAAATCCCGAACAATGATGTTACTTTGACCTCAAAGATGACACCGCCGGAGACAATCTTGTACAGACAATAATTGTCTGTGTGAGATAATACTGATGGTGTGAACCTTGGTGGGACTAGCATGATCCAAAAATCTTTGGTTCATAAATCTCCAAATTACTATGGGAGCACAGCAATAAGTGGGTCTCCATAACCAACAGCTTCTGCAAATGTACAAGTAGCAGTTGAACAATGAGAAGAATGTTACGGAAGGCGACTCGATATGCGTATATAATTCATTGAGGCAGTGTTTGGTAGAGAGGAAATTAATGACCAATGGATTTTCATGGAATAGGTTTTCCCAATGAATATAAATTTTCTATGAATAAGTGTCCCCCCAATACACACACGCATCAAACACAAGAAAGCATGAAAATGATTTTACCCGGATATTTCATTTGTCCCAAACACTGCCTTAAAAATCTACTTTTAAGATAACCCCTCAGTATGGTAAAAAGGGACAACTGTTTGAATTATTTTTTTTGAAAGATAGGGGTTGGACATTACTCAAAAACATTTATTTCCACAGCAAAAAAAATAAAAGACGTACCTCCGTCGTCATAAAGGATCTTCAAGCCCTTTCCACTGACATTTGCCTGCTCAAGGCAAGAATTTATTTTTTAGGGAAAAAAAGAATCATGAAATTATGTAATGTTAAAAGTAGATATACACATTATGAAAACAAACATCATAAACTCACAGTGACTAGAACCTCAGAATCAAACTGAGCAATAAGACCAATACTCTGGTTTTCTTTTATAACATCACCCTGCATATATTTAAGAATCAATTTTATCATACAATTAAAGCAATGGCAATCATATGACCTTGGTATGCAATTCAACACGAGTATGTTCAATATTATTATCAGCTGCGTATATATAAAACTAAGTCAATACACAAACTCATTACATTCAAAAACTCTTCTGAAAGAGCGGGCTCTTGGTCATACGTTGAAATATAAAATGGAAGTCCCTACTATCTAGATCCCCACCCCCACCCCCACCAATGCAGTGTAAAAACACGCTCCCTTGTCACTTCGTGCCAAATTAAACTTCTCGTTTGCTTTTTCACAGAGTTTAAGGAAAAGTGAACTTGTTTGGTTGAGATTTATAAAAAAGCAAACGGGAAGTTTAATTTGGGACATCCCTTAATAAACTTTGCCTTTACTTTTATGGTTGTCCCTAAATAAACTGTATTTTTCTTTTGAGGAGATGAATATGTGGTTGATTTTTCATTAATATATATATAAATCACAACCATAGAAGTCCACTTTCTTAAACTCTGAGTTAAAAGTAGAGGTGGACATGGATAGGGCAATCCGTCCAAGCCCAACTAGCTAATCACTTTCGAGAGGGTTTTGACAATAAAAAATTACCTCGTATAAGGGACAAAATTCGAGCCTTGGACAGAACGAGAGTCTCATTTAATAAAAGAGTCTTGTTTTTAGATTGAATATCAACACTCGAGCCCGGCCCCAACATATCATTTACAAACACATTTCATATATGTTTGTGTGATGAACTGATGAAGGATTATTGAAGACCCAATTGATGACACCGAGCCAGCAAATGTTTAGGACTAATTAAGGCAATAAATCAATAACTACAATAAGGCCTCACACTTGCATAAACTTTGTGTTGTATTAAACTTGCAACTTTTTTACTTTGGAATTTGGAGAAAATACATTCCATGTATTCTAATTTTTTAGCTTATGTATAATTGTTACTATAAGCAGAGGTCATCACATTTATTGTTTGGGCAC
The DNA here is from genome assembly GCA_003260385.1 of Cuscuta australis. Classification (NCBI taxonomy): domain Eukaryota; kingdom Viridiplantae; phylum Streptophyta; class Magnoliopsida; order Solanales; family Convolvulaceae; genus Cuscuta; species Cuscuta australis. The sequence continues at coordinate 1,289,708 of NQVE01000005.1, read as the reverse complement.
TTTTGACAAGATACGAGACCAGTTTTATCAAGTCTCTCGGAGCTTGGGTAGAGCACTTCTTAGTAATTGTTAGTGTAAATCCCAGACAAACTCGTCCAGGCCCGACCATATCCACCTTTGGCTGAAATAAAAGGTGAAGTTTATCTAGGGAAGGATGGAGTATTGATTGTAAATAATCAGCTGTCTTCCTATTGATATTTTTAAATTGTACTCATTAGCAAATAATTGGTTTTTACAATGTGGGGGTTCATGGAGTTTACCTCCTTCCAAGCAGGTGATTGCACATTTCCCTTCAATGTTCTACTCCTTTGAAAGAAGCCAACCTATAATGAATACAGAGAGAGAGAGAGAGAGTTATGGATTAATAATGATACACTAAATTTGGTCCTCAACCTTGTATTGGACTCAATCAGATCCATGACTAGGAAATTTGGATCTAATTTAAAAATCAAACATATTTGAGTCCAAGTAAAAATGGTATTTTTATCTGTTCACTAATATTTAGACCCACATCTAGACTCAATCTGGCCAATACTATGTCATCTGGACCCAATTCAGTCCATAGTATACAAAATACTCTTTTAAATTAGAGTGAAACATGTTCTAGGACTAAATTGAGATTAAATTTCATAGTAATGGACCAAATTGAGTGACAGTGTATAGTCGAGGGACCAAATTGAGTAACAGTGTATAGTCGAGGGACCTAATTGAGTAACAGACTAACAGCACATAGTCGGGTGACCAAATCAGCTATTAGTTCTTGATAATCCACAATTCAGTGCGAATACTATAGACATGATCATTATGGAATGCATACAGCTGGTGATAACACTAGGACATAGCCACGAATTCCAGATGCTTCTAATGCTGCTAACATTGCCGACTTCTCTGGAGAAATATTTACAAATGGGCTACTTTCTCCAGAGGAGCTTGATGGAGATGAAGCAGCAGGCAATGTGTCAACCACCGGTCCACTTGGAGTAGGTGGAGGTGTTGGAGAGAAAACTGGTGTAGGGACTGTTGTACCCTCAACCTTCCTCTTCACGTGCATCTCAAACCCCCCAGCCTGTAGCAAACATGAAGAAAAGACTTAATGAACAGATACTCGCAACAAAACTAGCTAAATGTGACCTTGTGGATACATTCTACCCTATTTATTTAACATTGGCAGATAGATAGTTCAATAATATTGGCCTGTTTTGCTACAGCATTAGAGGTTAGCATTTTGAAAGGCTATCTGACGGTAATGCTAATAAAAAGTGTTGTTCCCAAACAAGCCCATTATTATTATAATAAGACATGCTTAAGTAGTAAAACACAACACTGTTTACTTGAGTCAGTCGTTAGATAAAATACATTGAAGATATCTTTACTATGCACAACTCATAACACCAGAAACTCATTATCTTTGAGTGGGCCAGAAGCATCTTAACTGTATTTCCATAAGAGATTTAGCCAGATGCTACCTGATTTAAAGAATTTCATTTTCACAGCTAAATTTAACTTTCTACAGCTTAATAACGCTTTTGATAAAGTTGACAAGATAGAAGGGACACAAAGAATAGGTAACGGAAGATATATTTACCTTGAATTTCAACTCCGCAATTTGTGTGCTATCACATACTTCTGTTATTAGGTCCTGTCAGAAAACCGGCAGAAAACATACACAAGTGCATCTCAAAATTTGAGGCACATTATAAGATGATTACATATTTATACCGAAAAATATAGTCCTTCCCACAAGTATTTTTTCAAGGAGAAAGTTTGTCGTGCAGTATATGTCATAATGTAAAACTAAGACAATATTGAATGTGTATCTTTTTTTAAAAAATCTCGTCTTAAAGTCCCCTAGGAGATGTAATTTTCAATGATTTTGTAATTATGTGATTCTTTCCAAAAACACATCTATTGTTAATTAACTAGAGCACAAGAAGATCAATTTTTTACTAGGGCTAAAAAAAACTCAATTCTTTGAGCCGGGATCTTTTGAAAATAATCTCCCTATCGTTTAGGTAGGAGTAAGGTCTGCATATGCCCACCACCCACATCCCACTCATGGGATTTTACTGGGTTGCTGTTGTCTAAAAGAAAGACAAAAACTCATATGTAACAATATACAAAAGTGCAAACTACCTCAAACCCCTCAGGAAATGTAACTCGTGCCAGTGGCTTCTTCTCATTTGAAAAAGTCTGTTTACCCTCAGTCAGAATAGCTGCCCCTATACATCCGGGACATTTGAATTTATATATTAAACATCTTTTTGAATAGAAAAAAACACTTATGAGATACATCTTTCATCAACTGCAGCATATATGCAAGGGAAAAAAAGGCTACAAAAATGCAAATTAGATCCTGTGATTAATTTGGCTGGAATGGCTGAATTTCTGATCAATATTAATGAAGATGATGAAACTGCATAATTGTGGAATAGTTATACTCTTATATTATTATATTGATAAAGTAAATAAAATATACGAGTACTAAAATGGTTATAATGACAATCTTCATCCAAATAGACAGTTATTAGAAACCTCCAACCATACTTTTTCATTATTAAGCAATTGAGTGTGCGTAATAAAATTTAGTACGGAGTATTTGGTAAAAAAGGAATCTTGCTATTAAGACTCATGAAAAAGACCACAATTATAGGGAAAACTAAATTAAAGGTGAGTGCATACAAGTGTCAGACATGTGAAATATAGTGCCAATTGGTACTGCAATTAGTGAGTTGACATCTTACAAATCTGATACAAATTGGCATAGTTGAAAGAGCAGAAATTAACCATTCATATCTTCTGATGCATTAGTTCCTGATGCCTTTGCAGATGATACAACTAATCTATTCCCAGCAAATGCCAAACGACTCAAGTTGGAGAATGCAACACTTTTCATGGGGACCACACTAGGCATATCCAGGAATGACTTCACATTAGATGAGCCAATGGGATCTTGAACGGGAAACAAAAAATTCTAGCATCAAAATGATTACGAAATTTTGGTATGCACTTTATAAAATGCTAGATGAAATTAAAAAATGATAAGTAGATTACAAGCACACTAGAAAGAAAGACTTTCTCTCTAAAATCCTAAAGCATAAATCTCGAGCTAGTTAACTGCAGATTCATATATTCTTAAAATCTTAAATGCATGCACACCCCACACTCCCACAGCACACGATCTCTTCTAGTTAACTTTAGAACATTGCTTTACATAATCCCATTCAAAATTTCTACTTATATTCCATTTAGCCCCAAACACAGCAACCAACTTTTCTTCCAAGTTCCAAAACACCCGAAGAGAGAAACGAAATACAACAAAATGCATTTATATCCTAACATCAAATTGAATTAACATAGAAGAAGAATACGCATCCAAAAAAATACAAAGAAGAAGAAAATGGAGCATTGACGACAGAAGAACGAGCATTTAATCTCATAATACATTTAATTTCGTGTGATCTGCAAAAGTTTGAAAACAGGGCAAAGCCTTCATGGATCTGACATATGTAAATATGATTATAGAGATTCTATATCAGATCTCAGATTATAGCGGTAAAAGCCCAATCGGAACACAGCCGGAGATTGAGCTAACACATTAGGTAAAAAAATGAATAAGTTAGAACTTAGGTATATGCATAAAAGCGAACACGCATTCAACATAGAAATATAAACTAAAGACGCATGAATCGGGAGAGATAAACTGCGCGAATGAGAGAGAGGGGGGGGAGGATTACTGCGGAATGACCGGAGAACGGCGGCGGAGTCCATCGGCGGGGAGATTTACTTTGAAATCAGGGATGAATGAGGATGAAGCTCCTCCCACTGCTTTGAAATGTCCGCCACACTCTCCAGTTTCTGAACTCGCTCGCTCGTAGCTGTTCTTCCGGCTACCTGCTAACTTGCGCCCAACAGTTCCGCTTACAGGTAGTAGACTGGTAGACAATAAGTCAATGCTAGAGACATGGGCTTGACCGGGTGGTATATGTGGACTGGATTATCCGTCCAAGTTCGGATGCCCAACAATTTATTGAGTGGGTTTAGACAAAAAAAAAAGAGATCCTAAGTTTGGGCCTGGAACAATAAAATCTGTTTAATTGAGTAGGATAGTGGGCAAGTCTTCCAAAGTTTGTAATCTTACTACGGACTAATAATTTCGATAGTATCTAATCTCATTGAAATATGAATTCTTTTTTCGGCCTGGTTCTAGTGACACCGGAGAACGGTGCCACTAGCGGTGCCACTAGATTTTTGGGGCACCTCCGGTGCTCCGTTCGTAAAATTGACGGTTCCTACCCCTCTAACCCAAAATTGAATGTAAAATTGACTGTAACCCCCCCCCCCCCCCCACAAAATGTGTGGCTATTATGCATTGCATAATAGCCACACATTTTGTGGGGGGGGGGGGTTACGGCGGGGTGGGAGTAGGGTGGGGGGTTTAGGGGGTGGGTTAGGGGGGTAGGAACCGTCAATTTTACGAACGGAGCACCGGAGGTGCCCCAAAAATTCAGTGGCATCGGAGTGGCACCATTTTCCGTTGTCACTGGAACCGGACCGTTCTTTTTTTATGGCAAGAAAAATTTCATTCAGAAGAAATCAAGTGTGTAATACAACTTGGTGGTGTACAGCTCCATGAGACCATATGGGATGTAGCACACCGTGCAAGGGTATGGGCAATACAATTACAATTCCTACGAATAAAATGAAATTCAATAGATGTAAACAAAGATAATAAATCAGCACAGTCGTCAAGGATGGAGCTTAGATAAGAGTAGCACTCAAAGACCCTTCCTTGCTTGATAGCCCCACCAAAACCTCGCAGTCAGAAAAAATTTCAACGTCGCGAATGCTTGGAATCCTCAACCAAGCTAACGTTTCTTTGCAAGCAAGAGCTTCCGCCAAAAGAGGATCTAGAGGCCCATGTTTTCTTCCATTTGCCGCTGCCACACATACGCCCCCTGGATAAGGAAAGGACACAAACGAAAGAGATAGAATCCTCCAAACCTGATGTCACAACATCAAAGAAACACATGTATGCCTCGGCCCGCAAACAAACATCGTGCCGCTATGAAGTATGCTCCCGCTCCGCATCAGCCTTGTTCGACCATTGAGCTTCCATGGACATCACCATTTTCTTAAGCTCTCCTGGAAGTAGTGTATTATGATCCCAAGTGGCTATGTTTTGTGCTTTCCAAATTGCCCAACAAGTCTAAGCGATGGTACACAGCTCCATCAGAGTGTCATTCTGGCTTTATTCCCTCCTTTGCCCATGAGCCTCCAAACTGAATCTGCAAAAGGACAAAACAAGAAAATATGATCAACTGTTTCAAGAGCTCCTCCACCGAGAGGACAACCCCCATCCACGTCCACTCTCTTAGAGATGAGAGCATCTTGCATGGGCAAGATACCTCGAATAGCCCTCCACAAGCAAACAAGAACTTTTGGGGCCACCGGAATCCGGCTAATTTTTCCCCGACTTGAAAAGGAGGACACGAGAAAAGCCTCCCCCATCAAGCGTTTGTAAGCACTTTTCACCTTATAAGCCCCGCGGAAGTCCCCAAGCCAGAACCATCCATCACAACTTTTAGTATTCACAGGGACCCTACAAATTTGTAGCACTTCATCGGCCTCAAAGTATTGTTCCAGCTTCGCTACATTTCAAGAATTCAAATCAAAGTCAATAAAGTAAGCCACTAAGGAGCCTTCATTCTCCATGCGTCTCGCCATGCTTGGGTAAAGATTAACTTCTTCAAGTAGCCAAGGAGTACCCAAAAGATGTGTTTCCCGTCCATCGCCAGTACGACGTCGATACCGCTACGAAGAACATCCTGGGCCGAAAGAATGCTTTTCCAACAGTAACTGGGTCATCTCCCCAACTCGGCCTCCAAAAAAAGTTACTAGGAAAGTACCTAGTCTTAAAAACTCTCGCAACAAGCGAGCTGGGGTTAGTTAGAAAACGCCAGCCTTGTTTACCCAATATAGCAACATTAAACATCTGGATATTCCGAAAGCCCAAACCCCCAAACTTCTTTGGGGTAGTCATCTGTTCCCAAGACATCCATCAAATACCACGATTATTAAGGCCCTTACCATGAATTCTAATTGATTTGATCTGAACCGATCTAATCTAATTTGATTTGGTCTAATTTGATTCCAATGAATGATTCTGATCAGATTAAAATAAGTTCTGGTCTGATCTAATCTGAAAGTAATTATATTTAAAGCTATATCTAATCTGATTTGATTTGATTCTAATTTTTTTATCAATGATTTGATTTTAATAAGAATAAATAATAAATTGAGAAGAACATGACCTTAGTCATTTGACCAAAATGGACTAGATTTGGACATAACCATTTGTTGTAACATCAGTTTGCTCAAACTCAACTCATTACTATCTCTAGTTCGACTATCTTCACCATTTAGACTAGGAGTGGGTTTGGTTTTTCCTTGAAATCAAAGACCGAACGAAAGTTAATTTGACTGTTCGGTTTGGTTATTCAAAAAAATTGAATGATCAGTTTTTCGATTCAGTTTTTTGCATTTCAATCCTCGGTTTTCTTTGGTTAGATGATTTTCAAAAAAATTAAAATATATCACATTGATCACATTAAAAAACTACAAATCCTTCCAAATATCTATCCAAACACTAGAATTGCGGCCCAGAATTGATGGAGTACACAGAGTTTATACTTGTTTACTTGCTCACATTTAAAAAAAACCAATGCAACCTCATAATTGTTCATTATAAAAAAAGCCCAAGAAGTCAAGTCAACATGTAATTAAAGTCCTAAACATTATTTCCAAACTAAATTTTTGTAAAGATTGAAGCAATTGAAAGTTTTATATAGAGCACCTTTTAGTTTTATTTCCATCATCCAAAAATAAATTGAGGCAAAAAGGAGGCTAACCATAACCAAAACAATTAAACTTGGAAAAAAAATTTAAACAATTAAATGTGCAAGAACAAAACAACTTAAACAATTAAACCTACAAAAAATGGAGGCTTACCATAACAAAAATGATTAACCTTTTTCTCCATCTTGGAACTCTTGGTAGTTGGTAGTAACTTACATATTTCGGTTTTTTTATTCGGTTCGGTTCTCATAGTCTGAAATTGAAAACAAAACAATTTGGAACGATTCAGTTCAGTTTTCACATTCGACTATTGTTCTTTTGATTCGGTTTATTTTTTGGCATGATTCAATCAATTTTGGTTTGGTTTTCCAACTTAGCCCTAATTTAGACCGACTTATTTGGAAATAGAAAATTAATTAAACTTGGAACCAAAGAATAACCCCAAATTCGGCCCCACCAACTACACAAACCCACGATAAATCAAACCTGTTTGGGAATAACGTTAGCAATTAGCTTTAGCGTTTTGAAAAGGTTATCTACGAGCAGCGTTTGGCATTAGCATTTTCAAAATAATCTGCACCGTTAAAATTTTATCCAAAACGTTAACGTTGATATCTAACGTTATTTCCAAACAGGCCCATCGTAACACCATTTTGTCTATATCCATTTGAAGGGTAGGGGTAAACTTGATGACAGTTGACGGTGTACCCAATTTTAGTTTACCTCTAGCTTCATTAGTTGTAAATAGTCATGGACATCCAATTAAAATTTAGTTCAATGCAACATTTTAAATTGCAACTATAAAGAATAGTCAGGTACATCCATTGCAAATGCCCTTTGTTACTCAACCGTGGCTCCAAAAACCAAAACCAAAAACCCCCTGGAATCAACACAGCAATAAAAGGCAAATAGCGCTGAGGCCTTGACCTCAAAATGGCATAAAGTTATATTAGCTGTTCACATGGTAACGAAGTGACAAAACATACAGCTAGGGAATTACTCTCTGTTTTCCATGTTGCCTACGTTAAACTTTCGACTAAAATCCGTCCTCTCCTTCTCAACTGCCTATATGTACTAGGTTGGGTGGGGGTGGGGTGGGGTGGGGGGAGGGGAGGGGCGTAAATGAACCACAGACCCCATCTTTCTAAGTCACATTTGATGCTAGTTTCATTACCATGCAATGATAAAAACACACTAATTAAGTAGCATTTGCAAAATACCCATCATTCTTGGAACCTAACGCTGCACAAATCTCACAGCGTCACGGAAGAGAAAAGGCACCTCTTCCCGAGCCCTTTGAGGTTGCTGGGATTCCATCTGTAGCCATCGCAAAATTCCACCTGCAAATTCCAGGGTGATGAATTAGATGAAGTATACGGTTGTGGGTCCTAAACAGTGAATATGCTAAAGAAAACCGTTGTGTGTCTCACTTTATCCGGCGTGTATTATACTCCGTAGTTCATTTGTCAAACTGCACTTTGTGCCCGTCTGATCAGAGCTTTAGCGATTAGCTTAAGCATTTTGAAAAGGTTGTTGAATGCCAGCGTTTAGTTTTAGCGTTTTAAAATGTAATATTCACCACTAAAAAATATTCAAAAATGCAAAAACGTTGTTCCCAAACAAGGCCTTAATTTCTTTAAAAGAAAAGTGAAATCAGGGATTAAAGACAGGGAGTATCCCACACACAAAAACAAAGAGAGATATAAGTGGTTGATATATACCGTGTATAATGTTCCTCCACCGTTCGTGAGCCCTCCTAGTGCACATATCTTCCCGCCAATGACAACTGCTCCAAAATTACCCCTAGAATCATTCATTGGATGCACCATCGTCCAAGAACCAACACGGGGTTCAAAAACCTCAACACTTGGTACAAATCTGTCTCCATCGTAGCCACCTAGAGCATATCTGTTGGAAATCATTTATTAGTTCTGAAGGTATTTAGAGCTGTAGGTTGGGAAAATACATATTCCATTGGTTAGCTTCACATCAAATTGGGCACGCTTAGTAAGTATTTCCTTGAATGAATGGGACATTTTTGAGAAGGGCAAGGGAAAAAAAGGAAGCTCAAGGGCTCTGTTGTTACCGTTTTCTTCTTTTTGTTCTTTGTCTTTGAGAACTATAATCAAAACTAAGGTTATAAGAAAAGTGATTTGTTACAAATTGAAACCATTTGCAATGTATGGGACTTCTCCCACATCAGTTGTAAAGGCGACATATGAGGGGTTTATAGACCAAAAGGTCTCTCTCACCTTACACACTAGTCTTTTGGGATGAAATATCTTGTCCGGTCTGTAACAAGTGGTAATAAAGCCAACTCGGAATGGTGGCGGCCTGGTCGAGCAAAGTGGGACCAACGAGTGTCAAATGTTACCAATTGAAACCATTTGCAAGGTATGGGACATGTCCCATGTCGGTTCTAAGGGCAAGAGATTAGGGTTTATAGACTAAATCAGCTCTCGCCCAAATTTTTCCCACATATCCCAACATACCGCCACTTCTTGAGTTTCAAAATAGGAATAAACAGCAAGACTCGTCCCACGATTCACATTCTCTCAGGCATAAATTACCGTTTGGATGCACAACCAGCCATAAAATTGTGATAGTACTTACAACTTTTCATCGAATGCAACCAAAGAGTGGCATCCTCTCTTTGTTTTCATGTCACCTACTTTTCTCCAAGTATGCTCTCTTGGATCAAACCTTTCAGCAGATCTTCAATGCCAAATGAGAAAGATAAGGTAAATTTTAGGCGCACTAATAGAAGTTCACAAGATGGCTGCACTTCTATGTAATTGATTTAAATGGGTTGTGTTACACAGCATTGGTCTGTAAAAATAATTATATAAACACAAAACTATCACTTGAAAAAAAACATGGTTTAAAACTGGGTTTGAAGAAGAAATTTGGTTTGGAAAAAAAGTATGTATCAGAAAATATGAGGGGGTTAAAGGAAAATACTGCAAAGCAAGCATATGAAAGTTGAGCACAAGGTGATGGTGCCTTACTTTAAATAAGCATTTCCATCATAGCCCCCAACCACGTAGAGAGCACCCTTCACTTCTGCTGCTGCTGTTGAAAACCGCTGGAAGGAAGAAGCAAGTCAGCAATACCAACTAAAAGAAGTTAACAACCTTCCAAGATCTGACAATGAATACCTCTGAGCTATTAGGCAGATCACATGGATTATTAAGTGCTCATTCGTATGACTTATAAGTGCTTCTCGAAACATCTGTTTTTCTAAACTAAAAAAATGCCATTTAGATGCTCTTAGTTTAAGAAAACTTTTTTAACTAAATAAAAATATAAAAATTGATCACTTTCGATTTAGTAAATTTCTTTTTGGTTTCAATAATAGCACCAAAGTATCGCTTCCAAAATCTGGCAAAAAGAGCTTTGACCTGTTCCAAAAGTTATCTAATGAGTACTTTATTAACAGAGAGTCAGAGACAAACAGTTACCCAACTCCTTCAAAACCAAATTAGAATTCGAAGATTAAAAACTTCAATGGTTCATGTCGATACCTTTTCCAGCATTGATGTAGAGTACATCCACTTTCCTGTGTTCAAGTCTAGCATTTCCACCTCTGAATAACATTCCCTCCCATTTCTCCCACCCACTGCAAAAATTTTGCTATACAAAGATGCTCCAGCCAGGCTTCCCTTCTCACGATTTAATGAGGGTCGTTTGGACCATTCATTTGTCTTTGGATTATATGCTTCAACTAAATGATTAACAAAGTTGAGAGATTTTATATGTAGAACTATTAGTGAATCTCCACAAAACACAATACATAAAATGAGATGGTATACCTGTGTCATACCAAACCTCTCCATGCATGCCACCAAGTAGATAAACCTCACTATTCAAAACTGCTACAGAACAATATGACCGTGGAAATGTCATTGCCATAAGATATTCCATGCAGTCATGCAAAGGCATGTAGGAACTTATATTAGGCAGCAAATTCAGACCATCAATTCCTCCAACTACGAGCACACAATCACCCCTCTTAGTAGAGGGGTTTAGTGTTCCACGGTAAAATCCTTCAAACTGTTGGCTTGAAGGCAATGGGGGAGCTTCCAATGCACGGTGTTGACTTTGTAACTTCTGAACTACCTCTCTTGACTGAGCCTGAACAGACAAACGAATAATTATTTCTGATTTCCAAAACTCAGGGTCATGGACTCATGGATAATTTACATAATGAAAAGAGTAATTGCTTGGGATTAAAATACATAAAGTCCCTTCCTCATTTATTTTCCTTTTTCCACCTTCTCCCTTTTTCCCAAGAAGCTAGCTGTCAACATTTTGTTTTTAAATTTTTATCACATGGATTGAGAGTGTTCCATTGGACACAGTACATGACCTTGCAGCTTACCTGTACTGGTTAGGCTTCCTAAAGTCCTAAGCCACTACGAGTTTAGAGTTACGCATAAAACCTTCTGATTAAAGTTCAAGCTAGAGTAGAGAAAAATAACTCACCCAAAACATAAAAAACAAAACATTTACTATTGAAGGAAACTGGTGAAAGATGGTATCTGTTAGCAGGGGTGTGATGGTCTTATATCTCAATACAAATAAAAAATGTATCCAACTAACAACCCACCATGTCTGTTAATAACAAGGAACACATACCAGTTCTTTTTCGAGAGTCCAAATTTTTTCTTCTTGTTTCATTTGCCTTTCCTTCAGTTCTGCAACCTCTTGCATCAACTTCAAGGAAAAGATCTCAGTTATATGAATAAGATAAGAAGTGTCAAGGAACCAACTCAACCAAAAGCTCAAGTTTATGGTTGTAGGCCCAGGAAAGGTTTTATAGTCTAACAAGAAGAAATCAAGTTGAATTTATAAACAGAGGATAACTGGAGAGGAAAGCTCAAGTTAGCTACCATTGACAGAATATCAGAAGACCCTTGTGAGATAAGAAGTTGATCCATTGAAGAATTTCTATCTGCTGAATATGCAGGAGCCTCAACAAATTGTTGATTTCCATCATCTTCATTTCCTTCTTCCTCCTCTGCCACACAAATATTCTTTAATTCCATTGAAGTACTTCCATCAACAGAGTATTCAGGGGACTCAACAAATGGTTGAATATTTTCTGTATCTCTTTCAACCTCAGCATCCCATTCCCCATGATAGATTCCAGGAGCCTCGTACTGTGGTTGAATAGAGTATTCAGCGGACTCAACAAATGGTTGAATATTTTCTGTATCTCTTTCAACCTCAGCATCCCATTCCCCATGACAGATTCCAGGAGCCTCGTATTGTGGCTGAATATCTGCATCTTCGTCGATCTCCTCAGGACAACACTCATGATCTTCACTTCTGGTAATTGAAGGTGAAGTGCAAGACTCCCATTCCCCATTATACTGCTCTGATAAGGGTGAAGTTGGACGTGATGATGCAATCTTCAAAACTTCAAATTTGTTGATTGTATCAGAAGTTGTGTTGTTAAAAAGTGACCTCCAAGATCTCTGTTCGGAGGAAGCACGGGCATTACTTTGCACAGCATAACTTGTAGATGCAGAGTGCTGTTCAACACAATCATTAGGCACACTAGGATTGCATTTGTTTTGTGGGATATAGCTACGAGTTTCCTTAGTGGGGTTCTGATGAGCATAATGACGACCGGCATACGGCACACCTGAAGATGCAAACAACCCAACCATCTTAGCTGTCTGAGAATGATCCATTTCAAACCAAAAAAAATTTGGTTGATCTGGATCATAGTAGTTATCAGGGATGATGGAGCTAAATTGGCTTTCTTTCAGAGTGTAGCACCTATTGAACGCTTTTATTTTCACCTTGAAGACAGAGAATGTTAAGATATGAGTCATTTATCAATTGTTTGTGTGTGTGGAAACAGATGGTTTAAGTGTGTCACCAAGTTGCTACCTGAGCAGGAAATTCTGTTTCATAGCCATTGCCGTTAGTCCATGCATATGCGTCAATATTAAGTTTTCCAGGACTAGCAGCCTCAAATGTACCAAGAAGCTTCCGATCACTGTAGTTGAACAGAAACAGTGGAAGGCCGGGACTAATCTTCTTGACATATGCAAAATGTCCAAATGGTAAACCTGACCACCAAAAAAACAACAGCAAAATCACGTCAAAATTGGAAAAAAAATACAAATAATAACACATTGGTATCAGTGAATGCCCAGGTAATTCCAACAGGGTATGCGGTGAACCCATAACCAACAGGGTAATACTCAACATACGGAATAATAAAACATTGAAAGTTTCTTCATGGTAGAAAAAAATGTTTGAAGGAGAGCATAAGTGAAATACCAAAGATCAGCTTCGAAAGGCATTCCTCGATGGTATGGGCTTTACACCCAAATATAACAGCTCCCAATTCGCTCTTAGGTAGGTTTCGGGCAGTCACACTACAGTTGTATGGTTGGAATGGTTGTTCCTTTCCTGTCTGGATTTTATTCTTCTTCTTGGAACCCATTGTACCAACCACTCCTGGTAAATGAAAACAGACTAACACACTTATCATATTTGTCAGGGAACTAACTCAACCAAAACCTCAAGTTTGTGCTTGTAGGCCCTAGAAAGGTTTTTATATTCTAACATGCCCCCTAAGAGCAAACTCACCCAAAATCTCAAGCTTGTGTTTGTATGTCAAGAAAAGGTTTTCACTACAAAAGAAACCAATATGATAAGCTCTAAACAAAAAATGCACGCAATCAGTTTCTCATCATTTTATCCAATACTGCTAAAACCCTACATCAACAACTAAACCCCTGCAAAAAAAAATTGCACATACAATGCATCAACACATTCTTATGCCTTTTAAACATGCACCTACACTCAAAACCCCCATCTCATTTAAACATTTACATATATACACCAAAATATAAGTGTATCTACAAGCATCTACCGTCTAACACATCAAAGAGAAGTAAAGTATCAACAAAACATAACATTAAGTTTGAGACAGTACCAAACAACAAACATTCATAGTCCAGAATAAACAAAGAGACCAACGCTGAAAATCCAAAATGCTTTTAAAATAAAGACTTAAAGTTAAAACCCTCCATCTCAATCTGAAAGCACAACAACTATCAAAAATAAAACAAAATCAGGTTCTCCTCATTTTTTCCCCTGCCAAAAATTCTAAAACCCTACATCCACAGCTAAACCCCAGTGTATTTCTTCGCGCGCGCACACACAGTCACACCAACACTCTCCCTCGTGCCTCTCTACATGCAACTAGACTGAAAACCACCATAGCGTTTCAACATTTACATATACACACAAATGCACATGCATATTCACATGAATCTACAGTCTAACACGGCGCAGCAGAGCAGCAGAGCTTCAACAACAACAAAAACCTAAAGCTCCAGAGATTGCCAAACAACACACATTCATACTCCGGATGAGATAAACAAAGCGATCGTCTCGGAATAGCAAAAATACTTGAAAAAAAATGCAAAACAAACAAATGAAATTACCAGAAAAGGAAAAAAACAGATTGAAACTCACAACTTCAAGCAAAACGAACGGAGATTGAAATAAAAAAAATACTGAGAACAAGTTTTGAAATGAAGATTCAAACCTTGTTTAAGAACTGGAAAATGTACGTTGAAATGCAGAGCGGAGGTGCTTTTCCCGAGGCGGCTTGAAGAGAGAGACTAAAACCAGAGGTTAGTAGAGAGAGAGAGGGGGGGGAGTGAATGAATATATGGAATACCGAATACAGTACGGAGAAGAGAGAAAAAAACAGAAATGCAGAGAGTGGAGAAGACGGGTGACGGAAAATATCCATTTCCGTGATATTCGGTTTAACGGCGGCAGTAACGCCAAGACACGTAGTGGGAAAGTGGAAGCGCTGCCTGCGACTGTACTCTGTAACACGCAACCGGGTAACCCCCGCGCAGACCGGATCATGCTAGAATGTCTAAATTGCCCCTGTGGAGTTTGGTTTTTGAAACTAGTCTAATCAAATGTCATATTGGCAATTTTGCATCCTACATGTTCATGTGGCCAAATTTAATACCAATCTCCCCAATTTTGATTATAATTTTATTTCTTTTATTAATTGATAAATTTTGTTTATTTATATGTTTTTGTTGATTATTTGATAAAATAAAATATTATTATTACATTTTATTTTATAGAATTTTTTACGTAGTTTTTTAATATGTAATTTTTTTATTGAAATAATAATTTGTAAATTAAAAGCGGGGATATAATCACACATTCGTTAGAGAAAAATCTACCTATATGCTCATTTTCTTTTTCTGAGAAAGATATTTTCATCACATCTTTAACATTTAAAATATTGCAATTACCATCACATACTATTTTGTTATTACATCTCACCTACTTTCACAAAGGACATTTAAGTATTCTTTCATAATTTTTCAACTTTTTTCTAAACACGGTAAAAAATCAGCTTAGAAACATTTTTCTTGGATGAAAGGTGTATATTTTTGTTAGCCGATCAAATCATATTTTATTTTATAGAGCTTTTAATATATATATATATATATACACACACACACACACATACATACATACATACTCGCACGCACGCACACACTTCATTTTTTCTTTACAATTTTACACGATTTTCAAGTGTGACTTCAAAATTGTAGCACTTTTTTTGTTAAGATGTACATGAATTTAAGTTCTTAATCTCTGTACAATCAAGTATCATTCATTTAAATTAGGACAAACGTTTATGAATAAATCTCCTAATCCAAAGATTGTACCCCAAAATGTACTTCAAAAGTTTATCCTTATACTTTGTGTCAATATAGGTACGAGATTGATGAATTACATTGACACAAAATATCATTGTAAAATTATACGATTGCACAGACATTTTGTGTTAATGTAGAGTATCAAAATGTAAGTGTAAACTTTTGGAATGCTTTTTGGATACAGTTTTTAGGGTACACCTAGCATGGTTTGGTTGAACATTTAATTAACATTACTAGCATTTTGGAAATTTTTGTAATAGTGTTGAGTAATTTTTGTTATTGTGTAATATTGAAAATGCTAAAAACTATTGTTATACGGAGCATTTAATTTTAAAAACGTTGAAGCTAATCACTAATACTAATGCCAAATGGAATCTAATTTCGGTCCCGTCCGGGCCAATCCACCCAGCGAACATCTATTACAACACATGAAAAAAACATTAGTATAAGGTCATTACCAGAGAAGATAAAAGCCCCTAAATAAGCTCTATCAAGCATGCACTGTATAATAATAAAGACACTCCCATGGCAGCTATAAACAATGGAAGAACAGCAATCATTCACATTGTTTAATCAAAGTATTGGGTTTCCTCATGTAGCCATACCTCAAGGTAAGTTCATCAAAGACACAAAAAAAGCCATCAAATGGAAAAGGGTAAACCCACGTGCTCGATTTCTAAGATACACCGAGGATATGGATACAGATATGATTAAAAACAAGAACGGATAACACCAGTTCTCCGATGCGGGTGATGGGTTCTTGAAATACACTGCAAATGAAGGAAGAAGAAGAAGAAGAAAAGATCTTTAAGTATTACATGGTAATATGAGATGAGGACATCCTAATTCAAGGAGAAAAATCCGCTTTCGCTCCCCATATTATTGGAGCATTGCCCTTTTTGACAAGTGTCAGCAAAACAGAAAACGTTAAGGCATGTTTGGAACACAAGAAATGTTGGGAAAAGAAAAAATTCATGTATGTGTTACAATGAGTAAAGTGGTGTTTGTGATTAATTCTATATTGTTCCGGAATTAGACAGTGTTGCAAAATTAGTTAACGCTTTGGTGCTTCTGTGCTGCAGGTAGTGCCGTAGTGTTCCCTAGATTGGTCACATAGGGGGTGCTACAATACTCATCATAGTGTATGTTTGTGCTTACAAGCCTTATAGCAATACTAATATCATGAAACATCGTTATTCAATGGAAACAGACAAATTCATTTGCCGAGTTACCATGAAATACATGGCTTTGGTTGGAACCCAGAAATGGGAGGGGAAGATAAAAAAATGCATAGGAATATGTTTTTTTTCATCTTGAAAACTATGAACTCAACACAAATGAAAAAATAACAGACATTATTTCTATCTGTTAACTAATAGAAATATATAAATAGATTGAGTTTGAACAAATATCTAAAAAGGATTTATTGAGTCTAAACCAAATTTTCATTTTCCAGATATTATCCAAATCTCTCCTAAGCTATCCTCCCTTATATCTTTCCTAGCCTTTTCCAAGTTCCAAACAGACCCTAAAGGATTCACTTTATCTTTTTCCATCAGATTTTGAAGCTCAGTCTTTGAATAAAATGAGACCACCCCCACCAAAATTGATAGGAAAATTCTATATAACATCTGTGATTTGTGAATGTGTTTTCTTGATACACCTTTCATTCACCCCAACTCAAAGTAGGTGTCTAGTTAACCCTTCCCCAAAACCAATTCCAAAATGAGTTTGAACAGATATCTCAAATACGGAGTATAATTATGAGTTCGACAACAAAAACAACATACTTATGAGTTTGAATCCAAGTTTGTTTTTCTATCCTTCTAATTTTCCGCTCCTTTTTCCTCCCTCTTTTCTTTCCTTGTTTTCTTTTGAGGTTCCAAATATAGAGTGAGTGCAACCAGCAACATACAATTCCACAAATTCTACCATACACAATCACTGCAAGGGAAAACCCAAAAAACTGAAGCAGACAATAACAAAAGCTTTCACAAGAAAGAATGAAACGAAGCAAAAATAATCATAACTCACAATGAAATTTATGGTTTTCCCACCAAAGATCAAGCACATTGGCCCTTATTTAGCATTCCCAGCAGTATCATCGGAATCTGAATCACTAACATTATAACCTAAAAAGAACACCAATTTCCATAAACACTATAGATCAGAAAGCATCTTATAGCATGTCAAGTCACAAAAGGGCAACTCCAAGCACCTGGGCGTTTGTCACGAACTTTCCATGCCGAAGAACGGGTCCTTGACGCCCGAGATATCCATGCTCTTCCCTATGCCCAGAAAAAAAGAATTGAATGATCTCAAAGTTTGTTTAAAGAAATCAGAGTGAAACACATGGACCTCAAGACTGTTCTTGTGCATCAATCCAACCTGAAAGTTAGATACTACTTGCCTCATTTTTATTGTGAAGTCCAGACTTCAAGAATTAGTAGTTCACAATATATTTCTGATGCTAAAGTACTCATGCAGAGATAACAACTAATTACTCCTTAAAATAAAACAGACCCACCTTTTTTATTTAGGAAACATTACTTTGTCAAAGCTTTCCATCGTAAATCCAAGAAAAAAGGCCGAAAACGAAGCTTTTGGGACAAAAAAATGAAACAAAAATCAGAAGTACAGTGAGACAAAGAATCAAACACCTTCTCGGCATTAACGGGCACGCCATATCCACTACAGAACATCTGACCCACAAGGACCTGCATGGAGATGTCGCCGCCCTTGGCCTCCTTGAGCGTGTCCTGGAACCACCGTCTGACGCAATCGGCCACCACGTCGGCCAGCGGTATCCGGATGTCCTCCGACGAGGGCTTGGGGATGGAACTCTCCTCCTTGTTCATCCTCGGTCGCCGCTCCGACGAAGCCGATTCTATAACTCTGACAGACCCCTCGACCTTGGGTTGGGCGCGGCGGCGGCGGAAAGTGTTTGAGCCGATAAAACTAGCAAAATGTTTGGAAGAACGCAAGGATTTACCCATGGAACCAGAAATATGAAAAAGTGCCGTATAAATTAGGAAACTTGAAATTGGGATTTCGGGTAAGGAATAAATACAGTATTTTTGTATACTGGCTAGAAAATATGGAGTAATAAATAAATTGATAGAACTAATAAAAAATGGAAATTTACTTAAATAAACTAAAACATAATGACTTTTTTAATGTAGTATCATATCTTTTTATTTTCCAATATAGTATCACTGTTCAATGTCCATCGCTATTGCACATTGTTCAAACTAAATATCCATCATGACTGGATATTGCTTATGCCACTAGTCATTATCTAAATATTGTTTATAGAATTAAAAAATTTAAGTATTGCATTAAGAAATGATATATGTTTTAATGTTATTTACTGCAAATTTCACATAAAAAAAGTTAAAAACTCATGCAATATTTTGAGAATTTTTTTTAAACACATATTTTGTGATACTTAAGATGATATCGAGAACGAGAATATTTAAGATTATATTATTATCACTAACACTCCTAGAAATTAAATACTTCATCCGTTTCATACCTTTTTCTGTTTTATAAAGTTTAATCAAGAAAGTAAAATACTCGGTATAAGAAGATTTTGGAACAAAGTGAGTATCAAAGATCTTATAATTTACTCCATTCATTTCAAAGAGAATTTCACAATTTACTATTTAAAAAACGGAAACTTTTTTTCATTTGCATGTTTTCATAGATTTTTTGATAACTTAAAATATTCTTAACACCACATGTTTTGAAAACTTTTGACCTAGTTTATGTGTGTGTGTGTGTATACACACACACACACCAATTTTTAATTAAAATGAATTGGGGCCGATGGAGCAAGATATTTTATAAAAAAAATCTCCCTACTAAAAAAGAATGAAAATACAAAAAATAAAAGTCTTAAGTCTTTTAAAGTTAAAATAAGAGTATAATGTCAGCATGATATAAAATATGTGTTATCAATGTGATAGAAAAGTAATAATAATGTACTACGTAATATGATAGTGTGATCACCCAATTGTCGGTGATGAGCAGTGGCATTGTGATGGCCAACGACGAGGGATGACAGTGTGATAACAATAATGTAAAAGTTGCAGTGTGACAATATAATAATGGCTGAGTTCTTCATGTCGCTCGCGAGTGGATTGAACCACTATGGCTTCAAATGTTAGGTCCATTATATGACTCCGATTTGGCCAGACATGGAAATTTTTTACTAATACGGTGTTTTAATTCGAACCAAAACTCAATGGTTTTACAATTTGACCAGCTTTTGAATAGACAAGGTGAAAATAAAAAAATAAAGTTACTTGAATACCAATGGTTGTATCCCAAATTAAATACTGCTGATATGCACTGACACTTTGATAGTTCACACTAGTACAAAATGCTAGTGCAAAATTTTCGATCCACTAATATCAGTTTGAAACATCAAAGTGTCAGTGTATACCTGTGATGTACCTCGTGTAATTTAGGATACAACTCTTTATGTACACGTATCATGGTGGAAATAGAAAAGGATAAGATAGTGTTTGACAACTAACATTTCATTTCAATTTATGCATTTCAATTCCAAAAATTGAAATCTAGAATTTCAAATGACAAGAGGAGGTGCATGAATTTCAAAATAAGTTTTGTTATGAATGAGAAAAATTTGACTCAAATCTAAATTCAAAAATTTTAAGTTTTCCAAACATCAAATTTTAGTCAAATTCGGATTTGAAATCCAAATCCATTATTTCAAACATACCGTAAGCAAATTTGTGGTCTAACAAGCGAACTGATTTTGATTATCTTAGTACTCGCCAATTAATATAAGGAAAAATTGATATAAATACTCCCAGAAATTTGAGATTTTACAATAATAATCCCAAATTTAATAAAAGACTCTAGTGCTCGCAATTAAACTATAAGTTTACATTGCTACTCCCACTATTCCTAATCAGCTTTTCTTATGCTTACATGTAAATAATTATGCTTAGTTGATATCTTAGTTGTTCTTTTTGTTTTAATAAGAGAAAAAATTGTATAAATACTCTCTAAAATTCAAAATTTTACAATAATCTCTCAAAACCAAATAAATATTCCAATACTCTAAAAAATATCTTCCTTTTACGTGGTTATGATGTTTAATAAAAGTGGTGCGAAATCAAAAAATAAAATTATATATCTAAAAACTACATTATAAGATCTATAAAACTAGTAATGATATAATTATATTATTTTATCAAATACATAATTAAAATAGATAAGCAAAGTAAATAAAATTTGATCTTGTTATTACTTTTGATAGTGAATGAGAAGATAATTTTTGGACAGAGAGATATTTTTTATTAAAATATAAAAAACTACTTAAGATGCCAATTAAGCTCAATTAATTAATCTTTAATATTACTAAAAAAATTATTTTTACATATTACTATATTAGTTTTTAATATGTAATTTTTATTTTTTAATTTCACACCATTTTTCATATAAAATACTTTAAAAATAATTTCAGTCAAATATAATAACGTGCAACAAGAATATACTTTTAGGAGAATTGGAGTCTTTATTTGATTTTGGGAGAATTATTGTAAAATTTTGAATTTCTATGAGTATTTATATAATTTTTTTCCTCTTATTAAAACAAAAAACAACAACTAAGATGTCAACTAAACATAATTACTTACATGTAAGCATAAGAAAAGTTGATTAAAGATAGTGGGAGTAGTAATGTAAACTTATAGTTTAATTGGGAGCACCAGAGTCTTTTATTGAATTTGGAAGTATTATTGTGAAATTTCAAATTTCTGGGAGTATTTATATCAATTTTTCTTTAATATAAATACTTTTGGTAAAAGCTAATCAATCACACTTCGTCTCTCAAAAAAATTACAAAGACACTCATAGTTTGTGTGTGTTTGTAAGACACAATGATTGAATGATACTCCCGTCGTCTCTAAAAAATGTCACAATTCAAAGAATACAAATACTTTTTTTATTTGTGTAATTTTAATTGATTATTTGATGAAATAAAATATTTCTGTAATCGTTTGTTTTGTAAAATTTTTGACGTATTTTTTTAAATATGTAAGTTTTGATTATTTTATATTTTTTTAACCAATTTTTTAATAAACTAAATTGAAAAAACATTAAAATTACAATTAGTTTTGCCTAATTTGATATTCTTTTTTAGATGAGGGGCAATCGTTCTTGGTGTCTATGTAGCATGATGCAATAGTTTTTTGAGAACCAATACAAGGAAAAATTACCTAAAATAATCCCAACTTTATCCAGTCTTTCAAAAATAATTCCACCTTTCACTGTGATGCATAATAATCCCAACTTTATTGAAATTTGCCAGTTTTGGGTCGCCGTTAAGTTTCTAACGGAGGGTTAACGGAAATGCCCGTTTTAGGCAACAAAATGAAAGTTGGGATTATTTTTGATGAATTTTCATTTTTTTTTATTTTTTTTAAATTTTTCATTTAAATTTTTTAAATTAATTTATACCTCCATCGTCATTTCTTTTTTCTTTTTTAAAGATTAGTCTTAGTTTAAAAAATAAAAATAATAGATATAAAAATGAAAAAATGAGAAATGTAACTAAAATGATACAAAAATAATAAAACAAATAAGGTAATCAATGGAAACCAACTTGAAATTGGTAAAAGTAAAATAAAAATATACGGGTAGGTTTTAATATTTTACGCATTATACAAATCATTAACATATCACTTCTTATTTTTTAGAAAAAAATTCTAAAATAATTCCAACTTTACCGGACGGCTTGTTCTTTTAAAAAAATAAGTACTCCCTCTGTCCCGCTATATTCGTCCACTTTTGACTTTTGGAACTGTTAATTTAAGCACTTTGATTCATCAAATTCTCTCAATGTGTAAGCCTAAATACAGTCATGTGTGATTTTGTTTGATTTATCTTAGCATATAGATTATTAATACATAATTTCTATAATTATTTAATATACAAATTACAAGATAAAATTGATTAAAGAAGTGTATTGCATGGTGTATAAAAATTAAAGTGGACAAATACTCTGGGAGGAAAGAAGTAGTACATTAAGACTCCGTATAGTGTGTAAAATGTTAAAACCCACCACTCCGTATATATTTATTTTATTTCTTACCAGTTTCAGTTTAATTTCTATTGATTACATTATTTATTTGATTAATTTTGTATGGTTTTAGTTATTTTTCTCATTTTCATTATTTTTTATATCTACTTTTTTCTAAGGTAAGAATAATCTTTAAAAAGAAAAAGAAATTGAGGTTGAAAGTAATTCAAAAATTTTAAATAAAAATTTAAAAAAAAATTTAAAAACAAAAAATTCATCAAAAATAATCCCAACTTTCATTTTGTTGCCTAAAACGGGCATTTCCGTTAACCCTCCGTTAGAAACTTAACGGCGACCCAAAACTGGCAAATTTCAATAAAGTTGGGATTATTATGCATCACAGTGAAAGGTGGAATTATTTTTGAAAGACCGGGTAAAGTTGGGATTATTTTGGGTAATTTTTCCCCAATACAATCAAAAAGTCATTGAACTCTGATCATACGGGAAAAATCCAAAATGATTAGTGTCACCCATAGTTTTAAAAACCAAACCGGATAACAAATCGATCAAGACATTGCTTATGTGATCGAACAAGTGATTCGATTGGCCGTTAAACTATTGATGTACAACCCTTAGTGTAAAAGTAGTTTTATTTAGGCAAAAACTAAAATTTTTGTACTTTCAAAACGTTGCACCACACACTCTCCGATCATTTTCCGTTCATTTCCGGCATAGAAGGGGCATTAGTGCCTATTTTCTAAATCATATACATGCTCATTTCTTATTTTTCAGTTTTCATTTTATTTTTCCCTTTTTAAACTTTTTTTATTTCTTTGTTTCCCTTTCCTAGAAAAGTTTTTAAAATTTCTTTTAAATATTTTATAATATTTTTTTTAAGAATTCAAAATGTTTTGTGTTTGAAATAAAAAAAACATATACTCCATATATCTCAAATTAAACATTTCAACTTTTTGTTTTCTAGAATAATGTTTTTGGTAAGTTCAAAAAGAAAAACAAAAATAAAAATATGGAAATACGAAATGAAAAATATTGAAACGCTTAAAAAAGAGTCTTATATAAAAAAAATTCAAACACTTAAAAAGTCCTTAGAATTGGGATGTCCAACAAGGATATTAATTTTTATTTTTTGTTTTATTTCATTTCTCATTTTTCCAAGCTCTCTGAACAATTTTTTTTATTTTAGAGAACAAAATATAAAATTGTTAAATTGAGACGTATAGATGCAATATATGTAAAAAAATTCAAATAAAAATAATTCTAAATTTCAAAAACATTATAAAAACAATTTAAAAATAAATTTAAAAAACTTTGATTAATAAGAGAAACAAAAAAAAATCGAAAAATAAGAAATGAGCACAAGCGCCTCCTATGATTTGGAAAATACACACCAATATCCCCGTCTTTACTGGAAAAGTGGCTGGAAAATGATCAGCGAGAGTATGAGTACAACATTTTGAAATCACGCATATTTTAAAAATAAGTTTTGAAAAGAGGGAGTGTATTCGTGTTATCCCCAAGAAACTATAGTCAAACGTCCACCCGATCTCCGAGAAAGGAGAAACAAGAACCCCCCAATCACCAAACAGAACAACAAATTCCCACTTCACAGTGAGTTCACACACTAATCTCTTGTTATTCCTTTACACATGGGGGAAAAAAACCACATACTTGCAGAGGAAAAAGACAACAAAAATGGAAGAAAAAATTATAACAAAACATGAAAATTATGAACAACAAGGTTGATACGCTCCGACCCTCGCTTGGCGGGACGCTTTGTAGAATGGGCTCCCCCGTGGTAAACAAGATTCCAATACACGACTCCGGTGTCGGGCAAATCTTTTCTTTTTTTTTGAATCCGAATAGCCACACGCAACCTCAAAACCGTTGCGTTAAACGTCTTCTTTTTGTATGGTCATAGGAGGCGGCGGCTCCATAGGATCATTCCTACCTCCCCCCACATTAGATGCATCTGCAAGGAGCAATAACATTGTGGGAATAATAAACGAGTAATGACATTTTTAACCCCAGGGATGAAATCACGGTTGACACCACCAGAGACAATCACGCATAAATCTTTTTTTTCCGTCTTCTTTGTCTATTTCCCATACTCATTTGATAAAAATATAATGTTCTTGAAGCTTTAAATCTATATTTTTTAAAAAAAATTACACCAAATGTCAAGTAAATTAAATTGAAAATAATGACACCGGGTCATTTGAGGAACCCGCATATGACCATGAAATGGTTCTTACCCCCCTAAACTCCCTACAACTTTGGGGACGAACAGAGCGAGCACCGTATGTCCCTCAAATGCTCGGTGTCATATTATGGAACTCATGAGTGGCGTCAAAAGAACCCCATTTAAATTCATAATTGTATCTTATAGATTGGGAGCTAATGTCTACCTGGACTCAAATACTGGGGTGCAAATCTGCTTGGACTTGGTGTGGAACTCTTGCCTTCATGAGGCTTGTTTGGAGGAGGAAGAGAAGAACTTGGACCTGCCTTAAACGCCCCCTCGTCTTCTCGGGGCAAAGGTGAAATATGACCTTCGCCGTCGCGTTGTTTCTTGTAAAACTTATCCTCAACGATATCATACGAATTCCCGGTCCGAACTTCTTGAGCCAAAGAACACCAACAACAGAAGAGCCACAATGCACAATCAACAACTGACGATCTGCATTTGAATTTCCCAAACGGGGAATTGCCGTATGCGGGCAAATTGTACTTCTTCCTCATCTGGATCCTCCAAAACCCGCCGTATAACAGACCAAACACGCATAGGAACACCCCTACCAACCCCAAAGCCCCACGGACGGTGTCGTTATCAATGTTGACCGCGGCTAAGTTGAATATCCAAAACGGGGCCATGCAGAACAGAAGAAACGTCATTATGTGTACGTACATGTTCCCTAGCCCTAACCGTTCCATGTTCCATCCAAACACGCAGAAAGTGCAGAACAACGAGAGGTACGCCGTCGAGAGGTCGTTCCAAAAGTCCAAAATGCCCCCGCTCCATTGCGGGGCTGTCTCTAGATTCCTCCCGTCGTCCTTTGCAAAAGAGAATCTTTTTTCGAAGGATTTTCTGCGGAGTTGAGATTCTTCGTCCCCCTGCTCGGGAGTCGGGTGATCATACTCTTTCCCGAGCGGGCTAAGCATCGAGTAAATGCCTGCGACAGCGGACGCACCGATTGAGACGGAGACACAAAGACCCACCCCGATGGCAGGCCGTTGCGATCTCTTGTACCCCCAGTTGAGCCCGCAAAGAGCGTATTGAGCGAAACAATTGAGATTTAGTAGTGAAACAACGACCATCATGTGGGCCCACTCGTGGGGCTTGTAGGTCCCGTCCTTGCAATACACCTTCCGGAGCCTGGAAACGTCTTCGTGCCTCCACCGTATGAGGAGCACGAAGTGGTACAACCGCTTCGGGTGCATGTAGAGACACATGAGAGTGAACAGTGCATTGAGGATTTGGTTGTTCACTTCGAACCAAACGTCCCTTTGAGATTTCTTTGGGATGGCCCGGTTCAACATCCCCGTCATCACGAGGAAGAGAATCGCCCCCGAGACGGCGACGCAAAGGATCCAAACAAGAAGCGCCATGTTCATCGGATTCCTAATCCATTCCTTGCACATCTTGCGCAAAGAGACCCAATCGATTTTCCTCGAGAAGAGACGGCTCAAGCGTTCCCGGACGCTTCCAGAAGACGGGACAGAACGGGAAATCTCATCTCTCTCCTCGGTGATCTGTTGAAACTTGGCAGAAGGGGAAGACAAATTCCCAAAATTAAGGAACTGTAGCCTCTTTGGCACGGCGAGAGAGCCTCCATCAAACTTTTTTTGTGGAACTCCATCGGTTACGAGTCCTCTTTGTGATGAAGAAATGTTTAAGGCAGTATTATCAGATTTAGCAGATTCCTCAACTCCATTACCCTCATTCATGCTCATATCAATGGTGACCATCCTCGCTTTCGATCAGTTTTCTTGAGCTAAAAAAATGTTGATGATATTTACTCGTCGGATCATTTCCACTTCGTTTCTTCTAAAATTTGCAGTTAACAATCAAGAAACTGCAAAACAATACAAGTTTGAACTTTTAAATGCTGGTTTATATTCGAATTCAATTCAAGTTCTTATGCCAAATCATCAACTAGAAAACATATTCATCTCAGCAAGTCTTATTTTTTTTCTTTTAGCTTAACATGTTCATAAAAAGATATGACCCCTCAGCCTGCAATCCCATTAGAAACTTCACAGTTTGACTTTCACGAAGTTTTAAAAGTGTCACTGAAATTTGTTTAGAAGAAAAAAGAATTTGGTTCCCAGCTTCTTCTTTTTTCTGTCCCATAATAATTTTCTCACTCTTTCTCTCTTTTATGAAAAGAATATACTTTCTCCGTCCCAAATAGAGTGATATATTACGCAAAACGAAGCAAAAATTTAAATTTCTTTAATACTATTTATTTAAAGATTTGTACAGAAATAAAAATAAAACTTACATGTTTAGAAAACTACGTCAAAAGTTCTACTAAACAAAGAATATTTTATTTTACGGAGTATAAAATAAATAATCAAAACACACAAACAAAAGTTCCCGATTTTCAAATAGTGAAGTGTGACATTTTTTGGATGGAGGGAGTATGATCCAAAATACTTTCCACCCTTCTAAATAAATTCTAAACACTGTTTTTTCAACACTTTTCTTTATCTCTTCAGAGACAAAATGAACAAATTAATTTTATGTAGGTATAGGTTAGATCAATATTTCAGCCTAGATGTATTTAAATCAGCTTCCAAATTGGGAAAAAAAGTCAACAAAACTGAATCATAACATCAAAACAGTATTTCTAGATAACCATCTGGAATCTGGTTCATGGGATTCAGCAGAAAATGATGAACTATTTCACACCCATAAATCCATAACACATACATGCAAATATTGAGCAGAATAAGATAATCAAATTGGGCAAAATACATACGGAGTAAATAGATTTGACATACCCTTTGCAACATTTCCATGGAATTGCAGATTGGAGAGATCAAGAATCGATGGGAACCGAACCAGAGACTGATTCTTTACCCAATTTATGAACCCATTGACCAAAGTTTCCAGATTTTGAACTAATTCTGGAATGAGGAGGAGTAAAAGAAGCAGCTTTGCTGTTCTCTGCTGGGGAAAAAAAGAAATTCAAAAGAAACGGTTTTGAAAATTCTGGGTGGGTTTTTGTTCAGACCAAGAAATTTGGGCTGAAATATGAAGACTAAGTAATTTATTCAAGACAAAAAAATCTGGTTTTTTTGGTTCGGACGGCGTATGGAAGGCGTTGGAAGAGGAGATCTGATATTCTTGGCGTATACGAGGGGAGGCATTACAGTGGGAAGTGGGCCCGTACGTACATGTCCTTTAAAAGTCCAACCCATCTTGGGCCGTTGGGCTTTGGCCTAGGTTCAATATCGCTGCTTGAGATCGAGTGAATAGTTTGGGAGACTACGAGAGAGAGGGGTAAGTTCATATTCCTTACACTCAGTTTGGTACACGGGATTCAAGCCGTGGAATTGAAATTGGACGCTTCAATTTTAATTTTAGTGTTTGGTAATATAAAAATATGTGATTTCAAAATAGGTAATGCGAAAAATGAATTGGAATTCGAAAACTCAATTCCATTGAATTCAATTTTTTAGAATTTTAATTCCAATTCAATTTCAATTTTGTCAATTCCGTATACTAAACGGATCCTTAGTTTCATACAAGAATTTCATCTTTGACTTTTGGGAAATGTGAGAACTTAGGAGTGTGTATTTTATACTTTCTTTATATGAAAAAACAATTTTTTTTGTTTTTTTGCATGTCTGATAAGCACTCATATCCTATTTAAAATGTCAAAAGTAACTTCTGCCGGTAATAAAAAAATATGGTTCTAGATATTTTAGGCATGGAGAAGTGTATATTGAGATGCGTAAAAAACAAAAAATTCTTGAAAAGTTTTAGACTAAATAACGAAAAAACTCTAACAATAATAATACTCCCTCCGTCCACAAATAAACTTTACATTGCGCGTTACGATGTTTGACTGAAGTTATTTTCAAATCATTTTATATGAAAAATGGTGTAGAATTGAAAAATAAAAATTACATATTAAAAAACTATATCAAAAGATCTACAAAACTAGAGGTGGCATTACTATATTATTTTATCAAATAGGTGACGAAAATAAGCCAACAAAGTGAATAAAATTTGACCCTATGAATAGTGAACGTAAAATTTATTTGTGGACGGAGGGAGTGGTAATAATAATAATAATACATATTGAGTAATAAAGATAATAATACGAAGTAATAATATTTCATCCGTCCCTAAAAGATTGCAAGATCTGACTTTTTTGGTAAAATGTGACACTATTTGATTACAAAAGAAATATAGTTTAAAATAGTTAAATATTATAAAAAATTGATATTTCAAAACTAAATTTTAAAATAAACTCAATTTTACCAAATTTATATTATAATTAAATACTTTATCTGGTCATAAATAAAGTTTCAATTGAGCATTATGATGTTTGACTGAAGTTATTTTCAAATCATTTTATATGAAAAATGGTTTGGAGTTAAAAAATAAAAATTGCATATTTTAAAAATACATGAAAAGATTTACAAAACAAGAGGTGACATTACTATATTATTCTATGAAATAAGAAACAAAAATTGTTAAAGTTTGACATTGTGAATAGTAAACGTGATCTTTATTGTTGGGCAGAAAAAGTATATTTTTTTCAGAATTTGCGAACAAAGAGTGCTATAGTTTGACTTTCAATTTTTTAGGGATAGATGAAGTAATTCTCCCTCCGTCCACAAATAAACTTTTCATTTACTATTCACATGGTCAAATTTTAATCTCTTTGTTGGCCTATTTTTGTCTCCCATTTGTTAAAATAATAAAGTCATGTCACATCTAGTTTTATAGATCTTTTGATATAGTTTTTTAATATATAATTTTTATTTTTAAATTTCACACTATTTTTTATATAAAATAATTTGAAAATATCTACAGTCAAACATCGTAACGCGCAACGGAAAATTTATTCGTGGACGAAGAGAGTAATAAAAAAGGAGAACTTTCTAATTTGAGCTATCTTTTTTTTTGGAAAAATTATCTCAAATAATCCCACCCTTTTGCGCTCTTTCAAAAATAATCCCACTTTTCACTGTCACCAGAAATAATCTCACCTTTTCGCATGTGTGCGAGTTTTGAGTCACCGTTAAAAAATTAACGGCTCACTTAACGGAAGTTTTTGAAAATGCATGTTTTTTGCAAATAAATGAAAGGTGGGATTATTTTAGAAAAATTTACTTTTTACTTTTTTAGTTTTGAATTTAAAATTAATATTTTTAAAAATATAACAATACACTCTTGTTAAAGATTTGTCTAACGATTAACAAATTTTGTTAATTGTTTTGGGAAAATATAGTATTGAATTATCAAAAATAATTCAGAGTATCGATTAAGAAAGAAATTACAATAAAAAAATTGTAGTGATTTATAAAATTTATGGGTTCCGTTTCGGAGAAAAAATATTGTGTCATTTTCACAACTTTTGAATTACTATTTTGGGGAAAAATTTGTATTGAATTATTAAAAAAAACACAAATTGGGTAGTTCCATTTTAGAAAGAAAATTTTATTGCAATATAAGATTATCAATAAATATGTTCATGGAAAAATTGCAATATATCAGAAAATGTAGTGAGTTATAAAAATAAAAGTTCTATTTTAGAGAAAAAAATTGTTGTGTTATTTTCACAACTATTGTAATGTTGTTTCACAAAAAATTTTTTATATAGAACTATCGAAAAATATTCATAAGTTTTGTAGTGCCATTTTTTTAAGAAATAATAATAATGTAGTATTAAAAAATAATTTGAAGTGCAGCTCAAGAAAAATACAGTAAATGCAACTTACAAAAAAATGTACTCCCTCCGTTATCAAAAACACTTTCTCTTTTATTTTTTTTACCTTCCAACAAAACACTTCCACTTTTTATTAAAAAACCACTTTTACCCTTACTTTTTTTCATACCCTACCTATCACATCATACTTTATCTATAATAATCTATCCATCACATCTTACTTTTACCTATCACATCAAGAGCAAAATTGGAAGTCAACTACAATTTAATACTTCCTTATTTTTACACAAAGTCAAAAGAGGAACACTTTTTCCAAACAGAGGCAGTAGTTAGTTATGAAGTTAATAAATTAGCTCTATTGTGTAGAATAATTTATTTTCTAATTATTACCATATTATTGGTTATTGAAAAAAAACAATTAGTTTCACTATAAAAACACTTATATTTGGTATTTTTTCCAAAAGAATAAAATAAAAATACATTTAAAGAAATTAAAAAACGAAAAAGGGAGAATTTACCTAAAATAACCCCACCTTTCATTTATTTGCGAAAAACAGACATTTTTCAAAATTTCCGTTAAGTGACCGTTAGTTTTTTAACGGAAAACCCCAAAACTCGCACATATGCGGGAAGATGGTATTATTTCTGGTGAGAGTGAAAAGTAGGATTATTTTTGAAAGAGCACTAAAAGGTGAGATTATTTGAGATAATTTTTTTTTTTTTTTTAATTTTTACTTTTAGCCTGTTCCTCCGTGTTTATCTACCAGCTCAGCTCAGCTCAGCCGCCTTGACCGGAACAATGGGTAGAGCTGATCTAACGCGTTTGAATAAAGGGATCAATCCCTTTTCTCCATTTTCAAACCTTCTATTAGATGAAGAACCTTCCCGGTTCACTTCTGTTACATCAATCCCTTTCCTCTGTTTAATTTCGGATCTGCGATGTTCAGGCCGGAGATCACCACCGACGTGCCGCTCATCGCCGTCGTCGGGGAGGCCTTCTGCTTCCCTTACCTGGTAGACTTGACTGCTAAGAAGGGGATTTACGGCGTCTCTTCTCTCCAGTTCGACGTCTCCGACGGCAATGGAAGCCCTCTCCTCCGAGTCCACGGCAGGCTCTGGCGGTTGTTGCAGAAGAAACGGACCATTTCTGACCCCTTCGGCCTCCCCGTCGTCACTATGCGCGCCAAGGTACATCTCTTTGACCTAATTCCTGAACAGAGGTCAGAATTGGGGGAACTGTGAATTGGGATTGTTGGGTGTAGGGATGGAAATTTGATGATTTTGGGAAAAAAATTTATCACTTTTGGATTGAGCTTTTATTTGTGTTTATTTGTTGTTATGCTTGTGATGATTGAGCTTTTATTTGTGTTTATCACACATCTGCTAAATGATTTGCATAATTTAGAAGTTCTAATTCATGAAATACTTCTGCAAAAAGATGGATGAAATTGTGTACCTGCATGTAGATTAAGTGCCTATTTGGAAACAATTCCAATGTATAGCTTTAGTGTTTTCAAAGTTTAGCTCTACCATTAAAACATAATCCAAAATGCTAAGTGAAAATACTCTTCCCAAACGAAGCCTAAGAATGTGTTGGGTAGCACAACAAACCATCTCCCACACCGGAAGAACAAGAGGAGGAGAACCAACATTTACATGGTGTTTTGGGAGGTGCCCAAAAACAAATCCGTGAGAGCTTGACCCCAGAACGGACATTATCATACTAATGCGGGGTTAGGGTGAGGGTACGCGTGGTCCTAAGAGACTGGAATATGAATTTGTGTAGCACTATTTAACGGGTAGAGAGATTAATCTGCAAGGGGACCTAGGGATGAAGTTCATCCAGTTATTCACTATGAGTGAAGTGATGATTGAATGATTAATCTGCACTTCTGCAGACTCTTGCCCTAAGGAATGTTTGGCAAGTTTACAAGGGAGAAAGTTCAGCTGAAGAGAATCTGTTATACACGGTCCGAGAAACTAAATATATTCGGATGAAAGTCAGACTGGATGTTTTCATGGCTAGCAACCAGGGAGATATCTGTAATTTCCACGTTAAGGGTTCCTATGCTTCTCAGAATTTCAAAGTCTACCAAGGAGATAATGTGATTGCTGAAGTATGTACGATGTGTCCTTTGCTTCCCTTAGCCTCTCACATTTTGTTTTAGAATAATGGTGATTACTAATTGGTGTAAGCCATGGTTCTTTCGACCTTAGAAAAAAGCGACCCGAGAATGACCCAAGCACATACGGTCTTCCGTGGGTAAAATTGATGGTTCCTGCCCCCAACCCACTCCTTCCCTTGCTAGGTGGGGGCTGGGGGGAGGGTTTAGGAGAGGATTTGGGGTAGAAACCATCTATTTTACTAATAGACCACCATAGGTTCCCCAAAATGCTCGGGTCATTCTCAAGTCATTTTTTCTAAGGTCAAAGGATCCGTGCCGATTGGTGTAACAAAAATATTATGCAGGTGAAGGAAGAGAAGAAGATTGGCAACTTCTTCAAAGGGATAGAGAGGTTTGATGTAAGAGTCTTCCCTGGCGTCGATTATGCTTTCGTCGTTTCGCTATTAGTTATAATCAATGCCATTGATGGAGGATCATAACAATAAGCCTTTGATTTCTTTTCTTAGTGATTTTTTTTGCTTGAATTTACATTCTTTTTTGTTGTTTGGTTGTTTGAAATTACATTTTTGTTTAGAGTGCTTATAGTCAGTCTTATGTATTATAAGAGCCTATGTAACACAAAAGCTGTTTAACTAATTTGAGAGGTTTTTGTGTAGATGTAATGGTCTTGAGACTTAAAAAGTTAAAGAAAATTTATCCCATTGTTTAGAAATATACACATTTTAAACTCATGTCGAAAATAAAAATCTCAGTTTCATCATTTCATTTCGTGTATAAGTTTGTATACACATTTTCTACTCCCTCTATCACAAAAATGATTTCATGTTCTCTATACACAAGGTCGAGTTTTAATTAGTTTTTTTCTATGCTTATTACACATTTTATTAATAAAATGTTATCACCTCTTCTTTTGCACGGTAAAATTCTTAATTTGGTGTAAAATTTTCATATAAATAGAATTGAAAATACCATCAATCAAGTATTGTAATCTGCAAGAGGAAAGTCTTTCTAAACCGGATTTGGAGATCAAGTTTGCATTTGCAAAAACTACAAACACAATGCATACACTCAGAAAGAGAAGCATATAATCACTTTACAACATATATGTTTCACGATTCATCCTGCGAATTTATGCTCTGCCTCAGACATTCTCATCATGCCCGACGATCACATAAACATTTTATATTTAATTACCTTTAAGCACCTCGATCATTAATCCTCTATATGCCATAATGTTGAAAAAAGAGATAAAACCCATTGAAGAGTTTACAAAAAAACCACGAAATAAAATGTGGTCGTCGGGCAAGACAAGCTTACTTGCCCGACTCGGGCAGAACGAGTGCCCAATTTGCCCGAGTCGGGCAGGCAATGATGGTTATTATACCTCTATAGAAGTACATACATGATACATACATACATACATGCGATGAGCTAAGAATTGGCTCCAGTGATGATATTGTAGACATTGCTGGATATGGCTATGCAGCTGGTAACAATGGCTTGAATGATCATAATTGTTGCTACTATCTTATCTTTTCTACTTGAAATGCCATGAATATCCCTGTCAATTCCATCGTTGTGATCGTTATTATAACGAAAATTGTAGCATATAGCATGTATGTGACCAAAATGTAGGAATGAAATGATACGAAGTTGCCCGAGCCTAAAAGCACCGAGTTTTGAACAAAGATTTTATGAACCGAACTCGAAGGAGATCGAACCCGAAATGACCCGAAAAAATGGGTCGAATCTGATCAACCCCGAGTAACTGAGATACAAACATAAAGGAGTACCTGAGAGCAATGGCGCCGGGGAAGATGAAGGCGAGCAAAACGGCGGAGGTGGATCCCAAAAACTGGAAAATGTACCAAATACTCGGAACAAGAACGGCGGCACCATAAGCCAGCGCCAGCAACACCAACGAAAGACACGTGAATCGAACCGTGTCGTTTGACAAGTGAAGCTTCTTCTCCGGGAAGAAGAGTTCATCAATGTTCAACCTTAACGGGTAGTTGAGCAAGGGGAAGACCATGACCAGGTGCAAGGCGTAGCTCAGCCGCACGACGTCGTTCAGGACGGCGCCGGTGGCGGATCCGGAGGAGGTTCCGGCGGCGGCGAAGTTCACTAGTATGTCGGCGTTGATGGCTTCGCCGAACAAGAGGTACCCGAAAATGCCGATGGAGAAGTAGACGAGGGCGCAGAGTAGGAGTGAGATCTTCACTGCGGTAGCCATTGTTGAAGGCTTGCCTAGCTCTATTCCAATGGGATGAACTGCAGGCATTCTATTCTCTTGTTAATGTCAATCCCAATCACACACAAACAAAAAAAGAATGCCAAAGAGACCATTATTTTTCTTACGCCCGGGGTGGACCTGGTACCGGTTCTGGAATGGAGTAACGAATCACCTACCATTGAAGTGAAAGGTGAATGCCGTGACAATGACAGGAACCGCGGTGAAAAGGTTGAGGAAGGAAGGGACGTCGTGTAGACGAGGAAGGAGCCTCGGGGTCTGCGTTTTGCCATTAGCGAGGGCACAGATTGCCATTACTACACACACCCCGACAAACACAAGTGCGAGCACTACTGCTAGCGCCGAACTCCACCACAAGGACTCTGCAAATCACAAATCTATATCAATCATCAACAAACATATATAATGGTTGCCAACGAGAGAGTCTGGAAGCAAGTAAATTGAACTTTAATCTTAGACTGATCAATAGAGATTGCGGTCTATCTATCTCGACATTACCCCTTTTGCACTATTGACCAACTAAACTATACCCTCGAGGAAAAGGGTGCTAAGCTTTATCGAAGTACAATGCCACAAGATACCCACTAAAATCACATAAAAGTAGGGCTTGAAAAGGGTAAAAGAGTACTCACCTACGCGGCGGTACGAAACAAGAGGTAACATGACAAACAGAACAACGAAAAAGATGGCGAAAGCGCGGGAATTCCACCAGTGATTGCCAAACCACTCTTGCAAAACTCCCAAATGGTCCGGTGACCCATTCCCACACAGAACATCACCTGATATACATATATCAAAAAAAACATTCAAACTTGACCAAATGTTGTTATGTTACAAGCTTGAAAACTAATCAAGAAAATATTTTGCAATGCTCACCAATGATAATTAGGTACATGATCAAGCAACCAAGACTAGTGATAATTATACAGATCTGCAGAAGCAAAGATCCCATCTTTCCAAACGACTCCTTCATCAAACCCGCATAGGTCGTTGCATTCCCGGCGTACGTGAACCTCAACAGGAAATCCACTGATATATCCACCAGCACCGCCATCACCACCATCAAAATGAACGCCGGAATCACACCCACCACCTTATATCCCATTTATTTGGATGAGCAATCATACATACAAATATACAAACCAACCTATGAAATGCATTTACTTGTTCTCAAGAGTTCTTTCAATTATGATTTGTTTCAGCATACTTTCAGAACCTGAGACTGATGAGCTAGAAGCTCAAATTATCAAAAACAATTAGTAGATTCCATTCATTCAATTAACCTTATGTTTCGTTTGATACACGAAATTCAAGCCATGAAATTAAAATTGGAGGATTCAATTCTAATTCTAATTCTAATGTTTGGCAGCACACGAAAATAAATATGTGAATTTGGAATTGAATTCTAATTTCAAATGTTCCAATTTCAGATTTTTAAATTCTATATTACATGAAGAGAATTTTAAATTCTCAATTTGGAATTGAATTCTTATTTTACAGGGGTGGGGTTTTTGGGGGGGATAGGAAACACTGTAGGAGGGCGGCGCGGAGAAGCTAGTCTTACCTTGAGGGTGGCGGGGATAGACATGATTCCGGCGCCGATGATGGTAGTGCTGACGTTGAACACCGCCCTGCATATCAGCAGCCTTCTTTCCGCCGGAGTCTCTCTCCTCGTGAGCAGAGGTGCGGCGGCTCCGACCGCCGGTGACATGCCGGAGATTGTTTTGCTCTTCTTTTTTCTTTTTAAAATCTCCGGTCCGCGATGTCCGTTGAAATTATTGGTGCGCCTAACTGGCTTATATTTATTGATACGGAGTTCTCTATATAACTAACCAAATTTTGTGAGAAAATGACTTTTTTACACTTTCTTCATCCCAATTTAAATTATTTAGGGAGTATTTATTATTTTCATAATTAAAATTTAATGATTTTTTAGTTATTTTTTATTTCATAAAATAATTTCAATCAAAACTCAAAAACAAGAACGGGTGATTTAAAAAAGAAAAAGAGAGTGCATATTTACACAATTACGGATAACGACAAAATGGAGAAAATTAATGAATATGGACGTAAACGTGTGTAAAATTAGTGTTAGAGCGCCCACAGCCCACTTCTTTCTGCCAAAATCATGTTTATGTTACTCCGTATGTTTTTATTTAACATACTTATACTAATAAAACCAAATTTATTAGGCAATTTATTTCAATCCATAAACTTCATTGTATCATACACACACACACACACACACACTATAAATTATTTATTTATTATTTACATAATTAAAGTGATTTCAAAACTAGGATCCTCCAAACATAAGTCACAAAATTTCTTCCTAACAAAGTTTTTGTCATAGAAGTCAAAACGAATCTCGAATGACAACCATTTCACAAATTTTTATCAATGACATATTCTATCACACCTTAGTGATATAGACCATGCTAGAAATCCACTTTTCATTGCCACATAGATGACAATCACAGATAATTTATAACACAAATAATTACTATTGTGTTTGTATAAAATCGTTTATGATTGTCACAAATGAGAGCACCATTGGTAGGCTTTTAGCATAATTTAGCATTATAAATTTTGACCTAGTTATCTCGATATACACAAAAAATACATTTTGTTTCAATATTTAATGAAATATCGATAATTTTTTTTGAAACGTAATCTTAAAATATTACTCCCTCCGTCCCCCTGTATTTGTCCACATTTGACTTTTGGAACTGTTCATCTAAGCATTTTGACTCATCAAATTCTCTCAATGTGTAAGCCTAAATATAGTCATGTGTGATCTTGTTTGATTTGTCTTAACATATAGATTATTAATATATAATTTTTATAATTTTTTAATATACAAATTACAAGATAAAATGGATTAAAGAAATGCATTGGATGGTGTGTAAAAATGAAAGTGGACAAATACAGGGGGACGGAGATAATAACTTTCTATAAAATATAATATTACATTGAAAACAGTGAAAATTCAAAAAGGAAATAGAGGGGAAAATAGTTCTAGATAAGCTAACCCATTTTCGTCACATAAAATCTCAAACCATTTTACGGAGTTGAAAGCATCGTACCAATGTCCCCTTTTTTTTTATATACAGCCAAAGTCCAAATTAGATACTCCCTTCTCCTTAATAGAATTGGGCTCTTTAATATTCAAAAATCATAGAAATTTTTATTTATTTATTTGCTTTAATTGACTATTTGATAAAATAAAATATTGCTGTCATTTCTTTTTTTTTTGAAACGAAAATGCTATATATATAATCACCAAAACACATCGAGTATTACACAAACTCCCACATCATTTTCCAACACTTTCTCTACCCACCCTTCTATCTACTAAATGTCACAGAACAATGATATTTAATGGTACTAACTATCTCCTGAATTTGAACTTCTTTATCATGCCTTTTCCAATTCCTAGCCCTCCATATATAGTAGCACGTTGTGGCCCAACCAGCTAGCACTTCCTTCCTTCTCTTCCCGGGGTTGTTCTTTGTTATGCCCGTTGCCATCTCTACAATATCATCCCCTTCTAGTTTTGTCTGCATCCATTCAGCTATATGGCCTAACACATCCTTGGCAAACTCGCACCTGCAAAGGAGATGAGAAATGTCCTCTTCCCCGTTTTGGCAAAAGAAACATGTTGTGTCCAACTCCATAACTCTCCCCAGTCTAACGTTTGTTTGTATACGCCCACGCATAATTAGCCACATTATAAACTGGCACTTTGGCAGTGTTTCCCTGTTCCAAAACCAGTCTGTCCATATTGGTTTGGGATGTTCGCCTAGAAGCCATTCATAACCCTGTTGAGTTGTATACCTTACCCCTCTAGGCATGCTGGCAAACAGATTGCTGTCATTTCTTGTTTTATAAAACTTTAATGTAATTTTTTAGATATGTATGTTTCGTTTTAACTTTTATAGGAGTACCAATCTTTGAATAAAATAAATTTTAAAAAGTTGAAATTTCATTTTAGTTTACGTAAATTGTTAACATTTTGAGACAGAGGGTGTAAAATACTCAATAAATTACAAAAAAAATTACTCTAAATAGGAGTAAAACATACAGAAAATATCAAAATAAGAGTTCCAAATTTGTATATTCTAAAAAGGAGTTCTTACTGTGATAATGTAGTATTGTACATAAACATTTTACTATACTTTTTAGTAATATACATAGAAATGATTGGTAATATAACTACATTTTAACTCCTATTTCGAAAATAAAAAATATAAAATTTCTATTTTAGTAATTTTCAATATTTTACTTCTAGTTTATTCTCTTTTTCTAAATTACAATGGTGAATGAGGTAAATCGAGCTGTAATTTTGTCAACGGCAAAAAATCGAGTTGTAATGATTATTTTTTGGGGGTAGAAACGCAATTCAATTTATCAAAATAGAAGAAAAACAAAATAGAGAGGGACAAGCTCTCCCAAGAGCAAACTATAATGATAAATTAGAATATGTCTGATAAGGACTGGAGTTATAACCTTTTAAATTTAGCTCTAACCAAAGTCCAAATTTAATTAAAAAAAATATACTCCAAAGAATATTTGAAAATGGTCAAAGAAAAGAATGGAATGAAAAGAATGGGCTAAGATTAGATGGGGATGTGACATGGCCTACTTATCCCCCCTATGCACACTTCCATTTGATATCAAACCACAAAACTCAATCAATGTTTGAAAAGAATGGAATGAGAATGACCATGGTATGGATGACGATTTAACTCGAATTCAACTTTAATCGATCCGACACGACATTAAAATTACATAATTCAACCTGAGAAAATTTTATCCAGACCCGACTCACTTCAATGAAATTTGAACACAAACTAAATCAAATCAGGTTTGGATCGGTGAATTCACCAACCCAATCTGACCCGACTACACACATAAATTTTGTCTAAATCGAACCCTAACGTAACCTCTCGTCAAAACCTCATGCCTCTGAGGTCCATTTTCCACATCTTCCGTCATCATCACAGTCCAGGGATGACAATTGAACAGGAACTCGAAACCAGACCAAATCCAAGTTTGACCTATACCGACTTGGCCCGACCAAAATCGGAATCTTAACCGATAAAATAATATTTGAACCTGGCCCGATTTAACTAAACCAAACCCAAACCAAGTCGGATCGAGATTGGATTTACTAATGACACTAGTCTACGAATTAGTTCGCACTTTACACAAACGACACAAGTATCCATGAACATAAAGATTTACAATATCAATCAACCTTTATGAACAAACTCACATATGATTCTCTCCTAGAGTATGAAGCTTAGAGTTATAGTAGCATTAATGTAACGGAAAACCGTCACAAAAAAATTAAGGGATAAAATGTAGTGACAATAAGGATGACACCAAAACCGACGCGAATGTGTTTCATGCATAATTTAGCATAGACAATTAATGTCAGTGTGTGTATGTGAGACACAATGGTGTCATTTCTGGTGTTATATTTGATGTCACTATAGCATACCCTTAAGCTAAGGGAAACATGATTAATTGTCTACGCTATTGATTATTATAACTTCACACCAGACTCACACCAAAAAAAAATTCACGTCTCAACTTTTCAAATGTTCCGTTTCGTAAATGATGAAATGAACTAATGGTAATAGCTCAATAATAATCCCTAGATTTCAAAGGAAATGTCAATTGACTTTGGACATGTCCTACACAACTACACACTTAAAAGAAAACTTCTTCATGTAGCTAGTCATTAAGCACAAGTCTGCATTGAACCATTTCGGGTTATAATCGTCACAAATATAAATTTTCTTCTCTTTGGAGAGACTCCACAGCTTTGTGTTCAACAAAAAAACACAAGGCTTAAGAGTATTGAAAGAGTGTGAATTTGAAGAATTGAAACAATTTTCCAAATGGAATGCAAGTATATGTGATTCATCTGACAGAAGTGCAAGTATTAACATCCATAGCAATCTTTGATGCACGAATTCTCTTCATAACACAATGAATTGCATGCCATTCGTGCGAAGGATGGATCAACATAAAGGGAAAATATGAAACTTACAATGTCAAGTGGATGTTGCATCATATCTTAGTTCATGGAACCTATCCAACAAATGTGACTTGTACTTCTCGACTTCAGAGTCATCGTCCGGGGAAGAACCGCTTGGGGTGGACTTGATTGCTGATATTGCCCCTGCACGATGCAACACTGCAGCAGCTTCCACTGCCAGAACAAAAACACAGACGAATTAGTCCTCAATGATGAAATGCAGAAATAGCAGAGGATTTGACACACAAAATGGATACTCAATAGTTCATTTTTGGGGGGGGGGGGGGGATTGTTCCTGGATCGACGACCGCTTCAATAATATATGCAAGGCTTCACTCCAGCCGTACCTGATTTTGAGATTGCAAAAAGAGCCTTCAAAGCTTCCTTCCTTGTGCGGTCATCCTTAGCAGCCTCCAACATCTTTACAAGTTCTTCAGCTCCACCCATTTCAATAATTTTCATCCTCCTTTCATCTAAGAGACCCATGAAGTTCACACCAACACATTTCAAGTTTCAATTATAAGTATAACACGACTCTCCATAGTGCTTTTAGCCTTTGCTTGGCTAGATGGAAAGAGAGGGGGGGGGGGGGGTAAATGGATAATTTTAAAAATATGTTATGCTTTGGTTCCATGGAACAGTGTGGAGGAATTATAATTTTTTAAAGAGTGAGATCCCGGGAAAGATATATAAAGATATTATACAATAACAACAAAATCAGTATAATCCCAATTCTGTTGGGCAATAAACCTTACCCCAGTAGAAAAAAAAGATGTAACCTCATAGAAAGTAAGAAGCAAGCAAAGTTCAATGTGCCATTTGATGAAGTCCATTTTTACCCAAAGCTTTTTGGGATTGAACCTTAAAGTCTACTAGACACATTATTTCAACAGCTCTTAGGGCTTGTATTATCCACCAGATAGTGCACTCCCAACATTTTAAAGTTAATAAAGTTCAATCAAAATGTTTCTCTTCAAAAAATGTTCCTCTTCAAAATTCTTTAAAGTTTAATGGTAAAGCATAAAAAGACATTGAACAAATCTTATGCATCTACAAGAAGTGAACGCCAAATCAAATAAACACACCATCAATGGCAAAACGGGCCAATCTGGACGCTCCCATTCTTTTGAACAATGGATCCTTGACTCGTAAAAGTGTCACAGACTGCTGCATCATGTTGTCTCCTGAAAATGTCATGATGTATATTATTGCCAAAATGCACATTAGAAAACTAGAAAAACTAAGAGCCCGTTTGGTTAGGCTTATTTTGGCTGAAATGGTTTGGTGGAGTATCATACATTTGAGCCAAATACGTCAAAAGCTACTTATTGTGTTGATAAGCAGCCAAACAAACCTCATTGGGCTTACCAAACAGACCCTAATACTTCTACATTAGAAATTTCTTCACACCCAAATACGGGAAAAACTGATAAGCTACCGCCGTTGCAGTCCCAGCAAAAATTAGTTTCAATAGCCACCCTATTTTCCTTTCAGCTTCTTC
This sequence comes from Cuscuta australis, assembly GCA_003260385.1. NCBI lineage: Eukaryota > Viridiplantae > Streptophyta > Magnoliopsida > Solanales > Convolvulaceae > Cuscuta > Cuscuta australis. The sequence goes on along the minus strand of NQVE01000005.1, from coordinate 1,247,218 downwards.
TTCTATAGATCCTTCTTCTACAAAAGAGAAAGCAGTGCAGATAATTGCAGTAATGAAAAAAGAACGTGGAACGAAAAATTATTCCTTTTTTTGGATGACATTTTTGCAGCAGATAAAATGTATACCATCAATTTTAGATCTTATTTCCATTAATTCATCACTCAGCCAAATATATATAAAATTATCAACAAATCCTGCTCATTGGGTTCTTAAACAAGCAATACTTCAAACGAATCAAACGAATACAAGACATCAAAAACAGCAATACCTTTTCCATAGCTAGATGCAGAAAAATTCTTGTAAGATTGAATCGGTTCATTCCGAGGCTTTCTTCTTAAAATATGCTGAAACAATACATACAATCGATGAATCAAATAAGAAACTGATCTTAAGTAAAAATTTAAAAAAAAAAACAAGAATTTGAAGGGTTAGGGTTAGACTAAACCAGAACAAGATGAAAGCTATATAGCTTACAGAGGTGAGCCGGGCGGCGAGAGCGCGCATGGTTAGATATAGGCAGAAATGGTTGAGCTTTGAATTTCCTACCCCCAAACTAAAACAGCTTTGAAGTTTGAACTGGAACTCATCACTAGTATTTTAAAACAAAAATGAATTAAAATTATGAGCTATTATAATTTGGAAAATTTTAGTTTATTACTTTCGGGACGATTCCATGACATTGCTTAGGGAGCGCTCTGATACCCCGTTTATAAAATTTATGGTTTCTACTCCCGGTAAACTTCATATCCCGACTCGACCTGAACACACTCTTCCACCCTCTTCAATTGCACCCCCACAAGTTAATTTTGACTTTGGATTCAAATTTTGATTTCAAAGTCAAAATTATTTTGTGGGGTGTAATTGAAGGGGTAAGGGGTGTGTTCGGGTCGAGGCGGGATGAGGGTTTACTGGGGGGTTAAAGGTAGTAACCGTCAATTTTATGAATGGGGCACTGGAGCGATCCTGGTTCATTCCATAACATGGAGTTTCAATGTCATTGAAACCCCACCGTATTACTTTAGCTAATTGAGTACTTTACACCATTACTTCCACAAATTTAATACTAAATGGCACTATCACTCCAATAATTCACACATTTTTATGATGTTATTGTCTCTATCACCTTACTTGCTAATCATTTGTCACATGAATTTTTTATTATGACGTGACAAGTATTCTTTTTTGATCTTTGCATAATAATCGGTCCTCCAATTTTTACGTATATGTTATTACGACAAATTTTTTTCTTTGTTGACATAGCAGAGAAACATGCACCACAATGTTGGTTTGCTAATTGCCTGATGCTTTGAAACAATATGGTTTTGTGTAATCCATCTCCAATTATTCACTCTCTTTCTTCCATGGCGTGTGCACGCGCGGGAGGGGGGGGTATTGATGTGCTTGTGTATGTAAATGATTTGATTATTGTAGAAATATTTTCCAGAGCCCTTTGTTTGATGAACCTTATAAATATATATAGGCGTCTAGTTGAGCTCTGATCTATTTGTCAGTTACCCGCTGTAAAATATCTCATGTTGTTCCCAGTTTGGCTCAATTTCAAAATGATCGCAGAGATGACCACGACATGTTGCACTTTGCGTGGTCCGTTATCAAAAGGGATGTCCGGAACGGGGTTATTCTATTAGAAATCATCTTAAATAGGACTAAAACATAGAGAAAAGTACCAAAATATGACTTTAATGTTTTTTTCTCCAAATAGGACTTTGCACTGTGGTAATGTGACTTTGCATTGTGATAATGTGGTAGTGTACATGTGCAAATTACTATACTTTTTTGGTAATGTATATGACCATGTTTGGTAATGTAAATCTTATTTTGAGAATAAAAACATGAAAATCCTATTTTAGTATATTTTCAATGTTTTAGTCCTAATTTAGTATTTCTGCCTTATCCTATTGTCAGATACCAACAAAACCCTATTCCCAGATACCAAAATTTTAAATATGATTGAATGAAGCTTATTAAAATACATTGTTTTTCATGAGCGAATGAAGCTTACAGAGTATCTAATTTTTATGTATAAACCAAAAACACGGCTAGAAGCCTCATTATTCAGAAAATTGTTGGTTTAAAAACCAAAGATAATCATTTAAAATAGAGTAAATCCCCCAAATGATAGAGACAAGGTCTAACAATAATCACCTTGTGTATTTTTGTTGATATCATACAAAGGATATAGAAAAATAACTTTCAGATAAATAAAAAATTCTCCCAAAGTCATGTCTAAAACCTTAATATTTGTTTCCTACTGTACTTTTGAACTACAACAACCCATTTTTCCAGTGTGGTAAAAAAGTAAAAACTTGAAGAACAAAAATTAATTTTAAAAAAACCCGGGACGGGGTAGTCACTGCCGAAGTCTTCATACGATACGCCAATGGCATAGCTACTGGTCCATGAATTCACAATCACCTCCTGAAATGTTCATTTCAATTCCAATTATTAAGACAGAAAATGAAAAGGCTGCACTACCCTACCTGGTGTTTTATGCATTGGGGAGAGAAAACATTACATGTAAAAAACAACACAGGAAAACTGCTACTTTAACCTCAGAGATTACACCAAAGTTGATACCATCAAAAAGACAATTATGCACAAACATTGTCTTATAGTCTATGGGACACTAATGGTGTCGACCTTGATGTCATCAGTGGTGTGACTGTAGCATGACCATAAATCTCTCTGTACTAAGCACTAGGATGAAAATTGTCAGATTTGTCTAATACCATACTTTAAATTATTATTTTTTTTACAATTCTTAGTACTCTGTATTTGATAATATTAGAAAAACATTCAACTAGGAGACCATGAAAAATCAACGGAGACAAACACATTGGGGGGAAGAGAGTATTTCTTAAATAAATAAAATGAAATAAAATCTAGAAGTGAAGGCAAGAATGCCATTTTCTTTAATTTCAGCCATTTTAGCCAAAACAGCAACTCTTGTGCTGCATTTTTTTCATTGTCGCACAATTCAAAAACCACAGTGGAATAAGTTGGTTTCGGGTAGAGAGCTTAGCCGATAAGCCAAAAATTTTGATTTACCAAACAAGCTCTGCAGGCGGAGAATAAACGATAGTTAAATCAGCAAAGACAACTGACCTGCCAGACTTTTTTGATGGGACAACAAGTCCTCTTTTCTCAAGGCTCTTGAATCGGTCCTTTGCGAGGGTACAACATCCCTTTTTTTGCAATATAATTTAAAAGTATCAGTGTCATAACAAAACAAACTAATTAAAGAGTATCAGAAAAACTGCAAATCAGTCAAATACTTCATCCGTCTTAAATTTAAGTTTCCATTTTCTTCATTAATAAAGAAAGGTAAACTCATGTGATTGAGATATATGCGGAGGAAGAAATAATATGAACCATGCTCTTCTTCCTTAAGAGGAAATGGGAACTTAAATTACTGACAGAGAGAACAAACAACAATCTGAAACGTGTATAAGTAAATGATGGGTCAAAAAAAGAACCTTTAATTGCCGGAGGGAACCTGTGATCTCTTCTGATAATAGAACTTGAACAGGAGCAGGGTGAAATCTGAGATTGATATAAGCTAGTCAGATTGCATATATTGTAGAAAGAAACTAGAAATGCGAGATACAAAATAAGGGAATCTAGTTTGACTATCATTATTGTGTGAATAATAATAGGATGTGCAACTTCCAAGTCCCAACACAACAATTACCCCTGCAAACCGAGTAAAGATTGCCTAAGTCACTTGTGTACCACTTCATTATTTTAGCTACAAATTTATATTTTAAAAATTAAATCATGTATATTTATGCTAAAAACAAGCACTCTTAAATATTTATTATAAAGAGTAATATTTTTTACAAAAATTAAAGTTTCTGTAACTTATACGGAGTATGTAATTTAACAGAGTTAGCACAAATGCACAATAATAAGTTATAAAAATAGAAATATTTTTTACAATATAGATTATGAATGTACTCTGTATACACTTTGTTTTAAAAGTAAAAATACTTCCTTGGTGCCATAAAAAATTCCTTTGTTGATTTCAAGGAGTTTAAAAAAATTATTGAAGAGCAAAAAAATTGTGGTTGGAATTTGTTTAGAGGAGAGAGAAATGTTGTGTACCACACATTCCTTAAGGAAATGGAGAAAGTACGAAGTTTCTTTTAGGACGAACAAAAAAGAGGGAGATTATAAATATAGCTAAGATAAGTACTACAGCATATAGATAATCTTTACTCTTGCAACCCCCACCCACAATTATGTGGAGATCATGGAAACAAAAAACCATACTTGCGCTTCCCAAGACGCGGTGGACAAGATTTTAGCCTTTCTAGTTTTGAAACAACACGGCGGAGATGTCTTTTCTGTTTCTCTTCATCCTCTTTAGCTATTTCTTGAATTATATTTGTCACGCTGCAAAGGAATAATGATCTCTAAGATACAACTATACAAGAGATCATGTAAACAAAGAACTAATCCACTAGAGTCAAATGAAATATACCTGTCAATTTCTTTAGAAAGGTTCTTCACCTTTTGGGCTTCTGCTTCAGCTTTTAGCTGTTCTTTGCGCCTGGCCCTCTTGTTCTTTTCAACTCTTGTCACCACTTTGGTTTTTTTCATCCTTCACCATTTGCAATCAGAGTTGGAGTTTCATGAGATTTCTGGTAATATACTTCAATCGTTTTATGTTGTGTAACTGTGAATTCACTCTTAGGATACATTCGTATTGGCTAGTACACAATTTGTTCCTTGAAGTATCTATTACTCAATTACGCTATCGGCATTCTTTTTTACTCGTTTGAGTAGTAATTTAAAGTCGAGGGACCAAATCAGATATCACCTCTCAATAATATGAATCAGTGTTAACAAGTTTCAGTCTTTAAACACTTATCCTTCAATCACTAAAGAGCATTTTATGCTATTAAAAGGCAATACCTCCTGAAGGATCTGCTTGTACTTTGGATGGCTTGTTTATTACTCCCTCCGTCCCATAAAAAGGTTCCACATTTCCTTTTTTGTTTGCAAAAAAGGTTCAACTTTCTACTTTTAGAAAAAAAGTGGTGCTTATAATTTCTCTCTCCATTACTTTCAACCACACAATTTTCCTTTTCTTAATGTTTGTGCCAAGTCAAAGATGGAACGCTTTTGGGACGGAGGGAGTATCTGGATATATATTGGGGATCTCATTAAAAAAATGAAAGATTAACATAATATGTTGTTCTAAAGCATTCTGATCAAGCTTTATTTGTGTTTAAAACATTCTATCTACCGAATCAAGAAAATAAACAAATCCCTCCAAAACCCTAAATTCAAACAGACCCTAAATCACAAACCTCTTCTCTGGTTCCAGGTTTCCATCTTCTGCCATATTTTCACCATCAGCATCACTTTCATCATCCACGTCAAGAAAATACAACTGAAAAAAGGTTTGTTGGAAATTGTATAGAGTAGGGCACTTACAGAAAAGAGAAGTAAAATTCAAATTAACATTAAATAACTACAGTCAGACAGACTAACATTTTCTTCATCAACTGTATCTCCAGGAACAGTTAAAGGAACAGGCTCGGGCCCCAACTCATCCTGATAAACTTTCTGCATTTCGTCAGCAACTGCAGCTGCTAATGCATCCTGAATGCAACACAAGGAGATGAATACATAAATTCAATGTCAACAACAATAAAAGCAAGATTTGAGGAAGAGATGTGATAATCAGTTTCTTAAAAACCTGGTGGCTTTCAGGGGGTGGATTGAATGAGCACCCTGGTGGATCAACTTCCACTGCAGGTATAATAGAAGTCTTTGACATCTGTAATAAGCCACAGGGAAAAGGAACAGATTTGAGAACCAATCTTCTGGATCAAAAGAATTTCTTCCTGATAAACAAATACATTATGGTACCTTTTTTCTTTTGACATTCTGCTCACCTACAGTAGTAGAAAGAAAGCTTCAGTCAAGAAATGCATACTATCACCATAATGACAAATTGCTCGTACTATCCAATAAAGATAGGCCACTACAGCAATTTAGTATGCTCCACAAAAATAAAGTTTCTTTATTAGGTGTGGATTTTGTTTAGGAGAAAAAATACATTGAATGCATAAATTGAAAATACAGAAAATGAGGTGGGATATAATCATATCACCACACACACTCATGGGATATGAGCTGGACACAAATCCAATGCCAAAACCACACCTACAATCTAAAGCAAAAAAACTCAACAACTACACAGACAGACACGGAAACATCCATAGCACAAGAGAGGCTGCATGCCACACTATAAGTCAATAACCCAAAGGCATCACAACAAAAATAAGTAATATCCTCTTACTACTCTTCACTATCTGAGTGTGGTCTCATTGGGGCCACTACTTAATCCCATCCATCAACATTAAGGGACCATTTCACAGTCAAACTAGCGGAATATGTAGCTTAAGGCTAACTTATATGGCAGAAATATATTTTACCAAACTCTACTTTAAAAAAATAGTGAATTCAGCCAACAGCTAAAATACCGATACTGAATGGGGTCTAAATGTTACACCTTGAATTAAATATTGTTCCGACTAACTTAACAACCATTTCTTATTTGCAGGCAAAATGACAATGCACATTGGCTGTCGCTGAGGCACATACAGCCATATATGGATTTATAACTAAAAAACGCATACCTGTTTCATTCCATATGCCAACAATGCCAGAACAAGTAGCAACAGCAGCATCCTGGATCATGTTGAAAAGCAGGTCAGCAATCATCAATTGCCATATCGTAGAAATGAAGATTACTGTGGAACTAGGGTTGGGGTTGGGTTGGGGTTGGGGTTGGTAGGCAATACAGTAGAGGGGGGGGGGACTTATATGTACTTACTGCATGCCTACATCTCTCCAGACATGGAAAATAGATCATAAATCCTTACCTTTTCACACACTTGAGCAGAATCATCTGCCTTTTTAGCCCCTTTACTTTTCATCTTAGACTTTTTAGTACATGAAGATGGTACTGGTTTAACAAATACATTTTTCTGCAGCAAACTCTCATAATGAAGCATTTTGTCCCTCTTTTTTTCAATTTTCTTCCTGGCTGGAATATCTGGAGAATAAACATATAAATATGTTCAATTGAGAGTCAAGGGTGGGAGAGCAAGAACATTAAACCAAAAGTTTAGTTATGTGAGGCTTTCTCCATTCCTCCAATCAAATTCCACACATTTGAGTCTTGTTTAAGCTACACATTCACAACTTTGGTGGTGACATATCATTGTTTGGTGGTGTAAACTCACCACTCACCAGCCCCTAATAGGTGAATGAACTTCTATAACCCCACCATAGAATTTCTTTGCTCTTTAAATGTTTAATATAGTGAAAATCATTAGCCCCAAAACTTTTCAAATTAGCACTTCACTACTTTGAAGTCGAATATACAGAATTTAGTTAGAAACTTGGCATTATGTGTGTCCATTGTCAATGGAGCTAAAAGAGCAATTTTTTATAATGGTTTGCCTTCATGTAAATAATGGACTAAATAAAAATGACACATTTAACTTTCTCATCTTATTATTTATGAAGTTCTGGTCAGTGAATGCAACGATGCATAAGGGTCTAACTGAAGCAGCCTCTTAATTTTTAAGAAGGGAAAATTGTGTGCATATTGACCCTTCAATCCTCATTCCTCAACAAATTTGGGACGGAGCGGTGTTTGTTGTTTTTGTTGTTGGCATCACATATTTCAATATTCAAGACAAATGCCAATATAGCCCAATGCCAATACAAGGCGATACGATTCATCACCTCTAGGCTTTTGCTTGAAACACTACTAAATAATAATGCTAACAAATTCATGATTTTGAAATTTGAAACACAAAGGAACAGCAATCCAACAAGTGGGTCTCTGAGGATATGTGTAATGCACCTTCACCCTACTTAAAAAGGTAGAGACGCTAATTTCGAAAAAACTCAACTCAAGAAAACATAAAAATATGTTAGAACAATCAAATATGAACATAAAAATAAATACAGAATAAAGAAATGATTAGTAAATAACAACACATAATAGTTACACAGCATAAACTGAGAAAACTAAATTTTTTTCAAGAAACAATTCAATGAATTTGGTAATCCTTGTTAAAATTCAGTCAATTCTGAAATCCTTGTTAACATTCAATCAATGATGCATTCCTTGTTTCTTTCACTCACATAAAATCACAAGTACAACATGCAATTATAGACGCACACAAATTGAAAATCCTCTGGTAATCTGCGGATAAAAAAGAGGGAGGCAAAAATTACCGCCGGACTTGTCAACGTAGGCAAGGGAGTCGCTAGGAACATCGGCGAGAGAGCCGCCGGAGAGGGCATCTTTGATGGAATTGTCAAAAAAGTCCTCGATATCTTCAGTGCTTATATTGGCTCTCCACGCCTTCTTCCCCTTCCTTGAAGTCTTTGATTTTTTCCCCATTGTTGCCGGCGGTTTCTGCTGAAGAGGCTTGGAAGAAGAAGATGACGAGGAAGAAGCAGAGGGAGAAACCCTTGATTGTCATATTTAATTTGTATGCCTGAGGTTCCTAAGAATATTACTTGCACCCCCACAACTTACACAATTTATGTTCTAGACCTTAACTTTACATGAAGGAGTAGTGATTCTCCCGTGCACCCAAAGTCCAAGCTAGCTAAATTCATAGATCTTCTCGCAAAATTGTTGGGTTTAGAAGTTAATATGGAAAAGACATGTTTTATCCAAGTTAATATGCATAATCATAATCCTAATCTTTTAATTTTAATTATAATCCTAATTCTAATCATAATCCTAATTTTGTATTAATCCTTATCCCCTGAACTTATTTTAATCTTAATTTTAGTCCCAATCCCCTATATAATCCTAATCCTAATTATAATCATAATCTTCTCATTCTAATCTTAATCCTAATTCTCTAACATTAATCATAATCTTAGGAATCTATGTCAACAAAATCTATATCATTAGAATGAGCCTGAAAATCATGAAAGTATTTATCTATATTGAAGGTGCAATTGAATGAGATGGTGAGGTGGGGTCGGGCCAGACCGCGGTAAGAAGGCTTATTGATGAATTTTAGTGTTGGACACCACATTTTGGTGTAAAAAATCACCAGTGTGGTCGTATTATTCACGAAAGCTTATTCTTCTTAACAGCTTGGATATTGACACTCAGGGGAGCGTCATATTCTAACACTAGCGATGCTGAATCCCATGTCGTATTTCGTTCCACTTAAGAAATGTGATGGTTCCTACCTTTAATTCCCACTCAGCCCGACATTGACGCACCACCTCTAATTGCCAGGAGATCCTGCATGAGTCCACTTGCATGAGAGAGAGAGAGAGAGCGTATACATTTATACAAATCCAGTATAATAGTACTACGTATTTTGTGTTTCTAAACCACAAACTTAAAAAAGCATATTAACTAATTAAGACTAAAACATGTTTCATATTCTGTCAAATTGTGTGTGAGGATATTATACAACACTTTTTTCCGACCACAACCACAAGTTTGAGCTTTTGGTTGAACTGGTTCTTAGTACTAGAGTCTTGTTGACCAAAAGGTCACGAGTTCAAAATTCACCACTTTCCAGTTTTATAAAAATTAAAGTTTTACGTGCAAAGCTCAAATAAGTCCACAACTATTACATTGAACTTTTGGTTGAATTGATTTTTTAACATTGTGGGTATTTTACGGTGTCAAGTCAAATCTAAAAAAAATCTTATTTTCATATAATTAAGTGTTTTAATTTAAGTCTTATTTAGATTCATTTATTCATATTACTAGATTTTTTTTACATAACACTGAGTAATAAAAAAGAAGCAACATATTCATAAATATCGAACGCGGTCACAATCGATAAATTCCAACGAGGAAGATTTTATGTAACTAATTTCTAGGAAGGAATATCGCATTTCTAACATACGAAAATGTATAAATTTAGTACATTGCATTTATATTTACATTACATTAAACCAAATATAGTTCGGAACAGAAGTTCGATCACTCAGCTCGTTACATTTGGGACTTTTTTTTGTAGAGTAGGGAATAAAAGTTGTTGTAAACGGATTGTCACCGCCGCGATTCTGGAAATGGTGGTAGACCGCCGCGCCGGAGATCGCTGCCAATGTTAATGCCTGAGCATGCATTCTGTTCACTCATCGCGTGGACAAGAATTGGAAAAGGAAACAAACTAATTAAAATGTTGATTAAAAAAAAGTTGTGTTTTTCTATAAAAAAAATGTTACAAGTTTGTAAAATTCTTTTTTTTTTCAAACAGAAAATATTTTATTGGACGAAAGAGAAGTAGTAGATATCGGAATAAGATAATGCTAAATCTATCTCTTCATATTCCTTGTAAATTAGGTTAGAGGAGAAATAACACACTGTGCGTAAATTATGTTTCATACCAAACTTAATTACAATATCAAATACGTAATTTAAAAAAGTATTCTGAAATGTCAATTCACAATGTTATATACTCATATTGCCAATGTTTCACGGTTCCCAATCTCAAATTTTGGGAAAACAAGCACAAAAAACTTTTTTCCTTCGACAGCGTTAAAAATCTTACTTCCTCCGTCCCAGAGTATTCGTCCAGTTTTGATTTTTGGAACTGTTCATCTAAGCACTTTGACTCATCAAATTCTCTCAATGTGTAATCCTAAATATAGTCATGTGTGATCTTGTTTGATTTATCTTAACATATAGATTATTAATATATACTCCCTCCGTCCACAAATAAGTTTTACGTTCACTATTCACAGAGTCAAACTTTATTCACTTTGTTGGCCTATTTTCGTCACCCATTTGATAAAATAATATAGTCATGTCACCTCTAGTTTTGTAGATCTTTTGATATACTTTTTTAATATGTAATTTTTATTTTTCAATTCTACACCATTTTTCATATAAAATGATTTGAAAATAACTTCAGTCAAACATCGTAACGCGTAATGTAAACTTTAATTGTGGACGGGGGGAGTAATTTCTATAATTTTTTAATGTACAAATTACAAGATAAAATGGATTAGAGAATTACATTGGATGATGTGTAAAAGTGAAAGTGGACAAATACTCTGGGACGGAGGTAGTATTTTAAAAAATTCATAAGTTTTATTCAAGTAGAATCCTTAATTAAAAGGGGGGGGGGGGGGGGGGGGGTAAAATTGTCACCTTGCATGTATGAGGCGAAGACTGGGTTTGAGAGGGGTTTTTGCGGTGGAGTAAGAAAAAGAAGCTCCAATTACTGATGTCCACAATGCCCCTTCAATTCATGTACATACAACATAAACACAAAAAACAAGAATATTCACATCGGTGGGGTTCTAGTGCCACTATAGTTCGTGTTACTCCGGTGCCACTGGCATTTTGGGGCACCTTCGGTGCTCCGTTCGCAAAATTGACGGTTCCTACCTCCCCTAACCCACCCCCTAAACCCCTCACCCTACCCCCGCCCATGCACCCCACCCCAACCCCGCCGTAAGCCCCCCACAAAATGTGTGGCTATTATGCGTTCATAATAGTCACACATTTTGTGGGGGCTTACGGCAGGGTTGGGGTGGGGTGCAGGGGCGGGGGTAGCGTGGGGGGTTTAGGGGGTGGGTTAGGGGGGTAGGAACCGTTAATTTTGCGAACGGAGCACCGAGGTGCCCCAAAATATCAGTGGCACCGTACTCTAGTGGCACTAGAACCCCACTGTATTCACATTATATTTAATCAATCCTTATATTTAAAAATACTGAATACTCTCTCCATTTTAAATAAATTTTTTCGCCTACTTTTTTTACTACTTTAGTCTCATAAAACTTTTCAAAAACGAAAAAAAGGCTCGTCCAAGATATGTACTCTTATTTTTTATATTACTTCCTCCTTCCAAAATTATTTGTCACATTTCTATTACCGAGGTAAAATATTAAATTTTTTTTCAATTCATTTTATTTACATATTGGTAAAGAAATAAAAAATAAAAAATATATATAAAAAAACTACATAAAAAGTTCTTCGAAATAAGAGGTGTCAAGAATATTTTATTTTATCAAATAACCAATGAAAACGTAGAAATAAACAAAAGTTCCCGCGATTGTTGAAAAAGCAAATGTGGCAAATAATTTGGGACGGAGGGAGTATTTTTTTAGCCATCCCTCATCTATCCTACAAATTAAATCATGTAATACCTGATGGTGTAAATTATCGACCGGTATAACATTTTTAGCCAGGCAAAAATGATAAACTATTCTAAAAATACACCAAAATATAAACACGGGAATTTTGACGTGGAAACCCAAATCGATTGGAAGAAAACCACTGGCCTTTTTTTGCGGTACCTTGCCAACGAGGGATTTTTATTAATATTGGGAGTTGTACACGGTACATGAATTGGGCTTGGAAGCCATTAATGGAGAGCTTATAAGCTCTTGAAGAAGAAGAAAAATATACTTGGTCCGTCCCTAAGTGTTTGTCCACTTTTGACTTTTGGAACTGTTTATTTAAGCACTTTGACTCATCAAATTCTCTCAATGTGTAAGCCTAAAAATAGTCATGTGTGATGTTGTTTGATTCGTCTTAACATATAGATTATTAATATATAATTTTTAGAATTTTTTAATATACAAATTAAAAGATAAAATGGATTAAAGAAGTGCATTGGATGGAGTACAAAAATGAAAGTGGACAAACACTCAGGGAGGGAGGAAGTACTATACATATTCTAGAGAGAGAAATTGGTAGGGGAGGAGTGAAATTGATTCCTTGGGGATTATTCTTTTATTCCACTTTTAATAAACTAATCCGATTTGATTGTTCTTCGTAAATAATTGAGAAATGTGGACCGAGCCACATATTATTTCCCATCAATACCTTATTATAAAATAAGAACAAAATTCAAAATATTATCAAAATTACACATTTTTACGGCACATCTATTTTGTCTTTGAAAAGTTTGATGGGACGAAGGAAGTAAATTTTTAAATAAATGAAATTATGGCTCTCCCAAATGAGAGGTCACGTGTTCGACCCCCAACGCGGCTAGTAACTCTACAAGTTTTAATAAGCTAAAAATTTATAAACAGATACTACATTGTAATAGAGTCATTCTTGTTCCAAAAATATCATGCAGAGGAGAAAAATAATACTCCATTTAAAACATTCAATGTTCTTTGAAATTGAGTGAAAAATTTATTTTGAAAAAAATTGATGGAAAAGAAAATTATTATTTTTTTACGACAGAGAGAGTATCAATAATTATCTAAGCCACATTTCCTTTGAACTAACCAAATTTTTTCTTCGAACTTGAAAACTAACAGCATAAACTTTTTATAAATTTGGTCTTTAAAAAAAGAAAATTTTGTTTCAATACTCTAATAAGTTCGAGATTTTACAGTAATATTGTTCAAAAATATACTCCACTTTATAACATTATTACAAAAATAAAAATATACTCCACTTTATAACATTATTACAAAAATATTGAACTTCTGAGAGTGTTTTTCTAACTTTGTAATCCTATGATATCCGTGTGAAATTTTAAATTTGTTGGATCTAGTAATTACATGAACAGAAAGTAAGCCATTTTTTAATACAAATGGTGAAATCCGTCACAAAATCCGCGACAAATTTTTACGATTCAGACCGATTATTAGAAGAAAAAAATGTGTATGTACACGTACCAATGGTGGAGAGTTTGTGTCTAGACACCCAAGCCTGCAATGACTCCATAGTGTGTTGTGATTAGTTTAATTATAAGACAATTGGAGAGATTTGTTTAGTTTAATTTGGGGAGATGGAGTTTGTAAATTGTATTTATTTATTTTTCTCTATGAAGAGAAAGAGAAGTTGAACTTTAAATATATAAGAGAATGTTTGATGACTTTGTGGTGGTTGTGCCCAAGGTTTTGATTACTAATTGTGGTCTTCAAAACCCACTGAAAATGCAAAACAATTAATTAAATGTTTATGGGTGTTTGAAATTCAAAGAAACCTTTGACACAGATGCCTATGGGTCAAAGTGTCCTACTGGCCTAGGCCCATTTTCCATTAAGTTCAACTTTTTTACAATATTTAATTATCATACTACTCTCCGTCGTTAATTTGGTTACAAATTGGAGTTTATGAGAAAAAATTCTTATTTTTTGAAATTATTTTATTTACAAATTGGTGTATCAATTAGAAATAAAATTTACATATTAAAAAACTAGGTCAAAAGTTCTACAAAACAAAAGGTGACAAGAATGTTATATTTTATCAGAAACTTAACGAAATCGCGTTAATAAAAAAAGTTATCAAAAGGAGAGACAAAAAAATGTAATAAAAAATGAGGACGGGGGAAGTATAATTTTATTATTTATATTACAATATTTAATCGTCACACATTTGGAAGGGACAAATGAAGTGTCTAGGGTGGGGATGTTGAATACGTGATATAAGTGAGCCCTAAAGATAACTTATGATTCCATGACTGCGTAGGGGTCAGGCTGGGGTGGGAGGGCGGTGGGAGTTTAAAAAGGTGTAGAGGTATTTATATATCAATTTTTATGTCGGTGTCAACGGAACCTTGGTGGTATTTATATACATGCTCCTTTCGTCTAAAAAACATGTATAAGTCTTACAAGTACACATTTTATTAGAATAAAAATCATGTACATAAAATTTAATCTCCCTATGTCTCATGCCATAGGCTGCTGGGGCACACTTCAAATTACAAAATAAGAAATCCCACACTTTTTTAAAATCATTTGAAAAAATATAATGAAATAACAAATGAGGAACTTATTGCATATAAAACATTTAAAACTGCGTCAAAAGTTTTACTACCTTCGTCCCTAAAAGGTCATCTTTTTTTCTTGGTCTCACATTCTTTTTCTCCTATCTATTACTACGGTAAAAAATAACTTTTACCCATTTCAATTCTTACATTATACTCTTTTCGTCCTAATGTATATCACATCATACATATTCACTAATAATCTATCAATCACATTTTACTTTTAAACATCACGTCAAAGAAAATTTTGAAAAATCAACACAAATTTATCATTTTCTTAAATTTCATAAAATAAAAAAATTAGGGACGGAGGGATTATAAACTAAAAAGTGATGTAATTATTTTATTTTTTTCAAATCAACAATAAAATACTTAAATGAACAAAAGCTATCCAGAAACTGATATAGTATTGTGCCCTTCGGCGCGGCACGGGACGGAGGGAGTATTAAGGAGCACAATGTTAACCAAATGAAAATTTTTAAATATACAAATAAGTACATTTGAAATTAATTAATTAATTCAAGGATAGAAAAGTTTGGTGAATAAAAGCTCACTCCAAGTGTCTTGAACACCAGGCAAACACCAATGGATACAATCAGCATAGCTCACAGGATTGGCAAGTTGTTCTTGACTCAAAGGCCCCCATTGTTTCTTGTATATAGATGTGTGTCCATCTTTCCTATAAGTTGTTAGCTTTGTGATGTTGAGATATGTTATTATTCGCGACTCGCTAACAAGAACTTCGTCTATTACTCGTACCGTCTTTTTCCACGACTTTGGCCCTTCATAATTTAGGTCGTGTACCATGCTCGTTTCGTTGTAACAGCTGCCATTCCGCTCCCCGCCCCATTCAACACTCCTATAGACAAATTAAATGAAGAAAATTATGGGTCAATATTTCACCATGTAGTAGTCTATATATATGAAGATCTTCCACTTAGACAAAGATCTTCCACTTTTTTTTATCTGTCCCAAAATAATCTTCCCATCAATCTTCTTCCCCCCTTTGAAAAAAAGAATAAGGGGTTCTAAGTATTATTGTTTGTTAGAGTGTTATCCCACATCGAAAGTCTAAGAGTAGAATAATCGGTATATGAGGTCTTGAGTTGAACTAACTAATCGATTGAATTCAATCTTTTAATGTGGTTTAACTCAAGTGCATTTTGGCTCAGTCTAGTGATCCTTACCTCATCCTTAATTCTATTTTCCCTTAATTCTATCATGGTATCCTCAAGTGCCTTATTGCTCTTGGTTTGAAACAAACTTTCGCCTTTTAACGTTTTCTTCTCGAATTTCATGAAACTCAAATCGAGAACATTTTGATTCACGGGACGAAGGGAGTAAGTAAAGTTCAAGGAAACGCAAGAACGTAGTTGAAATTTGATGAACTCACCTTCCATGAGTCGGCGACATGCCGGTGAAAAACACTCTTGTTTCGGTCAGATCGACGTTCTTCTTCACCCATTCCAACATGCTCTGCAAACCCATACGATACGCATCTTTCGAGAGCACTTCCTCTACGTCTTTTACTTCATCCTCAAACGATCCTCCTTTTCTGTGTGTTTTTAAGCTCATATTCATCAATTCAATCCACACTAAAACACAGTTAAATTAAACAAAGTTGGATTGGCTTACAAAATTTTGAAGTATTCATCTTTGAACCACCAAAGATAAGAGTGGAGAACCAAAATATGGACACCCTTCCAATGTTGTGCATGCTTATGAATTGAACCCACCCTTACAATTCTATCATCCACTCTATGCTTCCCCGGATTGTCTGCGTTCGACTCCAAAAGCAATGGCATCCAATAGAATTCTATCGTCGCATTGTACTCCTTTGTATTAAAACGTGACAAAAACAACGTTACAAACTTTTTTTTCATCGCTTTTTATTTCTCACAAAGCCAAAGAGTAAAGTTAATTATTGACAGCGAGACGGAGAGAATACACACTTGAAATGATTTTATTTGTTTTTACCTTGGCTGTAAAAACAGTTTTTTGCCCAACTTGTTCAAGGGATTTGGCATTGTGGGGAATGGTTTTCTGAAGAAGGCAAAGCATGGAAGAGTAATGGCCTCTGCTTAATGAGTCTCCTGCAAACATCATTCTTTTCCCTCTAAGGGCTTCAAGCATCAATGTAGCATTGAAACTGTATTTATATATATATATATTGATAGTAATTAATTAGTACATTAGAAGAATGTGTGTGTGTGTGTGTGTGTGTATCTATGTGTGTGTGTGTGTTGTTAATCACATAATGAAAACTTTTTCCGGGTCCCGAAAAGCCTTTCTTGTTTTAATTTTCGTAGTCAAATAATGACACTCTTTAGCTACAAACTAAACATAACTTGAATAAATAAATATTATAAAAATTTGATACATCAAAACTATATTCTAAGATGAATCGAATTATACTGAATTTACATTGAAATGAAATACATGTTTTTTCACAATTTACAGTCAAAGATTTGTTTGACAAAGAAAATTCGAAACAGGAAAAGTTTTTTTGGGACCGAGGTAGTATCATTTTGCAATTTTAGACTATAACTTTAAATATATATACTTCATCCGTTTCTTAAAACACTTCCTCTTTTACTCCATATTTTTTTTGTTTTCTCCAAAACATTTTTACTTTCTATTAAAAACTACTTTTACCCCTTATTTTTTTACCTTATCACATCATACTTTTACACTAATAATTTATCCATCAAATCATACTTTTACTCATTACATTCAGGACAGAATTGAAAAGTCAACTACAAATATACATTTCTTATTTCTGCTAAATAAAAAAAAGGAGTAAAATTTTGGATAATTTACCTAAATAGGACTAAAATATAATGACTTTCTAAATATAGGATCATATGTTTTTATTTCCCAATGTAGGACCATTGGTCATTATCTATTAGTCATTATTCAACTAAATGTCCAACATCACTTGGACATTATTCTTCTCACTAGTCATTATTAAGTCCTATTTAGGGAATAAAATAATTTAAGTCCTACATTGGGAAATGACTTATGTTTTAGTCCTATTCAGTCCTAGTTTCACTAAAATTTTAGGAGACACGAGTGATATTACAATGAAATCTTGAAATATATCAGGGACTATTTACATGTTTTTTTCTTCTTGTTTCATGAATAGATCTAAAAATCGTTGAATCTAGACATGAAAATACCTCGGTAGGGAGCAGCCATGGGGTTTCCATTTCCAGTAGAGGTAATCTTTGTCGGGGCGGCCATGGGCGGCGCATGTTTGCTGAGGAAGAAGATAGGGGCAGTCGGATTCCTCGTACAGCGGTCGAGATTCCTCGTCCCGGACCCACCGCCCCGTGTATACGTCGCACCCTTCCTCCCCCCGCCCTATTGCAAACGGCACCCTCCCCTCTCTCTGCTATTCTACCACCGAAACCAAACAATTTGTGAGCTAGACCGTGTTTCAGGACCGAACCGGCGGGTCCGACCGGGAACCGGACATAGCCTAAAATCTAACAAATCACACAATAATAACTAGGCCCGTCAATGGGTTGGATTCAGCCTGTCTATAATGCTCTATACTCATATCCTTTTTTAAAAAAAAATTGATCCTAACTCGTACTCATTTATCGAACCAGCGGGTCCAACCAGGAACTGGATGTAGCGTATAATCTGACAAATCACACAATAACTAGTCTGTCAATGGGTCGAGCTCGGTCAGTCTATAGTGTACTATACTCGTATCCTTTTAAAAAAATTGATCCTGACTCGTACTGATTTACCCGATGAGTTTTGAAGTTTAGTCCTAGATTTGGACCCATTGAGTCTCGGTATCAGCTCGGATGTACTCTTGATAAAAGTTGACGTCTTTTATTTTTGTATAATTGGAAAAGAAATTAGTGAAAATACAATGAATGAAAGACATCTTGATTACATAACGCTAACGTTAATTACTAATGTTATTCCCAAAGAGGTTTATTGTATAGTACATTTAGCTTCAAAACCTCAAGTTATTTATCAAAGTGGAATTAAAAATAAAACGAAAAATTAATGTGGAGGGTATCATAGGAAACTCACTAGTTGAGGAGGCAGCCAAGAATAGGTGAACAATATGAATGAAGGTGACAAGAAAAGGGCATAAAAGGAAATGAACAAAGCCATGACTAGCAATGCCAAGAGATATGGGAGAAACCGAAGTTTTATGAAGAAGATGGATGAAGAAGGAGACAACTCCATCATTTGCCTTTTGTTTTTTGCATTCCTTTTTTCCCCTATGTTTTATATTATATGGTTTGCTCTCAAATCAAGTTCTATGTACCCTTTGAAATATGGAAACAAAAGATTATGCTAATTGAGCATGTGTATATGAATTAAATTGATACATTGGAAATTTAGCCAATTGATGGAATTTAAGAATTGTGTACATATTATTAATGATGCATGTATTTTTTGGACAAATGGAATACTCTTAATCCCAAAATTAAGTTTTCGTTTTATTTTTTTTACGTTTTCAAATTTTACATTTTAACAATTAATATTTAAATTTTAGAATGTTTGGTATTTTTAGAAGTTTTTCATTTTTTTTGAAGTGTTCTTTTCTAGTTTTATACTCCGTATGTTTTGCTAATCTGTAATATGTTTTCAACTTAGAGAATTGGTTTCTGGTAAACTATACTGGAATATATTAACTCTAACATATTTGTGTGTGTATACATACATATAATAACATTAAATTAAGGAAAAATTATTCTGAATAATCCCAACTTTACTAAAGTTTGCAAGTTTTGGGTTACCGTTAAGTTGCTAATGGCTGGTTAACGACCCTGTTTTGTGCAACAAGATGAAAGTTATGATTGCTTTTGATGAATTTTCATTTTTTATTTTAAAAAAAATTCCTTACATTTTTAAAATGACTTTCTATCTCCATCATTTCGTTTTCTTTTTTTAAAGAGTAGTTTTACCTTTGAAAAAACAATAAAAATAATGAAAATGAGAAAAACAACTAATAAAACCATACAAAACTAAGGAAATAAAAATACATCAATAAAAACTAACCTCAACTTATTAGAAATAAAACTAAAAGTAAACGGAGTTATAGGCTCTAAAGTTTTAGGCATTATATAGAGGATTATGTAGTTCCTCCTACTGGTAAAAGATGAAAAAAAAGAAATTAAAAAAATCTTATTGAAACCCTAAAGAAATAAAAAAATCTTATTAAGAAATAACTAAAATTTAAATACGTTGAAGTAAGAAAATATTTTTTATTACCAATTATACGAACTCGTATCGGATAGGGAAGACTCAGAGCGTCTTCAAGCTCTTGAGAATATGAGACGAGGAAGAAGAAGAAGAATTGAGGCAAAGAGGGAATCAGCGAACCGAGAGGGGAGAAGGAATTAGGGTTTTGAGTTGTTTTTTGATTGAATAACTCTAAAGGGGGTTACATCTCCTTATATAGGAAAGAAGGAAACCCTAACGCTAACCTGACGGTTCAATAAAAGCGACGAAGGAAAGAACCGTAAAGAAACCTCGAAGGAGCTTATAATTTCGCTCACCTAATAAAGCCTAAATTACATTAATAATAATAATACTAAATATCATACTCTATTATCCATAACATTTTGTATGGTCCCCAAATGTCAACACGCAACGAATCAAAAAATGGAAGTAGTTTTTATTGAACTATGAAAAAAAGAGTCCACATATATCACATATGGAAGAACAAGAGTCATTACAAAATGATCAGCTCCTATTTCAAGTGGTGTTGCTGAAGCAATTTGATATAACTGTTACCAGACACACATTTGCAATTTGGCAATAACACCATAGTAAGGTAATTGTCCCAAAGGCCATCGTATAAGAGTATTTTTGTATCTCTTTTTTTCATTTCCTTTTCAATTCTAATTTTTTCTTATTTTATTTCCTTTTCCTATTTCTCATTTTCTTTTTCAATGTCTCAAAAGGTTTTTTTTTTGAAAATAAAAAAATGAACATCTTTGTGTCAATATAGACAAAGTATATGTTACCTTTTTTCATTTCATTTATTTTTTTTATTTCAAACACAAACGACCTTGATTCTTAAAAACATTGTAAATAATAATTTAAAAATATTAATTAAAATGAACGAAAAATATGATATTAGAGTCGGATGGCACGTGCGATTTGAATATTAGGCATCATTTTGAAACTATAGAGATTTTAGAAATAAGTTTTGAAAATATAGAATATTGATCCATATATTTCAAACCTCGGAGGTACTAGAGCGAGCGATCTAGCCTTTATTCCAGTGAATCTCACATTAACTCATGCATTTCATAAGAGCGTGTGCAATGGCAGGGAAAAGGAATGTCTTGCACTGCCACATCAGCTTCTTCATCTCATATCATAGCATTAGCAAAGGTAAAATGTCATGCTTGGTAAGCATGGGTGTGGCACTCCACCCTTTTTTTCTTTTTTTTATAATTTTTTGTTAAGTTTTTCTTAATGTTTTTTATGAAAAAAATATATAGGAAAGTAGAATATTTTTTTGGTAAAATAAATAATAAAAATATTTTTATGTTTAAAAAATATAAAAAAATGAAAAAAGTGATAAAATAATGACTTGCCACTGTAGATCGAGCTTGTCAATCCACTCACTTGCCACACGCTGACTGAACTATTTTTATTGGTTAAAATGTTTCATATCACCGTGTAACATTTCATTTTTGCCTCGCCATTGTTGATGTTCTAATGGAGGGAAAAATCACCTTTTATTAACACCTTTTACATTGTATCAATATGTCATCTAGAAAATCAACTTTGTATAAATATAACAAGCTAGTAAACTAGAAAATAGAAGTGAAATTTACACTAAATAGCATTAAAACATGTCATTTTCCTAATGTATGACTTAAACTTTTTTATTCCCTAAATAGTACTTGAATAATGTCTAGTGGCGGGAACAATGTCCAAGTGATAGTGGACATTTAGCTTGAACAATGTCCAGTGGTATTTTGAACAATGATCAGTAGACATTGAACAGTAGTACTACATTGGGAAATAAAAACATATGGTACTACACTGGAAAAGTTACTATATTTTAGTACTATTTAGGTAAAATCCCAATGTATAATTACATAGTATAAAAAAATATCTAAGGGTAGAAAAGTTTGGCAAACAAAAGCTCATTCCAAGTATCAGGAAGGCCAGGCAAGCACCAATGTACACAATCAGCATAGCTAAGAGGGTCAGCCAGTTGCTCTGGGGTGAGAGGACTCCATTGCTGCTTGTATATTGAGGTGTGGGCATCTTTCCTATAACTTGACAACTGTGTTATGTTTAGGAATGTTATTGGGACACTTGACTCTCCAAGTATCTCCCCAGTCACTCTCATTATGTTCCTTTTACACTCTGATCCCCAATACTTTGGATCTTCTATTGGTGTTGTTTGGTTGTAACAGTTCTCTCTTGGGCCACCTCCCCATTCTATGCCCCTAATAAGAAAAAAAAAGATATATATTTATGAAGAACATGGTACTATATTTTTACGTAACAATATACTACCTCCGTCCCAGTGCATTTGTCAAGTTTGATTTTTTTGAGTCAAACTGGACAAATTTTGAACACTCTCAATTTATATTGCATATTAGCATAATGAAATATAATTTTGAAAGTTCTCAATACGATAAATCCAATAAATTCATTTTTATGTTAAAATACATTACGGTTTTTATTTAATTGAAGCTCAAAGTTTGTCCAGCTTGATTCAAAAAAGTCAAACTGGACAAATACACAGATACACTGGAACGGAGGGAGAACGAGTCTGCGGATAAAAAGTATATCTCGCTTGAAAACATTAATTATTAATACACACACACACTCCATCCTTACAAAAAAAAAATGAGGTACCACTGGAGATTAAAAATTACAATGATTGACTAAATTCATTTTCAATTTAATTTATGCAAAGAATAATTTACTACTCGTATTATATTTTAAATAAAACCTTTATATTTAAGAACTCTATCAAATGTTTTATATAAAACAAGATATGAGATGACTGAATAAGAAATGAAAAAGAGATTTATTATATTTACGTTTAAAATAAGATTAATGAAAATAAGTACATAGATTTAGGAAAAAAAATATGTTTCAAAATGAAGTTATTGATATTAAAAATACAGAATATGTTACAACTTAAGTTGTCGTCAAGATTGGAAAATATCGATATAAAAAAAGTCAAATGAGAAAAAAAATTCGGACCGAGGGAATAATAATTAGTCATGTAATGAACTCACTTTTGATGGGAAGGAGACATGCTTGTGAAGAAGACTCTTGTTTGGTTTGGGTCCATATTTTGGTTCACCCATCTCACCAAAGTTTTCAATGCCATACTGTAAGCTTCCTCTGTTGATACCATCACTACATCTTTCTCTTTATCCTCAAATGATCCTGATTGCCTATATTTGACAAATAATTCATTTGAAACCAGAGATGTAAAAACTCCAAAATTGAGAATTAAATGTTCATTTTTTCATCAGGAAAAAAAAAAGTCACTTTGCTCTCAATGATGGGATGCCCCCAATTATTTTTTTACATTCTTATAGACTCTTGTTAAATTTGTAGTACTCTTTTGGACCGGAAATAGCTCAAAGTGATTGATAGTAATATTACTCATTCCAATAGATGGATTTCTTTTTGTGAGCTCATAACTTAGGTTGTGTTCCATTCAACTTATTTTTTTTGCTTATTACATATTTTTATTATAATCACATCCGACCAGATCAAATTTGATCAGGAACAACTTTAATTATAATTGCAATCAGATCAAATCAGACCAGATCAAATCAAATTAGATCAGATCAAATCAGACCAGACTTGATCACATCAGATCTTCAAAAAATCAGATGTGATCAGGCGAACGGAACGCAACCTTAGAATATTCAAACTTTAGCGTGTTTGGCTTGGAACAATTTTTTGAAATGGATCACTTCAAACCGGATCAAACATGTTTTAAAATTTTATGGATTAAAAATCTAAATTTAATAATTTATGGATCGAAAACCGAACCTAAAAAAATTTTGTCCTTGATGGGACCGAACCAAAGAAATCGATCTCAACCGATACGGACATAAATAATTCCTCTAAACCAGTCTTTTAGGTTCGGATCGATCCAAACCGAATGAGGAACTTCAATATATGCTTCAATAAATATGAAGAAGAAGAAAAACAGACGAAATAAATTAGGACGAAAAAAAAAAAAACACTTACAAGATTTTGAAGTCATTGCCACTCATCCACCAAAGGTAGGTGTCGAAGACGATGACGTCAGCACCTTTCCAGAATGTTCCATGCTTGTTTATCGAACCTTTGCGGACCACTCGGTCTTTTATCTTATGTACCACTGCGTCGTCCGAGTTCGACTCAAGAAGAAATGGGGCCCAGTAGAACTCTACCGTCGCATTATATTCCTGTTTATTTAATTTTTCTAAATTACTATCAAAAGAAATGACTAATAAAAGTTTTTTTTTTGTTTTTTTTACATTATTTTTTTTTCATAACTTGAAAATGATTTGATTAATTATAACGAGTTGTTGAGAAAAAAAAGTCTCCCGTTGAATTTTCAATTCGAACCGCGCACAAAATCCCTCTGTTCCAAGATAAAATGATTTTTAAAAATTAATTTAATTACAGAACGGAATAAAATTGAAAAATTTAAATTAGATATTCCAAAACTGCATCAAAGTTTTATAAAATAATATGTGACAAAAATATTTTATTTCATCAAATAATACATGAAAATGCACAAATAAATAAAAAGTATCGTGAAACAAAAATAGTAACTAAGACCATTATTTTGGGGTGGTGTTTTGAGCTTGGATTTGACATTCAAATTTTGGTCAACAAAACCATCATGGAGGGACCATTTTATAACGTTGCATTCAATTATATTGGATGTTTGATCTTTTAATTTTAAAATGAATTTAGGTAGAAAACTTTTGTTTTGAGAGAAAATCAAGAGTAAATTCTATAAACGATTCCTAATTAGATACGGAGTATGATTTTTCATATTTAATCTTTAATTCTTAGATGACGCATAATTTGTCATTAATTTTTTGAAAGAATTTCATAAATAGCCTTATAGCCAAATATGATAAAATATTTTTTCTACGTATAATTTTTGAAGGATCGATTATGGAATAATTTTTCAAAAAATTGAGGACCATTCATGTAATATTTTAAATTGATGAATAAATATGAAAAATCCATTCTAATTATAGATCATTTATGAAATTCATTCTAAAAACAACTATTTTGAAGCTCAAGAATTTGAATTGAATCTTTATTGACAAACACTAAATTGTTGGATCAAAAGTCAAAACCAATTGTGTCGTGATCCTATTTTAATGATTTTTTTCTGTTCATTTATTTTTTGAACTGAAAAATGTGTTTTGTCCATAAGTTTTTTTACAGACAAGCCATTTTTTTACATACCATTGTTGATTTAAAGATCTACATAATGATACTAATAATACATATATAAATTATATGCAAAACATATTTTAATATTAAATTATGTAATCAAATTTTTTTCCCTTTTAAACTAATCTAATTTATAATTTTTTTATGATATAAAAAAGTTATTAAATTAGTGTTACTTGTAACATACTCCGTATTTGTATGATTTGTTTTAAAAACAATTGTAGTAACCTTTTTTTAGTTGCGCTATAGAATATTTTATACTATTATTTATATTTCTTGAAGGCGATAAAAAAATAAAATGGGAAAAAATTCAAAAAATAAAATAGGATAAAAACCAAACAAATTCAATATAAATGAAAAACAGAAATATTAAAATAAATACACTGTATAAAATATGAAAAAAAATATGAAATAAAAAGCGATAAAAGGAATAATTTTTAATTTTTATTTTAGAAGATATAATTTAGTTTGAATAGAAATAGGTAAATATTAAATAAAAAATTAGAATGCAATCATTGTAATGGAAGTGAGGCAATGCAGGTGTGAAGTGAGTGTGATCGTAATTGCAGTCAGTGCTGATGTAGCGCTGAGTGATTGTTGATTTGGAGTGCTACAAATAGCCTTATGTTGTACGGAGTACCATTTAAAAAATTGACAATTCTTTTTTTTAAATTCCGGATAAATTCCCTCCATGTCCTAATTTGAAGCCACCTTCCACTAAGTCTTGAAAAACGAAAAGATTGAATCGAATATTATGAAATATTCATGAATAATTATTAGTTTTCATATTTGATTCGATATTAAATTGAAATATTCTGTTCGTATTCATGTTCTGTTATAAAAGACAAATTTTGAGCTTTTTTACATTTTATAGCTTCAAAAATTAATACCCCATAAATTAATCATATACGAGTACTTTGTACTAAAAATGGAATGTCCACAACAACAAGAACCCATTTAGATATCACGAGAGTAGGATCTAGGGATGGTGTGTGTACACAAACCTTGCTCTTATGAAGTACTATGTATATTATGCCTTGTATTTATTGTTAAACAAATATATTACGCATAAAATTGTTATATCTAAATTTGAACATATTCGTTAACATATCGAATCGAATACATACACATTCGTATTCGTTTTCTTTCAAATTCTAAAAAATATTTATATTTCTATTCGTATTCATTTTTTCGAAAACAAATCATTGATTTCGAACATGAATCCTGAATCAAATCAAAATTAAAGAAGGAACGAACGAGAGAGAATTGTATAGGGATTGGCTTACCTTAGCGGTGAAAACGGTGAGGGAACCAGATTCTTGTATGGATTTTGCATTGGGAGGTATGATCCTATGGAGAAGACAAACCATAGAGACAAATTGTCCTCTGTTAACCGAATCTCCAACAAACATCATCTTCTTCCCCCGCAAGCTTTCTAACACTAATGTCGCATTGAAACTGTAGATTGAGATCAAATAAGTATTCTGGTTTCTCTATTTTAATAATGATTTCTCTAAGGCTCCGTTTGGTACTCGGAATTCAAATTATGGAATTAGAATTAAGAGCTTCAATTTTAATTCTGGTGTTTAGTAGCACATAAATTATTTGGATTTGGAATTGATAGTGCAAAAAATGAATTGGAATTAATGAATTCAATTCTATGAAATTGAATCCCATAAAATTTCAATTCCAATTCAATTTCAATTTTATCAATTCCATATACCAAACGAACTCTAATAATCAGCAATTGAAATCAATAATAGTTCACAAATGGTATTGGTAGCATTGGTAATTTATCTCTCACTATTTATTTAGCAATCTACATGATATACAAAGGACATAGTTGTAAAAATAAATTGGGAGGCCCAAAAAACAAAATCTTTCCTATGTGACTCTTTTTAAGCAAATTGGTACATATTTTGATAATAAATTGTCAAAAACAAAAATTTAATTATAATGTAACTTCAATATAATTGTTTTTTATAGGATGTACGGAGTAGTTTAGTTTTCGATATGTCAAAAGTAGGTGTAGCTCTCTCATAAGTATTCCATATTATTTAAAATAAAAACTTAAATTTTTTGAGCAATGAACACTAATAACTTTATTACAATGTAATTAGAGTGTAGTAATTGTTTATGAACTCTCATTTGAGAGAGCTACACCTATATTGTGGGACCACAAAGTTTTTTACAAAATTAAAAGTTCAATTAAATATGGAGTATTTCCTTTCTCTCAAAATGTTTGTTCAATTTTGAATTTTTATAATCAACCAAAATTGATCTTGACTTAAGATTAAAAAACATGCTATATTAGTTAGATAAACAATATTTTGAAAGTATTTCACACGATAAAACTAAAGAAATTATTCTTGTATTAATATATGATATAAAAATTTTTATTAAATAATAGTCAAAGTTTATTATTATTATTATTACGGAGTATTATTTTCTTTTTATAGTCAAAGTTTATTAATTTTGATGGTATGGAGAATTAAGTGTTCTAAATATGGAAAATTGTTTGTTATTAATGAGACACATTGTACAATTTGATTAAATGCATTTCATCATTTCCGTATAGTATGGCTGTATGGAGTAATAAATTTTCATATTTGGAATCTTTACCCAATACCCTAAAATTGGACAAATATTCTAAAAAGTAGACACTCGCCTCATCTTAAATTAAAATTTGAATATTTACTATTCTTATGATCGAATTTTATGTACTTTTTTAATTGTTTTTTATTCATTTGATAAAATAATATAGTCATGTTATCTCAAATAAATTGAATTGCAGAAATTTAGTCAAATATCAAAATATGAAAGAAAATATTTAATTTAAGATAAAGAGAGTACTTGTATTTTGAGTAGCGAGAACTTATTTACATTCTCTGTATATGGACACCAAAATAACTTTAGGACTCATTTGGTAAGTTTTCGAGTTATCTTACGTTATGGAAATAGGATAAGTTGAGTTATGAAATTTGAGAGAAAAGCTATGACTTTTGAAATCTGAAACGAATTTGTTTGGAGAGATTTGTAGTCGTGATTTGATTAGTAATGAGAGAGTAACCGACAACGGAGGTGATTGGCGGTGACAATAATAGCCTGCGGAGAATGATAAACGGTTGATAATGATATCAAATCCTAATATTAATATCTCCCAAATTCTGAGATATGAAATCCTCTATTTTGAAGATTTATGATATCTGGAGATATCGAATTCGATATCTCATTTGATTTCACCAAACACCAAAAAAGGATTCCGATATTTGGAGATATTAAAACTCATATCCTGTTTGTTCACCAAACACACCCTTAAAATAATCATATTTTTTTAAAGAAAGAAATTCATGACTTTTTTTTCTTTTCACTATTCACTTTTTTATTAATTAATTATTTTGAGAAAGCAATGGAACAAAATTCTTAGTACCAAAAAAAAACAAGAGAAAAAACAGAGATACTCTAGTAAAATGTGGGACACACCTGGGAAGAGAACAGCCGTGGGGCTGCCACCTCCACCGCTGGTACCCCTTCTCCGGCCGGCCGTGCTCTTGGCAGGTCAGCTGCGGCTGTATGTACGGACACTCCTCCTCCTCGTACAACGGCCGCCGCTCCGCATCCCGGACCCACCGCCCGCTAAAAACATCGCAGCCGTCCTCCGCCGCGAACGCCCATTTCCGCCTCTTCTCCTCTAACCACATCAAAAAAACAAAAATTAAAATCACATTTATACGAATTGCAATTTGATTTCGATTGATATACCGAGTATATCCTCCGTCCCAATCTATTCAATTTTTTCGAGACGAATTTTAATCGGAGAATGTCTGGAGGGGAAGAGCAATACTCACCGTGGAGAGCGGCGGCGCGGAGGTCGGCGGGGAGGCGGGTAGATCGGGAGGAGGCGGAGAAATCGCGGTGGCGGAAAAAGCAGGACAAGTCTTCGCCGTAGATGAGGGAGGCGAAGACGACGAAGGCGAGAAGAGGGAGAAGAAGAGGTGAGAGGCGGCCGGACTTCTTCGCCGGGGTGGAGAAAGGAGGAGGAGACGGCGGCGGCGGATTCGTCATATTTTCCGACCACGCGTATTTTGGTGCGGGCATTTTATTAGTAGTCCGAAGTGTTGCTGTTTAGTTCTGAAGTCGTTGCGGCGGAGGGTGTTTGGCGTTACGAGTCTTGTTTGGTTGTTAAATAAATGGATCATTTCATTTTCCGTGCAAGTAGTTAGTGTAGATTTCATTCTTTGTCAAAATATTATTATTAAACCTTATGATATAAGAAATCACTTTAAATTGGAATAAAATAGAACCTCTGTGTTTTATCTCTAAAATAAGAAAATTTGCATTGTGGTAATGTGACACTGTATGTAGATATTTCATAATACTTTTTCGAAATGTAGATGGTTATGATTGGTAATCTAAATACATTTTCAATTCATATTTCAAGAATAAAAATATAGAAATTTTATTTTGGTATATTTCTCAATATTTTACTGTTATTTTAGTCTTTTTCCCTTCCCATATACCGTCCAACTTCATTACTTACCACAAATCTATGATTAAATCCTAATTTATCTCCTCTCATATAATGTCCTATTGGTACTCGAAAGCACTCGAAATTTTTTCTAATTTCAAAATTCTCCGATTCTGAGATATCCGTCCACGACCTAGGTCGATCCGATTCAAAAAGTAGATATCCGATTTGATATTTTAGCTTTCAGATATTTCGAATCGGATATCCAAAAATAATTTGGACCAGATATGAAATGACATATTAAGGTTTCAAATATCCATGGATATCCAAAGTTCATATTTTCAAAAAATAAATATAAAAATAAAGCTTATACAACTTAAGCCCAAATCATTTTCATCATCATAAATATTTAAATCTAAGCTTAATTCGAATTTTTACTTTAGTCTTTTTGTCTATGTTTTATTTGTCAATTATGTTGATATTCATTTTTCCTACATTCATGAAATTATGGCTTATGAAAACATTACCCAGGTAACTATGACACTTAAAATAGAGTTGACTTCAAATTTTAGTCTAATTTATGACATCTACTATTTTAACAAATAAAAAATCATTCTAAATATCTTTTAGATTTATTGGTAAAAATAAAATTCAAAAACAAATAAGTTTTTTTCCTGATATTCCATTGATCAGATCGGAAATTTCAGGTATCCAAAAATCTAGTATGCAGCAATTTTTGGATCGGACATGGAATAGATATTTACCGATCTGAAAATTTTAGAGGTTCGAAAAACAGGATTGAATCGGGTCAGATATATTCAAATGAACCACCTAACTCAGAAGCCCTCGAAGATGGGTTCATCCTTTCCATTGTCATAAAGAATCAATCTAATTATAAAGATGTTTACTTTTACTTTCCAAAGCATCTTTATTTACTTTAACTTTCAATAAATAAATAAATAAAAATCACTTCTCTATGCATTATTCACAAAGTGATACTCTACTAACTTTGCTGGATTGTTTTCATTATTTATTACTCCGTATATAAAATAATGAGTATAGTCATTTAACTCTTATTTTGTATAATCTTTTATATAATCTTTTTATTGCATAAATTTGTTTTTTAAATTTTATACTTATAGTTAAATAAATTGAATTGAAAATAAAATTAGTCAAACTTAATCACCCCAATAGAAAGATCAAACTTGAAGGGAGGAAATATCGGAGTATTGAATAATCTTAGGTAAGTAATTAAAATTTCTTTAAAACAAAAAATAATTACTTTAGATCAGATACTTGCTTTGCCGTAAAAAAGGTAAGAAAAGTAGAATAGATGAAAAAAGTGGAAAGACAAATGTGAAAAAGA
This sequence comes from Cuscuta australis, assembly GCA_003260385.1. NCBI lineage: Eukaryota > Viridiplantae > Streptophyta > Magnoliopsida > Solanales > Convolvulaceae > Cuscuta > Cuscuta australis. The sequence goes on along the minus strand of NQVE01000005.1, from coordinate 1,216,170 downwards.
AGATGATCCTCGTCCCAAGGGTCTCCTTAGATCTTGGTCGGCGATTACTGAGAGAAGTAAATTAAACTTTGATCGCAGGCTGATAGCAAAAAATAGAACCTGCAATTAGTACTTGCAGTGATTCTATGCTTAGCATAATTGCCTATTAGCGCAGTTATCAAGAATCCAACTCGAATTTATCACATCTTGATACTTATTGTCTTTGCTAATTGTGCAACAGTCACTTGAAAAAAACCTTCTGTGAAACAGATAGGGCTAGTGACTCAGATAAAAGGAGTAATAGGACACGCGAAAAAAGTGGAAAAGCTTTTGAAAAAAATTCTTTGAAGAATTTGTTCAACTCAACATTGATATTCAAAGACCGCCCTTGCTTTTGTTGCATGGATTTTTTCGAATAGGTGCCACTTCTCGTTCCTCAAACATTCCTCGTCAGATACGTAAGGGCATTTTCACACTCAAATCCTTGATAAATTATGAAAGAGTATAGTGCGAGTTCGGAAATATGAAAAATGTAGATTGCCCTGTGCAAAATAAAGTGTTGGCCTTATTTTCTCTTTTTTGCAGAGTACTTGTACTTAAAAGTTAGTGCTGAATTAAATTTTTATTAATCACTTTTATCACAAATTGAATGTCAAAATATAAATTTATATTAAAATTAAAAATATCAAACAATTATAATAATGAACATGGAGCCTGAAAATTTGAGAGGCCATTACGGGTGTCCATCTAGAATATCCTCCTGGCCACCCATGGAACTCTATATATATCAACGTCCTCATGTTTTGGTTGTTAGACTCAAACCTAAGAATTGTAATGCTTTGTTGGGAAGAAAGGGTAATCTATCATTTCATTCCCTTCCCTTGTGGCGGTTGTTAATTGTTATGATTGAGTGTTTTGGTAACAAATCAACCTCATTCTTGTTGGGAAAATAGGAAAAACATCCTTATTTATGCTCTTTTTCGTTTTTCAAATGTATTTTTTTGCCTTCTTTTTTACGAATTTTGAAGAAAATATTTATCTTTGTGAACTATAGTTGTACATTAAACAGAGAAATTTTATACAGTGCACTATTTATTCCCTTAAAGTGAGATGCCAACTTTATTTTGAGATGTTCTAGAAAAAAAATGAAATTTCACTTAGAGACATGCACGAGAAATATGATGTACCCTAATGTTGTGCTATGGTTAACATTTTCATGGTGCCTAGTCGGATCTATTTCTTTTTAGCTAAGGATCCATATATAAAGAATGTTTATGATTAGCAATTAGCATTGGAAAATCAAATAATTTCTCAATGATACAGAATACATTTTTAATCATACAATTTTACTTACTCCATCTGTCCCATTTTAAATTGTCTATTTGTCTTTTTTTTCTCCGTCCCAAAATAAATTGCAAGTTAGTTGTTAACGTAAACTTTTAAAAATAAAATACCTAAATTATCCCTAAAATAAATCACTCTTCTTCACCTTATCTTTTCATTCATCATCACCCCTCTTCAAAAGCTCTTAAAAAGTAATGGCACTTTTGAAAAATCAACTTTATTTTTTAATTTCCTTAAATATGTCCAAAAGTCAAAACAAGCAATTTAAATTGGGACGAAAAGAATATATACCAAACCCAAGTTCGACATCAAGACTTTAATTGGAGATGGCACAAGACGGTATTAGAATAACTTATGTAACCTCGTCTACAAGATCTAATTAAAAATACTAGAAACCCACCATGTTTGACAAAAAAAAGTTTTACTGTCGTGACAAACCTCTTTTTTGTGTGAAACATTAAGTATGAATTCAAGACCAATTAAATACGATTATTTTTGTTCTAAATACGAAGTATCTCACATTTACGTTTTATTATCCATTATCTACCACCTTCAATTAACCAGTTCTGCTTAATTCTTTTGAAGTTAAATTTAGTTCTGAGAGAAGAAAATTACTTAGTGCACACCCCAATGATCAGTCAAACAGTAGGTAAAAAAACAAATTGTTGATGAAGGCTCACAAAACGCAACCAGTCATAACACAGAAATCCAAAAACGGACGAGCGGAAGATAAAAGACCATTCAAAAATTCCTTGCAAGAACAATCAATGCTCTCTCTCTACTAAGATTGTTGAATAACTATTGCAAGCTTTTGAAGAGACGAGAGATTACTGCGGCCAAGCACTTTCGGCGGCAACCACAACTCCGCCATGAGGCACGGCGGCTGGGGCTGGGGCAGCAGCTTCGCCCCATCCATCGGGTGCTGGAGATGATATAAAAAGATTGTTAAGTTTTGTGAGCATAACCAAAAGCTATGAATTTTGAAAAAACAAACGAACGGAAAATAAAAGTTGAAAGAAAAGAAAATGCAAAATTGTAAGTGAACCACTCCTTTCTTTTCCTAAATGGAATGAGACATTCCCTTTGGGGATATGAAGTTCTAATAACAATAACTAGCAATGTGTATTGACATACCTGATGCCCAGTCCCCAGCAGGAGCTGCACTGGGTTGCTCATTAGTCCATTGGGAATCCGCGATTTGGCCAGTTGACCAGTCACTACCATAAGGAGCAGTACCATAGTCATTGTATTCTTGAGCAGCGGGGGCATCTTCCTCCTCTTTTTCCTTGTTCTCTTTTTCATCCCTGTAGAAGAAAAGATCGACCTGCCAGAATACCAAATTGGAATTGTTAAATCATATTCTACCATCTTAATTGAAGTTAAATGTATTGTTCCATGTTCACACAGGCAAATTAAGATACCCCCAGAGCATATGTCCATGTTTCAGGGTATATTGTCTATCCAAAAGGGGAGCGGTTTGAAAATAAACCACTCTTTTAGACAAGTTGCTTTTGGTAGCTTTTTGAAAAAGTGAAAAGCTTTGTTTGAGCAGTCTTTTCTTAATCGAAAAGTTTGGAAGCATATTTCTTGAAAACAGAAGGAACACTATAATACTTTATGAATGGAAAAAAGGTGACTGAATAAATTACATACTTTTATGCAATCTTGAGCTCTTGTTGATATGTTAGGGAAGAGATGATGTATGAGGATACAATTTTTCCCATTAAGGAACAGTTAAATGAGAACGGAACAAGAGTAATACACTAGAACAAAGCATGCCGGCATCTATTAAATATCAATATAATACAGAATAACAAATATTGCTATTACCATCACTTCCCATTTGTGACCAGGCACAACACTGCCGCGCATCTGCAGAACCATCCTAGCCAAGATCCAGAACAGAACTCCGATGCTGTGCTTCCCCTTGTTGTTTGCTGGGATACCAATATCAACATAGCGCATTGGAGAATCAGTGTCACAGAAAGCAATTGTGGGGATATTCCCAAGAGCGGCTTCCTTGATTGGCTGTTTTCATTTTGGTAATATAAAGGATTGAATGCATTAGCATAAATAAGTTTAGATGTTTAGGGGTACTTTAAAGACAACTATATAACTACATGTATGGCTTTACGAAGGATTATTTTAGATAGAATAAAATGATAATCAAGTGGCTTCGAGTTAACCTGATGGTCAGTTCTGGGATCAGTGAGGATTAGAAGTCGAGGCTCACTGTAGGAAGTTTGCATTTGATTGGTAAATGTCCCTGGAGTGTGACGCCCAGCAATTGCTTGAGCTCCAGTATATTGAGCAAACTTCAAAACAGCTCTCTGACCATAAGACCTTGCAGATTGGACAATAATGTCCTTAGGATTCTGAACAGCAACAATGACCCTAGCCGCAAGATAAAGTTTTTCCCAGGTCTTCGAGATATTAATTATGTGAATTCCTGACATCAAAGGAGAATACAAATAAGCCACTAGATTGCATCCTCGTACTAATTATCCATTATCCATCAAGCACAATCAGATTGAATGTATGTTTTCCATTTCAGCAAAACAACAAAAAAGGATTTCAAAATTTTACACTTCATGACTAAATACATTGTTAGCATATAAAGCAGTTGAAAACAATAAAAAAGTGTTATTCGTAAAATCAATACATTTTCAACAAAGACTGACTTGTAACCATGATGAATAACACAATTTCACCCAATCATACACACAAGGGGTTAACTTGAGTTAACTTTCCTTTAACAGATTGAATTTAAATAGGAAATTGGGATGACATTTCGTACATAGAAAACAATAATAATATCAAATTCAACACACACATACAGCACATAAAAGTAGACCTACGAAGAAGCCGTATATTGAAAGGAGAACATGGATGTCTATCTTACGATGAAAATAACCCACAAAATTAACTTTAAGGAATGCAATAGAGAAGAAATCAGACCGTCTTTCCGGCGTTTGAAGACGTAACGCTCCATCTGAAAATCACAGTTTTTGGTGCCGAGATGGACATCAGCTGCCAACATCATTCGAATGTCGGCCTCCTTTGTTGACAACACTCTCTGAGCTGCTGGTGTCTCCATCTTTGATTTTCCTTTCCCTGCCATCATAAATAACAGAATTTAACATCAAGAATGAAATTAGGAAATAGTCTATTAATTAAGTTTGCAGAAGAATAAGGTAAACTGATCACGTAAAACAATAAATAACAAAAATATTTTTGCTAATGATATTTCCAAAATTTTAGTTTACATAAAATCAGGAGCAAAAAGGAAAATGATTTTTGAGTGATTTGGAAAAGGGACCTTTATTCAGTTTAAGTTTTAATTATATATGTAAGACAAATCATTATCAATGATGGAGTTAAACCAATAGTTGGGACTGGGCTGAGGAGCTTAACCTCCTCAATTGTTCCATATTGTATCGCCTAGGATAAAACAAGCCCAAACACTAGACCATATCCTTTCGTAACAACCCCAAGACCAGCTAATAGATTTCTCTAAAAGGGGAGCATTTCAACATTAAAAGTACACCCATAATATTGCCTATATAACATGATTGGGAAAACAGCCTCCTAGCCGTACAAAATTGCAAGTTATGTTAGGTTATAGTCACTGAAAAGTAAAAACAAGTTTTCTTCAAATAGTCTACTCCAAATAGAAATCAAACTCAAAATAAAACACAACTTTTCTGATTAAATGATTTAAAGCTCAAAACCAGTTTTAAAGAAATACTTTCAAAATTAAAACCTCAAAACCAGCCCAAGATGAACCAATCTACTCACACATTTTTATTTTAAAATAACACAGACAGTCATTACACTGTGCAAACAATGTTTGTATGTATCAGATTCACGCAGATCGAGGCAGAGATCGTCGCAAATGCAGTTACAGAAATCAGCATTTTAAGATCGCCATTTTAGCAAAACCGAAAAAAAAATCGCGAATAACATTCAGATTTCGAAACGAGGATGAAGAAATCAAACCCTAACAGACATCAACAACAAGATTTTCTCATATTTTCGCAGATTTCAACTATAAAGCTATAGATCCTAGTACTAGGAGGGTAGATCTAGAGTCTCGAAATGTTACCCCTGAAGCTCTGCTCTAAACAGAGCTCGACAGAACTTGATCTTCTCGGACGCTCCTGTGATCCTGATAGCCCGGACTGTGAAACCCTCGCTCAACTCTTCTGTGAAGCGGAAGACGAAATCTTTTATTCTTGATCTAGGGTTTTAACATTCAGAGCCGCCCATTCGCAATTCCTACTGGGCCTATCTATTTAGAGCCGGCCCATTTGCAATTACGAAGTCATCTATCCCATTTTTAATACCTTCATTTTTATTATTATTAAATTATTTTTAATAAACTCGCATAAAAATAAATTGTAAAAATTACATCTTTCGAAGTTACATAAAAAATCTACTAAAGAGACAAAAAATCACATTATTTTATCAAATGATCGATCTAAACATACAAATATATAAACATTATAGAGAAACCATGATAATAAAAGGGACATTTATTTTGGGATGGGTGTACTTTTAGTCCGCTTTAGGGCACTGGTAATGGGCACCACGCCCGGGGCGTTATTGCTCTTTTTAACGCCAAAGGGGCAGCAAACACCGCCCCCTTGGGGCTTCATAAGGGCTTCATCCCTTGTGCTTCAAATATTTAACGGGCTTCAAACCTTACATTCTCTCTTTTTCAAAAAAACATATACAAACATAATGTTTTTTACTTTATATTTTTTTGTTTAATGTAATTTTTTTTGTTTAAATTTTTTTTAGTAATGTAATTTTTTTTGTTTTTTAAATTTAACATACTATTTTTATTGACTGTATTTTTTATTTTATGAGTTATGTCAGTTTGTAATATGTTACTACAACTCGGATTTGAATGAAGATATTTTTAGTCGCTCGAATAATTAGTAATTTCTTTGTAGTGTTATTTTTTATGGATGTAATATTTTTTTAATGAATGTAATTTTTTTATGAATGTATTTTTTATGAATGTAATATTTTTTTTAATGAATGTAATTTTTTAATGCACTAGTCCCCTTTTGATTAATTTAAATAATAAATTTATTAAAATTTATTAATTTAAAATTAAGAAGATGTATATTTAAAAATGTAAAAAATGAAGGTTTGAAGCCCCAGTTTGAAGCCCCGGGGCTTCAAACCCATTTCCAGTGAATTTTTGGTGTAAGTTAAAGCTGACATGGCAGAGAAAGAGATTTTGAAGCCCCGGTTTGAAGCCCCGGGGCTTCATACGTATTTCCAGTGCTCTTAACTTACATACAAAGTACAATGCTTTTTATTGTATAATTGAATTTCTATATTTTTGTGGTAATGAATTGAAAGTATGTGATAAATGTGTGTAATTTCACCCGTAGGCAGTGGTACGTGAACTTTGTGCATTTCTCAATAAAATAACTAAACTTTGTTTTTTATTCAAGAAAATTATTTAAAATTTACAAATTCTTTCAGTATTGGTTTGACTTTTGAGATCATCTACAAATCATTTTGTTTAGTCTACTGGATAGTAATACATGATGGATGGGATCTAGCACTAAAGCATTCTAGCTCGAATCCTATCTAAGCAAAATGACTAGTAGATTTTCTATAATTTGTTTCAAAAAAAAATATTGAAAAATTTGGTAAAGTTTAGATATTTTTATAGAAAATGAAGACTAAATACTTGAGTGAAATAGCGCCTAAAATTCATGTACCAGGATTTAAATGTATCCGCATAGACAAATAGTGTGAAAAATAAAAGTAAAATACAAGTCTCTGATTAAATTGCATATTTACTATTCATATGGTCAAACTTTATTCACTTTTATTCTCTAATTTTATAAGTTATTTGATACAATAACATAGTTATGTCACCACTAATTTTGTAGATCTTTTGTTGTAGTTTTTAAATATATAATTTTATTTTTTTAGATTTACACTGTTTTTCAAATAAAATAATTTGAAAAATAATTACAGACAAACATCATAAACCGAAATGGGCGATTTAAATTGGGACAGATGGAGTATATATCGTGACTTTTGGCTATGTTTTATCCTTCTCAAAGAGGGTGTTCATTCATCGTTGAATGAAAGTATCTAATATACTCAATTCGTTGATGGCAAGAGTTTTTGTGTGTAGAGAATATCTCTTTGTTGAAGGCAATGGATATTTGGGAAATGGATGTCCTTTACAATTATAAAGACTTTAAGTTATTCAACAACTTGTGTATTTTGTTTGTTCATCGCACTTTAGTCAGATATTTAAAGATTGTCTCGCTATTTTATATCGAATTTTGATAACAAAATTTCTTTTTTTAAATCTTTTTGAGAACCTGGTAACCCACATCTTGATGGAAGATGTAACACACCAACATTGTTGATACCTTTCTACCATATTTTATAGCACCATTTTTTAAATGTTTTTAGTACTATTATTTAGCTACACTGTAGATATGGAGTTTGATAATTTATAACATTTATATTTAAATTTATAAATGGATGTGCTTGAACTGAGTTGACAGATCAATGAAGACATCTAAGAAGAAGATGGCGAGGAAGGAAGCATTATTTTATGTGAGATTCAAAATTATAATTGATGGGTGTATTCCACCCATGACCGGTCAAAGGAAAAGACCGAATGGTTGACCAGTCAATCTAAAAGCACAGGGAAGGGAGATTCTAATCGTCAACCGGAGGACACTCAATTGGTCAAAAGTTGACCGGTATACTTCAGAAAAGTATACCGGTCAAACTACTACGTGGCCTCATTCATCCCTCAAATGCGGCAAACTAGCCTTTGGGAAACTACCCGGTGCAGTTTTTAGGGTTTGGGAGCGTCGGCAGGAGAGAATCTAGAGGGTGCTTTTTCAAAATGCCCTAAAAACGGAAGTAATTTATCACTCTACCCTAAAACGGATTTTATTTATTAACCTACCCTTTCTATCAAAGTGAAATTACTCTCTTATCCTTCTCCCGGTCTCCCCTAAGCCGTAATCGCTACGTTATCGTTATCATACTGTTGCAGCAGCAGAGCGTCGTTTCTACCCTAGCAAAGCAATTCGTTATTCTCGTTGCGGCGGCGCGCCATTTTCATCGTTTTCTATTCCAATTGATTGCATACTCTGACGCCTATCAGCTGTCGCCACTGTTGTTAGCTGTTTCCCATTTTTTCGCTTCCTGTTTGTTCACAGTTGTCCGGTTGTTCGCTGTTTTCTCCCCAGTTCGCCGTCTTTTGTTTGTTTCCACTAATCGGTGAAAGACTCTTTCAACGTAGGTACACATTCATCTAATTTTACAGTAAGGATTGTATAATTAACTATAGCCGGAGAAGAGTCGACATATATCTGTTTTTTACTGTATATTTAAAAGTCGACATTATCAATGATTTCTAAAGTCGAAACATAGGGTCGACATGATGAAGTTGGTTTATTAGGTCGACATTATAATGATTTATTTTATCCTGGATTTTTTATTTTGGTTTATTAAGTCGACCGAAATAAGACGATTACATGTATAATTCCACAGTATCTGATTTAGTCGACATAATAGCTATTTGATCGACTTGTATATCTAGATTTTCTAGAGTCTATGTTGACAATTTTCCATGTAATTTCATCAATCACATTCTGAATTATACATTCTGAATAATGATTGTGTCGAAGTTCACAGTAATAAGGGAAGACCCGTAATAAGGCGATTACATCTTTAATTTCACTTTTGCAGGCAGATGGACACTCGCGCTCTTCTATCTCTGTTCATTCATTGTGGTGGTGATTGGGTTGAAAATGAGAAAAGCGAAATCCAGTTTAAACGAAACAATCAAAGTAAGACACAAGTGATCGAGTGGGAAAGAAGTAATGAAGACTTCAATGCCCTTCTCATGTGTATTTATCAGGACTTTGGATTGCAACAAAATAAGCATCAACTTCAGGTTTCGTACCAATCTTCTCGGTTCGGTATGGAATTGCCACCTGTCATAATTTCCAGTGATAAGGCGTTGGGTTGTTTCTTGAGGGATAAAGATGTACATTCTACATGCTTATGTGTTGTGGTGACTGAAATCGAGGAAAGAGAGCTTGAAAATGAAACTGTCAAGCAACAACATGCAATTGATGAAAACGAAAAGGAAGATCAAAATGGCAAAAAACATGATTGTGTCTTCCGTGATGAATATTTTGATTGCAACTTAGTATTTGATAAAGGATCAGGGCATGGATATGATGGGGTTGTACTTAATGATGAACCAAATGCGAATGTGGAGACATTCTATTGCATAGGATCCAACTGCACTCTAACTCTCCCCAACCTAATCATGAGGTTGAGGTTGAGGTTCCCAAGAGTACGCAAGAGAAAGTTGATGTGGAGGTTGAAATTAAAATTACTACACAAGAGCATGTTGGTGTAGAGGTTGGACACTACACTCGATTTCCAGATGATTTTGATTTTTCTGTCGGTGAAGTAGATGGAGAAGGTGGGTCGGATGGAACATTTGGCGACGGCTCAGACCTGTGTGTTGGGTATGAGTTTGCTTGCAAGGCTGATCTAAAGCGGAAAATGACAGAGGTAGCCATTGCTGGTTGCTTCGAAACAAAGACAGAAAAGAGTGATACAACTCGATATATTCTGCGTTGCAAGAGTGCTACCTGTAGTTGGATGATGCGTGCATTTTCCGTAAAGGACTCTCCTAGATTTATAATCAAAAAGTACAACAAGTTGCACAACTGTGCCGTTGGTGAACGAAAGCGCAATCATTGACAAACTACGTCGAGGTACGTTGGGGAGATTGTCTTGGCTACTCTAGGTGGTTCTCGGGAACACATTAAGCCAAAGACAATCATGACACTTATGCAAAATAAGAGCATGCCCATAACATATACAAAGGCTTGGCTAGGTAGGAAATTTGCAAACGAAAAGTTGTATGGGAAACCATGCGACAACTATGCGAAACTTCCTTTATATCTGCACGTGTTGAAGGAGGCAAACAATGGAAGAGTATACACTAATCTAGAGGTCGATGATTATGGTTGTTTTAAGTATGTCTTCATAGCCTTTCACGCATGTACTTCAGGTTTTAAGTTCCTCAGACAAGTAATCTCTGTTGATGGCACGTTCTGCAAAACACTTGAAAAAGGTGTTTTACTAATTGCCACAGCACATGATGGTGCCTTCCATCAGTATCCTCTTGCATGGGCCATTGTAGACTCTGAAAATAACGACTCCTACTCATATTTCTTCGGTCATCTTCGTCAAGTAATCGAAGATCATCAACATTTGGTCTTCATTTCAGATAGGCATCCAAGCATCGAGAATGGTTTGAGAAAACATTATACTCTGGCAGACTACGGGTACTGTCGATATCATATTCACTGTAATTTAAAAGGTCCATTAGGAAAGAAGAACAAAGATGGTTTAAAGCTATTTGATCATCTTTCAAATGCCTACACGGTGAAGACTTTTCATAGGATTTTTAAGGAATTTGAGGACAGGTATCCCAATGGGGCTAGGTACATAAGTACTATTCCGAAGGAAAGGTGGGCAAGGGCTTTTTTCAAGACAAACCGTTACAATATAATGACGACAAATGGGACAGAGAGCGTTAACAACGTCCTACAACACACCAGAACACTACCCATCCTAGCATTGTTGAACGGAATGCAATCGAAGACTGCCGAGTGGCGGGGGAAACGACATACAGAGTTGAATGCTCTACAAAACTCTAGCAGTCCGCTCACTCCAGATGCGGAAGCCTACCTTCGTAGGCGGTACCCTATTGCTTTGAAGCTTTCGAGTATGCGTTTGGGCAATCATGAATTTCAAGTTCAAGGAGTTACATCGGATCATGTTGTGAACTTGCACCAAAAGACTTGCACCTGCCGCGTATTTGACCTGGACAAAATTCCTTGCGTTCATGCATTAACATGCTTGACGGATGATATCACGAGGGAACTGGAGATAAATGCGTACGACCTTTGTGATATTAGGTACACCAGAGGTCACGTCCACCTAGCATACGGAGAAATAATATATCCAGTACCGGCATATGAGGAGTGGTCTGCCAATGGTCTATCTCTCTAGCATGTAAAACCACCAAAAACGAAAAAGAAAAGGGGAGGCCACAAACAAAGCGCATTCCATCAGCGGGAGAGAAGAGAAGGACTTCCGATTTGACTTGCTTTGGATGTCATAACAAGGGACATACAATACGGACTTGCAGCAAAAATACACAAGAACAACCAGAAGCAGAAGAAAACACGCAAGAAACAGATTCTGATATCGAACCCGAAACACAGTCTGATAATGGAGAAGAAATTTAGTCGACCTTAAAATCGACCAGTCAACATTGGTCGACCTTAATAAATTTTTATTTTAAATCTATTCATCATTTTATTTTTTACTAATTTTAAACATCAAAGAAGAGTTCAAAACTAGCATTGAAAAGAAAATATAATGCATCTATATTAAAATATAAAAAAACAAATAATACATCTATAACAAGATTAAAAATAAATACACTTCTTTGTCGACTTTCTGGATGCAATATTTAAAATCGACCAGTCAACATTGGTCGACCGGAATAAGGGGTCGATCAAGAGTGAATTATTTTCTACTATTGTTCATATATTTTTTTTCATCTCCACATCTTTTGACTTTCTCACTAAAATAATATATGACGTTTTTCATATATGTTCAATAAAATAATTAATAAATTTTTATTTTAAATCTATTCATCATTTTCTTTTTTACTAATTTATAACATCAAAAAGAAAATATAATGCATCTACATATTGTAGTAACGGCACGTGTGATGACAAATACATATAGATTCATAGACACATGTCACGCGTGCATGTTAAACATTATTAAATCTTCATTATTCTACTATTGTTCATATTCCGTATATTCTTTCCAGATTTGATGTGACCGATGAGGGTATATCAACAGATAAAGTATGTGTATTAATGACGATGGCCCACACAGCTTAAATACTGCTTCATTAAAATATTTCAATAGTTGAAATATCAGATTTAAACAAACAATTATAACAATCGGGTCTACTTCCTAATCGACATTTTTGGCCGACTAAAGGTTTAGTCGATCAATATGAAAACGAAATGTCGACCCGAATAACACGCAATCAACTGTAATTTATTAAGGTCGATGGATATTTTATAAAGGTCGACCTGACCCTTCCAAAACAATCCATTTTGGTTTATGTATTTGAAAACAGGTCTACGATTGAGAAAACATCAATACAATTAAGAAAATATGACTGTAGCGTTTATACTAGAAATGATTGTAATCATACTAAAAATATATACAAAACAACCACCAAATATAAAAGCGTTAAATAGTTTTAATAATTGGTAAGCCTGGGTAGCATACGATGGCGAAAAGCATAAACAATGATTGTATTTTCTGCAATGAAGGTAAGCACAACCTTATCCCCAAGCCTTAACCCGTTGTCCTCCACAAAATTATGCCATCCTTTGGAGAGCCTGCAACCAATCTCCTTGACAGAGAGGGTGACTTCATTGGGATACATTGCCGGGCCATAAATCTTACTCCCTCCGTCCCACTCTTTTTGTCCACTTACCTTTTGGCACACCATCCAATGCATTTCTTTAATCCATTTTATCTTGTAATTTGTATATTAAAAAATTATAGAAATTATATATTAATAATCTATATGTTAAGACAAATCAAACAAGATCACACATGACTATATTTAGGCTTACACATTGAGAGAATTTGATGAGTCAAAGTGCTTAGATGAACAGTTCCAAAAGTTAAAAGTGGACAAAGAGAGTGGGACGGAGGTAGTAATTTTCATTGTGCCATCAGAAATTCCGTTGTCAGCGCAAAAAGACCTTGGCAACTCCTGAAACGAGACATTAAAAAACCTTAAATGATATTTCAATCGATTGGTATGTATTTAAAAAGAAAAAACATTCAAACAAACCAAATATGACTCCTTGGGGATAACATTGTGCGCCTCCAGTTTATGAACAAATGAACTTTCAATATCATCATCATCCTCTCCTGCAAAACAATAAAAAAATGAATCATTCAACAAAATATCTTTCATTTATGACTAAACTCGTGACTTATTCATATACATATATTCTTACCTGAATCATAATCTGGAAACATAATGGGGTAGGTCACCCAATTGTCTTTGCCAAAAACTGTAACCAATAAACAAAACTCCCCAATTTTTTTAAAATGTAGAACAAATTTTGGTTGCAGTTGGTGTGCAACGACAAAATCCTTCCATCCAGATTTGAATCGGTGTTTCCCATCATCACCAATGTAATGTTCGACCGGAAAGTATCCAATTCGAGTCAAGAGAAGCACTATCTTCTCGGAGGGGCTCAATACATCAGAGGGAATCACCTGTTCGATGATTTATTTTTTAAAAAACCCTTCTTTATAATATAAAGTGGATACAAATTATGTGATGCGTAGTTCCTAGATCTTACCAGGGTTTCAATGCAATCGGTTGACTCCCGCGGCATGCGGCAAGACCACTCTTGCGGAGAATTCCTTACACGACGCGAGGAAGAAGCCATCTCAACCTGTGTCTTACTTACACGGGTGCACACTGCACAGAAACCAGAAAATATGGTTTTAGAGTGATAGAGTTATTTTATCCGGCGGTGACCAAAGGTCGTGACCAGTCATCGAGAAGTCAAAGGTCATAACCAGTCATCGCGAAGTCACACCAATTGAATATTGAAAAATACCGAGTAATAAATCTTTGTACGCGGGAATAATAATTTCCAAAATTCTTTGGAACTAAAATAACTACCAATAACTGAAAAGTAGGGTCCACAAATAAACTAAACTAACTATAATAGTCACAAACAGTATTGACACTAGAGCCATTCAATGTCTAAAAAAAAGTAGGGTCCACAACTAAACTAAACTAACTGAAATAGTCACAATCAGTATTGACACAACCAGCCATTCAATGACTAAAAAGGTATGGCCCATGACCGAAGGAGACGTGTCCGCAACTAAACTAACCGCAATAGCCACAACCAGTCAGACACCCGAGCCTCTCGATGACAACTGACTACCCCATGACCGAAGGAGACGTGTCCGCAATTAAACTAACTGCAATAGCCACAACCAGTCAGACACCCGAGCCACTAGATGACCTCTGACTACCCATGACCAAAGAAGACGTGTCCGTAACTAAACTAATCGCAATAGCCACAATCAGTCACACACCCAAGCCACTAGATGACCTCTGACTACCCATGACCGAATAAGAGGTGTCCGCAACTAAACTAACCGCAATAGCCACAACCAGTCAGACACCCGAGCCTCTCGATGACAACTGACTACCCCATGACCGAAGGAGACATGTCCGCAATTAAACTAACTGCAATAGCCACAACCAGTCAGACACCCGAGCCACTAGATGACCTCTGACTACCCATGACCGAAGAAGACGTGTCCGCAACTAAACTAATCGCAATAGCCACAATCAGTCAAACACCCAAGCCTCTCGATGACAACTGACTACCCCATGACCGAAGAAGACGTGTCCGCAACTAAACTAACCACAATACCCACAACCGGTCAGACACCCGAGCCACTAGATGACCTCTGACTACCCATGACCGAATAAGAGGTGTCTGCAACTAAACTAACCGCAATAGCCACAACCAGTCAGGCACCCGAGCCTCTCGATGACAATTGACTACCCCATGACCGAAGGAGACGTGTCCGCAATTAAACTAACTGCAATAGCCACAACCAGTCAGACACCCGAGCCACTAGATGACCTCTGACTACCCATGACCGAAGAAGACGTGTCCGCAACTAAACTAATCGCAATAGCCACAATCAGTCAGACCTACCATGGAAGAGGCTTTAGCTCAAGTGGCGAATCAAAGAATATGCACATTCACACTACGGTGAATAGAAGTCTACATTTTGTGATGGACACACATAACGAGTTCCATTTGTGCTTTTGTTGTTTTACTTATTGTTGCCGAATGTTAAACAATGTACAACGAAGTTAATTTCTGTTCTGTTTCTTTAATTCATTTATATGATCATCTTTAGTATATTGGAATCAAGGTTGTTTTCATATATTCACGTTGATTGTTAAACAATTTGATACAGAGTACAACAAGACTCGTCGAATGTTAAATTTCATCACTTAATAATACAACATTACAATAGTTCTTACAATATCCGGATAAAAAAGTTTTAAAAGTTGACAAAGGGGGAAATTTATTCTGATCTTAATTCAAACCATTCCTCATCACTCTTCGTCACTCATATCAGAGGAAGATCCAGAATCAAGGTCACTCACTGATAATCCTAGGATTTTTGCCAAAGCTTCCACCCTCGCTTCCAAATTCTGTATGATTTCCATCCAATTTTGAGACCCGTTTTGGAGTTCTATTTCTTCTGTCTCCGGTACCCCCAACTTTTTCTCCATATCCTTCAATCTCTCCTTCAATGACTGAATTTTTTTCTCAATGTTTTTGGGGACATCATTTGCTTTGTTTTCCATATCGAAAATTGTTTGAGATGCGGGTGATTTACATTTCAATACGGAGTATTTCTGTATATATAAGCGTGCTTCACTCTCAGCCAGCATAAACATCCCGTGAACTTGGTCAAACTGTCAAAGTTTGAGAAATGTGCGATTTTTAACTTTATGCTGCATGTGAATAGGAAAAGAAAAAGTAAACATAAAGTAAACCGGGGGTACTTATTAAATTATTATGTCGACCTATTTGAATGTCGACGTATGTGGTCAACCTACTATATAGCAACGTTTCATATTATAATGTCGACATTTTTTATATAGGCCGAAGCATCGTTGATATTTCCGTCAAGGTTTTGGGAATTGTGCTGCTTTGTAAGTAAAGAATGCGAATTTAAATTATGTCGACCTATTAAATGTAGACCTATTACAATGTCGACATATATTTGGTATCGGTAAGTATTATTTTAAACAAATACTAATTTAATATTCCATATCCGTTAGTATTTTTTAAATTACAGAATGAGTTAAATACGTAATTAGGAATCGATGCGTCGATTTAAACTTTTCTCAGTTTACAATTTACAAAACGAGTTAAATACTGTACGTAATTAGGAAACGACGCCTATGTTTATCCGTCGACAACGTCGTTTCATTTATGGGCTTGATACTATAAATATGGGAATCACCAGCTAGAGTTTCATACTTTCATCCCTATCCATTTGTAAAGATCTGCAAAATGACGAGTTTTTGTGTTATCCTCTCCGATGATCTCGGTTTCAGAGAAAGATTGGTTTGAGATTTCATTCATTTTCTTGTGTTTCTTTTACTTTTAAATTATGTTATGTCTAATTAACTCAATCTTTTACTGATTCAGATGATCCCAGGTTACTTTAATAAGATTGCCGGTGGTCCTGAATACGCTGATGGCGATGTCATCAGGATTTGGGGCCCTCTTTCCGCAGACCTTGTTGAAGTGAAATTCGAAGTATGTGAGCAAGGAAACCTCTTTTTTGGGGAGGGCTGGGCCAGAATAGTTGAGGCCTATAATCTGGAGGAGATTCATATTCTTCATTTTCATTATGTAACGAACTTTGATTTTTCAATCAAAGTTTTTGGTCAAAATGGGCGTGCGGTGGAATACTAATATTTCCACCGAAGAATAATATGTACTCCCTATTATTTTTATTTTAATGAACTTTTTCCTCCTGCTCATCCATCCTTTATGATATTTTGATACTCCATGAGAAAAGATCTAATTTTTAACTTCATTCTTGGAAAAAGGTCCACAACTGAGCCTGAATATGACATAGAAATGGAAGAGATAGCCTCTTGCATTAATGAGGTAGGTCGACTTTAAAAATGTGGCCTTAAATTCTCAATGCTTAATGCGTTAGATTTCACAATAGACACATTTAATTATAATAGCACAAGATTTATATTTAGGATTTTTAAAAATTCTCTCTATATTTAAATATAATTTCGACATTTTAAATGTCGACCTGTTCTAATGTCGACAATATTTCTCCCTATTATTACTATTATTATTATTATTATTAGTATTGTTTTTAATAATATATTATTAAAGTTAATGCTGATAATGGTCCTTGTACAAAATTTAAATGTTATTGTTGAATGTGATTTTTTTATATTCATCGACGTACTACAATGTCGACATATGTGGTCAACCTACTATACAGCAACGTTTCCTTCGTCGTTTTATATTATAATATCGACATTTTTTATATAGACCGAAGATACGTTGATATTTTTGTCAAGGTTTTGGGAATTGTGCAGCCTTGAAATTAATGCATGCGAATTTTAATTATGTCGACCTATTAAATGTCGACCTATTACAATATCGACATTATTAATTTCGACATATTAATAAGCATTGTTTTCATTAATATTTTGTATTGGTTAGTATTATTTTAAACAAATATTAATTTAATATTCCATTTCCGTTAGTATTTTTAAATTACACAACGAGTTAAATACGTAATTAGGAAACGATGCGTCGTTTACTTTCCTCAGTTTTTAAATTACAAAACGAGTTAAATACTGTACATAATTAGGAAACGACGCATATGTTTATCCGTTGACGTTTTGGGAAACGTTGATATTTCCGTCAAGGTTTTGGGAATTGTGCAGCTTTGTAATTAATGCATGCGAATTGTAATTATGAGGACCTATTAAATGTTGACCTATTATAATGTCGACAAAATTAATTTCGACATTTATAAGCATTGTTTTCATACTTGACGGCGTCGTTTTATATTTGGTATCGTTTAGTATTATATTAAATACTAATTAGGAAACGATGCCTATGTTTATCTGTCGACGGCGTCGTTTCATTCATGGGCTTGAAACTATAAATATGAGAATCACCGGCTAGGGTTTCATGCTTTCATCCCTATCCATTTGTAAAGATCTGCAAAATGACAAGTTTTTGTGTTATCCTCTCCGGTGATCTCGGTTTCAGAGAAAGATTGGTTTGAGATTTCATTCATTTTCTTGTATTTCTTTTACTTTTAAATTATGTTATGTCTAATTAACTCAATCTTTTCAGGATTTGGGGCCCTCTTTCCGCAAACCTTGTTGAAGTGAAAATTGAACTATGTGAGCAAGGAAACATCTTTTTTGGGGAGGGCTGGGTCAGAATAGTTGAGGCCTATAATCTGGAGGAGATTCATATTCTTCTTTTTCATTATGTAACAGACTTTGATTTTTCTATCCAAGTTTTATGTCAAAATGGTAGAGGTTGACTCTTTCATGAATATGGTAGGTCGACTTCTCGTTTATGAATATAATCGACTACTTGTGTACTATGGTTGGTCGACTTGTCGTGAATGTTGCCTTAAATTTTAAACGTTAAAGTGATTCTCTTCAAATTAAGGTCAACCTTTGTGTATGATTGTGAAAGAGCTTGAATATGATAGAGGTTGACTATTATAGTATGTGGCCTCAAATTTTCAATGTTTAATGGGTTAGTTTTGACACAAAGACACATTTAAATACAATAGCACAAGATTTATATTTATGAATATTAAAAGTTCTCTCTACATATTGCATATGCGTATGAAGTTCTCAATTGGACAATGTCAAGTTCACTGAATCCACTAAGCACCGAAGGTTGCAAATTTTGAACACCAAGCTCAATGAACTTCAAAGCAAACACCCCACAGTCTGAATTTGTCTGTTGCGGCACCAAAGGACGTTCAACACTCCATTTCCCGGTCATGTCTCTGTGGTCGCCAGGAATACCTTGAAGATAATTTGATGCGTATTGGCACATCACAGGAAAAATTGTGAGCATTTTTGACAGTTCTTCTTCAAGTTTACTCATGCTTGTAATTCGTTGTAGGGAGTCAAACACCACCAGACACTTTCTATCAAATTCAGCTCTTATGGCGACCCAATGATCCTTTATGTTATGAACCCAATAAACACATGAAATATCCTTCCACGGTTTAGAGCATGAGTCCCATCTACCAAGAACTATTTCTGCGAGGCCGGTGTCCAGGATTGGAAATAGTTCAATAGTGGCATTGACCTCACCTAACATTTGAAAGCTCTCTAGGAGGACGGCATATGTGCTATCTTTCTTGTTATACATTTTCATGAAGTAGATCATAATTTCTTCCATATGCTGCGTATGAAATAAAAATAAGTTGTTAAATTTATAATACTAAGTTATTTGTATATACGGAGTAATACTAATATTAACTTATATTACCGTGGTCTCCAACCAGCCGCCGGATTCCATCAAGGAACTCCACCACTTCTTAACAATACCGTGGGACTCTCTCCTCTTTTCCATGATACACTGAACTTCTCTCCCATCAGCAATTGCCGACTGCATGAATTGATGGAAGGCCTCAAGTTGTTGGCTAGATGGGTTCCTTCGTTTGTTGAGTTGCTCTTCTTCGGCTTTATCCAGCTCATTTGATACATTACTATTAATAACCTTTACCTTTTTAAGTACATTGCTGAAGTAGGGGCTCGATATATGAATACTTCGTTTCTTCTCCCGGAGACCTCGACCCAATTCCTGAATGTTAAAAGTAATATGTCAAGGAAAAGTAAGTTTAATTCAGTAATACTCAAATTAAACCATACCCGTGCAGCAGCGACTTCATCCACATCTGTCAGTTCTCTCAATACGTCACCATCGGACTCAACTTTCTACTCAGAATTTATAAGGAATAAGCATTAGGCAAGATCACAAATGAAAATATCAGAATATAAGTTTATTACCTCATCAACATTGTTTTCAGTTGATTTACAGAATTCAAAAACATCATGGACAATTTTATCACTCATTGCCATCTCATCTTCATTGGCCTCTCCCTCAACTGCAAACTTTTCCTCTTCTTCTTCCTGACAATTGGAAACATAATGCTTTACTAAAGGTTCAAAACATAAGAACATACTTTGGCGACCATAAAAATCAACGAAACAAAAAAGATCGACGAATGGGGTCGACCAAGTTACCTGGATTGGTGGACACATATTCTTTACTTTAAATTGGTCAACCTCTTCTTCATCTTTCTCTTCAGGAATTCCTTCAAAACTGGAGAGCTTGACCATATTGTCTGCAATGGGCTCATCTTCTTCCTTCTCATCTCCTTCCTTCCCAACTTCTTCCTTCCCATCTTCTTTCCCATCTTTTTTTTCCTCTTCATTATGGTCAACCCCGTCAAAACTATAGGGGTCGACCTTATTTACTCCCACCGGCTCTTCTTCCTTCCCATCTTTAATAGCATCTTCATTATGGTCCACCCATTCAAAACAAGGGGGGTCGACCTTCTCATCTTCCTTCCCATCTTTTATTTCATCCTCTTCATTATGGTCCACCCCTTCATGTATAGAGTGGTCGACCTCATTCACTTCCACCGGCTCTTCTTTCTTCCCATCGTATTCCTTCGCTTCGTCAGTCCCTCCCTTTGAGGATGCAAGTAAGGTTAAGAGAATTCTTTTTTCTAGTGTCTGAAATTTTCTTTCCAAGAAATTTTCAACCTCCAGACATAGCGTCTTTTGAAGCTTAGAAAATTTACCATCAATGTAATCTTTCAGTGAATTAGGCAAGATTTGACTAGAATTTCCACTTAAAGATGAAGCCTTGATATTGGCTGTCCTTTCCAACAGAGGGCTCTATGTTTCCAACATAGGTCTGTGCTCAGCCTTTTCATGTGGGGTGCACGGCTTTGATACTTTTCTCCTCCTAAGGACATACTTTTTGGAGGGGACTTCTGACCCCTCACTTGAAGAGTGAACTTCATCTCTAGATGAATTCCTTCCTATAGGAACTTCATCTTCACTTGCTTGGGCCAGAAGTTGTTTTTTCATGCATAATTGAATATGCTTGTCACCACCTTGGATTCCCCTTACGAATTCTCCAAGAGTTGGATTGTAAACAGAAGGCAAGGAGGTCAGACTGGTGATCCAAGGGGCACGTATTTCACTTCCTTCTGGAAGAAGAATGCTCCTAACACTCTACAAAAGAAAGAGCATATTTAAAAAATGAGTGTAGATCATGAAGTCGACCTTCACATTAAAGACATCTTAAGTCGACCTTCACTTTAAAGATCATTAAGTCGACCTTGCTCTTTAAACTTTAGACCTTACCTTGGCAGCGTTTAGTGCATTGATTATGGCTTCGTGCGACGGCTTTTTTGAAATATTATTTTTCCAGAGACACATTCTCGGAAGTGCTTGATTTGTTTGCTCCATCTTCACTCCAAATGTCTCTCCAAAATCATTAATGCACTCAAATAGGAGAAACTACATTCAGCAATAAATGAAGCCCAATTTAGCCATCTCCTTATAGGAACTTTTAGTATCAATTTAAATTAATTTACTCACGGATGAGGGGAGGACAAAGCCATTGTATCGGAGGGTGTTTGATGTTTTCCCGCCTTTGACAAGCTTCTTTTTTCTGAAACTAAGTCCTTCCCCAAAGATTGGATACGGAGGGACTCCAGGAATGCCCATGTCCCCCATGGGAAAGACATGGAATCATCAGAGTTTGCAACAGTGGCAAGGATCCATTTCGGAACTGGGGCATCTTTTTTAGCATGACCAATTAAAACGAGAACAACAAACATCAATGTCGCCACCTTCACTATCCACTGGAGTGCATACTCTTTCTTCCCTTTATCGTCAAGTAGCTGGCACAATTTTGAGAACCTCTCGACAACTAAAGTGTAATATACCACACCCTTTGACCAGTTTTCTTTAACGAAAACAGGCAGTGAATCCTTATCATACTGCTCTTCGTATCCGGGAGCTAGTTGTGAACATTTGAGTCCAGTAATCAAGGAAAATTCCATTAGAGAGTATCTAATGGGAACTCCATTTACTACAAACCACATTTCAGAACCTTTTGCTCCTTTCACATTAGCCTCCCTAACCATCAACTGCCATAACATGGCTGGAGGGGGAACAAGTTGGACATCAAGGAAAGCACCAAAAGGAGAATCTCTCCTAAACACTTCTAGGATTTCCATATGATCGCACAACTTTTCTTTCATCAATTTTTGGAAGTCTTGCAGTGAAGACTTCACAGTCAGCTTCATATGTGGAAAGTCCTTTGAATTTACCTTCGTCTTTATCGCCGGAACCTATATAACGGCATATAATGTCAACGAATTTCATATGGAAAGATATGCAATTAGTGCGACCAAGAGGTCGACACTTATTTTAGTCGATCAATGAAGTCGATCAGACTAAAAATTCATAAACCATTGTCCATTGGTTATTTGGAGAGAGAATAATTCATTTAAAATCAAGTTTCTGACCTCGAGTGTTCCTTGTGTGGGCTTTGGGCTACCCCTGTGCTCTTTCATCCTCTCTTCCGCATGATACTCATCGTTTCCATTCTTGGAGGAAGACACAGAAGCATTCTTCGTCCTCATTGTAGAAATTCAAGGTTTTCTGAGATCGGTGACTTTGGATGTGTAGGGTTTCGATCAAGTTTTGCAGGTGTCGAAGAGGGGGGATAGAGCACACACAGATCGAAAACTCAATGGTCGCACGATGAAGGAAGATGTTTATGGAGGGTTTTTGTATAGTCTCTTCCGACGTCGTTTTGCCCATTCTCGGATTTTTTATTTAAATTTAAAGTTGAAACGCCGTTTAAGCTTTGTTAAATGGAATAACTTTTCATTTTCTTAGAAGCGCGTCGGTCATACACACTTGGACATTTCCGTCAATTCACCTTTACAGGGTAGTCCACCAAATACGAAACATTTACAGGGCATTTTGATAAATACTTCGAATCTAGAGTGGTTTGGATTGTAGCGACCCACATCGCTGGAGGATCAAATGAGATGCTGAAGGAATCTGTCCAAGCCAGTACGCGACAAGGGAAGTAATCTTCCTCGCTAAGTGACGAAGCAGCAAAAGGACGAAGGCCATCACCTCTCACCATCCGAGAACGTGCACCCACGTGAGTGCACATCGTTTTGTCCCCTGCAGCTCAGTATATATACCAGTTGTAACCCTCGAAGAAGGGGGTCCGAATTCATTATCTCTAAACTCCCTTGTAAAAGCACCCGTGCATTCTCTCATATTATTATCAATTAGGCTACAAGTGTTTCCACCTACAGCCTTACCGGTCATTTTGCGTGTTTTTACCTCCTTACTTTATTGAATGAAGTGAACGATTCTAGACCCGGTCTAGTAGAGTTTACTCGGTTAGATAATTTACACCATTGACTCAATCGACACAAAAGGGCAAAGATGCGACATCAAAGGTCATCAAGTTTAAAAGAGCAAATTGTTGTCACTAAAGAAGAAGAAAGTTACAATTAGGGGCCTGGATTGTTGTGGATAGAAGGAAATGTGCTTTTTCTCTTCTTGTTGTAGCTCCTATATATTAGATGCTGAGAATATGATAATAAACTATTCCCTCCGTCCCGCAAAAAAGTTTCCATTTTGAATAGTATTTAGTTAAATATTTACACGCTTTGACTACAAATTGTGAAAAAAGTATATTGAATTATAAAATAAATTTAATATAATTGGATTCATTTTAGGATCTAGTTTTGATATCTCAAATTTTGTTAGCATTTCTTTATTTAGATTATATTTAATTTATTGTCAAAGCGTGTAACTGTTTAACCAAAAATACATCAAAATGAGATTTTTTTGTGGGACGGAGGGAGTATTTTTTAGAAGATGCATTAGAGACCATTTTTTTGAACAGTAAATGACATATCTTCTACTCCGTCTGAAATTATTTTCCAGTATTTACCTTGTGCAGTAAAACAAAATATATTTTTGATATCTAATTAAATAATATATATATATATATATATATATATATATATATATATATATATATATATATATATATATATATATATATATATATATATATATATATATATAATATATATATATATATATATATATATATATATATATATATATATATATATATATATGATATATTAATTTGTACAAGATGAATTTTAAAAAATTATTTTGTATCAATGTATAATGCGGAATATGTTTTTATTTAGTTAGCAATCATAATTTATTAATTTTGACTAAAAAAATTAAAATTAAATAAATACTCTGAATTTTTTTTTGTGGTATTTAGACAATTAACTACCCTTGAACACAAGCTCGCGCCGACGGCCAACTATGGAGCCGACGAACCAAGCACTAACATCTACTCGATTCTCCGACCTTAAGCTTAAGACGCCGCTATCGGAAGCCGTTCTCGAGGCATTGAATAATGGAGGATTCGAGTTCTGCACGCCGGTTCAAGCGGCCACCATACCTCTGCTCTGCGACCACAAGGATGTCGCCGTCGACGCCGCCACCGGGTCCGGGAAAACACTAGCTTTTGTCGTCCCTGTGGTCGAGATTATACGACGATCTCCCCCTCCTAAATTTCACCAGGTCCAGCATTTATTTCGAGTAATTTTTAGTTTAATATTCATTTGTCCCTCCAAGTGTATTCACCACTCAATTTGGGCCGTGTAAGTTCATTTGATTCAAATTAGTCTCTATATATAAACAATGTGAATCAAGTTAGTCCTTTGAACTGAATTATCTCCTAAATTTCCTAGATATCACGTTAATTGAAGCAAGAGCAATGACCAGGTGTATTAGTTGTTGTGTCAGTTAACTTGTTACCTTAGAATTTTAGAAAGATAAATTTTGCATAATGAACTGATTTGATTCACATTTCTTAGTTACAAGGACTAATTTGACCAAATTGTTAACTCGAGGGTTGCTAATGAAGGTGTGCTCGTTTGAATTTTGAATGCAATGCAGAATTGATGAAAATCACCATACTTTTGTAACTATTTGATGAAAATATACAAATTTTTGCAATTGTTTGATGAAAATTATGATAAACTCCAAAAATTTTGCAATAAATTATTGATAAACTGCCTAAAGTATTGCCGTTTAATTTCCCCTGAAAATGATTTCCAAGGAGTATCAGCTAAATAGAGTGCAAAGTCTAAATTATCTTGAATAATGATCATGCAAAGTGGTAGCTGTATAAAACGCGAGCATGCGCTACTCATCCAAAATCTCACTATTCGGGTTCTTGCAGATAATGGGCATGATTATATCACCAACTAGGGAGTTATCATCACAGATATTTCATGTTGCTCAACCTTTCATTTCAACCCTGCCCAATGTTAAGCCAGTGCTTCTTGTTGGAGGAGTGGACGTGAAAATTGATTTGAATAAAATTGAAGAGGAAGGGGCGAATTTGTTGATTGGCACACCAGGCAGACTTTATGACATAATGGAACGTATGGACTTGTTAGACTTTCGGAATTTTGAGGTATGTTTTATCTAATGGCACCCTAGCAAATTCTGCTTTGTGAATATTGAAGGTTTTGGGGTTTACACGCCATGCTATTTAACTAAGGATATTGGATCATATGCATATATTCACCACGATTTCAAGTCTAAGACTCGTAGATGTTGTACTGTTGTGGTATTCGTAGTATTCAGCAAAAAAGATTTAGTTGGAAAATTATTGAAAGAGGTAGACATGTTTCCTTCCTTCTCTATTCTTTTCTTTATGGATGGGGGAAAACTTGAATTTATGCTCCGGCAGAGGCCAAGAGAGTTACAAAGCGACTTATATCTTGTCTCCTCTATACCCTTTTCAACAAGTGTATGTTTTTCCTACAGTTTGCTGTCCTTGATGCACTATGAATGCAAAACATTCTTTGTCTCCTCTATTCTTCTTCTCCATTGGTTCACGCTTTTCTTCCATTTTTGTTTGCTTCTTGGACTTTTGTTATATTGTGCTTTTGTTGTACTAGTTGTTCTTTGTGTTGCTTGAGCGGGGCGTCTCTTGGAAACAACCTCTCTACTTTTAGTAGGGGTAAGGTCTGCGTACACATACCTCCCCAGACCCTGCTATTGCGAGATTCTACTGGGTTGTTGTTGTATTCTTCTTCTCCTATTTTTCCTAAACCTAACAATGACTAAGAGATCAGTGCGAACCATAAATTTTGCTGTTTGTCCAGGTTTTAATTTTAGATGAAGCTGACAGGCTACTAGACATGGGATTCCAAAAGCAAATAAACTACATTATATCTCGCTTGCCAAAACTACGCCGAACAGGTCTATTTTCAGCTACTCAAACTGAGGCAGTTGAAGAGTTATCAAAGGCAGGATTAAGGAACCCGCAAAGGGTTGCAGTCAAGGTTGAAGCAAAATTGTCAAATGGTCCTACATCCTCTAGTCAACCTGCCTCTTCAAAAACACCTCTAGGCCTTCAGTTAGAGGTATATTAACTATCTATATTCCTTTTTAGAGCTAATACTTGAAATGGGGTTAATGGGCCATCGACCATACACTAATAATCAATTTGGTCCTCAAGAATCCAATGTGGGTTGTAGTTCTTCATTCATATTTTTTTCTAATTAAAGAAATATATTTTTCGTATGCTCATGGATAAATTAGGGTTATTAGGTCCAAATTACGAGGGTGAGGGCATAATCGAGTCTGAAATTGGGTCTAATTTTACTGAACGGACAAAAATACCATTCTCATTTAGAACCAAATATGTACAAGGGGTATATTGTGTCCACATTTCATAGTAGAGTCCAATAAAATAGTGGAGGATGCAGTTGAGTAGTAGTGAATAGCGATGGGTTAACTCCTCTTTTTGTACCGAGTGCTATATTTTCACCACACACTCTATAACCCCATTGTTTGATGTCTGTTTATGTGTGTAGTATCTTGAGTGTGAAGCAGACCAGAAACCATCACAGCTTGTCGATCTCCTAATTAAGAACAAGTCTAAAAAAGTGATAATGTATTCATTTTTTTAATGGTTTTTGTTTTTATCTACATCTTTACATACAAGGAAAGAGAGTTGCACTAATTACAATCGTCAATCTCATTATTCTTGCAGTTATTTTATGACTTGTGCATGTGTTGATTACTGGGGAGTTGTTCTTCCTCTTATTTCTTCTCTGAAAAAGCTACCCATAATACCTCTTCATGGAAAGATGAAGCAGGTATTCTTTTTAGTGAGCCAGGAATTTGGTACATCTCAGACATTGTTATGTAAAAGTATTATGTTTTTAAATATTTCTATGCCACAAATTTATATATGCTTCCTGTTCTGCTTTTTTACTGTAGTCTCTTAGGGAAAAAGCAATCTCATCAATTACATCTCTTTCCAGTGGTGTTCTCGTGTGCACTGATGTTGCAGCACGTGGCCTTGATATACCAGGTGTTGATTGTATCATACAAGTGAGTTTTGTTTCTTCTTTGTTAAGGATTACTTTTGAGCAAGCATAATACTAACTAGTATCTTTTTTTTCATGTTGCTATCGAGTTTTTTTAATCTGCTGTAGACTTGTAGTGTTTGATGTCCCACCGCGACATACTATTAATTGTTCTAAAATAACAAATGCCAGTTGATAGAACTCAAAACTGGCAGGGAGAATTAATGAAGGCAAGTCTTTTTCAAATTATGAAATCAGAATCTAAATTCATAAAATACTTAAGATGAAGGGAAATCTTTATTAGAATATGAGCAAGAATTTAGGTCCACTTACACATTATTTACTACTTAGTAACTAACATAAAATAAAACATCTGACCTGAATCTATTATAAATATTAATAACATAAAATAACAGCATATGTGGCACTCTATCACCAGTCCTCAAAGTCTTTAATTATTTCTGTTTTTTTAAAGTCTTTTGATAAACAATGGTTTTGAAAATAATCAAATATAAGAAAGTCATAAATTTTACCTCTATATTCCTTGGTGTCGGTGTATATCTCACCTTCCTGTGCCCATCTTTTGAGTGGAACTTAATGGGGTTGTTTGTTTGGTTTCATGGAAGTCATTTTATATACATAGTTCATTGTATCTCAATGTTATTAGCATCACTTTTTAAATGCAAGTTCATCCCAGTGAAACTACAACCTTTCAATTCTCTATCTGCAGTATGACCCACCTCAGGATCCAAATATGTTTGTTCACAGAGCAGGCAGAACAGCTAGGTTAGGGAGGCAAGGTCATGGTATCATATTGCTTTCACCAAAGGTATGTTTTTGTTTCTATTTTACACACTCAATTTAACTCAAACTTACTCTTTGAGCCAAGGGTATATCGGAAACAACCTCTCCGCTTCTCACCGGTGGATGTAAGGTCTGAGTGCATTGTTCCTTCCCAGACCCACTCTTAGGATTACACTGGGTCTGTTGTTGTTATCATAAAATCATTATTATTTAACTCAAAGTTAGTCTTATCTTTCATCCGTCAAAAGATCAGAAAGTTTTATATTCATGTCTTACACTTTGTTTGATTAGAGTGAAACTGGAAAGAAAGAAAGGGCAGAGAAATTGAGAACTCATCTTGATTGGTGAGAATTGAAATGCGAGAAAAAAAGCTTCCCCAATTTTTAACGATTTCTTCTGAGTTTATCTCCTACCAAACAAGACATAGAATCTACAAGAATTTTCTCATCTCCATCTATTTCTCACCCATTTCTCTCTCTTTTTCTTCCCTAAATCAACCAAAGGTTTCACATAATTGATAGGGGTTCATGTTCGCAGTGTTTGAACCATTTTAGCTTATACCTTTATCTTTTTGCCAATTTATGTTCATATGTTCTCTATTGATTAAGCATCTGGCTTGTATTTTTTGTAGGAGGAAGCATATGTTGAGTTCCTACGGATAAGAAGAGTTCCACTTGATGCAAGAGAATGTTCAACCGATGCTCCCGATGTTCTTCCTGAGGTGAGCATTAATCTTATAGCACCAGACTATTCCTTTATTGCATGCTGTTTTTGGTTTTTTTCTTTTATGCACTAAAAATTATTCTAAAAAAAGAATGATTAACAGATTTCCTAGAGTTTGAATGGTTTGTTTTAATTTGAATTTAAGTGAAGAGACAGAGAGCTTGTAGTATAAATAGTTTTGTAATGGAAATTATGATTAGTGCTCTCTTATCTATCTGTGTATTATAGCATAGATGGATAATAAATCTTTTTCTGAATTAAAATTCTCCCTCCGTCTTCAAAAATCAGTTTTGTTTGCTCAACGTATAACTTGTAATTTTTGGAGGTACAAGTGTAAAATGTCATAAATCATATTTAAATTTATAACCCTTCAAAAATATATTTATATTTATAAGATTTATTTGCAGGATTATCTAAATGTATCATGTATAAGTTTGGATCTTTTTTGGCAAAGTATTGGGAAGTTGGTTGGAAAATTAGCTTCATTTGATGAAAAAAATGAAACAAAGTTTTTTTCGCGCTAGGGCGGAAGGGTATTATATTTGGTCACAAAGAAGAACATTTCATCATTTTTTCTCATTAGCTCATACTCCATCCATCTCCAGATCAACTTTACATTATCCATTTTCGGATGTCTAAAAATCAACTTCAAATCTCTCCACTTTCCCTTTTAGGAAATAAATATGCGGACAACTCTATCTCTCTCTTTCATATAAATTTCAACCACACATTTTTCATCAATCACCATTCACTTTTCAACATTTTTCTTAAACTCCGTGAAGTCGAAGTGTCAAGCCATTCTGGAGACGGAGGAGTATGTATATGCAACTTAATGAAGCAAGTGGTTTATTTTTTAAAATTGTCCCTCTCCAGATACGGTTAGCAGCAAGAAAAGACCGTGATGTTATGGAAAAGGGAACCAAAGCATTCGTGTCTTATATCCGTGCTTATAAAGAGCACCACTGCTCGTATATCTTCCGGTAATGCAAATTTATAAAAAATAATCCTCATAAATTTTCATATAATGCCTCTTGCTCAAATGCTCAATACAATGCTTTCTGTAGATGGAAAGAGCTTGAGATTGGAAAGTTGGCGATGGGATATGGCCTGTTGCAGCTTCCTTCTGTGAAAGAGGTGAAGCATCACTCTCTTTCAACTGAGGGTTTCGTTCCAGTCCTCGATATAAACCTTGAGGAGATAAAGTACAAGTAAGGCATCTTGTATTTAGTTGTGCTCGCACATTAATCTACCGTTTCTAAATATCAATATGATTTGTTAGATCAAAATATGTCTTTTTATAAATACAAGAGAGCGTCATATAAATTATTTTTCCCCCACTTTTTACCTTCTTCACTTTCTTAATTCTCAATAGAGTAACTTCTGATCTGATATTCCAAGAATGGGTAATTAAGGACTGTTTAGGCATAGTACTTCTTCAAAATAAATTTCATGCATGCCAGTGGAAAACTTAAAAAAGTGTGGTGTGCAATAGATTAATATTGATGAGGTTCATGTGTGGAATAAGGTATACAGCCTTTTTTTTGGGTGCTATGGGTACTAAAGTTCATGCTTTAAGGGCTCGTTTGGAATATAGAAAATGTTGGGTTGAAAATGAGGGAGGAAGTTTGAGAGGATTTTTGGAATGGGATTAAAATTATGGGAAAATAAAAGATATGTTAAAGCTCAAGATTGTTCTTTATATAACTTTCTTTAGAGTTATTACATATTTCTGTTTTTAGAAGTGAATATTGTGGTTCTTTCCCCCTTTTTTGAGATGCAAACGCTCCCACCCGATATAAGAACCGTTTGTTGATGTCTAAATGGTTTGGATTTTCACAACCCTCCTAACTCCCAAATTGGGTGTTTTGATATCTCCCAAAACGGGTAGATATCAATTTGGAGATTTTGATATCTCCCTCAACCACCAAGTCCACCAGCCACCACCGCCAGCTACTCACCACCATCACCGGCTACCCCTTGCCTGCCACCAACAAGTATCATTTCAGATCTCTCAAAAAAAAATTCATTTCATATTCTGAAACTCATATACTCAATTTATTGTTTTTGTAGGAACAAAGCTCGCGAGAAGCAGAGGAAAAAGAACCTGGATGCGAAAAAGGCCGCAAAGCAACAAGAAGTGAAGAAGCCAAAGGCGAAAAACTCGAGTTCATCAAAAGCCGCCGATATGAAGAAGCAGACTGCAAAGAAGAGACGTGCTACTCAGTCGGTTGAAGACGACGAGGAGATGGCCAACGAATACCGCCTGCTAAGAAAGCTGAAAAAGGGCGCCATTGATGAATCCGAGTTCGCCAAGTTGACAGGAACCCAAGACTTGCTTTGAATAATTTCCCTTTTACTTCTGGTTTAGCTCAAAAGTGTGTTTTTGTAGCCATAGAATTAATATTAGCCCTCTTGTGATTTGTGAACACACTTCCAAAACTTTGGAGTTTAAAATATGAAATTATTATTTTGGTGTTTTCTCAATGTTTTACTCCTAAGTTCTAATAGATAGGTTTTTTATACACTTTCCTTAAATTTGCCAAAAACTAAAATGAGAATTATTTTTCGAAACTGAGAGAGTATACATGATGAAAGAATAAAAATCATTTGGCAATATGTGTATTGGAATTTTTTTTGTTATATCTTTTTTGAGGGATTATTATGGAGTGTTATATTTATAATTTGAGTGTTGTTAAATTCATCTCAAATATGTTTAGCTCTAAAGTTTGTTTTTTAGTCATCCTCTTGTGAACATACTTCCAACTTCCAAAACTTTGTGTTTAAAATTACGAAAGTCCTATTGTGATATTTTTTCAATGTTTTTTACTTTTAACTCGGTAGATTTTTTAATAAATTTTCCTTAAATTTGCCAAAGATTAAAATAAGAATTATTTTTTGAGATGGATGGAGTATGATGGATGAATAAATAAATATTATTTGGCAATATTTGTTTTAAAAATATATTTATTATTTTTTTATGGGATCATTATGGAGTATTATATCTATAATTTTTGTTAATGCTGGAGTACATTTAAAAGAATTTATTAGTAAAAAAAGAATAACACGAAAAAATGAAACACCCAATTAATAAAGAGTGAGGGAAGTAACTTGTAGGTAAAGTAATGATTAGGTCCTTTAATGTACACTCTTTGTTCCAAAATACTCCCTCCGTCCCAAATTATTTGTCACATTTCTATTACCGAGGCAAAATATCAAGTTTTTTCAATTCATTTTATTTACATATTGGTAAAAAAATAAAAAATAAAAATTTCATATCAAAAACTATATGAAAAGTTCTTCGAAATAAGATGTGTCAAGAATATTTTATTTTATCAAATAATCAATGAAAACGTAGAAATAAACAAAAGTACCGCGACTGTTGAAAAAACAAATGTGGCAAATAATTTGGGACGAAGGAAGTAAATTTTAAAATTTTTCTATTCTTGAGCTCTCATTTCTTCATTTTCTAAATAAGACAAAAACATGTTCGGGAGTAATTCACAAAAGTAATTTTTGGGACGGATGAAAGATTAAACTCATTAAAGTTGGGTTTTGGGCTGCTTTGACACGTTGCCATTGGGCCATTCAACAGCTATAGGCCCAAGAAGACCGCAATTCGCGCGCGTTTGGGAGCTGCAGAAAACGACGTCGCATTCACTTGCTCCCCTTCCAGAGCAACCGGAGCATTTCTTGATTCTTTCAATGTCATCTTTGAAACTTGAAAGCCGGCGTTGATTTGGTTCTCAGGAGAGAAGAAATGAAGAAATCCGATACAATTGCAGTTTTACTTGCAATACTTTTCGCCGAATTTAGCCTTTATGCGATCGGAGAAGATGCATTTGATGTTCGGAAACAGCTCTCCACTGTATCTAGGCACGTTTCTGTTCCATTTTTAAGTTTTAACACGCGATTTATTACATTTGAATGCATTTCATATGAGTTTTCTGTATGTTTTCTGCTCAGTTATTCTCTGTGCGTGTTTTGTTTTTGTAAATTTGCTCTTGTCTGACGGCATACTGTGTCTAGATTTTGTTTTTTGGTTGGATGGATTTTGATTTTTGGATAAATCATCAATTCGTGCTTAGATTCATTTTTTTTTCACTTTTCGGATTGGTGCAGATATGGTGCTGTGAAGGATATACTATCAGGCGAATTGGCTGTGGCTTCAGAGATCCCCGATCAATGTACCCCAATTCACTTAAATCTCGTGGTAATTTTGAACTGCAATCTGATTTTGTCCATGCATGCAAAATATAATGTTATTTTAGAAGGGATTAATAGTTTTTGTGGCCTTAGAATTTGATTTATGAGTTTACTTTATGTATATTTAGATTGAACTTGTCTAGAAGGATTCATTTGATGACCATATACTATGGTTTGTCATTTTCCGTATAGTGCTCTTAGTTCAAGATGCAGTTATATTGTATGCATCTGAATGATTCTAGTGGAAAATGGTGTCAGCTTTTCGATTTCTGTGGTGCAGTTTTTTTAACATATGTAAAAACTGTACACACTATTTATTCTGTAAACTGACTTATTCAACTGGAAAACCTTCTAATACAGTTGATACTTGAGAGATAAAGCTTAATGAATTTCAAGATTGGCATTTTGATGTTGCAATCTAAATCTTGTAATGGGATTTCAATTCATTGTCATTTCATGATACTTTACATGCAAGTTAATGTAACCTATGATGGTGGCGGTTCTGAAATTCTATATCATCATTGCTTTGGCGGTTTTGAAATTCTATATCATCATTGCTTTGTAAGAAGGTTGCGGGTTAAGGGCGTCCATTGTTAAAAAAAATCATCATGTTTTTCCCCATATATATATAATTTTGGCTAATGTTAAACAATTACTTGCCATGATAATAATTAAGACACCTACTAGCTGAGATTAATTTTAGACAATTCAACCCCAACTAATTAGGATTAGGGGTTGTAGTGGTGGTGATGTGATGGCATTTGCTGTCAAAAGTTAAAATATGCATGGTAAGATTCAGCTCATTCCACATATCTATCTCATATATTCATGTGAGAAAAAAAGTGTTTCTAATTTCTATGAGGGGAAGGACAACTTATCTAAGAGATAATTTTTAAAGTGATTATACTATATCTTATTTTAAGGTTCAGTGAGATTTGTGTTTAATAAACAGCATAACTATGTTGATAGGCTAGGCATGGCACTCGTGCTCCAACGAAGAAAAAGATAATGGAGTTAGATGCCTTATCCAGCCACCTAGAAGTCCTTGTGAAAGATGCAAAAGAGAAAAGGAAATCGTTGGAGAAAGTTCCTGCATGGATGCGTGTATGGAAGTCTCCGTGGAAGGGGAAACGCACAGGTGGAGAACTTATTGCTGAAGGGGAAGATGAGCTATATAATCTTGGGATAAGAATCAGAGGATATTTTCCAGATCTCTTTAAGGAGGAATATCATCCAGATGTTTATACAATTAAGGCATCTCAGGTTGGTGGTTTGACCGTTTAATCACTTGGTATTTTTGGGTTCATAACAATAGGCTTGAAGTCTGGAAGGCTTTAACTCATGCATTATTACTACTTCATTATATTTTAAATGATCACTGGTTTTTCTGCCCTGACCCTTCCATGCTTTATTCTTTGGCTGACCTGAGTGGATAGGGCTATCAATATGTTTACTGGTTTACTACGGAGTACTATACAATTCTCTCATTGAATCATTGTTTATCATGAACATGTATGTAGAAGATGTTTCCTTAAAACATACTTGCAGTTATTTCCCCTTCAAAATACGGTCTAATGTTTCTGGTTACATACTCTTTTCTTCAAGCGATCTTATACTTGCATTAATGAAAGGAAGTTTTTTTAGGTCCCTCGGGCATCAGCTAGTGCTGTGGCCTTTGGCATGGGCCTTTTTAGTGCAAGAGGGAAGCTTGGGCCAGGCAAGAATCGAGCATTTGCAGTTAGCAGTGAAAGCCGTGCAAGTGACATAATTCTGAGATTTCATGATTGTTGTCAAAGCTATAAGGTAAATCTGTAAATTGTATTTTGAGAATTACCCTGATTGGCATGTAGTGAGTGAGATGTATTATGACTATGATGATACCTAGGTCGAGGTCTTTCATCTGAAGATTAGATTTAGCATTCAGTTTAGATATTTTACATAAATCACATTTGATATCTAGTGTTCTGAGTGGTCACATACTCAAATAAAAAATACTCTGTAGCTATTTTCCTGTCACTCCCTAGGTGAATGGTCACCAAGCTGGACACTGCTGTTTTGATTTTAATTTTCTACTTATTCTTAATAAAGTCTTCAAGTTCCTTTTATCCAGGAATTCAGAAAGAGCCAACAACCTACTCTTGACAAGCTCAAGGAGCCCGTCTTGAATGAAATTAATAAGGATTTTATAAAGAAGTATGGGCTTAACTTCACTAGGCAAGATATATCTTCTTTATGGTTTCTCTGTAAGCAGGTCAGTGATCTATCATTGGTGTTAAATATGTTATCAAGTGAAATAGTGAATAATCGAAGGCAGTGCTTTCTCTTATTCTGAAGTATTATTCAATTTTTTTGGCAGGAAGCATCATTATTGAACATAACTGGTCAAGCTTGCAGTTTATTCAGTCCGTCTGAGGTACTTTGTAATAGCTCTTTGGCGATGTACTGTCCTTCTTCCTTGTTGGTTTACTCGTGCCTGAAACCCTCCCCTTCTTGGAAAAAAATAAAGAAAAATCAGAAAATTTGGACCATGCTGTTTCCATGGAATCAGTCTCCACTCAAGAGTGGAATCAGATTCCTACCTCCCCCCTGAGAATAGTTTCCCTTCTCCAAGAACAAAATAATCACAATTAAGTACGGAGTACTTATTTGTTGGTCAAATGTGATCCCAAACTGTAGATTCTATTTCCTCCCAATTAATTTCCATGGATAACAGTTTTCTTCCTTCATTTACCCATAGGACTTTCATCATTAGATAGATAGATGTGTTAAGCTCATCAATGTTTTTTTGGATAGTCAATATGCAATGCCTTGCTGTGAATTCTTATTCAGTTAATCATTCTTGAACTATATTTCTCTGATTCATTGACCAGCTTATTTCTTAGGTTTCTCTGTTGGAGTGGACTGATGACTTGGAGCTGTTCATAATAAAAGGCTATGGTAATTCATTGAACTATAGAATGGGAGTTCCGTTGCTTGAAGATGTAATTCAATCTATGGAACAGGCAATCAAGGCTAAAGAAGGTAACATTATCCATGGAAGGCTTTGATTTTTGTGGCCACATGCCATGGAAAATTGATATTGTAAAATGAATATGTGCTGATGTTAATTTTTTGTCTTTAAAAAGAGAAGTCTGATTGTCTATGAGTCAAGTGGCAACCATAGAGGGGCATTAGCTGTAATTGCACATACTTTTGTACTTTTAAACCTAGAGCTTGACTAATACTCTGTGATAAGCTTTGTGAACTGTATAATAATAATACAAGTAACAACAACAACAACAACAACAACAACAACAACAACAATAATAATAATAATAATAATCTCTCCATCCTAAAATGCTCTTTGTGTTTACTATTTATAGGGTCAAATTTTATCTTTCATCATATATTTTCACTGATCATTTGTTAAAATAACATAATCAAACTGTCACTTGTTTTGTATAACTTTTGATGTACTTATTAAATACTTCGTATATAGATTTTATTTTTTTAATTTTACCACAGTATTGATATAAATTGATTTGAAAATAACTCCATTTAGGCACTGTAGCAGTAATGGTATTGCATAAGAAAAACAACTACTAGTCTACTACTAAGGATATTTTATCTTAATGGTATGTTTTCTAAGCATGTTACAAACTTGATATTTTTAAAAGGAAACATGCTACATTCCCAGCTAGATTGTGTTATGGTTTAGTTGAACTGAAAAGATGGTATCAAGTCTTATTCTTAATTGAAAAAAAGCTTCCACTCTAACTCTCTTGTGTTTTTCAAATCTTCTTGTTCTTGATTTTTCATTAGAAGGACATCCCCAAGGAAGTTATGAAACTGCAAGGCTACGTTTTGCTCATGCAGAAACCTTGCTTCCCTTTTCATGTTTGATCGGACTATTTCTTAAAGAATCTGGTGAGTAATCTTACTCTCTATATGCAATCTTGACTTCTGCTCACTTTGTTTTTCTGAATCATAATTTCTGGTACCAAATGTTCCAGAATTTGATAGGATTCAGAAAGAAGAA
Organism: Cuscuta australis; assembly: GCA_003260385.1. Lineage (NCBI taxonomy): Eukaryota > Viridiplantae > Streptophyta > Magnoliopsida > Solanales > Convolvulaceae > Cuscuta > Cuscuta australis. The sequence continues at coordinate 1,178,837 of NQVE01000005.1, read as the reverse complement.
GTATTACAACTCCCTCCCAAGCCTCCTCAAAAGAGAAATTGGCGGGGCAGTGTAGTCGCACCTTTTGCCGGAAACAACATGCTAGTACTCTACAGTTGTTCTGCACAGGAATCAAGCAAGTACTATGTACATGTGTTGCACAATGAGCATCCAATTCCAATGCCGGTAAGGTTCTTTATGAATTATGATCAATGCCTAAGGGTCTGTTTGGAACTTGGAAAATGCTAGGTGAAGAATACAGGGAGAAAATAGATGGGAAATTTGGATGGAAGTAAAAGTTGAATGAAAATATATTGGGTGAAGTCAATAAATTGATTTTTTATGTTTGTTCACACATTTCATGCATTTTTTATAGTGTATAGTTAATAGTCACTTCATTGTCATCATTATCAACATATTAATCCTAACTACTTGGGGTGGGTGGTATTAATTTTTGGTGCCAATTAATTGATAAAATAGTTTAAAGTTTAAAAATTCATGCAAAAAGAATAGGGGGAATGTTTTATGGTAGATCCATTCCAACCTTCATAAATAGTTATAATTAGATAAAGTTCTAAAACTACCATCAATCCCATCAACTATTTCTACATGCATACAAAATATCACCATACAATGATGAGTTAATTGAGTTGTGATATTTGCTATTGTGATGTACATTACACAATTAATATAAAGACAAAGAAATCAAAGTACATGTAAACTTTTAAAACTTTTGAATTTATTCTAACATAAATTGGATATAATTGCATATTTGCCAAGGCAAAAGTAAAAATTTAAAAACATTTTGCAATTTTCATTTCCCTACCATTTTCTGTTTCCCAACAATAGCCTAAGTGTTCATTGAACTATCTTGGGTTTGGAGTTGTGTCATTGATAAATCTCATCAACTAAATCAATATAATACTCACTCCATCCCATGAAGAATTTCACTAATGTTTTCACTATGCTTTTTAAGAGTATTTTTTTTCCAGATTTTCATTTCGGTAGCCATGACTACGTCCTTTAATCCCTTGACTTGTTCCAATTTCCAAAGAGGAAGGAATGAGAAATAGGGAAGAGAATCTCGGAGGGGGAGAAAATAGAAGAGTTTTGAAATGTATAATTTTTTTGGCTCAATGAGTGATAATATCTCTGTTGTTGTGATTACAGATATAGTAATCTATTTGCATAACAATAATAACATAGAACAATTTTGATAAAGATTGTGCAAATGAAATTAAGAGAAATATAACTTCTCCAAAACCCCAAGTCGGGGGAGTAAGAGATAAGGAGCTTGAAGGAATCTATACTCCATAGCTCCTCCACTTTCATCCTCTTCCCTCTTAATATTTCCAAACCAAAAGCACAACATTCCTCCCCTAGGTTCATCTCATTTTATTGGCACTATAAGTTTGATGGCACCTTATCCAAGTAGTTGGGATTAAGCTGGTGTTATGATGAATTCATGAAGATTATATTTCTGTTATACGAAGTATTAAAAAACTAACATATCTGAATTTATGCAAAAGAAAATTAAAAAGTTGATTTCTTTCGTATTCTCCGAGGTACAACAGAGACTTTGAAGACGTTTCTGTAGCATTTAATTCTCCTTGCCAACCAATTTTTGCATTCCGAACATACCCTTAGAATTTAAAACTGGTTTTTCGGTGCAGGGTTGCAATGGATCTGCTTTTTGCCCTTTTGAAGTATTTAAGGTAAAGTTCTTGAAATTTTATTCAGCATCTATAAAGACTTCATCATATGATAAATCTTGCTCTTGTTTTGCCACAGAACCGAATAGCCGCTCCTCACATGAAGCTTGACTACAATACCCTTTGCTATGTGATCCCTAGTGATGTTGTGACGCCAAGCGTGTGGTCAAGAGCGTTTGCGTGGCTTTTCTCACCAAGGACCGCTCCCACGCCATCCCCGAAGGTTGAACTATAGGTTTTTTTCTGAAACGTTTGTGTAAGTTAATTACCCACGCCATCTATTTTGATTGCTCTCTGTGTCGGCCTAATGACAAGAAACCCAAAACTTTTCCTCGAATTTGCGATCCCGTCCTAAGCTTTAAAAATGACCAAATTTGTCATGATTTGGGCTCTCGAGTGTATATTTCGGTGTCAAGAAATTGCACTCATGCCCAAATCATTGCAAAATAAATCGACGGTTTTTGAAGTCTTTGGACAGAATCGCAAGTTTATGGTGAAGTTTTGGCTTCTTTTTTTTTGCATACTTTCAGTTGCTGCCTGGTAGCTGAACCTAACCATCCGATCTTCTGGTGGGATTTATAAAAAAAATGAAAGTGAAACTTGAGGATGGGAACAGAAACAACTAACCTGTTTTTGTTGAAAGAACTAACTAACCTGGTTTTGTTGGGAATATTATCAGATTTTTAAGCTCTAAAATTGGTAATGGATATTATGGAGTTTTGTTGTTCTTGTTGTTGCCACTATAATTGTTTTTTAGCTGTATTCTTAAGTACTCTCTCCGTCCCAAAATTATATTTGCAATTGCTCCGTGCTATGTCATCTCTTTCTTTTTGTATAACTCTAATTTGAGATTTTTATAAAATGGTTGTCTTTGCTATAAGAAAAAGACTAAAGTAAGTGTAAAAGTATAAAAAATATATCAAAATAGAAGTTATATATTTTTATTTCTGAAATAAGAATTAAAATGCATATATAGTGTCAATCATGACCATATAAATTATTAAAAAGTATTGTGAAATGTATATGTACAGTATCATATTGTCACAGTGTAAACTTCTATTTGAAAATAAAAATATAGAATTTTTATTTTGGTATTTTTTCTAATATTGTATTCCTATTTAGTTCTATTTAGGTGATTTCTTGATTGATATCTTGTACTTAGAGGAATCACTCCAAGTAATATTGTATTCCTATTTAGTTCTATTTATTCCTATATATATATGTTTTTCTTATTTTTTTCTTTTCATTTTTACTCTCTTTTTCGGGCAACCTAATTTCCCTACTTCCCCTCTCCTTATTTCTCCTCCCCACTTTAATCCTTCCATTCACTTTACACATGTCACCTAAGAGTTTCCTTCCTCTTTCTCAACTACTAGGGATGATCTTACTACAATACCAAGTATTAGCAACTATAGTGAAATCAAATGTAGAAAGCTTGTGAGGTGGCACAGTAAGCAAATGTTGAAAGTGCTAAGGGATAGACTCGAGTTCGATTTTTGACAATTACGCTGTGAGACAACTATGCTAAGCGTAGTCCTTGCAAGTGTCAGGCGCAGACTCTACTTGCCACCAATCTGCGATAAAATCTAATTTACTTCCTTTCAGTGACCGTCACTCCATCAGGTCAAATCTGAGAGGTCCCTCGGGATGAGTTTCATCTTTTTTTTAATAAAGTCACATAAAAATGTGATACATTTATGGACAACAAGGGCCTAGAAGGATCAACAACGCAAGAGAGGCGTCCATTACAAGTTGCGACACCAAATTTGATAAATTTTAAATGTTATCAATAAAAATTACAATTGCATGTTGATATAAAAATAATCTTGTTATATTTATCTCGCATAAAATTTAAAACACTTAATGTATATGTTTGTATTGATATGCCATGGAGTTTATATTTCATTGGTGAAAAATCAATACACATTACAGTTTTTATTAAAGTACAAGAAGTCCAAAATAGATACTTACATTCAGATAACATTAATGACTATTTGGTGTCCTTTACCCCAAATTACCCTTAACTTTCCTGCAAAACATTAACAGAGGTAGTGTTTGGCAGAAACTCTAGCTAATGCTTTCCTATGTACTTGAAAAAAAAATGGCTAATAAAAATTTTAAAATGCTAATTACCCAAAAAAAATCAAACAAACTAGGAAAAGATACCTCAAAGTACAGTTGAGTTGCAAGTTATAAGCCGTACAGTCTAAAACTACAAAATGGTAACTCCATGAAGGAGATGCAGTAAAAAAGGTTTGGCCTGCCCTGTAATTCTGTAAAAGCTTCCACAGTAAAAAAAAATGTTAACAATTCAAGTAGTCTTCCCAGCCATCTTTTTCTAGCCTCTCTGCTTTAACCAAGACCTCATCCCGTCGGTCTTCTAAATATTGAGCCATTCTACAACGTTCAGAACGCTCGAGTAAGTCCTTGCAATTCGCAATAGATACATACTAGTACTTCACACGAGATTAAAAAACGAGGGGGGGGGGGGGGTAACTTTCAATTCCGGTTCCCCAGACTCCGGTCATAGAACTCCAGAGTTTTTAGTTAATATTTCCTCTGTTCCACAAAGAACTTCATACCTTTATTCAGATGTTCCATAATCTTTTCGGGATGAAGGGAGTATATTATAACATTATCTAGATCCCAGAGTCCAGTTAAAATTAAGACATAATTTTTCGGGCCTGACTCCATGAAAAAACAAATCATTTTACATAAATTTCAGTTTGATAATACCTTGCTTGAAGTTTGATGTCACTAATCCCTAATAACCTCACTGCTAGCAGACCGGCATTTGTCGCATTGTTTATTGCAACGGTTGCAACCGGGACACCTCTTGGCATCTGCATAAGCGTATACACAAAGTTGACGCCACTAGCACACGGGGATAACACCAAGGTTGACACCACTAGCACACAGACAGCCATTGTCAGTGGCGGTGTCATCCTTGGCATCATCGGTCCCAAAAAAACTTGCAATTATCTTGTAAGAGCTACATTACATCTTAGAATATAAAACTTGGACTTAATGAGCTTAAAAGTTGATACCTGAACTATGGATAATAGAGAGTCCATTCCATCTAAAGCAGAAGCTCGAACTGGAACTCCAATGACTGGTAATGGAGTCAATGCAGCAACCATACCTGATCAATCCAAAATGTGCCTCCATAAATTAAAAAAAGGCCCTCCGACTATCAACGAAATCAGTTTTGTTAAAGCATTACTGACCGGGCAAGTGGGCCGCACCCCCAGCGCCAGCGATTATTACATGAATGCCACGTTCAATTGCAGATGTAGCATAAGAATACATCATTTCGGGTGTCCTATGTGCCGACACTATTCTTACCTTCAATTCATTTTTAAATAAGTCATTAACGGCATAACAATGACAAGGAGTATATAGAGAGTGTTTGGAAGTGATTTTGTTATCTGATTTTTCAACCTTTTCGACAGAGAAGTAATAGTTGGATTATGCGTCTAAGATTAACACTTCTCCAAAAGCAAAACTAATCCCAAACTCCAGAAAAATGAAATAAAAACAATGTGATGGTTTATGAAGATCACCTCGGCAGGCACATCAAACTCTTTGAGTATCTTTGCAGCATCTTTCATAACAGGAAGATCGGAATCAGAACCCATTATGATCCCGACACGTGGCACAACTGCATGAAGAAGTAAATTAATAAATAAATATAATCATCATCAAATATAAAAAAATTTAAAAACTGCTAGAGGTTAGACGAACAAGGGGGGACCATTTTTGAGGATGGGAGAAAGCAGAAGGTGAGAGGCAACGAGAATAACTGACCACAAGGCGGCGGGCCATCCCCAGCATTTTCTACTAGAGCGGATTGTAGCCTTGCTTCCACGATTCCCATTGAGGGCCCCACAAAGGTAATGTGACCCATCTTTCTTTGTTTTCTTATTTCTACAGCCATTCCAAAAAAAATCAGATCTCTTTTGATTTTTCAAAAGTATGTATGAATAATATTATCTCCGTCCCAAACTATTTGTCTAGTGACTTTTTTGAGTCAAAATAGACTCACTTTGATCATCAATTAAATAAAATTTATATTGCATATTAGTACAAAAATGGTTTTATCAGATTTATCTTGCATAAATTTTCAAAATAGTAAATTAATCAAGGACTGTCGTTATTCAACTAACCTGGTTTGTCATACCAATGGATAGAAGCTCCTGGAATTTCTAGTGCCCTTCCAATGAGCTGATGTGCTAGGGCAAAACCTGGTTCTCCCTACATTGAAAAATCAAAACTTTAGAAACACAAACTTGTTCTTTCTGAACTATCAATAACAAAAAGATAACCACAAGTTTGCATTACATTTTTAATGCTTTGATTACAAAATATATTCAAAAGAAAGAGCAGGACATGCAAATAATGTAGTAACTGACTTTTTTCACTTAAATTTATTTTACACTACAAAGAAACTTCACTTTCCTTTTCCCGCCCCTCCCAAAAAAACTTCACTTTCTTTTTAAAGAAAGGAATGAGTGGCTCACAACTCATCTCTCTCCTCCAAACAAATTCTAACCATAAAGCTTTCACTTTTCAACACTTTTCTTAAACTCCGTGAAAGTCAAACAAAGAAGTTTTTTACGGGACAGGGGAGGAGGGGCAGAGTATAAATTCAGCCTTCAAAACACTTGTCGTGCTCCATTGATCTATGCACTAAATGTACATCAAAATATTGATGGAACGATTGGTATTGTAAGCCAGTGAATAGAAATCCCATCAGGGTCCACTTAGTAAGAGCTATTTGGATGAAATTGCTGAGTTTGCTGAATTTTCCAAAAGGAAAAGCATTTGCTAACATCCACTTCAGCCAAAAGAGAACGAAAAAAGCAAGAATAAGATGGAATTGGGTACCAAATAAGACCTTACTTTTTCCCAGCATTTAATGCATAAAAGGCATAAAAATTGCAACTAACCTCATCTTCACCTAATATATTGTACATGATAGCAGCGGGTGTTTTCATTGATGGATCACCAAGTGGGAGCCCCACCACAGCTCGTAAATGCTGCTCGTATTGTGAAGTAAAGCAAGCCTCAATAGTATGGTGTCCACTATTATGTGGTCTTGGAGCCACTTCGTTAAGTAAAATCTGGGCAAAACGAATAATGCAATAATAGAGACAGTTGTCATGCTTTGAGATTGAAACAGGTTATGAAAAGTCATAAACAAAAATCCCTTTAAAGTAAAATTAAAAAAAAAATAACAATAAATAAAATTGGCCAACTTAGGCAACCTGATCATCCTCTGTCAAAAACAGCTCAACAGCAAAAACACCAGCGCCATCTAATGAATTTACAGCTTTGCATGCAACATCAGTTGCAAGGTTCATAACCTTCCATGACACATTAGCAGGTGACTTTACAATGTGACAAATGTTTTCCCTGCAAACAACAAATTCATAAGGAACAAGGATACAGAAATGTTAATCACGGCATAAGTTTGTGATTATCTATGAGAAAACCATGCACAACATTTAGTAGGTCAAGAGTGTATTGCCTGTGGATGGTTTCAACAACAGGATAAGAAATGATAGACCCATCCCTTCCTCTTGCAACAATGACAGAGAGCTCCTGAAATAAGATAGAATTGATAGATTACTCACCCTTTGAAGTACAAATAGAAATTAATAAAAAAAACTTTGGATAGCATCCATCATGAACAATATACTCACTTGACCGGGCACATTTATTGTGTTTTATGCAGAGGGCCACATTTTGTTAGAATGAAAGTGGAACCTTTTTATGGGATAGAGGTGTTAGCCTTGAAACAATATATGAGCTAAATGTGCTAACACCTCCCGTCTAATGGGATACATGAACAAGAATATATAAACAAGAATCTATTATGAATTGGTTCTCAACAAAAATCTATGTACTTATGTACGTAGAATATAGGTAGAATTAAATATAAGACTGTGATTTAATATGCCTATATTCACAAGCTCATATGCACTCACAAAAATGTTTAAAACTGTCTTATAAACATCATTAAATGTCTAAAAGGTTTTAAACACAAACAAAAAAGGATTTGGCCAAACTTTAAACACGTTTTGAAAAGTTGCAGAATGAGCCTGTAACGGTATGCACTACTGGCTAACGGTAATACACTACCGTGTTGGTACCTACCGTTACCGTGTTAAGCTTGGCTTCATAAACCTACCGGCCTGAATTGGCTTGTAACGGTAAATGCACTACTGCCAAGGAGTAATGCACTATCGGCTAACGGTAATTCAATACCGTCCCAAGTCCCAACAGTCTGTTTTTCAAATTTGCTGATTTCCATTTTAATCAACTAAATTACCTCAAATCAGCTTTGAACGGTCACTAGTATTGACTTTTGATATTCAACTATAAATAGGGTTATAATCCTTTATTTTAATAATCAACCCAAGCTCCCAAATTTCATATTTGATATTTTAAGTGTATTCATGTTCTTGTTCCTAAATCTTCATATTTTGGATAGTTAGAACCTTGATTTTGTTTTGATTTCTAAACACACACTAAGGTTGTGATTATACGTATACACTCACATTCATAGGTTGATCTTGTATTGTTTTAGAGAGTTTAATCTCTTTTCTTCACCGGCCTAGATTGATTGTTATCACTTTATCATAGGCAAAGGTGTAGAACTTATTTTCTGTGTTCTTCATACACATTTGATCAAGTTATAATTGTTAAAGATAGCCGAGGAATCCTTGGGCGAACTGTCGAGGATAGTGGTAGAAATCCTTGTGTAAAGGTTCAAATATAGCCTTGAAATCCTTGGGGCAAAAGGTTGAAGATAGCCTTCAAATCTTCATCGTAAGCGGTTCGAGATAGCCATTGTGAAGTCTCGGGGTGAATCCTATTGGCAAGGGTTGTTTGCCAAATCTAGTAAGGTGCTTTGACGGAGTTCGAGACCGAGACTTAATGGATTCGAAAATCATTAAGGACGAGCCTTGAGTAGGGAGTTATCGAACCATATATATAATTGGTGTAATTTACTTTACGCTTTTAATTCTGCATTTTATTCATTGCTTCCGCATTTACCGACACCAATTTTATTAAACCTCAAAATTTTGATTAAAACACAGGGACTAAGTATATGTTATGACCCAAGAAGCGTCAAAGGCTGTTTAACAAAAACTAAACGGAGGTGAATTAATTCAAGGTCGGATTGGGGTTTTATTAAGATCTAGAACCCCCAAGGGTTTAAGTTTACTTGAGAGCCCAAAAATCCATGTTTGTTCGGTAAATTTTTACATGCATTATTCCTTCACAAAATTGACTTGTATCTAAATAAGTCAAGTTCTAGCCTACTAAAATAGCTAAATCGCCAACAGAAAACAACTAAAATATTCTGCCAATGCAAATCTTTACTCCTAATTAGTAAGGTAGTCCTCCTTATTTATTGGCCTTCCATGCAAGAATAGTTATTGCTAAAATATTTATCAGTGAAAGATTCCTTAGCTAAAATTTGAGTATTGGTGGGATTGCTTTATTCTTTGCTTTTCTTTTTTTTCCCCTCAGTATACACTATAAACCAAGTTCCCAAAATAGAGGGATTGGTTTCTTGAATAATGTAACTAGTTTCCTACTTAAAGGACCCTAGGCAAATTTGACTTGATGGGATAATTAGTTCCCTATTTTTAGGACCCTAGACGAATGTAATTTGATGGGCTAATCTTTCATTGTATGATATTCAAGTGGAATTGTTGATTCTTGACGTTAAGTTCAATATAAAGTTTAGTAGAGTAGATTGATGGCATAATTATATACTAACCTTCACAAATGGCGCCCACTTTTCAACATATAAACCATGACCATATCCTCCAAGAGCTGCAAATTGGAATCTTTTTTATGCTTTTATTATATTTAACATTAGAGAATTGAGCATAAAGAGTGCCCCTCCCATGAATGCACGCCTAACGTGTGCCCATATTATCATAAGACATAAGCATATTGAAAAAATAAATGAAGACCAACAATGAAAGCATTTTAGATTTGGGATTTCTAATTGTCATGAACAAACTTCCATCATAGATATTTGTTTTGTATATCTTTTATTTGCTCAAATGTAATATACTATCATGTGTGAGGGAGAGCCGGAAAAAAAATCTTATATTCCCATCTCTACAAGATTTTACCGAGCACCTACCTACACTATAATAGAGCACACTTTATTTTCCTTTTCTTATTTGTCTCTGATTATAGTATTGCGTGTTTTAATAACTTTTATACAATGATGACAAAGTTCAAATGACAAAGGTCACTTACATGCAAACTCAAGATCTTTTTGTTCATTTTGTCTCATTTATATCTGAAATTGAAAGTACATTACCATTAACTGCAGCAGAAAGATCCTCTTCACTTTTAGTTACAGCATTGCCACGCCCATCATAAGCCAGCCTCCTGCTCTTCACCATAAGTGGATACCCAAAGACGTCACCCGCTCTTTTAGCACTTTCAAAAGAATCTATCTGTTTCACCAAAGACAAAAATGAATAATTTATTCATTCTTTACTTCTTTCAATTTCAATGCATTCATCACTAAAAAACATAGGAAGTTTGTTGAATATTACCCATCTATCAAAATATGATTCATACTAACCTGCATAAAGTTAGAAAGTGGAATTGCATGCCTTGAAAAGTGGACCTTCTGAAGATATTTGTCCTGTTATGATGAAGTGCAATGGAGTACGAGTCAGAACGAAGCCACTAACCCCATACAAGTGCTGAACCCAAAAGTAAGTGCATTTATATATTTGAGCAAGCATATGAATATAGATACAAAAATGGGGTCATTCTTATCATAGTTCATGTCTATAATTATATCTAAAACCCTCCTAAGGAGAAGTTGTGGAATGGCTAGAGATGCTAGGCAATGACAAAATGTCAGAAATTTTAATAAATCACACAAACAAAATAATTGAAAGAGTTATACATGATCCATAATTACGAACATCCTTTGTCTAGAAAAAAGAAAACCTGAATTATTCGGATTGTAGAAGCTTTAGGTTCACAATCCACACCTTGTTGCTCCAGTTTCTCAATTGTGTCAGCATCAACATGCTCAATCTCGATAGTTAACACATCACACCTTAGTTGAAATATGAACTCATTAAGTAAGAAAGAGTGAGTTTTTTTAAGTAAGAAAGAGTAAGTTAAACATGCAAAGAGTAAGTTAAACCATGTGAACCAAACCTTTTCCCAAATTCTTCAACGGTGGCGCTATCATTGTAGCTTCCCACTACATGATGATGAGCCAATGAACTTGCAGGACAATTTTCCATTGGGTCCAAGATAATAACTTTGATAGCCATCTGTGAAGCTGCTTGGCACAACATACGACCAAGTTGTCCTCCTCCTAAAACACCAACAACAATTTCAGATAGTCCATTAACCGGCGAACTGCCATTGGTCCTGCATTAATGATAAAATTATAAGAAACATTTAATAAAACCATAAAAGCCTCTCATTGTAAAGAAATTCATGCATCAAAAGTTATAATTTAATAGTTCAAGATACACATTGTTCTGCCTAAAAAAAGATACACATCGGTCTTGAAGGAGCAAAATTTTAACACAGAAGGTTAGTCATTTAACGATGCCCTAAAAATGAAACTAGAATAATTACTATCAACAGTTTGTCACCTAAACGGGATTACCCAAAGCCTAGATGAGACGAGATTAGTAGAATTTTTAGAACATTGTTAGTAATTAGGGGTAAGGTTTGCGTACAAACACCCTCCCTCCCAGAGCATGCTTTTTAGAAACATGATTACCAAATGGTGAACAACATAAAGATTGTCAGCAATACAAGCCAAGCTAGGAAGCCTTTGTTGATTAATTCATTAAGTCATCGCGTCTAATGTCCTCATTAATCCATCTTGAGACATCAAAAGGTAAAGAAATTCTAAGTTTCAAAAGGGAAACCGAAAAAAGAAAAAGGAGCAAGATTAGTTTTTCTTTTTTTAAACAGACACCAAATGAAACTGGAAATAGCCAGGTTACCTGTCAGACTTTTCTTGAGCTCTTAAAGAAGCTTTGCAGGGCAAAACGGTGGCGCGGGATTGAAATTCTTTGGAGAACATCCTAGAAGAAGACAACAGATGCTTGTGGGAATGTTGGTTCTTGGAGATGAAAGCACCTCCTCCAAAGATGGCGCTTTTACCAGAAGCTGAGCTGTTTCTGAAATGGTAAATTGGAGTCTGAATTTTGCTTAGTCCCAACATTCCCAAATTCCCTCCCTAGGAATCCAATTTTGAAATCTGAAACAAAATGGTTTGGTGAAAAAAAAGAACTCAAATTAGGGTCATAATTGTTTCTAGAAAAATCAAAGTACTCCGTATCAAAATTTGACTAGGCCACTGGAGACAGAGACACTACTGCTATTGTAGACGGAGAGACGCCGCCGCTTCAGACTGAGCTGCCGTCGTTGCTACAGGAGACTGAGCCGCCTCCTCTGCTGCAGTTGCTGCTAGAGACTGATTCGCCGCCGCCGCCGCCGTTTCTGTAGCCTGCTAGAGACTGGTTGCGGCATGGCTAAGGCTATGTTTGGATGGGATTGATGGAGCTAAATTTGGGCAGAATTTCGTTCAATTTATTACTTATTCTTATTATAATCAGATCAGAGATCTGACAAAACCACATCATATCAGAAAACACTTTATTTATAACTGCAATCAAACCAGGTCAGACCAGATCAGATCTTTAAAAAATCAAATCAGATCTTATGAACAGAACGCAACCGTAATAGGTTGAAAAATTGCGTTAGGATATTTATTAGGTAATGTAAGGTGGGCAAAATAATAAAATTACTTAAAAACCCTTGTGCATGTTATGTACTTTACTCCGTATTAGTTTGTGATATTCATCTCAATATAAATCATAACAAAGTGACATCCGTCAAATCATAATTGACCTTTGACATAAAATTATATAGTATTCTAATTACATGAAATTATATTTTGCTAACTTTATATAAGATAAATCTAATAAATTATTTTTACATCAATTTCAAACATTCTTTTTATTTAATTTATAGAAAAAGTTTTAAATTTTAAATGTAAAATTCAAAAGTGAATAAATACTCAAGAAGAAAGTAGTAAGTAACATGTCATTTTATATAAATAGAATAATCAAAATTTAGAAGTCAATTACTATCTGGCCTCGTTTGATACACGGAATTCAAACTATGAAATTAGAATTGAGGACTTCAATTCCAATTCTGGTATTTGGTAGCACAAAAATTATGTGGATTTGAAATTGACAGTGCAAAAAATGAATTGGAATTGGTGAATTCAATTCTATAGAATTGAATCACATGGAATTTCAATTCCAATTCAATTCCAATTCCATCAATTCTGTATAGGGGTGGGCGTGAAATTCGTTCTCGTTGGACCGTTCTAAAAAATCCCGTATCCGTTTTGTAATTGTACCGATATATTGGGACACATTTTTTTTTGGTCCCGAACCCGTTTCGTCCCAATATCAAATGGGACATGAGCGGGACAGTTTATATTTATACCGATCCGTCCCGTTTTTCACGTTTCATCTACTCTACTAATATATAATACTAATTCTAGTCCAAAATCCAAATACACTCATTCTTTAATTAATTAGTTATTTAATTAAATTAACTTTATGAGCTTGAAATTTATTTGGACCCGTTCCACTCATTGTTTTTTGTTGGATGGCTAGATGTTTCTTTTTATTGAATGAAATTTCACCATCTTCCCCTTCTTATATTTGCGATTAGGACAAAGTAGGACGACCCGAATCCGCCCCGTTTTATTCCGATCCCGAATTTTATGGGATAAACCAGGATGAGATTGTAATTCGAACCGTCCCGGACCGTTTATATATAATGGGACAAGACGTGGGACAATCTAAAACCAGACCATCCCGATCCGTGCCCACCCCTAATTCTGTATACCAAACGGACCCTCTACAAATTCAAACAACACATATTATAAATTCCTAAATTCAATAAACATCAAATTTTATTAATACCACCAATAGCTCCAAGAAATTGCAAAAAAAGGATGTGAAACAGAATTAAAAAAAACAGCAATAAACAGCCATCTTCAACTGCAAAAAAACAGTAAAAAAACATAAAACGTGTCCAAACAGTTTATAAAACAGCGAAAAAACATTTAAAAAATAGAGAAAAACATGATATTTCAATAAATAGCAAAATAAAGCAAAAAAACAGAAAAAAAAAAGAAAAAAACAACAAATTATAGCAAAAAAACATAATATTTCGATAAATATAAAAAAACAGCAAAAAAACATACCTGGAATCCGCCGGAAGAGAGAAGGGAGTTGATGGAGGAGAGAAGAATCGCCGGAGGAGAGAAGGATCCTCGCCGGAGGATGGGGATGGCTGGGCAAGAACGGAAACAAAAAATTGAAGAAGGGGAGAAGGGCAACAGGGAAACCAACCTGAAACTCTAAGAAATGGTAGTGAAAGAGAATCCCCCCTTCAAATCTAGTCCTTCACTTGTGGAAATAGGTTTGAAATTTGAAGCTCGAAGCTTCAAACCTCAATTTTTTATATACAATAATTCAAAAAATAAAAAAAAATTACATTCAATAAAAAATTACATTAATATAATACGATTTGAATAATAACAACATAAATAAAAAAATTACATTAATATAATTAGACTTGAAGACATTAATAATTATTCAAGCGACTAAAAATATTTTTCGTTGGCCTTGTTGCCACTATTGATAACAAAAAATGAAGCTCTTTTTTCATCGTTGAATGATGATATCATTTTTTGAATACTTTGTAAAGATAATTAAAAAAAAATAATATATTTTAGAGGAATTATGGAGATGATGAGAATGTGTTTGTTGTGTTAAAAATAAGGTGTATTTATAGTATTGAAAATAATTTTTTGAGTAAATTCATAAAAGGTCCCCAGTTCTAGGTCATTTTACATATTTAGTTCTTACATACGAAGTATCAAATATTACTAATTTAGTCTCCAATTATTAGATTCATTTCCATGAATAGTCTTTTGTTAACATTTTTGTTAAGAACGTGGATAAAATTGTAAATTCAAACTCATTTCTCTCCTCAATTTGGCTTCCTCCCTCCCCTCGCACACCTTTCCCAAACTTGTCGCTGAGTTTGAAGCTTTGAACCCAAAATTGAAATCATTACTCTTCTCTTAATTATTTGTCGAACTGGTGGAAATCAAATTTTAATGTTTATTTTCTTTGCAATTTCTTGAAACTAACCGATTACACTCATCCATAAAGCTTATTGGTTTTGATTTTAGGTTTCACTAGGAAGACTAATAATTGAGAGAGGAGTGACCATTTTAGTTTTGGGTTTAAAACTTCAAACTCAGCAAGAAGTATGAATATATAATTTTATCCATGTTCTTAACAAAAACTTTAACAAAGGACCATTCGTGAAAAATGATATAATAATAGAGAACTAAATTAGTAATATTTGATATGTATGGACTAAATATGTAAAACGACCTATAACTGGAGACATTTTATGGAATTACTCTAATTTTTTTTAAATTAATGGCCAACGGTCTAAATTATGGCCTTTGGTGGAGCGAGAAAAAGCGAGAGACATTGCGTCAAACCTTTAACGCAGACTTTGTAACATCCGGATGACGGTAAAGGAGGACGATGTTTAACGCCCTCCGTGCATTAGAACACCCTTAACGCTTGTGGCCGTTAGCACCATTTCCGGTGGTCTAAGAATAGTTGTAGAGTAAGTCCGCTATCATTTTCTTACATCACTTTATTTGAGGCATCTACGGTACTTCTTTCATAAAAGTAATGGTTCCTATCCTCTCTAATTTTCTCCTTATAACCCCCACTAATACACCAAAAAGCCATGATACCATATAACACTGAATTGGTGAGTCTTACTCTTCCAAGATATTTTGTTGCCCAGCAAATAATTTGTGTAAGACTCCGTTCTTGTAACACCCAAACTCGCATAACCTTTGTTACTACATCAATACCCACACACAGTATTTTAGAAACAACAATTTAAAAAAGATCTATATTACAAATAACATCATCAAAAATATTTTCAAAACATTATCAAACATTATCGGAGATTTCATAAGAGTACAGAAGCTTATGTAAACAAAAATCAATTCGTTCAAAATTCTTCTTAACTGATCATTACTTTGAGCACATATACGTACATCTCATCTATATTGCTGCTTCTCGAAAAACATTCCATCTTTAACATAAATCATACTTGCATGTAGCAAATAAAACATATTGCACGCTCAGCAGTTAAGCTAAGGAAGATATCTAATGCGTCGAACATACACGCAATAGAATCTCAATTCACAACCAAATCGAATGGTACCATGCAAGCAAGATGCAATTGGAATCATTCATCCTCACCCAGTTATTATTTGCTTAACTTTTCATTATCATTTCATCAAGTTATTAACATATAAACACAATTGTTTTATCCATTTATTTGATATCATAATCAACATTTTCAAAGATTCTTAATTCGTCATAGGTTAAGACATTTTAATATTCAATATTCATTAAATACCACTTATGATATTATCCCCAATACTCTAGTTTAAGACCAAATTAATAATAAGACTCTAACATTATTTCTAGTTTATGACCAAATTAATAATAAGACTAAAATTATTTCTAGTTTAAGACCAAATTAATAATAAGACTCTTAGACAATTCATATTCTAAGGTAAAATGATTAACCATGTTCTTAGACTAATCTAGTCTAAGGAAAAATGAATAACTAGACTCTTAAACTGTAATTAGTTTAATGCAAAATGAATAACTAGCCTTTAAAATTGTAATTAGCTTAAGGCAACCATGACTCCCAAATGATAACCGGACATCATATCCGCAAGGCGTAACTAGATTGGTCATATGGGTCTACTTTAGAGTTCTTCTATATAGCATTTGTTTACTCAATATCATCATCAACATCAATTCATAATAGTATTTTCATCATTATCATTACAATGTTCAATAATCCTAAATATGCAATACCATAATAGCAAATAACGGTCTAGCATCGAGTGTTGACACTTTAGCTTATCGTTACACAACATACAAAGTATCAAAATGCATCCTTGATAAAAATACAGGTTTGTGGGAAAAACATTTAGATCAGACTTTACATGTGTCAGTACGAGGGTACCGGCCACGGTACTTAGTACCGTCCAGACGGTAGCTCGTCTGGTGTCAGGTACCACCAGGGCCTGTGGCGGTAGCCAGCTACCCTGCCTACCATACAGGTGGTAACTCTGTACTTTCTAGGTGGTATCAAAGTATCGTTTCTGCATGAGTTTTTGTAAAGTGTCGCTTCAACATCGGTCTAAATTTCCAAAACACTATTTTAAGCTTCTAAACATCATTTTAACTTTATCAAAATGTTCTCTAACATCCATAGACCGTTTTTTCATAATTATCAAAGCTTTAACTGCAATTTAAAGGTTTGTGATTTTTGATTCATCAAAAATATATTTTCTACATTTATGGCACATAAGTCAACCAAATGAAGATTTAAGAACGTAGAATCGATCTATATGCTTAATCTAATCATTAGATTTATCTAGGGTCTCTTCTTGAGATTAAATGAAGAATTTTGAAATTTCCCAGTGAAACTTCCGGCAAAGACTACAGCCAACTTCATCGATCTCAAACTTTTCGGGGAGCACTACAACAATCTCCATACTCTAAGGAATACAAAGGAAGAAGAATGAAGTGAAAAGAGATGGGATGAAGCGAAGCGATCGACCAA
Organism: Cuscuta australis; assembly: GCA_003260385.1. Taxonomy (NCBI): domain Eukaryota; kingdom Viridiplantae; phylum Streptophyta; class Magnoliopsida; order Solanales; family Convolvulaceae; genus Cuscuta; species Cuscuta australis. The sequence continues at coordinate 1,161,351 of NQVE01000005.1, read as the reverse complement.
GAGCGATATGGGGTGACTTTCTACGCCTTTCACTAATTGCGACTAAAATGATCCTAACAAGGATACATTTTTTGTCTAACTTTCTTCAAATTAAAATCTGATTGTACCGTTGCGATTAGACAATTAAAATCTACGCAAATATATATCTTTTTCAGTTTTATACGAAATACTTCTTCTGACGTCATATTTTTGGATGTTTGACTTTGATAAAGTCAAAATTGATTTAATTAATTTTTTATTCAAAAGATTCTCATATGCAATTCATATTATTTAATCTAATGACTTATTTCAATACTAAAACATTGTAACTTTCCCAATTTAGTATCATACGGAGTATATTTTTATTTACCAATGTTGTTCTATTCAAAAAGTCTATTTCATCATGTACCAATTTAATTAAAGTGCAACAAGAATCCAAAAAACTACCAAAAAAGGAAAAAAGAAAAAAAACTAAAGCTACCCTGAGGTAAGAGCAATATATACCTTATAACTCAAGATTTGATGTTGGCTACCCTTAACATTAGGGATATCCGAGCCGATCGCAAGTGTTCTTGACCCAAATTTTGTGAAAGGACTAACCTAAGTATCAAAAATCAAAGTAAATTCAGAAGACTATTCACATTACCAAATCCTTTTCCTCCGGTTGGTGCTTTATGAACTTTAGAGAGCAAAGAGGGGAAGAGTCTTCAATTTTGTAGGCCCAGGTGGAATCAGCGTCTACTGCCACGTGGCATTTTCACAACGAGGTTATCGTTGGGATGACTGTTAGAGAGAGAGAGAGAGAGAAAGAGAGTGCCGAGGATTTAAACCTTTGCCAAGTTAGAATCAGCCAGTGAAGAGTGGAGGTCTTCTCGGGATTGGGATCTCCTGCTTTGAAGTCGTTGTTGGCTTCTGTGTGGGGGCCGGAAAGAACCCATAGTGTCACTACTACCAAACTGCATTTGTCCAACCAAACAACCAGATGAACTACTATGTGATACGCCGCTAGATGATGGGTACACTGAAGAAAGGCCTTCGCCCAGCTGCACCCCTTTGCCCCCAAAACCATATCCACTTCGCTGAGTAGACGCTATTGTTGGACTCAGTGGTAATTTCTCTCTCCCATCCCCTGAAACACAAGCAATGGTTTGTGATTTTGTGCCAAGGAGGATGGTTTAGGGAGCAATGAGTTATATGAAAAGCAAAATGAGTAAAGGAACATGCAAATATGCTTCTAAACAATTCACAGAAATTTCATTCCCAAAAGCAATCCAAAGAAACACTCTGAACCCATTGGTGGTCTTTTGGAAACAGCCTATCTATTTCCAAGTAGTGGTAAGGTTTGCGTACACTCACCCCCTCCCCGGATCCTAAGTTTGTGTGGGGTTTTACAGGGTTTGTTGTAGAAGCACTATAAACTCACTATTGCATCTTCACATTTGAAGCATGTTTGCCTCGAGTCTGACAGGAAAAAGGAGGAACAGGTTGGCGTGTCTTTAATTAAAAACATAGTGGCAGGAAGAACCACGTTCTACAGATTCTTTTCTCTATCTATGAAGGTAGAAGAGGTTGGTGGTTGTGGTTGTGGGGTTAGAGGTGTGGATTTTTTAAATTGGTGAAACTTTATTGGTGAAGATTAAAAAATGCAGCAATGAAAGAGGCAGAATATGTAACTATGACTTGTTGGACCTGCTATATTTGTTACAATATGTAACTGGGTTTCCGTTCAGCTATACCAATCAATGACCCTACAAGATTACACCACGACTTTGGCTTAAATGACGTAAAAATTAGTCACAAAAACAAGTCCTGAAGCTCATGACAAAAGGTACCCATATTTCCAATGTTGAAACCTTTAACTACCCCCCTGTGTTTCTTTAACTTTTTACTTATCAATTTAAGAGTTGTAACTTCATCAAACAGGACTTTTTTTGTGTAGTAAAAAAACTGACTTATCAACCTCATCAGCTGGATTTTTTACTGGGAATTTAACTAAAGTTTAGTGCATGGTGTACTCCACTGTTATATAGGATGACATAACCATAAAGCATAGTATATTCATAAATATCAATTGATAAGGACACTGATCAGAGGGCGGTAAGTAAGCAATTACCTGTATTGATAGGACTCCAACGCTGGAACCTGAAGGGATTAGGCATAATAGATGCAATTGAGGCATTATTATGCCTGAAAAGGGGAAGATAGGGCTTCCCGAAGAACTTGGGAATCAAGTTTCCAATACATAACAACGCACAAAAAATAACAAACAAAGAAGCAACCAAACCAACCAATGGAAGAATCGTTTTGATCTTTGCCCGGAATAACTCATATCTCTGAGAATCGATCTTATTCGAGACTTCCTTTCCAGCTTCAAATAATGCAACTCCAAGTGCCCATGTGGTTCTTCCAGAATCGATACTTATATTACCATCTCTAACATTCAACCCTTCTCGCAATAGAAATGCAATATACGGTGCCCTGAAACAATACTGTTCTATAAAAGGTTGGGGTGCAACACTTTTCTTTGCGCTAGCCCAATTTTTCTTGCAAAATTTTTTCCCCTTCTGTAAAACAACATCTAAGGTTGCATCCGAAGTCAAATTGAAAAAACGGTACACCACAAAAAAACCAGACATCGCATAAAACTGTCCACTTGGATGTGGACGCCTCCCTTCAAAAGACCCCTCAGATGAATTGACAACAATATTTGCAATCGAGCTGCACTCATCCCATTTTGGAGCTCCAATGAGCTGAATGGAGACTCCGTGCTTTCCTCCTGGCGGAAAGAAAATAGGGAGGAAATAGAGAGAGAAATTAGATGGAAATACAATTGGGGGGAAATTTAAATATAGATTTTAACTCAATAAATTTATACTCGCTAGATGTTAACCTTCTCCCGTATGTTTATTTATATAATTACAAATAAGCTTAAGAAACTTAGAGAAGCATAAATTTTTTTTAAAAAAATGAACATTTGTGTGTCATTTACCTATGTAATTTCCTAAGGTAAAATCAAGTATAAAAAAATTACTTTCCTAGGCAGTTTCTTTCATTTCCCTATAAATTTCCAAGATCCTAAAATACCTTTAGTAAACTCTTTTCTTGCACCACTAGGAGAATTCTCACTTTCGGGAGATGTAGAAACACAGCTGTAACAAACATATTTCTCCTTGTAACCAGACTGCAAACAAGGATGTTTGACCTCAACATTTCCACTAACCAAATCTGCATTGTTAACCTTAGGATACTTCTTCCTGAGAAGATAAGCCACAGACTTGTCAAAAGCATCATTAAGGCCATATCCCGGCAAGGAATATGCAGTGAGTTGATAGTTGAGATGGCCAATTCTCAGATTTAACCTAGTTGATGCATAATTGTTGGAACTCTCCTCATTACTCTCAAAAGTAACCTGAAGTGATGAGCCCCCCAGGTCAAGTGCACCAAATGTTTCCTTTTTGGGTTTAGTTGTCCCTAATACACCGGCATTATAATTCAAAGCTATCCATCCAAAATAAGCTTCATCTTCCCCGCTGATGATTTTCACCCACTCTCTCTTGCACAAGAATGGTGAGCTTCTTAAAAGGGACCAAGAGTTGTCAAGAATCCATTTAGAATCTGAATCAGGTAGCCTACGGACCCCAGCCGTGGCATAAAGAAATAAGGAAGTAGTTTTATGAGCATTCTTAGGGATTTGATTCTCTGCCCACTGAATTAGTGGCTTAATTGCCCTATTCAAGCCAGATATGTTGTGGACCAACTTGTCAAGGCCCGGTCCCGTTTCCATTCGGTTATAAGCCCTTCCACTGAGGGATTTTGACTTTATCTGGAAACCTTCCGGCATTGATTTCAATAAAATAGGTAGACCTTTATCGTTATTGTGGTCAAAGGACGCTTGGTATACATAAATACGGGTCCCAGTGCTGCCGCAATCAAGAACAACATAGAACCTCGATCCACCTTCTGACAACTTGAAGTAATAAGGTATTGAAACACACAAAACAGAAGCAACCACCAGAAAACAGAAAATCATACAAGATATCAGCAACTTCTTCCGTTTAGAATGGTTTCTTGGAGATCCCTTCTCCTTTGAAAAACTTGATCCGGCATTTTCTCTGACAAAGAAGGTTGCTTGCTTTGATTTATTTGATAGTCTTTCCGTTTCGGGGTTCAGATGGTCATATTCTGCATTGTTCTGCTGATATGCAGAAAAATCTTGAAGGGAGGAGGTGGGTCGCAACTTGTTCTTCCGCCCTGCACTGGGAACTGATCCCGACAATGGTGGAATACCAGGTGATACATAGGGGGAAGTAGGGGTCTTTTGGGTCGAGAAACTAGCCACTAATGCAGTAAAAGATTTTGAAATTCCGCTGAGCACCATATTTGCAGAATAATATTCAAAATATGCAAATTGATGCTTTGTCGGAGAGGGCTGCTCCCTGTGTTTCACATGTATGATCAAATCTCTTCACAATATACATTTGAATTTGTGGTGATGAAAGAGGCCTGCAAAAATCATCAAAGCTACTATTAAACGACATAGAAGTTATCAAAATGTTATTATACCAGCTAAATGGATAATCAAACTCATTGCATTATAGGAAATTGTAATCATTAATTCTCATACACTCCTAATGGATGAATAATTCATTCCGGCATCGAGAAAATTCAGTATCAACACATTATATACTATCAATGTACCTCCGAAACTAAAACTAAAAAACCATGATTTGTACTGAATGGGAGTATCTAATCAATGAAGCGTTAGGAACACGTCAACCTGCGGAAAATTCACGCGGTGGCCACTGTGGAGTCTGGCTGACCGGGTACAAGGACAAAGGCCCGGGACACGGCCAGGACACGACGGAGCAAGGAGCAACGTTCTGACTGGAGTTTTTTCCAGGCAACGGCGAAATGAGCGGCGGACGTCGTAAGGGCGCCGCTCAGTTTGGAAGAATCCGGAAGAGGTGAATCCGGCGCCGGTTGAAGACGCGGCGGACGATGCGAGAGGAGGAAAGCTTCACATTCCACCGACGGGGCACTCCGAAACTCAGATCTGGTTGGGAATTTGGGAGCTTTCCCGGCTAGGGTTCCTTTTTTGAGATATTTATTTAACCGTTATTTTCCATCATTTTCTAATATTAGTATCCTAATCCGTGTTCTATTTTGTTTGTACTTGATTTTTTTAATACAGTAAATGGTTTCTTGTATCACTATTTTTTTTATGATAAAAAAACCAAATGTTTAATTATCAGTCCTACAAAAACTTTTCTCCTTTTTTTTTATTAGTCCCAAAATATCTTTCTCATTTTTATTAAATGGTCTCTTTTACCTTATTGGTATTTAATTTAGCTATCATATTACACTTTTTCACTATTAATGTATTCATCACGTCCTACTTTTATCCATCATCATCTATGTATAAACAGTACGAGTATAAGTTAGCGCCTTCGTTACGAGTGATCTAGGTGAGCACTCTATCTGTCCACAAGTTGCTAGAGCCTATTAACTCTGGACCCGTTTTGGAATAAAAAAAATTATTCGCATTATCATTTTAAATAAAATTTTAACACTGTAGATTAACTTTGGAAATGTAAATACTAAATATTGTTCATAGATAGCATTTTCAAAATGCTAACGCTAGGTTGTTTCAAACATGTCATCCTTCCGATGTCTCCAAACCTTAGAGCCCATTGGTGCCGCTATGGGCACCAGTGTGAAGCCACATTAATGGTTTGTAAAAGTTTTTAATCACTATCCCAAATGTTTTTAATTGAAAATGGGATGTCTCGGTTAGCTTTTCTCAATTTCCATAAAAAAAATCAAATCATTTTAAATTTGAAAATCAGTTTTAGTATTCTATTTTTCTATATTTTTTAAATTTAAAACTATTTACTTAATTATAAATTATGTGTAATAATTCATAATTTTGGGATGAAAATTAAAATTATTTGTCATTTTATAATAATTTTCAAAAAAATCGAGGGGCTACCCCCGGACCCATGGCCAATTGTTACCCTTGGTTTTACCATTTCCAAATGAGATATTTGAGGTTCAAACTTCAGTAAGAATGTTTATTCTTTATTCTTTTGTATGTTAACAAGGTATAAATAGTGACGAAGTTATTCATGTGCAAGTGACTGCAATTGCAATCATTGATTTTTTTGCCTAATACAACACGATGTCGTTTTGGAATTCAAAAGAAAAAAAATAACCGGCATATAGTAATAACCATCTTCTCCCCTCAAGAGTAATAACTGACTTGTTTATTTTGTGATTAGTTTATTTCAAAGCTTCCTAAAAAACAACAGATAATAAAATACCAAAGTAAAAGTATCACTATTTTTGTGACTTAAAGAGGAGTTAACGCTGCCACTCTGCCCCACTACCATCGAAACTTCATTGCTAGTCTCCGTAGTTGACCACTGTTGACCGTTGATCCACCACCACACTCTACCATCACAATGCTATTATTCAATTTATTGTATTGTAATTACATTACTAAATGTATATTTTGACGATAAAATAATGAAATTCTTGTTTTATTTTTTGGATTAAGCTAATTTCAAATCAAACCTTGTGCCCTATTTTGTACCCAAAAACTTTCACACATTTTGTGCTAGTGTGATGATTTACATTGACAAAAAAATGTCAGTACAACTTTTTTTAATTAACTAATATTTTGTGCAGTATGAACCGTTAAAACCTCGGTGCATTTTTTCGGTACACTTTTTGGTGTATCCTAAGATCCTTTAATTTTTTTAATGTCATTTTACTCATGATGCATTTCTTTTGTCTTAATGATGACTCTACTATTTTTGAACCACGTACTACGTATCTCTTTTGGATCCACCGAGTCAACTCATTTAAATCTTATCCACTTCTCCCTGGTAAACCAACAACTTTTCCCAGGTAAAATGCCACCGCAAAGGAACCAGCCCAAGAAAACCCATCCAAAACCATATATCTTCGCTTGTTTTCCTCTTCACAGTCAAAACTCAAAACCCCACAAAACTCAAAACCCCACAAAACTCTCTCCGCCTTCTACGCGCAACGCGCCTCCTCTTCGTCTCCTTCTTCTCTCTTTGTGTTCTCTACGCGGTTTCACCACGACCCCCACCCCCCCCCACCCCACCCTTCTTGGAGGTTACGTTGGTTTACTTGATAATTATTAATTAGGTCTGTATAGCTCAAAGATTTGATTTTTTTTTAATCCACTTTTCTTTTTTCCTTCACTCCGGAGCCCATTTTTAAATCTGGGTATTCTTCGGTTGGTATTGAGAAGTTTGATTTTTATTTTTCTAACCGAGTCTGCTCGGTGACTCGTTCGCGTTGACGTGTATTGTACTATAGAAATAGATAGATCTGTGGAAAAGGAAATCTGGGTCTGGTTTTCTATGCTGAGGAAATGAATGGGTTCTTCAGATTTGTGGTTTTTATTCTGGTTTATCAGAATTTGACTTCATGCTGTCCTCTCAAGAATGAAGGTATGCTCTTATTGAACAGTGGTTAAGCTTAAATTTTGATTTTAGTTATTTTCTGTGTGTTCAATAATATGTTCAAGTTTGTGTTAACATGTGTTCAAGTTTAGCTTAGCAGTGGTTAATACATGCAGGTTTGGGTGTGTTGAGACTTAAAAAGAAAGGGATTGCTGATAGATTTGAAGCTTGGAAGAGCAGGAAACATGGAATGGGAAATTCATATTCAAGAGGAAATTTTGTGTATTTGTAAGTGTTACTTTGTCCTTTCACATTTAACGGATCGTTATGATTTTTATGATGCATCAAATATTATAAATGAATGCGAATATGATGTATGTCCATTATGCCTTTTTTATGATACATCAAAATATGGAATGAATGCGGACATGATGTATGTCCATATTTTGATATTCATTCACCATATTTCGATGTATCACAAAAGTCATAATTGTTAGTTATAAGCCTATTAGTACTCCTATTATCCCCATAGGTGAAATATTTAATACTTACAACATTCATATTATTCATATAAAGTTTGATCGATTTGCTAGCTATCCAGAGACCCAAAACTCTTAATGACTTCTGCTAACAATGGTGCTTTCATATTACTTTTCTAAGACTACACATATTTGTTTTTTCTTAAGGAACCAGCTCAACCAAAAGTTCACTCAGCCTTGCACGTGACCACTAGGTCAACAAGGTTTTGATATCATGTTAAGGAACAAACCCGACCAAATTCTCGAGCTTGTGTTTGGAGGCCTGGAAAAGGATTTTATATCTAACAGTTTTTAAGCTCATGCTTGTAGGAAAATGACAGAGTTCAGCAGAGTAGCTCTAAGGGAATTGCACAACATTAAGTTTTTTCCATATCCACCCAAACGAGGTGCTACTACACTAGCACAATCCCCATCTCCTTCCCCGTCCCCATCACCGAGTCCCCATGGACCAGGTGTTGCACCACCATCACGCTCTGCGGTGCCAGAAGTTGCCCGACCTGGGACCACACCTATTCCATCTGTTGCACCAGCTTTCGTTCCTTCCCCTCAAGGCAACTTTATAAATTCATCACTTGGAAATAAAAGCAAGAACCACAACAAAATCTTGATAGTGGCTGCAACGGTTGGGGGTTGTGTTTTACTTGTGCTTTCTGCAATTTGTGTAGTTTTATATCAACACAATAAGACGGCTGTTGTAAAACCTTGGGCGACTGGAATCAGTGGCCCCCTGCAGAAAGCTTTTGTTACGGGTATGTTTCTATTTGCATCTTCTTCATAGGCGGAGTATAATATTACGATCTAAATTTTTCCATAGTAATATTTGAGATTCTTTAAAATTGAAGGATTAACATAATAGGTGATAGGCATTCATTTCGGTACGGAGCAAGTGTTTGTTTGTAGAAAAATATTTTCCATGAAAAATGTTTTCAGGCATTCCTAAGTTTTGTACAATTAAACATTTTCATGGAAAGAGTGTCTTATATTTTGTGGGTGAAACATTATATTACACTCCGTACATTTTTCTACAAACAATTATCTTGAAAGCAAACGGAACCTTATTGTCTCACTCTCTTGTTTTGATCAGGTGTGCCAAAGCTTAAGAGATTAGAACTCGAGACAGCTTGCGAAGATTTTAGCAACGTGATTGGCTCTTCATTGGTTCATACATTGTACAAGGGAACATTGTCTAGTGGAGTTGAAATAGCTGTTTTATCACTTTCCGTGGCATCTGCTAAGGATTGGTCAATAGATCAAGAATCCCAATTCAGACAAAAGGTACCCTTTTTCCCTAGCATTTTTCGCAATATAAACTTACCCTACGGGTACTTATTTTTATTTTTTATTTTTTGTGGATTCAGATTGATACACTATCAAAAATAAACCACAAGAACTTTGTGAATCTCATTGGGTATTGCGAGGAAGAAGAACCATTCACGAGAATGATGGTGTTTGAGTATGCGCCAAATGGGACACTTTTCGAACATTTGCACAGTATGTTTTTAAAATTCTCTAATCCCTTTCTCTTAGGGATTGTTGCTACTATTATCGGTTTCATATCCATAACTGAAATATCACAACTTCTTGGCTTTGTATCTTTTCATTTCCATTGGCATGGGAATAATTTGCCACGGGAGTTCTTTTGACATCCATCCTCGGTGTCATGATATGACACTGGGTCCATTTGAGAGACCTATGGTGTTTCCTTCAACCCCAAAGTTGTTCCTACTCCACAAACCCCCTAGCCCGTCCCATGCCCCCACCCAATTTGACATTTGATTGTCATCCAGACGGGGTAGTGGGGAGCTAAGGGGGTAGGAATCACTTTGGGTTCAACGAGAGTGTGCACCGTAGGGCCCACAAACTCATTTAAATGACGTATTTGATATTTTACCGAAGCCCAACTTGTGGGACCATACTGGGCTGTTGTTGATCTTCTTATATGTAACCACAGTTAGGGAAGCCGAGCACTTGGATTGGGCGACGCGAATGAGAATCATGATGGGCATGGCGTATTGTGTTGAACACCTTCACCAATTGACCCCACCACCGCATTTCTTGAAAACCCTAAGTTCCTCGTCCGTGCACCTATCGGAGGACTATGCAGCCAAGATATCCGATTTCATCTTCTGGCACGGGGACACGAACGAGTCGTCAAACGGGCCGAGCAATGTGTACAGTTTCGGGGTCATTCTATTCGAGATGGTCACGGGTCGGTTGCCCTACGCGGACAACGCCAGTGCCCTTGAAGACTGGGCCTCGAGCTACCTTAGGGGAGGTGGGTGGCCACTTTCCCTCCGGGAAATGGTTGACCCGGCTTTGACTTCTTTTCGGGAGGATCAAATGGAGGGAATCAGGGACGTGATTCAGTTGTGTGTTGATCCTCGACCGGAACGACGGCCAAGTATGGGAGAGGTTTGTGGGAGATTGAGGGAGATAAGTGGGATAGGGCCTAATGGGGCATCCCCTAAAGTGTCTCCACTTTGGTGGGCAGAACTGGAGATTATATCTACTGATGAGGCACCTTAAGGGACAGTTGCCTTTGGGAGTTTGGGGTGGTACAATATATGTTAGTCATTTGCCAGCTCTTAGTAGAAAATATAATATGTAAATACCAAAATGAGAAAGAAAGATGATTCTTGTGTGTGAAACTGTGAATATAATGCTGTGATAAATACAAAAGGAATTTAATTTGTTTTTTTTCTGAGGAAGAATTGTAGTCCTACTACTATGTTACATGTATTTGCACTAGTTTTATTGGGAGGTGGGGGTTTGGGGGGGGGGGGGGGCGATTCTAGTCATCTTAAATGTTTTAACTTTCTTTGGTCAAACAATAACATTCTTTGACTACAAATAATGAAAAAAATATATTTTTTAATGTAAATTCAATATAATTAGATTTATCTTAGAATATAGTTTTAATACATCAAATTTTTATAACACTTTTTATTCAAAATATGTTTAATTTATGATCAAGAAGTATCACTATTTAACTAAAGCTTCTTAGTACTCTGTACTTTTTTACGTCTTATAAGTAGGGAGTAATATTTCCAAGCATACAATTGTAAAGTTTTATTACCATTCTAGTATATTTGTCCACTTTAATTTTATACTCCTATAAAGTTTTATCAGTGTTCTAGTATATTTATCTATTTTAATTTTTTTAAGTCAAATATGATAAACTTAGAGGATCAAATAATAATTAAATTTCATATTAATTCAATAATGATTTTACTAGAATTATCTTACACAGTACAAAAATTTAAAAATTGTAGGATCAAATGATAACTAGATTGCATATTAATACAAAAATAATTTTACTATATTTGTCTTACACACTACAAAGAAATTAAAAAAAGTTATTTCGTTGTTGTATTAATAAGCAATACAACTTTTCATTTAATTGATGGTCAAGTTCATCAAGTTTTACTAAAATAAGTCAAATCAAATAAATAGTTCTACTCAAAATATACAAGCATTTTTTCGCTACGGAGTACTATTTATTTATTTATTTATTTTTCTTTCAAAAATACATTAATACACTTCTTACCATAACACTTTTCCTTGTGCCATCCCAAACCGGCATAAAGTAGTATTATGTCCTATTTTAGTATATTTCCAATGTTTTACTCCTACTTTAGTCTTTTTTTATGTCCTATTTTAGTATATTTCCAATATTTTACTCCTACTTTAGTCTTTTTTTCTATGTCCTTAATTAAAACTACTTTAGGAGGAGGCTAACAAACGCAGCTCATGTCTGCTTGAACTCTTGAATATAAATACTTTTATACTTAAAGCATCAGTTCAAAGACATCATGAGCCACATAACATCAGTATTACAGTAGAAATCTAAACAAAGGCACTCAAATAAACATAGGAAACTGCCAAGTGAAACTCACAATTTCAATCAGCCTGGCCTCTCTCCTTTTCCCCACGATCGTTGCAAACAAACGGGTCCCACCCAAGCCTGCAGAAATGCCCATCACTGCAGTGGTTGAAGGCAAGCCATTCACCGGGGCAAAGCCCATTGCGGGAGCTAAAGTTAGCATTATCTGCAATTGCAAGGAAGGACCGAGTTTCTATAACGCATTTGAAACATATGAAAATGGCTAACTTCTGTGCAAGTGGTCAAAGGGTTCAAGTATGGTGTTTACTTTGGCAGAAAAAGAAATAGATTGCATACAGTAGAATCCATAAAGAAAGGAACAATGTAGCACTTACCAGCCTCTTAGAAATCCAAAGGCATAGAAAACATTTTATTGATTTCATCCATTGCCTCCTTAGTGCAGATTGTTTTCTCATACAGTTCATTTTCATGCTTCACGGACAAACTTCGTTGGCACTTCTTTTCTTGACAATGATTTATCTCATCGTCATCATCGGGAAGTATCAGAAACCCACCATCGTCTCCCTCCATTTTAGCTGCTAAAAATGGATCCTTTGGATGGTCATTATCTCTTAAAGGTGAACTTAGCTTAGACTTATTCTCTTCTTGGCAATGGTCTATCTCATCATCGTCGCAGAGTATCATAAACCCACCATTGCCTCCCTCATTTTTATTATTTGGTAAATTCTGCTTCTTTGGTTGGCTTTTTCTTGTAAACTCAATTGGCTTTCCAAACATGTTATTTATATCGGCCATTGCCTCCTTCAAGTTAATGGTGGGATCTACTAGGCCGTGGTGGCAAGCATTCTCTACCTCCAAATAATCTGAAATGGTGGAACCCACAAACCGAAAAACAACTGTATCCTCCCTGCGTGGTCTTTCTTGAAGTGGACTCTCAGTATTATGATCTTTCAATGGTTCTGAAACAACATCACAAGGAACTGGAAAAACAAAACATCTATCACCCTCATCCCCATCATCATCATCATCATATATTTGAAATGACTCTTGGGGAGGTTGACGAGTTCCAAATCTATCAGCTTTTGAACCGTCAATTGTTTTCTCATCAACATATACCTCAAATTCATTGTTGGGGACCAACCCAACTTTTGGTAGGCTTCGAGAAGATCTATTGCCAGTACATGGTGCCTCTAGTGGCTCACAGAACATGCTATTAATAGCATTCATAGCCTCTTTGGTGTTGATTGTGGGTTCCACAAGACCATGATGCCTAGCATCTTCAACATCAGACTTCCCAACCATAGCATTTCCTACGAATTTAACTACAACTGTGTCATCCCCAGTGATTTTTCTGTTCTTATTGGGTTCTTCACTCTCTTTGACATAAACATTCCTGCTGAAACCATCCATGGCTCCATTGTCCGCGGATCTCCCGGCAAGCACTTCCACATACATGGGATTCACTCTTAGGTTTTTATAATTATTATTTTCCTTCCCTTGCAGCTGTACAGGACCCTTGGTCACTACAACCTTAGGATTGTTTTCAGTTGTGTGAAAGTTCTCACTTTTGTCCTTAGAACCTTTATCATTCAGGGGAACACTGATAGTTGAAGGCAGTCTGTTCCAACTTTTTCGTTCATGGCACTGCAAGAGATATGACATGGTTATAATTTACTTTCAGTGTCTAATTGGAAGGAGGGTTTTGAGGGCTTCGTCTATATGTTGATAAATAGAATATTTCTAAAAGCGAAAAGAGGTGGTTGGAATGTTATACAATTACATACAATAATGTCTTTCAATCTTTATAAGATCTCAAAGATACATCAATATATAGACCAAGTCCTCCAAAACTGTAGATCAAAACAGACCCTTGGGATGTAAAAAGAGCTTAATACAATATATCATTAATATGGAGAACCTTAATTCTCTTGTTTTTATGCTTCTGTAGACGAATCATGAATTGATCATATGATTTCTGCAAGTCATCCAGAGGCTCTGCAAGGCTGCTTATAGAAAAGTGATATAAAGTATATAACTACATTTCAATGATAATTAAACACAGTCATGCAAGACAGTTACTAGGTTTGATGTGAGAATCAGTGGATCATGGCACACTATCTTCATACAATGAGGTCTTCATAAAATATGATTTATTCATAAAACCATTTTGTACCAACAACAAGCATTATGGTGTTTGTGTCATGATTCTTGCAACAACAAAAATACACTCAGAGAACAAAAACAGCAAAATCATTGCAACTTAGTCTGCTCAGTGCATAGAAGCAGTAGCTTTCCCATGAATTATTCACATGATGGTCCCAGCAGATTGATGAGCAGAAACAAAAAAAAACAAAAAAAAAACATTCTTACTTTTGCACACCCAGATGGTAGACCTTCTCGGCAGCTTCATAGTTTTTCCTTTTCTCATAGCAAAGAGCATATGCTTGGTAAAATAGGGCGTTCTTCACCCCAATACGGTTATTTTCCATGTTTCTTAGCACTGCTTTTGGATCATCCACATAATCTAGCTAAGAGAATACAAAACAATTTGATTTAGAAAACATCTTCCACTACTATTCATATGAATTCCAACCCTAATAGTTACTATTTCAGAATCAAATGTCAAATACTCCCTGGCATTATCAATCAATCCTGTTTTTTGTTGTTCGAATTAAGACTCACAAACTACAACATCAACAACAATTACAATAACTACAATAACAAACCCCAAGTAACTGGGAAAATCAGAGGCACTGAGTCATTTACCAGTTGTAACCAAACCCGGAGGTACCGCAAATCATTGGAATATCTCCTATCAGTCTCAAAAGTCTGCGCACATTTCTGCAGAAATCTAGGGAGCTTGGCCATTAGGACATGAGGAGGAAGAGACTCCTTCATCTTCCTAATCCCTCTGTTGCAAACATAATTCGAGATCGTAAATGACATATTACTTATCATTACTACTAAATCGATATGGGCTTGAAAGATAAGAGCACACGGTGAAACGGAGCTTCTTTACCTCAGCCACGGAAGAAGAGGATCGTTTCCGGCGTAGGACTTGATGTCGGAGATGACTGAAGAGAAGAGGTGGTTGTACAGAGTGTCGCCGGTCGCCATTGATGCTCCGCCGTGGGTAGCCTTGATGGAGGAGGATCGCGGTGTGGAAAGCTCTGAGTGAATTTTGAATTTTGAAAGAGTGCTTCAATTTTTAAAAAATGGCCCCACTTGTAATATTTGGTAATTTATATTATACAACCAGATGTACGGGAAGAACCCTACTGCTGGCATTTAATTGAGGCGAAATGAAGAAGTGCGGCATGGCGAATCGATTGGCAACGAAGGAGGCTGTGCGATGGAGGCGGGTTGGATTCCCAATCGGTGATTTGACAATGAAGGCCTGATGGAAGTTGTTTGCAAATCCGATTGGTGATTGGACGATGAAAGTCTCATGCGCGATGCGAAGATCTGGTCAAATTGGCTCCGGTGGACGTAGCTAGAAATTCTGCTTCCAGTTGCTCCGACGATGGTCTTCCGCTTCTAGCTAGAAATCTTGTCTTCCGCGTAGCAGATTTCAACTTGGACATATGAATGGTATGTTGTTTAATAACGAGTACTAGGTTATATGGTAATGAGTACTCTTGGGTTTTAGAATAAATATTACGTTATTCATAAATGAATATTGAACAAATGTGTGAAAATGAGTATAACATTATCTTCAGAATGAGTAATTAAGTACTACATTATTTCAGAATGAGTACTACGTTTTTTCAAATAAACCATTATGCTTGTACAAGAATGAGTACTTCTTTACCTTAGAATGAGTATTACACGGATCTCTAGGTACATCCGGACGTACCATATACACTCTCCTCGTATTTTTTACATGGCAATCTATGGATTTTATGTCTAAATTTTTACACCAAGGTCAATTTTGCCGTATTTTGATGGTTCATACTACAACAAAGTTTTATTGTTGTCTAAAATTTTATACTGTCATTTTATATCAGTGTAAGTTATGGGTGTTCAAACGGATTGATCCGATCTGACCCACAAAAATTTGTTTTGTTTTACGTAATACACCCTCCGTCTACAATTAAAGTTTTCACTTTCCTTTTTCATCCGTCCAAAAATAATCTTTCCATTTCTATTTTTGGAAATTTTTTTATACATAAAAATCTAAATTACCCTCCCACCCACTCCCTTACCTTTTCTTTTTCTTTTTTCCTTCCCCACCCGTTTCCTTTCCAGCCGCCCACTTTTTCTTTCTTCTCTTTTTCTCTCATCTTCTCTCTTTTCTTATCATCTTCTTCTTTCTTCTTCTTCATTTTTTCTTTCTTCTCCTTTCCTCTTCTGATTTTTTCTGTAAATTGAGAGCCGTGAAGTAGGGATTGGAGTAAAGGTGGCCGGTGGGGCAGCGAGGCGGTGGCGGTGATTGGAGGTGATAGGGCTGTCCGATCTCCTCCTCCTCTTCTTCTTCTTCAATTCCCATAGTCCAACACCCAATCCATCTTCAAATCTTCTTCTTTCTTTTATTCTTTCTTGTCCATCTCTGTCAGGTCTGAGAAGTTCGATTCAGATATGTGAAGGAGGTCAGATCGATAAAGAAATTGACGGTGGTGACAGAGTACAAGCGTTGATTGATGATGGCTTGTTGGATCGGAGGGAGGAGCCCCAAGTTTCTTCCTTCTTCGTTTTCTTTTCTTTTTTAAAAAAAAATGAAGGAGCACGCGAAGGGGGCGGCAAGTAGTTTGGCGGCAGCCGGAGTTGACGTGGTAGACCATCAATGCGGCCATTGGTGATAGTGGTGGAGCAGCGAGGAGGTTTGCGTTGGGAGGGTACATCCGAATGTACAGACAGAAAATTGGGTGGAAAGGAAAAGAAGTCAAAGGAAATTTTAAGTTTTATTAAACTTCGTGCCAAATCAAAGCGTGAACTTTAATCTTGGACGGATGGAGTATGACAAACATTTTGGACGGAAGAATTTTTATTATTATAAATACTTAGAGCATTTCCAATCATTCAATTTTGGCTTGCTAAAAGCTATGATATAGCAAGTGGAATTTTTTTTCATCTCCAATGGTTGTATTATATTATAAAGAGCTTGCTAAAAAATGAGTTTGACTTGTTAAATATAACAAGTTCTCCAAAATATAGCAAGCTAAGAGTTGTATATAGATTAACAACTCATGGTTAGAAAATGAAACAAAAAGTTGTTTGATATATCACTATTCACTTGCTAAAATATAAAAATAGCAAGCCAATATAGTAAACATGGTTGGAGATGCTCTTAGAAAATGCAAAAAATAAGGGGCTGTTTGGCAACTTCTGAATATGTAAGTGATGAACCAGTAAGAGGTCTGAACCATTAAGTGCTGAACTAGTAAGAGATCTGAACCATTAAGAGCTAGTATATTGCTTAACTATTCAGAGGCAAATGTCTGATCAATTCAGATAAGAGGTCTTAACCATTCAGACTCTGTATAATACTTAACCATTCAGAGGCAAATGTCTGAACGATATCTGAACCAATTAAGAGACTGAAACAAACAACCCCTAATTTTAGGGAGAAGGAGGGAGTACTTTCCTAAATTTGAGCGATTATCATTTCAGGAATAGTTATTAGTTAGAGAATACTGTATACTCCGTATTACTCCGTTTTCTCCGGCAAGCACGAAACCCAATAGCCCTATGGCGGAAGAAACCGGAAAGGAGCGTTCCTCCAGCGGCGCTGGCGGCGGAACCAAAGCCGAGGAGAAGGAGTACGATGGAATAGAAGTAGAGGAAGACGAAGACGATGGAGGGGAATTTGAGCCGGCGAGCGAAGAATCTCGGATGCGGACCGATAAGGCGATGGTGGAGAGCTTCTTCCGACGAATGTCGTCGGAGGATGTGCCGGTGCGAGTCCACGACGTGTTGATTAAAGGAAACACTAAGACTAAGGAAGCCCTAATTGAGGCCGAGGTTGAATTCGTCAAGTCTGCTACTACGCTCCAGGAGTTGATCCAGGCATCCGGTTCCGCCTCTGCCAGACTTCAACAGCTAGAGATTTTCGATTCCATCAATGTCACTCTTGCTCCTGGGCCTCCGGAACTTCCCGGGACTGCCAATGTGATTGTTGAAGTCAGTGAAACCAAAAACCCTATTTCCGGAAACATCGGGGCATTCTCCAAGCCCGGGGTAATATGCTATATGCATTTCCTCTTTCAATATATGTGAATTGATGCCTTGTTAGCTTTATTTGATTGAAATGATACGGTAGCCCTGGACAAAATCTAGTTTATGCATCTATGTTACTAAACATTAGGATTTTGAATATTGTCTGCAAACATTTCCCAAGGTTCTAAAGAAAAATGCACAGAGGATTCAAGGGTGTATTTGAAATTGAAAGCAGTATGGCCATTCCTTTAGGTTCAATTGACTATGCTGTGACTTGTGAGCTATTCAACTTGCATTCTAAGTTTGAGCTCACTCATCAGAATATGAAATTTCAAAGAGATCAGATCAACGACATTTGAAGTTGGATATATGAAGACTCTTATCCCTCCAGAAGTAACCAAGTCGTAGGAAAAACAATCATGCTCCCTTCGTGTTAATTTCTTGTTTTACTGATGCTGGACTAAATTATGTAGGTCTTCCATGATTTTTTTTCAAAAGATATCTGCAATATTGTTGCACCAGGATTTTTAATATTCTACTTCATTATGTTCAATTTCTTATTACTGCTAGTTGTCTGGAAGCTAGGGGTCAGTTTCACAACCACCCTCCGCACTCAATCTAGAACATTTTTTCTGATTGTTTCGAGGGTCAAGTGGTCAACAACCATCTGTATTTTGTATCTCCAATATCTCAAATTACTTTGAATACTTGATGTATATGTTTACAACATTCATCGACTATGGCCTTGTTTGGATTACATAAATTATATGTTATCAGTTTGCATTAGCAGGTAGTAACTAGTAGTTAGCAGTTTCCGGAAGATGTTTGGTAACTTAGCATATTCTTACAACTTACTAGGAGTTACTCCCTCTGTCCCATTTTAAATTGCCTGTTTTCCTTTTTTCTCCGTCCCAAAATAAGTTGCATGTTTCTTGTTATCGTAAACTTTTAAGAGTAAAATATCTAAACTACCCCTAAAATAAGTCACTCTTCTCCACCGTATCTTCTCATTCATTGTTACCCCTCCTAAAAAGTAATGGCAATTTCGGAAAGTCAACTCTAATTTTTCTCTTCCTTAAATATGCCCCAAAGTCAAAACATGCGATTTAAAACGGGATGGAGGGAGTAGCAATTTAATGTGTAAAGTGACAAAGTGTTGAGAAATATTTTTTTTCAAAAAGTTCTTTCTAAAATGCTTGTAGGATCAACATATTCAAAAAGAGCAATTTGACATCAGCACGTTCTATAATGTTATCTACTAAGGTCTGTTCTTTTTGGTTGAAATTTTAAAATTGGATGTTGGAAAAAATTGGAAGGAGTTGGAAGAAACAAAAAGTTGAAAAATACTTGAAGGAGTTAGAAAATGTTTGAAAAAATAGATTGTTAAAAAACAGTCAATTAAATGATCACCCAAATCAATATTTTAAAAAACTAATTTTGGATAAAAAAGAATTCATCTTTGTCTGTGTTTGAGGTGTTATGTTATAAATTTAGATATATGATGTTATTTAATATTCATCATGTAATTAGTTTTTTTTAAGTTGAAAAAAACTGGAAGGAGTTGGATGGAACTAGGAGTTGGATGGAACTAGGAAGGAGTTATAGAAACTAGAAGTTAACATTTTCTCACCCAAAAGAATAGGCCCTAAATACAAAGATAAAGCTAGGGGTAACTCTTGGGGTTCTCGCCACCCTCCCCCAAACATTTTTTAATTAACTTCTTAGGTTTGTATGTTATTGTGTGTATCTTTTGAACACAGTGTGTGTGTATTTTACATACACACACACATAATTTGGACCTGTCTATAACATTGAGTGCTAAATTAATTATTACTTGTATTATAAACTGTTAAATAGATTAGTCCAACTTTTGAGTTGTTATGTACCTTAAATTTCAGCCCCACCCCACTCCCCCCGCGAGTATTTTGTTACTGTCTCCATCTCAAACCAAACACCACAGTTAGCATATTTAACCAGTCAAACATGCTCTTTTCCAAAATGCTAGAAACAAGCATATTTGTAAACAAGGCCCATATCTGCATGCTGTTATGTTTTTGTTGATTTCCTTCATGGTGACACATTTATGTATTACTGAATTTACTGTCAAGGTATGCTGGAAAACCACATTTCCTTGTAATGTAATTTAACTCTATATTTTGTTTTTGTTTTTTTTGTAGTCTAGAAGCTGGTCACTTGAAGGCTCATTAAAATTGAAAAACCTATTTGGCTATGGGGATTTATGGGATGGTTCTTTGGCTTATGGTTGGGACCAATCATCGGAGATCAGTGCCGGTGTGTATTTACCTAGGTTCAAAAGGTTAATCACTCCCATTACAGCCAGAGCATTTCTACTGTCTCAAGATTGGTTGAAGTTTTCTTCTTACAAGGAGCGATCATTAGGCCTTTCACTTGGCCTATTATCATCAAAAAACCATGAGTTAGCATACAATGTCTCTTTGCGAACTCTGACAGACCCTTCACAAATGGCCTCTAAGACTGTTAGGAGGCAGCTTGGACATGGTTTGCTCTCAGTCCTGAAATATACATTTAGAGTTGACAGGAGGAATTCACATCTAAGACCAACCCAAGGATATGCATTTGTTTCTACATCACAGATTGCTGGCCTTGTACCAGATTATCGTAGTATACGCTTTCTCCGTCAGGTCAAGTGTGTTTTCCAGTTTATGTCATTAGTATGCAGCGCATCTTTTTCTTTTCATTTAAAGTACAATGGTTCCATACTTCCAGCCTTATTTAGCTTATTTTAATTGTTCTATGTTCATAGTTTATCATATTTGTTGTAAGCAAGCTCATGATTTCTTATCTTTTAGACATTCACTTTTGACTATGAACTGTGGTTTTCAATTACTCACCATGTCCTAAACAGAGTTTAATTTCAAAATCTGTTTTTCGTCCACAAACATGTCATGTTTTAGAAAAAGAAACCAACTCCTTATAAGTTATGCCAAAATATGGTTGTAAACAAGAATTTTCCTCATGTCCCAAATTGGTGTCATATTTGAAGAATGCACACATATTGAGGAAACTTACAAAATGACTCTTCTATCCCTTTAAAAGTGAAATATTAAATGTTTTTATCTCTCTTCATGGTACCAAAGTACACAATATAGGAAGAGTTGTGAATTAATGGGGGAACTTCAGATCAGGAAAAATACAGATTGAGTTCATAATACTATTTTGGGAAACATTTCCCTCTTCTAGTTTTTTTTTGTATAAATAAGTAAAATAACTAAATATGGTACCTTTCCATCCTCTCCCCCCATTTGAAAAAAGTATTAATGCAATTGTTTTGTTTCTATGATGGTCCATCCCATTTTGACGCTATGACTCTCTCTCTGTGATGAATTTTTTATGTATTTTACTGACAATGCATGAATTCAAGGGACTGGATTGTGTATACAGGAGTTTGATTTTCGTTATGCTCTACCTTTTGGATTTTACAATGCTGCACTGAATTTTGGGGTTTCTGCCGGTGCCATTTTTCCATGGGGAACTGGATTCATGAACAAGCCCACGTTTCTTCCTGATAGATTTTTTCTTGGTGGTAATACTTCTCCAGTCTGCTCTATGGGAGGCCCAACTTCAGTCTTTGGTTTTAAGTTAAGAGGACTTGGCCCTTCTGAGCCAAGAAGGGCAGTAATCAATGAAAGTTCTGATTCTTCTGACTTGGACTTCGTTGGAGGAGATCTTGCAGTAACTGCTTTTGCAGATCTTTCGTTTGATCTTCCATTGAAGATCCTCAGGGAATCTGGTATCCATGGCCATGCTTTTGCATGCACTGGAAGCCTTAACAAACTGTCTGAAAATGCATTCAGAGGCCTATCTTTTCAGAAGTTCCGTGAATCATTCAAAGCTTCAATAGGATTAGGAGTCATTGTTCCCACTAAGCTTTTCAGGATGGAGGTTTGTTTACTTGCCTTGAGAGTTACATTTGATAATATGTTTGTGTTTTTAGAGTGGCAAGAAACTCTTTGAGAATTTAACTTTTTTCGTATCTTATACTGAGTACATTTCCATGATCTCTTTTTTACTTTCAGAAACATTCTATTTATCAAAATATTCCGTATAAAGTAAGCCCTTCATAGCCCCCCCCCCCTAAAACCCTCCATCCTAATAAGATCCTTGGTAGTTTTCTCATTCTTGTGGAACAATGGGTCACTAAATATCTTACTCCCACCGTTCTTTAACAACAACTACGTTTATTCTATCATTATCCTTCATTCGTAAATGTTACTGAGTACATAATACTTTTAAACATTAACGTAGCTATTGTAGTTTTTTCCCTTGACTGCTTACAGATTACTTTATAATAGGGTTGATGTTGCGTACCCCTCCCCCCCCCCCCCCCCCCCCCAAAAAAAAAGCCAACCTTGTTGGGATTATACTGGGTTTATTGTTGTTGTTTATAATATGCTACATTCAAAGAAGGAAGGTTTGGCATGTTTGAAATTCCCAGGATACCCTTGTTTTCCATTGATTAATCGTTTTTATCGTACAGAATACATTGTAGAAATTTTCTAGCCATCTCTGATTTTGTGATTTCAACTTCAGATCAACTACTGCTGCATACTGAAACAAGGAGAGCATGACAGAGGGAAGACCGGCTTGCAGTTTAGCTTTTCTTCATCCTTCTAGAAACCGGAAAATTTATATCCGGCTACTTGAATTTTATACTGGTACACATTCTCAAGGTAAATTTCAGTCCATTTTCACCATCCCTGTGTGTGGGGTCAACATTTTTACAGCTTTGGGTCTGTAACCGAAAGATTTACGTCCATGGATGATCCAATTTCGCAGGGAATAAAGTTAGACTTGAGTATGAACATGATTTCCTCATCGTTGAAGCAAATTTGATTTTGTTCGTTGTGTTGATAGTTTTTAAGTATGATCAAGACTACGGCATACTTGGCAGTTGATAAATAGATCAAAACGTGTAGTAAATGTGTCAATTTTAGTAAGCATATTTGTCGTTCGCACTGGGGATAGCAAATTCGATATAAATTGAGCTCAAAGCAATGATAAGAATACCAGTTGAAGGTTGAAAACATGAGTTAGGCATGAAAGATTGTAGTGTTTAGGCCAAAGTGACATTGTCTTTCTATCTTTTGAGTTGAACCAAATGGTAATTCTATTTCTCATTACAAACCAAACACATTTTCAATCTATCATGCCTAACTCACATGTTCTCAACCTTATTCCTAATTCAAAATTGATACATGAACATTGACCAAAGATTCATAGGGCGGACCAAAGATTCATAGAGTGGCCTGGGGGTGGAGAGTTTGCGGGAGCACTATGGAGGGAAGGAACCCATTCTAAGTCGAACAGAGCACCGTAGGGTTCCTAAATGTACCGGTGTCATATTATGACACCCAAGGGTGTTATAAATTTTGTGATACTTCCTTCGTCCTTAAATGGATTGCTCCTTTGAATTATGTGCAAAATTTTACGTCTTTTAAATTTATTTTATTTATAAATTAGTATGAAATAAAAAATAATAAATTTTATGCAGTTAAAAATTACTCCATTTGTCTACAAACTATTTTCCATTGGGTACATTGTACTGGGATGTTCTAGGGGTAGGGATAGGAAGAGTAGAGCTCTAATGTCAATTTTTTACTCCCTTGGTCTCAAATTTAATTGTCTATCTATTATTTTCATGGTCAAATTTTATTCATATTCTTTTTTATTATCATTAGTCATGTGATAAAATGATATAGTCGTGTCATTACTAGTTTTGTACTACCTCCGTCCCATTTTATAACGCATGTTTCGGTTTACGATGTTTGATTGAAATTATTTTCAAACCATTTTATATGACAAATGGTATAGAATTAAAAAATAAAAATTACATATTAAAAAATTACATCAAAAGATCTACAAAACTAGTAGTGATAATAATATTTTATTTTAACAAATTGCTAACGAAAATAGAGAAAGAAAGTGAATGAAATTTGACCATGTGAATAGTGAACAGACATTATAATTTGGGACGGAGAGAGTAGATCTTTTGATATCATTTTTAAATAAGATAAATGTTGCCCGTAGATTGCATTTTCAAAAGGCTAACGGTAACTTCTAACGTTATTCTCAAACAGGCCTAACTACATTGTATAATATCATGTTTGTTTTGTTTTTAATCCATCACAATTTATCATGATTATTTTTCTTTAAAGAAAAGATGGTACGAGTATAACTCAAAGTGATTCTATAAAGTCTTTATTATCCCATTTTTATTTTATTTATCTACATGCCATGAATTCCGTGAAACTCTAAAGTTAAGTACAAACACTGCAATAAAATTTTTATATACATTTTTAAAAGTGTAGATCAACATTTAGAAATGTTAAAAGATGATTCATTGGATAAAACGCAAAGGTTAAAGTTCAACCTATCACCCTTTACAAATTCATGTTCATGGTTCATCAAACTCACGATTGAAGGGGATTGTGTAGCACTCATTTCGAAACTCAAGAAGAGGGAAACACCACCCTCTTACTTAGTGCTAGTTTTGAAATATACTCTTAAAAAAATTTAAGTCTAAAATCTAAATTGTTTTAGCTTTAGGCATATTAGAAGATGTGGTAATACTATAGCTGACTAGTTTTTAACCCGTATGATGCACGGTAAGAATATTATAATATAAAGTAGTTTGATTATGTGAAATAGTCTTCCCAGTATTTACTATTACGTCCATTATGTAAGTAGGTTTATAGATTGTATAATTTGGGTTATTTTTCAATTGTACACTTGCGAGGCATGGGAAAAAATTTATGAAAATATAAAATTATAAATATAAAAAATGTTTTATTACTAACTTATTTACTTCCCAATCAATACTTGCATCAATGTTATCAATGATAAATTGCATGTTTATGAAGTACTCCGTATTAGGTTATAATATGATTAAACCTTAGAATGAAGAGAAATAAATTTAATATTCAAATAATAAGTTTAATATTCACATAATAGAAAAATGTGTTCCAAATAATCATTAAAGCTAAAAACCAACTTGTTAGCAAAAAGACTCATTAGTCATTTTGTGAGTTGTGTAGTTCATCACATTCCAACAACACAATCTAATCAAGCCTTTGTTGCCCAAGGCAATCATGTTTTAACATCGTCATGTCTCATACATTTTGTATCAGAAGGATTCTACAATTAAAATAAACCGAGGGAAAGAAATACGAAGAGGGAATCGTTTACATGGTACGGAGGATATATTATGTACACCTGCATTAAATAAGAGGTCGGAGTGAGTTATCAAATACTCGTATTGATTTTTTTCATTTATATTTGCATCCTGGCTAACAAGAAGCTACCTGATCTCCTTATGACCATGATCTACTCTCAACTGCAATGGAGTGCAACCCTTACCATATAAAATGGTGTCACCATATATGCTACTGTAGTAAAAAATAAAGGAAGAAACGGTTTCAGTGCAACGATTGCGGGGAAGATTTAAAAAAAATATTCTCTCCATCCACAAATAAACTTTACGTTCACTATTCACAGGGTCAAACTTTATTCACTTTGTTGGCTTATTTTCGTCACTCATTTGATGAAATAATACTCCCTTTGTCCCTAAATATTCACAACATTTGTTTTTTCAGCAGTGTCGAGAACTTTTGTTTATTTCGACGTTTTCATAGATTATTTGATAAAATAAAATATTCTTAACACCTCTTATTTCGAAAAACTTTTCATGTAATTTTTTATATGTAAATTTTATTTTTTATTTCTTTACCAATATGTAAATAAAACGAATTGAAAAAACTTGATATTTTACCTCGAGAATACAAATGTAGCAAATAATTTGGAACGGAGGGAGTATAATCATGTCAACACTAGTTTTGTACTACCTCCGTCCCATTTTATAACACCTATTTCGGTTTACGATGTTTGACTGAAATTATTTTCAAACCATTTTATATGACAAATGGTATAGAATTAAAACATAAAAATTACATATTAAAATACTACATCAAAAGATCTACAAAACTAGTAGTGACAAGAATATTTTATTTTATCAAATTACTAACGAAAATAGAGAAAGAAAGTGAATGAAATTTGACCCTGTGAATAGTAAACATGCATTATAATTTAGGATAGAGGGAGTAGATCTTTTGATATAGTTTTTTAAAATGATTTGAAAATAACTTCAGTCAAACATCGTAACGCGTAATGTAAAGTTTATTTGTTGACGGAAGAAGTACATGAATAGCCCATGTGTGAACTATATAGTACAGAGTGGTACATTATTTTTCGATATTTCTTTTGGGATTACAATTGTTTAGAATTTCTAAGCACGGAACAGCAACAAGAGTCTTTGCATCAACTACAACTAGAATCTTCTCTACATATATAGCATCCAACCCTACATCTTTTTCTTAAATATGTTCATTAGATGAGGTGGCATCTCCAACCAACTAACATATTTACAGAAAAAACATACGAAGTACTATACATTAATGACTAAATGTATATTGAACTCAAGATGCATAATAGTTCTTGGTGCTAATGTATATTGTTCGGTTTGGTTTAATAAAAATATCTAATTGAAAATAACAAATAGTCTAATTGAAACATGTGTATGAAGCATAATCAAAAAGCACAAAACAATGCCATTGAGGCCGTATTCCGTTCGCCTGAGTTTTGAAAATCTGATCTGATCTGATCCGGTCTAATCTTATTGCAGTTATAATTAAAGATGTTTATGCTGATTATAATAAAAATAAGAAATAAGCAGAAAAAATAAGTTGAACAGAATGTTGTCTGAATCTGAAACTTTTGTATTCAGAATCATCCATCGTTTGAGAAGTTCAGAATTTGAAAAATGAATCAGAAAAAAAAGAATTTAAAATCCCAAATTTTTATAAGCATATTCAAAATGACAAAACATGAAAAATTGAATAAGGGAAAATTGAATCCAAAATCATCTCTTGTTCTAGAAGGTTAAGGTTTAAGAAAAGAATTCAAAAGAAAATGAGATCAAGAAGAGAAATTACCACTAAAAGGTGATAGGCAAGTACTGCTTCATGTCTTCAGTTGTAGCAAAAATCGAAACGGAAGGGTCTAAAGAGGAGAAGCCATGAGTAGGTGCTGAAGAATCACTTTCGACTGAAGATGACACTATTGCCACTGGAAAGATCTGCTACAGGGAAAGGATAACTACATCACATATGACATTTTTTTACACAGGAATAAATCATCAACTCTCAAATTACCTATGTGACATGAAAAACATATACATACAAAGAATTTGAACTAGACAATATTTTGGGTGATGAAGCAATTGTGTGCTGACAAACAATTTTCTCAAAATGACGTGTTTTGGTATATAGTATGAATCAAATATATGAAGTACTGATGATAAAAAAAATCATGAAGAGACATGGAGAGAGACAAAGAGATTGTACCAAATATATCAGCCATAAAACGTCATATCTTGTAATTATCTCTCAAACAAAGAAAGAGTTGACAAATGTTGTCTCGTGTATAGCCTTGTATATGAGAAACGAAAGGAAAAAGAAAAGAAAGAACGAAAGCGAGAATCAAATACAACTATTATAAACTACAAAGTTAATGTTCTATAAAAAATCCAATATGTTTATTATATTATACAACAAATTTTGTAGATATGCATGCATCAACTTGTTTGCCTCAAGTGAGTGTAGTTTTATTGGTCCCGCTCAAATGATTTCATTTAATGGCTTTAGTTAACATTGTGCATTCATCAGGACTTCACAAAAAGGTGACCTCATGTACACACAATCTTAAATGAACATTAAAAGGTCTCCCTCCAACTCGCAAAACATTTCCCCTTTCATTCAAATTTTTATTGTCCCAAAAAACTTTTCATTGTCATGAATAGACATAAATGCCCTTACTTTTCCTAACTCTAACCTACCTATACTTCCTTCTATGCCCTATGTGCCTACCTGTTTTATCACTTCTCAAACCCTAATCATTTTAATTGTCATCATTTCACCTTGGTCAAACGTCTACAGCTTCTTCTCCTTAAAGTCAAAATAGGAAATATTTGCAAGAGGGAGGAAGTATTTGAAACTTGCAAATGCAAAATAAGATTAAAGAGAAACGAAGAAAAAACAAAATTCATCCCACATGACTATTACATGTCACTAATCTATATGCTTTAGAAAATGAAGTATAATTCTATTTTGTGTTGTGTGTATTACATTACCTGTATACGTGTTTGTTTAATATGTATAATCAAAGAATCAACTTTCACCATCTCAAAATTACAAAGCCACATAAAAGACATAATAAAGAGAAAATGAAAAAAGTTTACATTGAAAGAACTCTATCATTAAAGAGTGATGTAAACTTCCACATAGTGAAACATAGTGGTTTCCTTATAATCCAATTAATTAATATGTACTTCTTTCAAAAGCCTGCTACATCCCCGGTTTTAATGAAACAAAAAGTAAATTGAATAATCCAACAATAGACCATTAACTATTTTCACTAAGAAATCTTAGAAAGTCAGTGAAATAATATATCTATGGATACATTAAGAAAATTGATTTAAAGCATTGAATTTAAAAAGGGGGGAGATTATCGGCTTAACGGAGTTCCCTCTGATTTTTTCGGACTTTGATGCAAGACTAATCTACTATTTTGATGCACCGTTATTTTGTTTGTATTTGAGACAGAAAACAACATCTTCCCTATGTGGATTTTGAGAGACTGGTGTGGATGCATAGGTTAGATTCTTCTCATTCTTGATCAAATTCACCTGATAGGGCGAGTACAGAGAGAGAATAAGTCGAAGATGCAATGACATTAGCAATGAGGACATATGTCTTACCTGTAGAAGTTGAGATGCCCTTCTTCCGTAATATCATTGAATCGGTTCCCCTATGTTGCATCATCGTTTATAGATATTGTCTGGAATTCTGGATTTAATTGTCAATTGTGGTAGGGTCAAAACCCTAGCATGTCGTTGTCAGCATTGTCATCATTGTTACTCCCTCTCTCTGGAATTTGACGGAAGAAGAAAACCTCTCTCGAATCGGACAGAAGAGATCGTAGGAGATCCAGAGCTTTAGAGATCATGTCTGCCACTGTTGCTAATCGTGCATGAGATTGTGGGAGGTTGGGTACAGTATAATCGTCTAACTGTTCCCGCACAATTTTTCCTGCTGTTGTTTTAAATAGGAGGATTCTCTAGCAAAATCAAAACCTCAATAGTACTGTAGATTTTGACTAGAGGACGGTCCCGAAGAGGCTTTGCAACTGGTTGAGAGGAATTTATGTAACATATTAAGCAATGCTGAATGGGTAATAGGATGTTTTTTTTTTATTAATATCGCAGACGACTACCTACAGATCTCGTCCGAAGATGAATTGCCAGACATCGATCTCTTTGTCCGAAGATGAATTGCCGGAAATCAATCTCTTTGTTCTTGAGGCTGCACAAGGCACTAATCTCCCAGGTCTTTCAGCTCCCCCTGTTTTAACAATAGGCTTCGATGACATCCTTCAAAGTTGTTCCCCTCTGCTTCAGAGATGTCCTGGACTTGTATTGAACTTAGATGCCGGATCGAAGAATGTCTGGAGCAAGAGGTTCGATTGGCTTTTTCAAAAGAAAATCCTTAGCGATGAACCTCTAGACATTCGTTGATCCGGTACCCAAGTTCAATATAAGTCCAAAACATCTCTGGAGCTAAGAACAGATCAAAGAGAATGATCTATCCTATATAACTCACTATTTGAAATTCATTAAAAAAACTCACTCTAAAACCTAATAAATACGAGAATATTTTAAATTCTTACCAAACGAGCAGAGAGAAACAGCTTTAAAGGAGTGTAATCTAAGCCCATTGTTTGTTAAAATAGGGGGAGGAGCTAAAGAGACTGGAGATCAAGATATTAGTGCCTTGTGCAAGCTCAGGAGCAAAGAGATTGATGTCCGGCAATTCATCTTTGGGCCACATCTGTAGGTAGTCGTCCGCCATATTGTCGCTCCCCATTCGCAACCTTATCCCTGGAATGAAACTCAACATCATCCTCATCAATGGCATTCCATTCACAAAACCCCCTCAATTCATCTCCCATTTCTATCCCCCTTTTCCTCATCTCCTTCAAAACCACCTTCACATCTTCGTACCTCCTCCGTCGAATCATCTTCCTCCCCAATTCCCCAAAATTTGCGCTGTACAATTGCTCGTCTCTCCCTGCACACGCCATTACATACTGAAATGCCTGCTTGTGGAAGCCCAACCGCACCATTGCCCCAATCACATGAGCATGAGTCGAATACAGCGGTGCAATCCCTTCCTCCTTCATTCTTCTCAAAACCTTCAGTGCTGAATCTACTTTCCCCACCCTGCACGCGCCCAAAACCAGCGCGTCATAGGTCCTGTCGTCCGGTTCCACCTTCTCCTCCGCCAAATTTGTTAGAATTCCGGCAGCCTTCTCCAGATCTCCGACGCAGCAGTATCCGGTGAGCAAGTAATTGTAGGTTGTGATGTCCGGCCGGACACTCAAGGCCTTCATCGCCCCAACTACGCGCCAGGCCTCCTCGAAATTCCTCCTCTTTGTGTGCTCTATGAGTATAGGGTGGAACGTGGTGGCGCTCGAACAGAATCCACTACGCACGGCGGTCTCCGCCACGCGCAGGGCCTGTGGCGTGTGCCGGAGCCTCGAGAGGCGAGCGATGAGGCAATTGTGTGCGCTCTCCCGGGCGAATCGATGATTGATGCCGGCGAGGGCGGCTAGGAGATCGTCGAGCATGGAGATGTCATTCCAGATGAACTTGAAGGTCCGGCAGGTGTTGAAAAGGCCGTCTCTGCCACGCTTCTCGAGGAGACGTTTGACGGTGTCGAAGTCTCCTTCCCGGCCGGCGCTGTCAATGAGCTTGTCGTACTTCGACATGCTCGGGGTCTCCGCCGGCGTGGTGGCGCCGAGCGAGATTTGGGTGGACAAAGCGCGCGAAAATGGTGAAGATTTAGGGGTTTCCCAGAGAAGACGCCGGAGAAGCATCCCGGCTAGGGTTAAGAGGAATGGAAAATGGTTAAGAGGCACCAAGCGTGCCACCAAACATGCCACCATATATATTTAAATTTTATATATTTTTTTTTAATTTTCTTAGATTTTTCATCTCCCGCTGAACAAATTCCCAATTCTTTCTCCATTCTCCCGCTTCAACCTTCACAATCTCCCAATTCCCAAATTTTCCTCTTTTTACCCAAATTTGGCTTGTGTTCGTGTGATTGTTCATATTGTAGAATTTCGAATCCCAATTCCCAAATTTTCCCAATTCCCAATTCCCAAATTGTCCGCTCGACCTCCAGCGACCTGTCCCCATCCCTCCACCTCCAGCGCCAGCCCCTCCACCTCCAGCGACGTAATTGCCGGCAAAATCCCCAACCCTCCACCTCCAGCGACTTGTCCACACCATCCACCTACAGCGCCGGCAGTCCCAACCCTCTACCTCCAGCTCCGGCAGCCCCATACTCTAGCAGAACAAGAACGCAGGTATGGTCTAGTTATGGATCAATTTACTTTGTTTGTTCGAGATCCCAAGTTATGGATCAATTTTTTCTAGGCTTATTAGTTAATACTCTTATACAATCCCCCCCACCCAAAGACTCAAAAGATATGGGGGCAGTTGTTCTTGGCAATGGTTTTAATGAAAACAATTATAGTAATTTGGGTATTGTTTTCTTTCAAAAATCAAAATTGCCCTCAAACAATGCTCGTAGTGTTAAATTATTGCACGTGCATATGAAAGTTATTTATTGTCATAAATTCTTTTCTCCTATGATAGTGTCTTCTTTTTTTTCCCTTTAACCGGCCCTGTAGTGGTAGCAAAATCTGTGGCACTTGCTTGTTATTTTTGCTTACTTTGTAAATTGTATGTCATAGATGGTTAAGTTCTGTTATTTAAACTTCATATAACATTATTGTCTGTGAAAGAGGTCTGCTTGTTATTTTTGCTTGCTTTCTGTGAATTGTATGTCATAGACGATTAACTTCTGTTTATTGACTTCATATATGATTATTGTCTGTGTAAATATTTAACTTGTGTTAATTGAACTTCATTTCAAACAATGTCTTTGTACGGTTAATGGTGTGTGTCCAAACAGTTTGGAGAAGAAATGGGAAACAATTGGTGTCAATTGTATTCCGCAACAGGACTCTAGGTTTGTTCGCCATTACTTTGTTATGCTACTCACATGGACGGGTGAAAATCATACCCCCTACTTATTTTAATACTATTTTACCTTGCAGGTATGACAATTGTGGAGTGATGGTGCTTGCATTTCTAGAGTCTTTGTTGGTTGGCTTACCATTAAGTCCGGACTGTAGTTCTGAACACATGGCTGATTTCCGATGTCAATTTGCAGCTAGGTTATGGCGTGGAAGGAAAACAACCAATATTTAGTTTTTTTACTTTACATTTTAGGGGTCTTTAATTTTTGTGAAACTCTTTGTAATTGTTTTTGTGCTTTGTAATGTATTTTTTGGGGAAACACTTTACATTTTTTTTGAAACCTTTGTAATGGGGCTTTTATCATCATGAATTTCTACTTGTTAATGCACAATTTGTTACTGTGTGTGATGACTTATTTACCTTAGTTTATGACTGGATTACAAATTTACTTTCAGAGCCCTCACAGAGAATAACTGTCTAATTTACCCGTTACACAGAGTTTTAATGTGTCATGACAGAGTTACATAACGTTATGCACTTTACATTTTTTGAAAGCTTTGTAATGGGGCTTTTATCATCATGAATTTCTACTTGTTAATGCACATTTTGTTATTGTGTGTGATGACTGATTTACATTAGTTTATGACTGGATTATAGATTTACTTTCAAAGCCCTCACAGAGAATAACTGTCTATTTTACCCATTACATAGAGATTTAATGTATGTGACAACAGCGTTACATAACATTGTGCACATACACCATCTTCAGAATTCTAAAAAATGAGAGCAAAATTCTAGATTTGATGCAAAAAAAGATCTGTTAAAAGTCAATGTAGTGAAAGACCAAGCTCCAGACCTCCCAAGGTGAGGTCGTAACACAAGCTCCAGACCAAGCTCCAGACCTCCCAAGGTGTGTGTGCCGATTATGGGGTCTAACACAAGTGTAGTGCTTGTTGTATGTTTGGGAATTTCTTGCATTCCGATCTCACCATTCGCCTGTTCTTGCCCTTCGTCGTTAAATAAATACTGAAAGCAAGGATCATTAAGAAACAAATCTGGTTCAAAAGCTGCAAAAAACAGTACCTTTAATATAATACAATGTCTGACTATAAAGAAAACAAAAATACATCAAATGCAGAGTACATACAGATTATTAGCATCTGTGACAAGGACAAACCCTAGATTTACAGAACTTTAATCTCTGTAACACCAAAACAAAACAGTTATTTTTCACTACTTCAAAGTTCAAATGAATATAGAATGAGGTCTAAATATCAACACTTACAACTGGGCTGCAACTCATATAAAATCAGTTCTTCTTTTTCACCACCAAAATCATGTGGTTGATCATTCGCACCATGTGTAATAATAGATGTTTGTAAGTCCATAATCACCAAATACCCTATATACTCTACAAAAATTCAAAAAATTATTGCTATAGAAATTGAATAAAAATAAAATGAAGAGAAGAGATTGACAGAGGAATGGTCATGTTACAAGGGTTGGCGCATCAGAGATATGAAGAGGAAGATAAGAAATAGAAGATATTACTATACCTGTCTTGTAGGAAGGAGAGCGCAGATCGTGCGGCTGGCTGGCGCGGAAGGGCAAAGCCAGAGGGAGGAAAGAAAAAAAGAAAAAAAAGAAGGAGAAAAGGTAAAAAAAAAACCTTACATAGGGAGGCAACAAAGGAAGCATATGTGGGTGCACTGTAGCACGGTCCATAGAGGAATAACGATTTTGGAGTTTGGACATTTGTGTTTGCACTTACTTGGTGGAATATCTAAATTTGTTATTCTTAGCGTCAAATAACATTGATACCCCTCGTGGTTTGTAAAATAAGCACCAATCCCCTCTCTGTTTTCAAAACTCATTTCTAAAGTTCCTGTGATTTCAAAATGTTGCACCCGTGCCCCCTATGATCATTTTCCGGTCATTTTTCCGGCGAAGAAGAGGGGCATTGGTGCATATTTTTTAAACCATAGGGGGTATCAATGCCGATTTTTATTTCTCGCATATTTTTTGTTTTTTCCATTTTTTCCTTTTTTTGTTTCATTTATTAATAAAGGTTTTTTTTAAAATTATTTTTATAATGTTCTTAAAATTTAAAGTTATTTTTGTTTGAAAAAAATAACATATAATGCATATGTATTTCTCAAATTAACAATTTTTGTTTTTTCTGAAAAAAAAGTAATTTTTTTAAGAACTTCAAAAAAATGAGGAATAAAATAAGAAACAAATTAATACAAAAATAAAAATGAATATTATTTTTAAAAATCACCCTAAATAGAACTAAAACATAGAGAAAAATACCAAAATAGGACTTTCATGTTTTTTCCCCGAAATAGGACTTTGCACAGTGGTAATGTGACTTTGCATTGTGATAATATGACAGTGTACATGTGCACATTATTATACTTTTTTGGTAATGTATATGACCATGTTTGTTAATGTAAGTCCTATTTCGGGATTAAAAACATGGAAGTCCTATTTTGGTATATTTTCAATGTTTTAATCCTACTTTAGTCTTTCTTGGACATCTTAATTCTATGGACTTTTTTAGGCATGTCCAATTTTTTTGTATAAGACTTTTTTTTGCGTATTTTAATTTTTTTAATTTCATTTTTCCATATTTTTATTTTTTTATTCTTTGTTTTTTTGAACTTTCCAAAAAATTATTCTAAGTAACAAAAAGTGAAAATGTTTAATTTGAGATAGATGTAATATATGTTAATTTTTTTATTTTTATTTTCATTTCAAACACAAAGAATTTGAAAATATTTGAAACATTATAAAAAATTTAAAATATATTTGAAAAAATCTAGGAAAAGGAAAAAGAGAGAAAATATTTTTAAAAAGGGAAGAATAATAAACGAAAATAGGAAATGAGCACGAATGCCCCCTATGGTTTAAAAATTATGCGCCAATGCCATCTGTTCGCCGGAAAATGGCCGGTAAATTATCAGAGGGGGTGTGAGTGCAACGTTTTGAAACCACGAGGACTTTAGAAATAAGTTTTGAAAACGGAGGGGGTATTGGTGCCAATTTTCCAAACCACAGGGGGTACCGGAGCTATTTGGCCGTACTTTAAATGATAGCAAGGCCGCAAGGGAATAGTCATATAATACTTCCTCCGTCCCGCAAAAAAGTTTCCCTTTCGTTTTTTTTCGTCCCAAAAAAAACTTTCCGTTTGTCATTAAAAGTCCATTATACCCCTCCATCCCAAACCCTAACCAAATCTAAACTAACCCACCCCCCACCTGTTCTAATCTTCTTCTCTCATCTTCGCCTCTTCCAATTCTCAGACTTCCTCTCATCTTCTCCCCTCCTCTTCTCTTAGATCTAATCCCTAAATCTTTTCTCCTCTCTGAATCGATGAAAAGTTGGCGGCGGATGAGGAGATTTGGGGATGAGGAGATCTGGGGATCTGGATCTCTTCGGCGGCGGCGGCATTTTGTCCGATCTCTTCTGAATCTCTTCCCCTCCACCCACCAAATCTCTCCTCCCTTTTTCGATCTCTTCTAGATCTCTACCCCTCCACACACCAAATCCCTCCTCCCTTTTTTGATCTCTTCTAGATCTCTTCCCCTCCACCCACCAAATCCCTCCTCCCTTTTCCGATTTCTTCGGCGGCGGCGGCGTTCGACGCCTCCTTCGATGCCCTAACGGGGACGACCCCGCGGCGGAGGGAGGCGGGCCCTTGGGAACGGCGGCTGAGCCTCCGAAATATGCGGGTGTGATTGTCATGGAAGCCATGGATAGATCGGAGTGCTTTTTTCGTGGGGAGTGTTTGGGAGTGGAGATATTTGGGGGGTATTTTGGGCAAGTCAAAGCCAAAATATCCCCTCCTTATTTTGGGGGACTATTCCAAATGGGAAGTTTTATTTGGGACGGCGGGAGTATTCTTTTTCATTCTCCAATCATAACTTATTTTATTTTTAAATTATAGACTTATGATAATAGAATGAACATGTTATATTAAGCAAACTAAAGGCTTTTTTTAGCAAGCTTGTTAAAATATGTAACATATTCTTGTAGATAAAGAAAAAGGTTTGGCTTGTAATGTTATAAGTATTATCACTCAAAAGAGTTGTACTTTCGTGGTTATAATGAGTAAATGTGAAATATGGATTTTTTCATGTTTTTTATGGATTGACAAGTAGAATATTTCTTTTTTTATAAAAAGTTTAAATTTTTATGATATTAATGCACTAAGGTCTATAGAATAAGTATAAATCTTAGGACCACATAAGAAATTACCACTTTAAATTATTCGAAAATTGTTTGGGGTAAATCCCATCTTTACCACAAATTTTTTAATACGGACTAAAAAAAGAGTATTGATAAAAGTTGTGTGGTTAAATAAATGTTGAGGTACAACATGATGAACACCCCAGTATACTCTATTTGTAGACTAAAGTATTTACAGATACACACAGATACTCAATGTTTATACATAATTACATACACAGATATTGAGTGTCTATGTATGTCTATAAATGGTATGGTGTGTAAATGAGATACACTATTTGGGGTACTCCTAGCATTCTCTCCTAGTTAAAGTGTGTCAGTAGCAAATCTAAAAATATGTTTGATTGAAGCAGCACTCAAACAATTTTTTAAAAGACAAATTGAAATTTTGACTAGAAAATTTTTTTGTACTCAATAACAACAATAACTAACAAGCATTCAATAATTTAATTAAAATATCTCAAAAGTAAAAATAAAATTTGAAGTATATCATAACTTAATATAACTATGATATTTCAAATAGTTTATCTTCATATTATACTTAAGTAATTATTTCTTCTTTTGGATTAAAACTTTTTTAGACGGGGGCATGTGTACCCCATACTCCCATACTGTACACATAGTATATCCAAACTATAGACTCATTTGAAAATCAACAATATTACATTTATTTAGTTTTTAGAAAAACTTAACTGTTAATTTTTCTTCCAACAATCTATTTTAATTTTAAAAATAATCAACCATTTATTCTCAAAAATTAATTAATCTTGGAATGACTAATTTTGAGAATTGAGATTAATAAAAAATTATAACCACAATCAAATGAAACGCAAATGTACATTTGAGTTTGGTTTTATTTTTTCCGAAAATTGATATTCAAAAACAGCTTAAAACAAACTCATTCTATAAAACCAAAAACTTGATTACCTTTGAAAATCATATTTCACGAATCAAAACAAATATTTTAAGAATATAAAATAAATGTAGCACTGATGATCTTAGGATGAAAAATAACAAAATCCTTTATGACATTGCAAGTTTCCTGTTGAAAGGCAAGAATTACGCAAAGGGACAAGTTAACAAAAAGAATAAGAGAAGTCTTTTTTCTTCAAGTAAAATTTAAAGTGCCATTATTATTTTTAAGGTATGAATATCCCAATTCTTAAAATTTTAGAGCAATGTTTTTGCCTTATTCGTAGAGTTGTCCATGCTCAACACTTGGAGATATCTTGGGTGAGGGTGAGAGGGTAAGAGCTAACATGAGAACAAAGTATATTCCCGTCTTGGTTTATTTACAATTAAGATATATTTAGTATAAGCCACCAATTTAGAGTCATAGATGTGTATATCCAAATTGGATTCTTAATTGATACTCCATAATGTAATATCTCTACAAGTTGAGCTGTCTTTTCTAAATTATTTTTTAAAAAAAATTGATAAATCTCATTCTTGGGAGTCCTTCAACAACGATCGAACAATTAGCTTAGAAAAAGTAAATTGAATTATAATTTCAATCACTTGACATCCATACTTACAAAGGTACGGCTTACCGATTTGCAATTTCTCTAAATTTTCAAACTCATAAGCTTTCTAAAAATCCTTTCTTCCAACTACCAACGGACAACCCAAAGAGGCTAGATTTCCCTTCTATTTCTATTCGGAAAAAAAAAATGTTTCTCAATCAAATTCCTTCATATGTACTTCAATTCAAAGTTTCTTCTTAAAAAATTGTTTGTACTTAACAATGTTGTTTCTTGATAAGAAAATAAAGATAGAGGTTGGAGGTTTAGACGAAAAAAAAGAAAGAAAAAGATTGGAGGCAAGTGTGAGATCAATGCTTTGGGCTTCATAAAGCATTAGGGAATAGTGATAGATTTGAATTGTTTAAAAACTGTTAATATAATGAAAGTGTAGCCTTAATGGTTCAATTACTTTTACACTCGGACTTATTTCATTTTAACTTTATTTTTTTCTAAACATGTGTAGAAAGTTCATATTCAGGCCATAAAACAATACACATTATTTATAAAAATGATTAAAAATCAGTACAAAAGGCATTGCAGAGAAGCAAATATGTAGTTTGCATGCTTCTGAAAATTACAATTTGTCTTCAACAGACTACCTGACTGCAAAAAAACGCATCTAAAAAAAACAATATTACAGAAGAACTATGAACAATGAACATCACTATAAAAGCAAAAAATAGTACTGATTTTTTTAATATAAAAAAATACTACTTCCAACTCATTTGCCGTCTTCTATAACACAAGTGTATAAGTGCAGGAATGTGTTAATAGGAACCCATAGGCGGCATGCCGAACGGAGGCATGGGTGGCATTCCCATGGGAGGGGGTGGGCCATAACCTCCAACGCCGGGACCACCACCCATGCCCGGAATTGGTGGGGCAGGCAACGCTAGCGGGAGCAGCTGTGCATACATATTCTGTACACCAATAAAGATAGATTCATTAAATGTGTTTGAAGGAACATGTTTACTTTAACATGACAGCAAAGTTGACACCACAAGAGGGGACGATCACACGTCAAAACTCATTGTCTGTGAAACACGGCCTATGTTTGAAAGTGTCTTTTGCACGTTAAAATGATATTTTAAGTATTTAGGTGATACACTTTTTTAGGAGGGGCGGATTTTTCTTTTGGAAATTCCAATAAAAAACACTTTGTAAATGTATTTTCAAACGTTATGTGGCTTTCCAATACATAAATGTTGGGTAGAAAGAGTTTTTATCGAATGCACTTCTAAAAATCATATAACAGCCCCAACAAAACAACTTCAGCATCATAAGAAATGTATAAAGTCTATATCTCTCTGAGAAACAAAGTAGATGTAAAGACATAGTTACCTGTTGCATAATAACATCCTTCTCTTCATTCTCTTTAGCCTTTGCCTCAGATTGAGCTTCAATTTTCTCTTTGATCAGCTCATCAACTTTACAAGTGTATTCTCGGATGAACTGGGG
The DNA here is from genome assembly GCA_003260385.1 of Cuscuta australis. Taxonomy (NCBI): domain Eukaryota; kingdom Viridiplantae; phylum Streptophyta; class Magnoliopsida; order Solanales; family Convolvulaceae; genus Cuscuta; species Cuscuta australis. Next base: position 1,121,962 of record NQVE01000005.1, on the reverse strand, counting down.
AAGCAATACAAAACCAAAAGGAATCGTGTAAATGACACTGAATTTGCATAAACAACAAGATTAATTGTTCTTCTGCCATCTTCTGGTTTTAGATACAAGTTGGGAGAAGATGAACATTAATGAGTATGGGACAATTAAAAAGTATACTGCTTCATCGCTTATTTTTGGGTTTTCTTTTGGTGAATTGAACAGATGGAACTCATGAAAATCAGATAAAGAGAAGAGCAAGTGTGAGCAAGGTAAATTTGTGTGCGAGAGGGGGGGGGCTCACTTGTAACAGGTACGGGAATGCAAAGTCAATCATGTTATTCATCCATGCAAGCTCGAGGGCAACATCAGGTCTTATGAGATCATAACAAACAAAGAGGCACGATGCGAAGCATTCTTTTTTTCCCTGCAAAAAACCATGGAATCCAGTGTTTTGATCCACCACCCAGTCCAAACACCATTTATAAACACGGGAGAAACGAATACAGAAAAGAAACCAATCAGATTACCTTCTCGATAAAATAGACCAGCAACTCTTCAGCAAGTTCGCGGTCCCCAGATTGTGAAGCAGTCTCCATGGCATCTTTGTATAGATTATCTTTTTTAGACAGAGCAATGGATTGCTTCCACCGGCCAGCCTTCTTATAGATGTAAGCAGCAACTCGCCGCATCTCAAGGAGCTCGTGTTTCTCAATCTGATCAGGTACATAGATAGACATGTTGGAACTTGGAAGAAAGTAATTAGAAGCAGTTTACTTCACTTCACAAATGACAAATCAGCCATTGCATCCATAATAAGTCTTACCAAGCAAGTTCTAGAATGAACACAAACATAATAAAATAATGTAACAAAATTTACTCATTCACCTTCTGCGCAAGGCCAATCTGATCAAAGTTGTCATGCAATTCAATAGACTCTCGAAGTCTGTCGTAGTCTTCCTCTTCAACATATATCTCATTGAGAGCCTCATTAACAGCAGAAACATTATTGCTTTGTACAGCAACCATGTATGGTTTCACTAAACGCAGATGCCCCGCCTAATCTCCACAAAAGATACAGATGGTTTAGCAAAAGGGATCAGTCTTTTATTCCAGTGATTTAAAAAAATATTTTTAACTTTAATATGTATCGTGAAGGAATTTTCATTGAATATTAACATAAAAATTATTAGATTAAAAAATAATCATAATCTATGAATTCTTTTAAGTCTTAGATTGGTAGTTTCAATCATTCAGGTCCTAAGATGGATAGTATTCATGTTCCATGTCCATTACACATTATTAACCTATCTTTTTCGTCATGAAAAAACCAAATTAATTAAAACGACGTTTTGACTTTTCAAGGCGAAGTACAGAAAAAATAGACCCACTCACTTTTCTCATGATGTCCACCACACGTGTGTGATCCACCTTCAACGCAAGGACATTCAGGAGATCATTAATGAGCTCAGGATGCTCTTGCAAATAGAAATGCACAGCCTTGTAATACAACTCCACATTGGCAACTTTGACAGCAATGTCTTTGAACTGCATGTGGTCCCAAGCATCTGGGGAGTGGTTCATGACAGTAGTGGCGGCATTGTCAAACTCATCGTATTGGATATACAGATAAGTAAGCTCCATCCAGTGCTGTTGCTCGTCGCAGGCTCGTATGAGTTTAGGAATGTTGAGCCGTGTGGAGAATAACTTAATATGCTCCATGAGCTTCTCGTGACGGTATCTGGCATATAGCACACCGAGCTCTGTGAAGATGCCCATATGTGTACGCTCCAATCCCAGACCACTCTCCATGAGAGAGATTAGTTCATTGAAGCATCCTCTGTGTTGATAAAATTCACTTACTTCTTCTAGGTCATCTACCTGCACTATGATATTCAGCCCACAAATCTGCGCCAACCGAAACTCCTCAGCATCAACACAAGCAAAGCAGACTTCTTTCCATGTCTTTGCACTATTTGCCTTGCGAGCAGCATCGACGGCACCTTGAAATTGGTTCAACTTCACTAGTGTGCTAGCCAATTTTCCCCAATTAGAAATGAATGCAAATATGATCTTTGCAGCCTCATATAAACCTCCATCAAACAAGCGGTCACCAACATTAGGCAGGTTGGCTACATTTGGCATTAGAATAAATTCTTCAATATCACCCAACCGTTCTATCTTGGCATACGCAAAAATAATTTCACTGTCTACCTTAGGCTCCTTCGTTTTCTGCCTAACCATCAGTAGATACTTAACCAAGTCATGGTAAACATCTGAGTCCTCAGCAGCATGAATAACTTCCAAAAAGTGGGTGGCATCATCTGCACGGATGAATGACTCAATTGCATCACTAACTAATCCTTCTCGAAGTTGGGCTTTAGCTACCTGACTCCACACAGAGTCTTCCTCAACACGAAATGCAAACTCAACTGCCCGGTTAATATCTTGAATGTAATCTAATAGGACATTAACCGCCTGAACATTCAGGTTGAATTTCTTGAAAATAGCAAAAGCTTCTTCATACAATTGGGCCTCGGCAGCAACTTCACCAACCGCAGGTCCATCAAAGTTATCAAGCCTGTTGACGTAGTCCATAACTCTAGATGGATCAGCTTTTATGGCTGTCAAGATGAGCAGATTTTGTAGGTTGAGGTTTCCACTAAATGCAGAGTTTTGGAGCACAATCTTCTCAAGAAGCTCAATTAATTCATGGGGAAGATCAGCAGTCATGAAAGCTTTAACAGCTGCAGACACTTGCTCTGGGCTCTTGCTTTCAGGCAAAGCAGTAGATACAACTTGATCAATAAGTTGTCTCCTGAATTCATTTTCTGGGTTGAGAACTTGGTCCCAAAGATCAGCATCCATCCTTTCCACTACATACCTGCAATAACCCCCCAAAAAATGAACCAGGCCCTTACAATTCATTGGAAATAAGGATAACAATAAGCAGAAGGATTACAAAGAAAACCGCTTTTTCGTTTGGTCCTTTCAGAGCCCAAAAACTGATTGCAACTCTTAAAATTTTGCATATATATAGATTTCTTAGTCTATATATAATAGAAATATACAAATAAAATGACTTCGAACAAATATCTAGAATTGATGTATAGAGTTTGAACCAATTTTTATTTTTCTTCAATTTTACTTTCCCGCAAGATTTCTTATATACATTATTTCTCTATCGTTTTGTGTTCCAAACAGACTCTTGTTGTAGCTGTATGTAGCAGTACTGGTAAAAAATTCAACGAGCTAATACAAACCTGGCCTGAAGTTTGAACAATGAATTCTTGCTCGTTACATTGATAAGTTCAGCATCACACTGTCCTCTCCTGTATGCAACAACGGCAAGCGTAGGATCACGCTTCTCACAATACTTGCCCACAACACGTGAGTCATAAAATGGGTTGGTTGTGAGGAAGTGCTCTGGATTGTTGTTGCTATCAATTATTATTTTTCCGAGAGCATTGTGAACATGAACATCTTGGCTTCCTTCACTCACAAGGTGCTCCAGGAATTGAGTGAGCAACCGTAGCCGATTCCTGATACCATGAGAATATAAAGTAAAAATCACATGGAAAGAAGGGTGACTGTGTGTGTGTGTGTGAGAGAGAGAAACCAACCTTTTCTCACATTCATCAACAAGCGGCTCAACTGGGAGAAGGGAACGAACAGACAGTATCAAGCCTTTAATGAAATCTTCAGGGCACTCATCATCTAGAAGTTGCCCAACAACTAATGGAGCATTTCCTGGATTGACCTGTCCGAGAAAAATCAGAAAACATAAATTGTTTGCAACTTGATGACATTACAAACAATATTATACGGTATCCTAGCTTGAATTTGTACCTTTTGCACATATCCTTCAATATATCTGAGCATATTGTTTGTGTATAGATAGTGAGTCAGATCTGGAATAAATCCAAAGCGGTCGCATACATTAATCAAGGGCCGGGCATCAGGAAGTTTTGCTTCCATCAAAAAGTTTTTGGTTTTCTCTGGGTCGTAAAAGTTGGATTCCCGAGTTACGCGCTCAACCTCCTTTATTTGCCCAGTTTTAGCAGCTGCCTCTATGTATTTAAAGTGGATTTCAGGATCCTCACTGCAATAATGCATGACAAAGCATGAGGGAACAATACTAACAAAATAAATTCAACCCCTCACTGGAAAAATATTTTCTTTTGGCAATGTATACCTTGAGCTCAGATATGACCCTAAGAAGAAGTACAGCCCATCATATGATTTGAACTGCTCAAAAAGCTTTATGCAAGCATCAAGGCCCATCTGCTCACAGTACTCTTTTGCAACCTGAATGGAGTGTGTAATCAATCAATGCACTTAAATGCAAGTCTCCATGTTAACCCAGCAAGATCTCCTGTAAGAAAGATACCTGAACAATTATTTGAAGATTTCCTTTTAGATTGATTAGCAGAAGGTCCTTCATGCATTCCAAAGCCCACTCGCGTGAAAGAGTTCCAAAGAATTCAACCAGAGCCTGAGCAGCAACCCATAAATCTTAGTCAAGAGTCTAACCATCATTAACCAAATGGAGTGAAATGTATTGATTTTACCAACCTGAGGCTCAATGGCATGAGTATTTACAATAACACGCTTTATATCGGGCAGCTCTGTATAGTGCTGCATATACAGAAAATAGCATTTAGCGTGGTATGCAGGTATAGAAATTCAATTCCTTTATATTTAAAAAAAGGGAAAAAACCTATCAAAAAAAGGGTAAACAACCTTCAAGGCCTGAATATAAAGACCAGCTTTTTCACAAAGTTGAGCAATTCGAGGACGGTCATAATGACTGAACATCCCATTTGCCAAAATCGCATCTGCCACATTTGGGAAAGTAACAAGGTTGATCTCCAATACCTGGAAATGAAAGAGATGTCATTATACTATAATCAAAAGGCTCAAGCTGAACAAATTTCTCTACAGCTGGTGGAAGGAGATCAACCTTGGTCTGTAAAAAACCATGCTCGGGAAGGTTGGGTTTCAGAACATCCAATAAAAAAGCAGTAGCCTCACGGATCATATTCCTCTGTGCAAAAGAGAATTTCATTCAAGATTAGGACTCCCAACTCTAAGGATGTTATTATTGTATTCTATAATGAAAAAGCAGAAAACAGCGGTCTCACCTGAAGGAATAGATCAGTAATGGTGTTGTAATCAACAGGACAGCCTCCCTCCATTTGAGACATCATTAGGGCAAAATTAACAGCTCCCTGAAAATATAAAATATAAGTTTCACCATAAAAGTCCATAATCCGTAGGTTACTCAAAATGTTTTTTCCCTTATGCATTGATTGCGTTCTTCACTAAAGAAGAGTCTAGTTTACAAATTATAATAAAACACCATTACTTATTTCGGTAAGAAAAATTAAACTACAAAGAACACAAGGGAAAGCTTGATAGAAGTAGTGTTAGCTCTAATGACGTTTGCTCATTTGCATTTAGAGCAAACACAGGATATATCATTGCCTTGCAAATGATAGGTGGCATTAAAAAAAGGCATACCTGTGGATCGGATCGAAGAATTGTTTGCAGAAGGAAAAGATAGTCAGGTGTATACCCAACCTGTACCAATTACCAATAAAAAATATCAGATAATCATATCATGATTGTTAGCTGAATACTAAATGAAGAACAAACCCCGGTAGGCAATTATAAACAAGAAAAGGCTCATCATTTATTTTAGAAACTAGATGAGCAAGGAGAGAAACTTGAAATGAACAAAAGAACTGCTGCTAACCTGCTTGGAGTATACTAAAATTTTGTCAAACTCTCTGCGCTCAGCAAATGCTGCAACAACCTTTGGGGTTGCTCTTGCTTTAACATATATTTTCAATGCCAAGTCGTTATCCACAGTCTACAAGACAATGTTTTCCTATTAATGGATGAAACAAGAAAAAAATGGACCAACTTACATTCTGCACAAAAGATCACCAACAGAAAAAGAAAAACTCACCTTTACAAGATCCCCAAGTTCCTCACTACACTCCAGTTTATCCTCAGCAAACCAGTTCTCTAAAAGATTCTTTTTGTTTTGGTTCACAACAAGACGTGAAAGTTCCAACGACTCAAAGGCATTGAGCTTCCCTCTTGTTAAAAGTGTTCCAAAGTACTGAAGCAAAGGAGGTGTCTGCCCTGCCTGAGCAGGTACACTCTGCAAATAAGACATTAAAAAATTTAAACCACATAATTGATAATGCAGATACTGAGTTTTTCCCAGTGAATGCAAAAACTTTACAGGTATAAAAACCTAATTAAATGTCAATAATGGCATCACTCGAACACCTGAAATTTGGCAACAGTATCAGGTGTACGAAGAATGCCTTGCGGAGACTCAGCAGCAAGCTCAGCAGCCTCTTTATACTTTGTTTGAGCAAATAATTCTTGGAAACGTTGGACGACCTGTGCATTTTGATTGTGAGGGATCTAACCAATAAAACAACACTAAATCTAACAATTGTTAGATGCTGTTGTCAAGGAATCTGATAGACTCGAGAACAGCAGCTAGATCAAATCTAAAGCATATATAGTAGGTAGCAATGAAGATGGTTTGTATTTTAATTTTTACTTTAAGTAAAAAAACTGTAAGCTGTAAGGTTCAATTTTCCAACTACACCTTATAAAGTTATAATTCTAAAGGATTGTCTAATATTCCTATTCTAAACCAGAAATGGAATTACTCCCTCTGTTCCAACTTAGTCTACATTATTTATTTTTTTGGTTGTTCCAATTAATGTGCACACTTCAGCTGTTTGGAAAGAGGCCACATAAAAAATTACAAAATCATTACAATTATTACTAACTGGCCCACCCTCCCATCATTTTTCTATATGCTCAAGCAATTTCTCTCTCAATAAAAATTCTACAAGGACATAGTTTCATTTATCCTTTAACTAAGTGCCAGTCAAACAATGCAAACAACGTGATGCCTACCCTCCTAATTTTATGAGGTAGACAAAATGTAAAATGAAAGACATGAAAAATTTGAAAAACCAAACATCAGCTCACCAAATTCTCAGCACCAGGAAGATTTCCTCGTTTGGCAAGATTAACAGCAAGCTCAAGATTATTCAACTGTCAATTACATGTAAAACTTATAAGTTTGATTATATTAGCTTCACATTTCTAATACCAAGTTGGGAAATGGATATAAACTTACTTGCCCACTAACAAAAGGCACAAGCGTGGCTTCATTTACTGTGGCAAGCAACACCTGGCCTCTCCTGTTGATAGCATAGAAACCCCCTATAGAGGTTGCCTCGGCTGTCAAAAAAATGGGGTCTGGGCTTATCCTGTTTCTGTACACTGCAGTAGCTGTTTCCAGATCATAGACAAATAAAAGCCCAAGCTTTGTAATCACATAAATTAAGCCATATTTCTGGGATATCTGCAGCCAAGAAATATGGATTTCAACATATGACGTCATTTCAACCATCTTAGACGGGAAAACAATGGAAAGAACATGAAGGCAAACCTGCATTGCAACTGGAAAGTCATCAGCAAAATCTGGAGGAAAGAAAAGATCTGCTTGCTTCTTGGTAAAGGATGGTTTCCCTACACATAAAACATGCCAAACAATAGAATTAAGAGCAGAAATCTATGTTCATTAAGTATGAGAAAAAAATTTGTGTGAAGATCAATGTGTATACATCGGAGAACTTGATGGCATAAGACTTAAAAACATTGCAACCTCATTTTTCACTCACATCAATAGTAAAGTTTGTAATACAATTTTACCACACAGGTGCAGTATTTTCCACATTTCATGGTTTGGGTTTTAGACTTTTGCTTTCATTTTGGGAGGAGAGGGGGCAACAGGATGTAACAAGGAGCCAGTCACGGCTTAACCATCCAGAATTAAACAAAGCAGGGACGAAAAGGACCTGGCTGTGCTCCTAACTCGATGACATGCAATTTTGATGTAATTTGACCGGCATTTGAGGTTTTTGTTGCAAATGATATGAGAATAGAATCCTTATCATTTGATGCGACCTGATTCAATTCTAAATCAGTCACATCACACCAAGAAGTGCAGAAACAAAGTTGACAAAAAAAGCAAACCATAGAATGGATTTTTAATTACTCTGAATGAGGCAAATGACGCAGCATGAGCTTCAAGAGCTTGACTGCGTTGCTGATCCACAGAAAACAATTGCATATTCCCCTTAACGAGCTGTGGCCTCTGTTACACAATCCAGAAAAGAGAATTATTATTTAGTAATTAGTAAGGGTATATTAGTACTTTTACCCCCATTACTGACCCTTTCCTAGAACCCTACTAACCCATGATATTAATCAGCATAAAGAATATACATAGTACACACCTCGGGAGAACCAGGAGCAATCCCAATCAAAACAAGCCATTTCTCAACAGGATCACATCGATAATTTATAATTTGATTGTTTGCCAAATTTGTTGTTCTATCGAACATCTTTACAGGCTCAGAGTCACCTAGCAAGGCACACAAAGAGAATCATATTCATCAAGGAATGAACATTCGTTGCACTAGATACAAGAGTAGGCATTCTTAAAGAATATACCATCAATTGCCCAGTGATAAACTGCAGTTTGGGTAACCAAGCCCATCATCCTTGATGTAATCCACTTCCAGAATACAACCTAGATAGAAAATTTGGTCAATATCAGTCCATTTTTTATAAATTTGCAAAATTGTAGAGAAGTGCTTAACTGTGCATGCAATTTAAAGAGTGCATTGCTTTAATTGATGAACAAAGAAACTTATACCTGCTCAGGCATCATATGAGATTTCATTTTCTGTTTTGCTTCGATATTGAATATTTGCAAGTGATCTTGATTGGTTCCCTGAACTTGGGCTTCAGGAAAGAGGAAATCTCTTTGTCAATAACAAATTAATTGAAGAGTGTAGCAGTGTAAAGTAAAGCACATGCCAAACAAGTACATTTCAAAAAAAACAGTGAATTTCCTATATTTATTGAGATTGCCGTATATAGTACATAGTAAATTAGGTAGTAACTTTTCAAGTTCAACAACAACCCAATTGAATCCCACAAGAGTAGGGTCTGGAGAGGGTGTATGTACACATACCTTACCCCTACTCGAAAGTAGAAAGGCTGTTTCCAAAGAGACCCCCGGCTCAACGTCAATAGTGGCATTGATTGACTAAATGCTACTTCATTAATTAAAGAAGCGCTGACAGTTTAGAGATCTAATTTGCTTTAGAGAGTAACTTTTAAGTTCAAAGGCTAAAAATGTGTGCTCTAATAAACGGAGTACTAAACTTATCATTAATCATGAAAAAATGTTTACTTAGGTGCATACACTATGAAACTTTGATTTAAATGCATCCGTTGCCACGCATCCAATTCTCAAACAAGTCAGTCTTTCAAAAGACTACTAATTACTAAAGGGTGACTAGCTCAGATTTACGTAAATTTCTAAATGCCCCCTCCCCTCTTCCCCCAAAAGCAAGATACAAATCAAAACAAACAAAAAAAACATATGAAGGAAACCAACCAAATGACCCCCTCTTCCTGTTTCTCAATTTGAATACAATGATCAAAATAATATAAGAAACAGTTATTTGAGACAACACAAATGTTTATAGCTAAAAATAACTGCAAAGTATAGATCTGATACCTTTCAAAGCCAAAATTCTAGAAGTGGGACACATTATAGCAGAATCTGCAGTAATAGGCCGCCTCAAAGGCTGCATTGGCTGGTTCATATCAATGATCACAACACTACTTTGTGGGGCTGTCTCCCGAACACAAATAAACTTATCTGATTCCATTGTCACATTGGTAAATGTGACAAATTGTGGGTTGACCCCTAAGCTTGACAGCTGCAATACAAAAATCACATCTCAAAACCAAGATCTATCTCACAGATCTAAGTATCTATGTACGACTATAGCACCATAATTTTTAATACAATAAACAAACAAAAACAATATTCAGAGACGACTATTTTGACGGTAATATTTCACCAGACAACCAGTTCATATCACACCACAATCGGGAAAACGATCCAAAATGCAATTATTAAAAAAACACTCCCTGACTGGTTTAACTATCCAATCGGATCAAGAGAAATTACTGCATTTCCTTACCGTAAGGACCTCCTTCATGGCGATCGGGGCGTTGGCGGCTGCCATGGCGGCCGTCGGATCTGAGCCCCGGATCTGTGAAGGCCAGATGCTAAAATGACGCCGTAATCAGGTCAAACGATCGGTTTATTGCAATCGCCAGCAGTCCCCAAACCGTCGAGCCCTCCGATGGAGAGACGCCGACGAAGATCTAGAGAGAGAAAGGGCGGGGAGGGTTCTGCACTTCCGCTCCTGTGAGAGAGAGAGAGAGAGAGAGAGAGAGCTTTCCTGCTGAAGTGCTGATTCATTTCTCGGGTCTATCTTTCCATCGTATATAGTGCGCGTCTTAGGCGAAAACGGAATGTCAGGCAATTAAAATTATACTGGTATTAAATTAAATTAAGATTATTGCTAAATTGAGAGCTTATTTTATTTGTTTTTTTTCAGCTAATTTAAATCGTCTGTTTCAGTTTATAATATTTAATTATAATTATTTTCAATGTAATTTATAAATTGAGGAGGAATTAGAAAATAAATTTTACATATTACAAAATTATGGATTATTTCAAAATTTCTACGTGGAACAAAAAATTATATAATTATATTATTTTATCAAATGAAAAACAAAAATAGTAAAAGAAAATGAATGAAGATTGATCTAATCCTTTAATATACTATTTGAGACTCCGTTTCCTAGAAAGTCGCCAAGTGTCAAACTTATGTAGGCTATGTTAAGGTGAGATGTCAAGCCTTTATTGATTGTATATGTGACAAATTTTATTAATGATGGATTGACATTTCTTTTTATTTTAAAATATAAATTTAATAATGATTTCAAATTTTGGAAAAATTTTACGTAAACAGATTTAGGACAAATAAAGAACTCATTACTCCGTGACATTAGTTGAGTATTTATATTTTTTATTTTTAAAAAGGATTTCATTTATTTATTTGTTAAGCTGTGATAAAATTAATTATATTATAAAATCAAATTTGTGAAAGATAAATATAGTATTGTCCGAAATAAATTTATTAAAGGAAACCAATTATATAAAATATAATTTTATGATAAAACTTATTATGATGTAGCAAAAAATGAGTGAAAATATAAAATTGGTATTATCACTTACTATTTCTATACTAGCCTTTTTAATGAATCAAATTTTTAACTAAGTGCATACACAAAAAAACAAAATTTTGATAATGATATTTTTTCATTTAAAAGTATTCTTATAGGAAATGATCAAATATGTTTATAATTGATCCTTTATTTATAAATTAAATTTGATATTTTAATCTCTAAGAAGCTGAGATGTGATGTTGTTTACGAGACATTTCTAACACGTAAAATATATTATAAAAAGTAAGAATTCATTCAGTACAATAATTATGCAAGAGAATATAGATATTCGTTTTTATAGTAAATTATTTCCTAATTATGCATATTAGTCTATTCAATTATTACAAAACTTCTAAAGGTGTGTTTGGTGAGCAAAAAAATATGAGTTTTGATACATCTAGATGTCGTAATCCTTTTCTGGTGTTTGTTCAAGCCAAAATAGTTATCAAATTTAATATTTCCAGATATCATAAATATTTAAATGGATGGTCTCAATATCTCCTGAATTTGAGAGATATCAATATGGGGTTTTGATATCTCTCTTAACTGTTGATCATTTTTTCGCCACTCACTACCATTTTCACTGACAACCAATCTTGTTGTCAGTCATCCTTGTTTATCACTAATTAAATCTTGAATTTAAATCTCTTCAAATAAAGTCATTTCATATTACAAAGTCCATATCATTTCTCCAAAATTCACCAAATTGGCTATAAGTAATTAATATGATATTTCTTCGCTTCTAAATGAATTTCATATTTTTTATGATATATTTAAATTAAAGCAGTCATGTTGATTATATTTATTAAAATATTCATGTAAGTTAATAAACAAAAAACTTATTTCAAAACTACAATTAAACTTTATAAAACATGAGAAGATTAGACAATAAATTGTTAAAGCAGGTAAAATATATTAGATATTATTTGGTAATTTGATTATATTAATTTCATGGTTTGATATAATTACTAAAAAAATTGTGGCTAATAGTTCTTAAATGATTTGTGATTTAATCTACAAATCTTTTATTTTATTATTATTTATTATGATATTTTAAGGGTTAAATATATTTTTAGTTCCTTAAAAATAAGTGAGTTTTGTTTTTGGTCCCTGAAATATAATTTTTGTTTAAGTCATCCTTAAAACAAATTTATTTTGATAATGATCTTTATACGTAATAAAGACTTTTAAGTTGTTGACATAACATATTTATCTTGTACTCAATAGCTTAGTTTTAGATTTTCAATTACTTCAGACACAATTTTGATGCCAATAATTGTGTCTTTTATCAAATTGCATTTCCAATTCTCAAATTTTGATTATATTATATTTCTAAGAAATTTGAGAGCCGAATATATGTAATATGAATAAATGCACAATTTAGGGTTTAGAAACTGCATCAGATGTAATTAGAAATACATGACTAATATGTTGAGTATGAAATAAAGGTACTATCTCATCTAATTAGAAGTGCTAATTACGTTAAGAACTATTTTCAAATTAAAATATTTTGTAGGGATGACTTTATCAAAAACTATTTTACAGAGACTAAAACACAAACATTTCTTATTTTATAGGGTATACAAACATATTTAAACCTATTTTTATTATATTATAAAATACAAATGATTAAAACAACATATATCGTCGGGACTTATAATATTATACTAACATTATTTATGATTTTATTATCATTGAGTAAATTTAATTAAGAAAGAAAGATATTTATTTTTCATTAGAATATTTTTAAATTTTTTTATTCATTTCATTTATAATAATACTTTCAATGAACATATAAACTACTCTATTCATATCTAAAAAAAATCATATTTCTTTATGTTATGATTAAGGAAGTTAGTTTTATTCTATTTATTTAAATACTGATGTATAATAACAAATACTTCTTAATCCCTATATTAAAATTATATATATGAAGATATGACTCGATTTTTTTTTAAAGATCAAATGTTTAAACCAAATTACTTAGCAGGAATATTTAATTTGACTTTTATACTTTATCTTGCTAATTTGACCTATCTTTATCTTTTTTCTTTATATATAAATTTGAGACTTCTTACTCTAAGAATCCTTTATATATAAATTTGAGACTCATTACTTCAAGAATTTGACATGTGGCCTTTTAATAAAAGGACATGTGGCTCTTTAAAATATTAACATGTGGCGATATCTATGGCATTATTTTTTGACAAATTTTCATCTATTTATGTAAGACAATAAAAAAAAGAATTTGTAAGAAATTTATGAAAGATAATCAATTACAAGTTAAGTAAATATTTACTATACTTAATAAATATTTAACATTCACTCAAAAATTCAAGGCGGGATTAACAACTTAATATACTACAAATAATATTTGACATGATATTAAATTAAAATTTTACTTTGTGTTAAAAATAAAACTATTAAACTTTTAATAAATATTGTATATATAAAAATGAGACATAAAATTGACATGTGCCTTTATTATGTGATTTATTTCACCTAATTTAGACAAGAAAATATGAAATAAATATTTGAGGATGACATTTTTGAATAAATTTGAATATGAAATCTAGATTTTTGTTTTATAATAATAATATTTTCTAATTACATTATTTTGCCCTTTATGTATAACATAGCTTTCAATTAATAAACACGTATTAAATCAATTAAAATTATTCTTTTATCAATATCTACTTTAAAGTTTTCTAATTAAAACTCAATGTTTATCAATTTGACTGAAAAAGTTAAAATGAATAAATACTCCGAGATAGGGATAATATTTTATGTATTAAACAGATAAGTTTATCCTTAAATGTTTAGGACTAAATCAATGTTTGATGAGTGAACCCTTTTATAAGTGTTTGACTTTGACAAAGCAACTCTCCCAAGTGAGTGTGTTCTGGTATCTCTTGAATTCTAGAGATACCAATCTAGGATTTTTTTATATCTCCCTTAACAGCCGATCTCTCACTAACAACCATCAGTTGAGATCTTTTCAAAAATTCAAGATTTAAACTTCATATCATTTCTATCAAGATAGCACCCATATCGCATCAACCCTCAAAATTAGCCCTAAGAGTGTCTGATCAGGAAGATTGAACCAATTACATGCAAAAACATTTGGAATGTATTTTCACAACAAGGTTGCCACTATGAAGAACACCATCAGTGTTGTATGATTAAACTTGAAAATAATGTACAGGTGAAAGATTACATACTCAGGAAATAATAATATTAGTCGTGTCATGGATTAAACAAGTTAAGAACAAGAGAGGTGTAGATATAACATTATGTACTTGGCGTGTCTCGCCAACCAGAATGATGCAAATCCAAAAAGCTTTCCTCATTTGATCCCGAATGAATATAGTCGAGCATTAGGGACCGCTATTTTACGTATAAATCCATTTGTATTCTTACTTCGTTCATCCTACTATGTTCACTCTGTCTCTACATCTACTTCTGGATTCTTCTGGTAAGCTTACTGAGATGATTATGGGTTTCATGGAACAAAATGGCCAATATGAATCACCATTGCACTTATATCATCAAAGGAGCCTCTTGTCAGGGCCATGTTAACAAGCTCTTTACAGGCAGAGAGTGAGTTTGGGTTTTCAACACTGATGCATGAAGATCGAACTGTATCGACTGCCTCTTGATTACTAACCTGCAAATGGGATATGGAAAAAAAGTTTAGATTAGTATCCCACAAGAATAATTTTATTATTATTATTATTATTATTATTATTATTATTATTATTATTATTATTATCATCGTCATCATCTATAGCGAAGATATATAAGATGTGGAACGAAGTTATTGGGAGAACGGTGGGGGTGGTTCTTGTGGAGGATAAAATGCAAGAAACTAGACTGATGTGGTTTGGCATGTAAGGAGTAGGGAAGAGTGAGGAGATGTGAGAGGCATGTGGTAGTGACTGTGAGAAGGGGTAGGGGTATCCCTATGAAGAATTGGAAGGAGGTAATTAGACACGACAAACGACTTCAAGATCTTACCGAGGATATGACCTACATTGAGAAGGTTTGGAGACCTAGAATTGGAGTATCGAGGTAGACCTCTAGGCCTTAGATTGTAGTTCATGATGGTGTGTTTTGTGCCCTAGTGTATGGCTAGTGCATATGCCTGTTTTCTGTGTTTGGGTCTTGTTGCTAGTATCGGTAGGTGCTTGTCTGTGTTTTAATTGTTTTCTTTGTTGTTATTTGAATTATCTGCCATTCAGGATGCATTTTGTCTGTGTTAAAATTTACCTTGTCCCAAACTCCATCAGAAGCAAGAATCAAGAATTCAAACTCAGGTTCAGTGGATATGACTGTTGTTTCTGGTTCTGCAATCACCCACCTTTTCAAACCAGAGTCCCCTATCCCACGTGACACGGCAAGGGATCCCTGGATTCTCCAAACTCCATGGCGACAATCTACGTAGCCACCCTTCAGAAAAAAAACATTATATGGTTAGTGTGAGTTGTCCATGCGCATTAGAGTTGTGACTCTTCAAAAAAGCTTACACTATGTTTGGTTCAAGGAGTTTGAAAGAAAATGAGAAGGAAAACAATTTTTCTTGATTGGTTAAAGAGGAAAAAAAAGAAAAGTGGAAGGAAACAAATTTGAAGGCAAAATGTACTAAAGGGGGGGAAAGCCAAATTCTCCCATTTTGGCGAGGAAAACGAGAGAAACTCATTTTCTTTTCTTTTCCTTTCAAATTCCTTGAAGTGTTAGTGTTTCAGTTTCACCCAATCTTTACATCTAAGATTGGCATATAAATAAGCTTACCAGCTCTTCAATCCTTTGTCTTTCGCTTTCCCTTGAGGGCCGGTGATCAACTGTTAGAGCCTCTGCATCCCCACCTAGGCTCATAACAGCACGACAGTCGCCCGCATTTGAAACGACGAGTTTGCCATTGTGAATCAATGCTGTCACACAGCTCGCCCCGCCCCTCACATTTTGCTTGAGGAACTCTTCATCGGTGTTGAGGTAACCCGCCTTGACTGCACATTCAATGTCTTCTTCACTCCCTACTGCAACCTCATTCATTATATTCCTGCCCATGTTTGCTGCTGCAAACTCTGCTGCTCTAGCTCCTCCATGCCCATCATATACGGCAAAGAAAGCCTGAAACCCACATATTGTATCAGGATCAAATGAAAAGAACAGATTCAGCTTCAAACAACAATTGTTAGGTTACAAATCTGCAATCACTTGTTTTTTTCCGGGCCTAATTCATTCTCAAATTTGAATTCTAACTATCCTAATTTGAAAATAAATTGGCTTAAAGTTCGGTTCAATTACATGGTATTTTTAAAATGAATTTGATTGGATTAATGGCCTCCAAAAATCCTTTTAAAAATAAATACATGCTGATGAACAAATACTCCGTAATTCAACGAAGAATCCATATCTAGATAGAAAATGTAAACAAACTCAGAGAAAGCCAGAAAGGCTGGAGTGAATTGATTACCTGCTTAGAACCTTGTTGATCAACAATGGCGGAATACCTATCTTCCATGGCACCCCGTTTCCCTCTTTTGCAGTACACGGAGTAACCCTCTCCTTCAACCTCCACCTCATCCAACCTATCCTCGCTCCTCGGAGTCCGAAGGCTCTGTTCGAAATCAAACGGCGCTACAGGGATATCAATTCTCGCCGGCCTCTTCCTCTTCAGAACCGGCGCAGTGACCGCCGACGACGTTGAGCAAAATGAAACTGAATTAGCTTCTTCCCGAGCGGAATCGCGCGTCTGATTGGGAAGCCGGAGACTCAACGAGCGTAACGGCCACGCCGGCGATGAGCTCGGCGGCGAGAGTGATGAGGCAGCGATTAGGTTGCGGCTGATCGGAGATAAAGCGGTTGATTTACTGAACATCGGCGACGGCGAGAAGACCGGCGATTGAACGGCCGCGCAAGGCATTTCTTCTGGGAGCTGGCATCTGGTCAACTTCGTCGGCGTTTGAACGAATGGATCTGAGAAAGAGGGATGCGCCAAGCTGAATTTATACGCAAATGAGAAAAAAAAAGACTTTTTGCTTTTTCCTTTTTTTTGAAAAAAAAACATTCTAATTAAATACTAGTATTTCCATTCTTCAATATTTTTCGATTTTGACATTTTATATTTAAAATTAACAAACTTTGATTATTAATTAAATATTCAATATTGATACAAAAATAAAATTATTAAATTTATTTTAGGGAGTTGATATTGGCACTCCACATATGTTACCTACACTCCACATCTTTACTTTCTTTATATAAATTGACAACTTTGCCTTAGAAACTAGTAAATCCTCCTTGATTCATTAGCTCACATCACTCAATTGTTTTGTAACTTTTTCCTTTGATTGTAACTTCTCAATGTAAATTCCTAGGCACACTCACACCCACAAATATTATAAAAGTACTATTATATATAATGTAAAAATATAATATTATTTTTTCATATTTTTTAGGATGAATATAAAAATAATATCATTATTTTGTAAAAGAATTAATAGAAGATAAAAAAAATATTAAAAACAGACAAAATGTTTGAAAAAGTGAAGTAAATTATTTTAATAAAAAACAAAAAATTTTAAAAACATATTCCATCATCCCAAAGTTAATGTCTTACTTTGGTTTTTGTAGTAACGTTGACCATACACTTTTAAAAAATGTATATTTACATATAATGTAAATATGATACTCCCTCCGTCTCATAAATGGTTACCCATTTTGACTAAAGTTAAAATTAAGGGAGAGACAATTTTGTATTGACTTTCCAAAAATACCCTTGATGTGATGGGTAAAAGTAGGATGTGATGTGTAGATTATTAGGAAAAAGGTATGATGTGATAGGTTGGATTTGAAAAAGTAAGGGGTAAAAGTGGTTTTTAATTTAAATGAGGGATTGTGAGACACAATTTTTTTGAAACATGTAAATCTTTTTAGGACGGAGGGAGTATAATTTAGTTCATTTTAAATTCTAGTTTTTATTTATCAAATTTTTATACTACTTATTTAATTAAAAATATATTTTGTTTAATGCATCTTTCATTATTTCCATCTCCTTTATTTTTAGTTTATGCCAAAATCTAAATTTTTCCCAATTCATTCTAGTTTTTTCAAATTAAATATATTTCAATTTTCTTCAATTCAACTCACATCTAATTTTATTTATCTTATTACAAACATAAAGCCTTAGGTATCTAAATTATTTTTGAAATGATGCAATAATGCCAGATATAGCAGCTTAAAATAATATTTTTGCAATTAATAGTATCCCATCAATAATGTTATACAATATAATATAAAATAATATTATAACAATACATTATAATGTTCTGTTTTTTACAAAACTATAACAATGGAGTATTACTTTTATATTCAATCTCGCAAATATATGAAAATTTAACATTTTGTTTGTATATTATTATATATTTTTTATTTTTTTTATTTTTATAATGTATTGTTATAATATTATTTTTATATTATATTTTATAACATTATTGATGGTGAGTATGCTTAAGATTTACGGAGTATAATTTAAAATACGAGTAGAAGTTACACAACCATTGAGTAAATTAAACGAAGCATGGTAAGTGGAGCGCCTAAAATGTATATGCCGCACTACACCCAATGAGGTTTTTTAATTAAAAGGCTAAAATTGTCAACTTATAAAAGAAAGTAAAAGTGTGGAGTGTAGATAACAAATATGGAGTGCAAATATCAACTCCCTTTATTTTATGAAACATTTTCAAAATATTAGCTTATTTAATTAAAGTATCATAATTTTTATTTATTCATATGTTAAAAATTGAAACTGATTGACTGTAAAAAATCAAAACTAGACAAATATTTAGGATGGAGGTAATATTTTTTAATTTTTTTTGTAAAATCATACTAAAGAATTTTATGGTAATGTGAGTGCATTTTACGAGTATATATACATATAATAACATTGTTCTCCACTTATCCATTGAGAATTAAAAGAAATTTATTTCTCACCAGTAAAAATGTAAAATATCCCTCCTCTATTGGTTGTATGATATTCTTTTAGTACAAAAATTTGTTTGTCTTAACTCTCACTATTTCTAAATAAACTTTAGAATATGATAAAGTTATAAAATTCACTAAAAAAATCATATTTTAAAATCAAATCGCAAATTCGTACGTAATTGATATCTATTCCATTTCTAGATTTCAACAAGCTAAAAATCAAAGAAAAAATTATAAATAAATATTTCCTCCGTGTTATATTTCCTTGTGTTACAGAGCATTTGTCTTTTGTGGTCAAATGAAATATGTTTTGGTTATCAATTACATGGATGGAAATTATATTATAATACATTATGATATAATGAAATAATATCGTAATTTTGTTACTAGACACATCTAAACAAACCATATGTATAAAGTTTTTTTGAACGGTAATAATTACTTCCTCCGTCCCACTCTTTTTGTCCACTTTCATTTTTACGCATCTACCAAGTAAAGGAAGGATGATCTAGTAGTGGAAGTTACAAAAATACCCTTGGGCACCCTCACCAAGTCAAACAATATACAATACAAAACTTTCCTCACTGTGCGGGTTTGGCCTTTCCCCTCCGCCC
The DNA here is from genome assembly GCA_003260385.1 of Cuscuta australis. Classification (NCBI taxonomy): domain Eukaryota; kingdom Viridiplantae; phylum Streptophyta; class Magnoliopsida; order Solanales; family Convolvulaceae; genus Cuscuta; species Cuscuta australis. The sequence continues at coordinate 1,102,190 of NQVE01000005.1, read as the reverse complement.
ATGATTTCTCTATTCTCGTCGTCCTCGATCTTAAACAAACAACACTTTGGGAATTGTGATAGAGCAATGCTAGAGTCACAAACACTTCAGTCACAAAATACACAACTTGCTATTTGTGCACCTCATTAAGTGAATAAAATGAAGTTAAATAATTAAAAAATTAAACATTTAAATACACAAATAGTAAAGTTGTGTATTTTGTGATCAAAGTGTTTGTGACTCTAACATTTCTGATTGTGATATTGGAGAAGTGCGCTAACAGATGTGATAATCATTATCAATTTCACCTCTATTTCTAGACTATTGGACATTTGGGGATGACCCGACTCATACGACCGCATTATTTGCAGCCATAATCGGTGACCCGACATTTGGGGATGACCCGACTCAATTTACACCCAATTTGTCTGTCGTCGAACTCGATCTAAACACTAGAGCTCGAATCGGAGAGAAGAAAGGCATCGTCTTATTCGTCTCTGCGTATTTTCATCGATAGGGAAGGTTGGAGGAAAGATTTTGTCGATGTTAGGTATCCGCATCTTCAGTAGATGGAGTTAGGAAGATCAAGTCATCGAAGGAGGCTAGGGTAAAGAAACTGCATTAGAGATGATTTAGGGCCTGTTTGGGAATAACCTTAGCGATTAGCGTTAGCGTTTTGAAAAGGCTATCTACGGGCAGCGTTTAGCGTTAGTGCTTTCAAAATAATCTGCACCGTTAAAATTTTATCCAAAACGCTAAAGCCAATCTCTAACGCTATTCCCAAACAGACCCTTGGATTTAGGCGAGAATGAGTTTGAGCAAAATGGTAGAGAGATAGGGGTAAAGAGAATGGAAGGGAGGGCATATTTGTCATTCCAACACCTTTTCCCTTACTAAAAATAGAAAGTGGACGAATACAATGGACGTGTCAAAAAAGAATACTGGACAAAAACACTGGGACGGAGGGAGTATATTACAAATTTATAGTATTATATTTAACTAGTGCTTATTGAAAGTTTAATTAGATGAATATTCTTAAACGTAGAAAAGTATTCCCAAAGTTTTACTTGGTCTTAGAAATAAAAAGACAAAAGTTTTGGCGGAGAAAACGGGTAACGGTCAAAGTAATACGGTAGTGATTAACTCAATTTAGAAGATTTCAAAAAAAGAAGAGAGAATAACTTGTTTGGGTCATCTACGAGTTTTGACTCGGCCACTCAAAAGCAGACTCCGTATATAGCTGGCAAACAACAGTCTCATTTGGCAACTTTGTGTTACAATATTGTGTTTCCATCTTAAATTAATTGTCTCAAATTAAAATGATTCATTTAATTTGTACTCTTTCCGTCCTGAAAAGAACTTCTCATTCTAAGGTTTTTTCTGTCCGGAAAAGAAATTTCCATCATACGTTTTAATACCCATTCTTCCTAAAATACCCTTCTCCCTTTCTTTCTTCTTCCTTTTCTCTTTCTCCCTTAATTTTCAATTTCCAATCCCTGAAATTTCTTTCTTCTTTTCTCGGATCAGCACCTGTCTTCCACCCCCCACTTCTTTCTCCTCCTCCTCCTCTTTGATCCCCAATTCTTTCTCCTCCTCTTCCTTTTGTCTTCTTCTTCTTCTTCTCAAAATCTCTTCCACCCCATCCTTTCCCTTTTTTTTCTCCCCGTCTCCCGTTCTTCTCCAATTCCCCAATTCTTGTTCTATCTCCTCCTTTGATTTCTCTTCCATTAATTTCTTCTTTATCTCCTCCTTTAATTTCTCTTCCATTTTTCTTCTCGATCTGAGCATGGCGGTGATGGTAGCGGCGGCGATAGTGGCGGAGGTGATGGTAGCGGTGGCGATAGTGGCGGCGGTGATGGTAGCGGCGGCGATAGTGGCGGCGGTGACGATTGTGAGTCTAGATCTCCACTTCCTCTTTTTCTTCTTCTTCTTTTCCCTCTCCTCCTTTTTTCTTTTAGATCTGCCTCCATCACAGTGGTGGCAATGGTGGGGCTGCAGGCGAAGGTGGGGGTGCGTTAATGGTATGTTTAGATCTGCACTCCTCTGCTTCTCTGTTTCCGATTTCTTTCGGTGGTGCTGGCGGCGAGGAGAGGCTACGGTGATTCTTGGAGTTGTGTGATGGCAGTGCTGGTAAAGGAGAGGGTGAGGGAGGGCATTTTAGACAAATTACACTCATAGTCAACACTCACTAAAAATGAGGAAAAGTCAAACCGGAAACTTCTTTTCCGGACGGAGGGAGTATAACTAATGCTATAAATTATACTCCCTCCGTCCCAAAAAGTCTATCTTATTTATTTGTTTGCGTGTTTTCATTGATTATTTGATAAAATAAAATATTCTTGTCACCTCTTATTTTGTAGAGTTTCGATATAGTTTTTAAATATAATTTTTTTATGTGTTATTTCCTTATCAATTTGTAAATAAAATCATTTTAAAATCTATGAGATTTTGCACGTTAATTAAAGTATTTTTGAAACGGAGAGAGTAAAATATAATTGAAAACGTTGACATAATACTTTGAATTTTACGAAACACCTCGAGAAAAATGACTAGATGTGTGGCTCTACTATATCTAACTTAATATTATTTAATATTATATATAAATATGTTTTAGGTCATTCCCATATGTAAGGATATGAATTTGTAAATATATACTTAGATGTGCATACATTCTAAAAGTATAATTCTACATTGGAAATTTATCTTTCTTATCATAGTCGATGCCAGAAATCGGCTTTGACATGTTGTTTATCTATTGAAATCATCGTCTATCACAACCATATTTTACAGTTGTCGTCGCTTGACCATGATCATTGATGTTGGTCACCCTCACTCGATGTAAAAAGACAAAAACAGATACACACAAAGTCACAATTTGAGTGACTGTGTGTTTTTATCTTGGTATGAACTTACTAACTTAGGATACATGAAGTGAGGTTTTTCTAGCACCCCCTAACAAAAAATTATTCACGGTTAGAAAACAGCCACGTGGATGAAGGGCAGACTCGTGTCAGCCTGGGAGAGCAGCACGTCATCATCTCGACCATTCTTTTGAAAAAGAATAGTACGGAGTAATAATCATCGTCATCCTCGCAAGACAGGTGTCATCACCCCACCCATTTTTCATGCCTATAAGGTGTTCGACGTTTGTTCCCAAAGAACCAAAAAAAAAACCAGTTCGTGAGCCGTCTGTTTCTACATACGCAAGTTAGAGGGCGATTTTAGTACTAAACAAATAAATAATATCAGAGTGGGAGAAGAAGAAGATAAGAAGAAGAATGGCGTCGCAGCAGCAGGACAGGGCGGAGCTTGACCGGAGGGCCCGGGAGGGGGAGACGGTGGTGCCTAGCGGAACCGGCGGCAAAAGCCTCGAAGCCCAGGAGCGCCTCGCTGAAGGTTCTTTTCCTCTCCCCTTTATTAACAACATAAAGAATTGCTTTGTTAGCAACATAAAGAAGTGAGACAAATGTTTTGATACCGACTGAAAAGAAAAGTAAGAGGATTGATTCGGGACGAGGAGTATGTTTTTGTACTTGACGTGGCTTTTCAAAATACAAAAAGATTTACTAGTAATTTTTATTATTTTTATTTTTACACGAATTTAGAAATAAATAATATTATTAATCGAACCGTGTGGCAAGCGATAATGTCAATTGTTGTTGTTGGAATGCGTGCTGCAACAGGAAGGCACAAAGGAGGAGAAACTCGGAAGAAGGAACTCGGGACCGAGGGGTATCAGGAGATGGGACGCAAAGGCGGGCTCAGCACCGGAGACGAGTCCGGGGAGGAACGCGCTGCCCGCGAGGGCATCGAGATCGACGACTCCAAGTTCCGAACCCGCAAATAAATTTCCCCTCCCCGATAATGTATATGTATATATATATATAGTCGTCTACCTTACGTACCTAGCCCGTTTTTCAAAATTTCTAGTTTCTTTTGCTAATGTAATAAGATCGACGATCGGCCGAGTCGACTATCCGACCCGGCCGCGTTCGGAAACTATGTAGGTCATGGTTACGGTAAGGTGGGTGTAGTGTAGTGCGTGTGGGGTTGTTTTTACTCTCAATAATAAATATGGACCTTTTTATGGTCTTTGTATAGAAACATATATATGCACCTCCTGAGATCTATTAATCAACTGGAATGAAGTAAATGGGGGACAGTTCATCAAGGTATAGCTTGCTTGTGCTTGGAGAGCATAAATGGCATCTATATTGCATGATTTCTTACAGTGTCACACCGTGTCACTTCCCGTGCCCAAAACGTCTCTGTTCGGGTACTTGGGGAAATCTCAACTCTCAAACACTTCGTAAAATAATCTAGAACGAGTACGAGTTCAATGGTAAGACTACTATCTAGAAGACAATCACTCTTATGTAGATCCCTAGCAAGACAATCACAACACAGACACACTACATATAAGTAGTTGCACCGAGACGGGAACAAGGTCAAAAACACACCCACATTTCCAAATTTTGTAAGAGATTTGGGTGTCCGGATGTCTCCCAAGTACCCAATCTTGAACGTTTCACGAAAATCTGGGGATATCGACGTAGTGGATAGAGGCAACAATTAACTAAAGACCAAAAGCTATTTGATCTTATGTGCATTACATTCAAGTACTATAAAGAACAATAAAACAACTATTGCAAAGGGGCACAATGCTTTCAGACAGAAATGAAATGACAAACACAAAGATTAATTTATAGAAATAAGATCACATTATGAAAGAAATCAATGGCAAAGGGATAATCAAACAACAAATGTTGAGAGTGACTTGAGACCAAACCAAAATAAATATAGAACACGCATATATAGATACAACAACATCAGCAATTCATCCATGTTTTCTTGGAACTGAGAAAACCAGCCAGTATGATTACTACTACTAGCACCCAATCATCACTAAATATGAATCAAGAAGTGATTTTTGAGAATAATCATGATGATGATTGAATCAGGAAAACAGAGGAGAAAGAAGATGGTGATTCAGGTGTACAAGGACCAATCGGTCCAAGCGCCCGAAACATGTCCATTCTCACAGACATAGGCTCGAACAACCTGCTCGCCATCTTCGTGGAACCCGAAATACCTTCTGAGGCAGAATGCAGAGTACAGGTCCCAGGTGTGTTTGGCATTGCAGAATGCACAGTTGAGATCTGTTTGTTTCCGGTTCCCGTCATTGATCGTCCTCCAAACCCTAGACTGCTTGAAGTTCTTGAAGATTCCTCTGAAAAGCATGTAGTTCCTCTTCTCCTCGACGTGGAGGCAGCCCGGCCATTCGGAAATGTAGAGGCGATCCTCCCTGAATCTACTCGCGAGGAGCTTAATCCCTTGCTCGCGGCTCAAATTCCACGCGCCGGACGCCATATGAGAACAACCAGATCTGACGGTTCTTCTCCTCTTAGATCTGAGAATTCCGGCGGAATCTCCCGCCGCCGCCTCAGACGGAGGATCCTCGCCGGCTCGGGACGATTCGGAAGCATCGCAGAGCGTATCAAACATCAGATCGTCAAACAATGACCAGCCGCAATCAGGTTGTTGGGAGCCGCCATCAACCGCGCTCTTGACGAGAGGAGGATGAGGAGGAGGATCCTCCTCGGAGACGGAGGCGACAGCTCGGAAATCCTCATCCGGACCGAGCTCGCGCTCGAGGCCGAAATCGGAACTCTCCAAGAGCACGCCGGAGTGAAGGAGGCCAGGGCAGCAGAAGACCAGCTTGTAGAGAGAAGGCCATCCGCACGGAGGATCCGCGGCGGAGGCGTCTGAGACGAGATCGGCGACGACGGAGGGAATCGTCTGTGAGCACTTGGATTCGCAGCAGAGGTTGCGGATGAGAGAGGAGAACTTGGTGGAGACGCAGGAGAGGCGGGCCCAATTACGAGGGTCGCCGTCGAGCTTGTGGAAGATGTTCAAAACGATGTCGTCCGAGAGCTCCGAGAATGCATTTTCCTTCTCCTCCACCTCCTCCGCCATTGCCATCTCTCTGCGCTGAGAAAACCTCTCAATGAGTGGAAGATAAAATGAGAGTTGGGTAGCGGGTGGGTAATTGGGTATATTGACTCTCAACGGGCAAACCCGATTGATAGACCTCTAAGGACTCTTCTTAGACATGTTTTTTTTCTAACTGATATGATATATTTAGAATAAGTTTTGAAATAATTTAATTGTAATTATATTTAAAGTTATTTCTCATCCGATTCCAACAAAAATAAATAATAAGTTAAAAAAATATTGAGGAGAACATGGCCTTAGTGTACTCCGTGAAGAGGATTGTTATTTGAGTTTATCACTCGTGACCCAACCTAATAAGTAATTAAATTATTCGACTCGATTTAATAGATAAAAATTTAAACAAAAAAGATTATAAATGGATGATAAATAGACTTATTGTGGGTTGAGTCAAATGCAAGTGGAAGTTTTTATCACCTGTCACCCGATCCATCACCGACTCATTCATATTTACTTTAAGAAAAATTAAAATTTAAAATATTAACTTTGTTGAGTACATAAGTTTGTTCTACTTTCCAATGCTTTAATTAGGGGTGTGCGCGGTTTGGAACATTTCGGTAAACTATTAAGAATGATACCATACCATTACTATTCAAATGGGTTCGGTATGGTTTGGATTTTGCCCAAAAACCAATCGGTACGGTGCCCATTTGGAACGGGACAATTTAATAACATATATTGCCAAATGTATATAAATTGCCAAAATTATTAAAGTCACTATCACTAATGAGTTAAGCAAAACATAATGGGCAGTTTCAAAATCATTGGACAAAATGTCCAAAAAATTGTTCTTACAGAACACCCACAAGCACAAAAAACACTAAAATAGCAACATTGTAGAAACTTTAGCCCCCACAAACATTGTCTGAACCTATAAAAAACAAATGAACAATTGCAATTCATATACATATATGCAACTCAAAACTGATTTTAAAATGTAATAAATATTATGCATAAGCCGACTTACTGATTCAGGTAACTTCATAACTTTTTCTTTCGTAAAACTCTAGCTATTATATGCAAGGCTCGTCTTCGAATTGAGTGAGTATATTATCTCCTCTACCAATTTTGCATACATATTAATGCTTCAACAGAAGTAGGGGTTAATGAACTCCTAAATGAATCAATTATTCGATCACAAATTTATTTGCACTTGAGATTCCATGCATAGTCTTCTGTTTTTTCACGCTACTTCATGTGTTCTCTGCTTGATTCCTCTTTAACAAGTGCTTACCACCGTTCGATTTGTCTGCATACTCGTCATACCGAGAATACATAAGACTTTTGATCTCATATTCTTTATTAAACACTTCATACTTGACCACCCTAGAATTATTTTCAACACATGACTCACATGTTTAATCTTGAACCAAAATGACAAAAGGGTTGAGATTTTTGAAATCACCAAAGTATTTGTTATACTTTTGCTTCATTGCAGACCCAATTTCAGGCATCAAACGATTGGTAGAAGGTCCATGAACCAATGTAGGAAGATCTAGCAGTTGGTTCATTGCTTGTTTAGTTGTTATTATGTCATGAAATGTTGTATGGATTGTTGGATGAACTAATGCACTAACCCTCAAGGTGACTCCATAGAAAACTCTTAAAAAAATTAACAAACACATCACATTTTTCCCAATCATCTTCTATCAATGTCTAACCTTTTTCTTTCCTTTCTTTACAACTATCTCATTCCCCTCATCGTCATATTCTTTTTCTGGTTCACTAAAATAGGCAACACATTGGTTCACTAAAACAGACATCATATTCTTTTTCTGGTTTATATTGATTACTCGGAATTAAGCTTTTTTTTAGTCCACTACCAACAATCAAGTTTGTGATGTGGGCTACACACCTAACATGCATATGATTCCCTTAGCTTCCAAAATAGATTGTGCATAATCACAAGTATTTAGTTAGTCTAGTGTTGTTTGGTTAGTTGAAGCATTATCCACAGTTATTGTCAAAATTTTGTCTACCCCTCAATCATTCAAGTAATGTTCAATAAGATCGGCTAGTGTTTTACCATGGAGATTAGTAATCAAACAAAAATCTAAGACTCTTTAGTGCATTTTCCAATTTAAATCTATGAAAAGGGTTGTTAACACCATGTAGTTATAATTTTGGACAATTGTCAAAGTATCTGTTGTCACGCAAACTCGTTGCTCACTCAATTCTTTTCTCAAGATCATTTTTCCATCCCCATACATATCTAAGAATGTCGGCTCTCTCGAAAGAATTTTAAACAATGGCATCCCTTTGTTGCAAAACCTCGAAACTCCTCTTTTTCAACAAAGCTAAATGGCTCAAGGATTTGGATTTCATGATGGTCATTGTATAATTAAATGTAATTATAGAAGTACATAATGAACACAATTATACCATTCAAAATTATACTCCCTCCGTCCAACTGTCTTTGTCCACTTTTGACTTTTGGAACTGTTCATCTGAGCACTTTGACTCATCAAATTCTCTCAATATGTAAGCCTAAATATAGTCATGTGTGATCTTGTTTGATTTGTCTTAACATATAGATTATTAATATATAATTTCTATAATTTTTTAATATACAAATTACAAGATAAAATGGATTAAAGAAGTACATTGAATGGTGTGCCAAAAAGTAAGTGGACAAAGATAGTGGGACGGAGGGAGTAACTAATAATTATACCATTCTTTGTACTCCCTTCATCCCAGTATATGTGTTCATTTTGCTTTTTTCGAGTTAAACTGGACAAACTTTGAGTTTCAATTAAATACAAACCGTAATATATTTTAATATAAGAATGACTCTATTGAATTTATCGTATTGAGAACTTTCAAAATTGTATTTCATTATGCTAATATGCAATACAACTTGAGAGCAATTGGAGTTCAAAGTTTATCTATTTTGACTCGAAAAAGTCAAACTGGACAAATACACTAAGACAAAGGTAGTAATAGCTAATAACAAAATTACACTCCCTTATCTTATAAAAAACTTCTTAATTTAATTTACACATAGCTTTAAAAAAACATTGGAGAATAAAAAGATACCCCGTAGTACCATTCAAGTTTATTAAGAAAAAAATCCAGAGCAATACGAAGGGGGTATTCCACAAATCATCAAATACTGGTCTAAAGATACTCTGTATAAATGTAGTCAAATGTATTAAAGTTGATTATAAAACAATGTTTTAAAGATCAAAAACTCGAAACCAAAAAATGATTTAGCCTAATAGTTGAATCCTTAATAAATATTAAATAATGTTTAAAAAAACTTACCATGGGAGAGTTTGGATGAGATGGGGTTCCTTAAAACCTAAAGACTAGAGACCTCGGTTCCATGGTCACTGGATTTCAATGGCCACGGAAGTCACTGCCCCCTTACGGAGCTCCATTCATAGAATTGATGATTCCTACTCCTCCAAACTCCCACCAAGTCCCGACCCAAACTAATCACCTCAACTACGTCAATTGCACCTCGTAAGTATAAAGTCAAAACTTTTGACTTTAATGTCAATTATACTTACGATGTGCAATTAACGTAGGTGAGGTAATTAGTTTGGGTCGGGACTTGGCGGGGGTTTACCGGGAAGGTTAGAGAGGTAAAAATCATTAATTTTATGAACGAAGCTGCGTAGGGAGGCAGTGGCTTCCGTGACCACTGGAATCTAGTGGCCATGGAACCGGACTCAAGACTAGGAACCACGAAAAAGGGAGTAAAGGCTCTAGTAATTTAGTTTCTAATTTTTTTTCATTCGGCCATTTGGGCTTCCGGCCTAGTATATGGGCTTTTAATATTTTGATATTTTGGAGCTATTAACATTTTAATCATTATTTAGACAAAATGGATATACGATTATAGTATTATATAGAATCAGAATATATATGTGTGTGTGTGTGTGTGTATTCTTTAAACAGTCTGGTATTTTTTGGGATTAAAAGTGCAAGACCAAGTATGTATCCACTATAAAAGGTACGGTCTGGGTTTGGGATAAAAATAGAATGAACCTATTTGAAATATTCTTTTTCGGTTTGGTACCGTTTCGGTTCGTTTTGGTACCATTACGTGTCGGTATATTTGTTCACTCCTAGTTTTTTTAGTTCATACGGAGTAGAAAATTCTTATTTGTACCTTAAGATATTGTTTCTTTGTAAGATTTCATCACAAACATATAGTTTGTCCTGTGATCCCCCTTCCCTCAATATTGATCAAAACAATTTTTTCTCTCGTATTAGTAAAAATATAAAAATATAGATTATTGCTCGTATGCTAAAAAGCATTAGTAAAAAAATTATAAATACAATGATTCTTCTACCTGCATTATTCAGAAAAAAATGTTAGTAAAATTTTTTTAGTAGTCTTATGATTCTGAAAGGATTAAAAAAATTATTGGGCAGCTTTTTTGTTTAATTTTTCAACTCCTCTTTAAATACAAAAATCATTCGAGCTTGCGAGAATATTTTACGCAATACAGAATAGTATCATAAAATAAAGAGTTACAAATTAGAAATTATATTTTTCTTTTGATGTTGTAGTTGAGGCTAATTCCTATTCACATATGCATGTTAGATCTCCTGGCTTTAATTTATTGGTAATCCTTGCACATATATCTTTCTTGTCACATATATGATCTTGGCGCACTCTCAATCGTAGTATGATTTTCTTTATCACTATCTTCTTTGTATAAATCTAGGTCATCTCTCCTATTCTCTTACAATATATACCATAATGGCCATGTTTGGTAAATGGCTGTTGAGGTAGCATTTGGATGTTTTGACCATGAATGACTTTTTTCATTTTTTGACTTTTCAATCCGCCAAAAAAATGTTTGGATGCTGGCCTTTGGATTTAGCTGTTTGCCACGAATAGTCGAAATTTGAATAGTAAACATGAGTGACATTTTTAATTGGCTGATTGCATCTATTTTATTTTGTGTCCTTAGTGAGCCGTTCCCAAAAAGAAGATGCCCCCATCATCGTCATTTTTTATCAAAGCATTCTTTTTCTTTCTTTTTCTTATCATAGACATATTTCTTCATTTCAATAATTTTTATGGAACACTACTATTTTTTTAGCATCATCATTTTTAATTTTTATTTTAAAATGAAATGATCATAAATACTTATAGAAAATAAATAATGTTTAAATCCTAAGTGTTCAAAAATAACTTTCAAAAAAATAATTTATGCGTTTTTAACAAAATTTAAGAAACATCGTCACTACTTCTGAGTAGTGGTAAGAACTCCTTACAACACCCTTCCCTGATCCTACATTCGTGGGATCCTACTAGATTGTTATTGTTGTTATCAAAATTTAAAAATTTAAACTATTCAAAACAATAAATTAATTATTAACACATCCTTTCAAAAAAATTAAGTAACTTATTTGGAGACATGTCTAAATATGTAATTTTCATTGCAAACAGCTGTTTATGAACAACTAAATTTACCAAACAATTTTTTCTTAACAGCCAATACAATCCACTGGTCTAAACAGCTAACTCAATCAGTCATTCAGCCAACACAAACAGCCAACTGCCAACAGCTAACCGCTAACATATAAACAAGGCCAATATGGATTTTCAATGCATGTCCGCATAAATAAAAAGAAGGAAATGAGTCCTCTTTCATTCATAATTTTTTTATGTTCAAGAATACATAGAGTGAAATATTACACAATATAAGTTTAATTTATAAATGTTAATAAGGTATACCTCAAGAAGTATATAGTACAAATATATTTTAATTAAGATAATTAGTCAATTTACCAAGTAGAAAAGGTATAGAAATCAATTTAAGCTTTTTTATAATCTATTTGACTTAAATATTTGATCATTCTAAAAAATAGTTAAGTGGTCTCTTATTTTGTGGGTAGAGATTAAAAAATATTCTTATTTTACGAAAATATTTTTAAATAAATAAAATAAAAACTAACTCCATTTAGATATATCATATATATTAAAAAATTTTGTTGGGTGAAGAGAGTATCTTATATATATTTTATTATTATAAATGAAGTGAAAAAATAAATAGTTTGGAAAGAATATACTGTTGGAATAGTATTGGAATAATAGAATAATAGATTTATTTAAAAATAATGATAGATATAAGAGAGTATATTCATGAAACAATCCTAATACAAGTAGGAATCAACCACATAAATACATAATAGAAGTTGACTAATAGCAAAAACTAACATAATTAACAATAATATTATTATTCTCTAGCATATACTAATACAAGCGGAGTTCCTTATTTCATAATTACTTTTTCGAAAGGAAAATCGTGAGGGCCAAAAAAGAAGTGATTTCGTAGTGTCATCATAAGCGAGTGTTGACAAAACATAACCATAAAAAAATAGCCACAACAAATTTAAGTTTGTGCAGTATAATTTGGTTTGTTTTTAAATCGGTTGACACTTTAAGAGAGCGTTCGATTGTGCGACGAATTTCTTGAAAAGCAGACGTCATAACGCAAAAGCCAAAAAGTATTTGATGGACAATAAATTCACCAAATGATCCGATTTGGAGAACGGATCGTAAGAGATGAATTAAGAACAAGAACTCGAGAATTGTGTATCTTTTATTAGCCTGATTTAGCTTGAGGATCCCCAATTAGGGTCTCCTCTATTTATACATGGTTTCTTAGATAGTTAAGGTAATTCGTAATCAAAGGAGTCTATCCCGTCAATGGCGCGATCCTCTTTTTCCGGCTTCATCTCCGTCATTTAGTTCCGTCTCCTTCTCTAAATTGACTCTGCCAACCGTTCTTGGACTGGAATTGGCCGGGCTTAACCCCACGGGAACTCCATGGGCCGGCCCAAACCTGAGCATTCTCCAAGCGCTTGACCCGTGTTGTTTAAATGATTCATTTGGGCCGCCCGTCGGATATCGGCCCATCAGTATTTAATTCCAATTTGGCCAAAAGGTACATTTGGAGCCCAAATTGCAATCAAAAGTCATATGTCATATGCAGAAATAGATTTGCAAAACACCTAAAATTATACTCCGGCCAAATAGCTTCAATGTTCTATGTGGTTTGAAAAATTGGCAGTAATATCCTTTCTATTTTCAAAACCTATTTCTAAAGTAGTTTCTAAATATTGCACACACACCCCCTCTGATCATTTTCGATCATTTTTTAGCAAAGAGGGGGCATTGGTGCCTAATTTCTAAATCATAAGGGGCACTCATGCTCGTTTCTTATTTTTCGTTTATTATTTTGTTTTTCCCCTTTTTAACTATTTTTATCTATTTTTTCCTAAAAGTTTTTAGATTTCTTTTCAATTTTTATATTGTTTTTAAAAATTAAAAATTATTTATGTTTGAAATAAAAATAAAAAAAATTAAAAAATAACATATACTCCATGTATCTCAAATTAAACATTTTCACTTTTTGTTTTCTAGAATTTTTCTGGTAAGTTCAACAAATATCTTGAATAAAAAAATAAAAACATGAAAAAACAAGCTGAAAAAAATTGATACATCCAAAAAAGAGTCTTCTACAAAAAAAGAATTTTAAATCGCCTAAAAAAGTCAATAGAGTTGGAATGTCCAAAAAGGATTCAATTTTATTTTTGGTTTTATTTCATTTCTTATTTTATTCCTCATTTTTTGAAGCTCACAAAAAAAGTTTTTACTTTTTTATTTTGGTAAACAAAAAAAATTGTTAATTTGATACGTACTGATGCAATATATGTTAATTATTTGTTTCGAACAAAATTAATTTTAAATTTTAAGCACATTATAGAAATACTTTTAAAAAGAAATTTAAAAAACTCTTGATTAATAAAAGAAAAAAAAGCAAAAAAGAGGAAAAACAAAAAAAATCAAAAAATAAGAATTAAGCACCATCGCCCCCTGCGGTTTGAAAATGGGCACTAATGCCCTCTACTTCAGCGTAAAAATGACCAGAAAATGATCACATGGGGTATGAATGAAAGATTTTGAAATTACAAAGACTTTAGAAATAAGTTTTCAAAACAAGAAGAATATTTGTGCGTATTTTCACAATCATGAGGGGTATTGGTGCTATTTGATCATTATACTCTGCAGGAGCGAAGGAGGAAGGGCATGCCTGGGCATAACCTGGCCATTATACTCTAATTCGGATGCATAAGCATAACCTGCGTTCCACCAATCCACCGTCTCCACGGACCACGATCGAAACGACGATTGAAGAAACCGGAAACCAAAGTCATGGAGCTCTTCTTCAGTTGCTTCCATCCTTGAGCTCTTCTTTTCCACTTCTTCGGCTAATCTTCAGATCTTCTCTCATTGTCTAGGCATATGTAAATTTTAATTATCTAATTTTGAGATTCGTTTCTTAATATTTGAAATTTTTGAACATTGCTAAATTATGATTTGAATTTTGAAGATTTATTTTGTTCCGTGGTTCCAGTGTGTTTGTTGATATTTAAATATTTGATAAATGTTAATGTAATTTCAAGTTCTAGAGATTAAGATATATGAAATTATTGTTTTAGGGTTATTGATATTTTATTTTGTTACTGGATTATTGAATCGGAAAATTTGAGACGTGAGATGGATAAATTTATTATTAGACAAAAGAAGAATTTAGAATTTGTAAGTGATAAAGACAATGAAAAAAGAAACTTCTTCTTCTATAGAGAAAGAAAGTGTGGTTTCAAATGATGATATTATTGCTGATTCGGGATTACGAAAACCAATTAATAGTTATCCATTGGAAATTAGAGATGTAATAAAGAGAAGATACTTAGGGGGTGTTTGTTTTTTGGCCAGAAGAGCTGTAACACCCTAATCCGTCAAGGTCTGCAGCCCCTTTCAGACTAAAGTATTAACTTGGTAATCGTAAAATTTAAAACTTTTCAAACACTTTTATTTATCACGATAATATTTTTCATAACATATACAGTGCGGAGTTTTCAATATTGCGGAAGCTTAACAAATCATAATTAGAAACATAATTTATTTATGTTCTTTAACTCAAAACCATCACATCCATTCCGACAATCTCGCCTCCGTCTGCCTCCAGAATCTCGTCACATCATTCTTTCTATTAACCCGCGTGTAGCAAATAAAACATACTACACGCTCAGCGGTGAAGCTGAGTAAGCATATCTAAAGCGTCGAACATCCATATAAATTGAACCCAAATTCATAATCAAATCATTTGATATCATGCACAAAGTATTCAGTTCAAATATACAATAATCAATATTCAACATTTGTCATTCAATAATAATATCATTAAACTATTCTTAGTCTAAGGCCAATCTTTTTAATGTTTACCAACTCTTAAACTAGTTATAGTTTAAGGTACTTCTATCCAACTCTTAAACTAATTCTAGTTTTAATGTACTTTTATCCAACTCTTAAACTTATTAGAGTTTAAGGTACTTCTAACCAACTCTTAAGCTAGGTCATTAGTTTAAGGTACATATATTCCGATTGATTTACCAACTCTTAAACTAGCCTTCGCTTAAGGTACAAATCCAGAAAACCGAACAGTAGGATACTGACTGTCGGGTTGGGTGGTATCCCCAAACGAGTTCCTCTAGTTTGGTTATGGATCCCGTACGTACGTTTTTACCCAAGGCCACCGAATATACGTTTTATACCCGCAAGGCCCATTCTAATCAGAGGTCTATCTTAGAGGTCTTCTAAGTAGCCTTAATAGTATGATTTATTAATTCATTATTCTCAACTTAACAATTCATGATCGTCATTCAGAGTATTCAACATAATTAATTATCATAATCAATAGTCAAACAATCATAAAATCTAATAACAAATAGTGGTCTAGTATCGAGTGTTAACACCCGAACTTACCGTCATGCATCACATTACGTTTTTATATGTCAAAACATCATTTTATTGTACAAAATTATATTTATATTGTCTATAATTAGTTGGTATCAAAAATAGGATTTTAGAGCATAATTTGAGAAATATTTTTCGAAGCAGTAACTTGAATCGAAGTTGATTTAATATAAAATAATCTATTTTATATATATATATATATATATATATATATATATATATATATATATATATATATATATATATATATATATATATATATATATATATAAATTGTGGAAAAATCGATTATTTAATGAATAATAATCGATTAATAATTAAAATCGATTTATAGTTTATAAATAATCGATTATTTAACTAAAATCGATTTATAAATTCTAAATAATCGATTATATAATAAAAATCGATTTATTTTAGTAAAATAATCGATTATGTTTTTCTGACTTCCAGCATCTCATCTGAACAAAGTTCTAATCGATTCTTAGGAGTAAATAATCGATTTTCGGCTACTGTTCATCATCTTCTTCCTCTGGTCAGTTTCGAGTATTACCATTTTTAATCACCAAACTTCAATTAAATTATATAGAAATGTTCTCCAAGGTTCATAGATCATTTTGGAATCATTAAAACATATTTTTAACATCAAATTAAAGGTTTATGATTCTTGGTTCTTAAACATGTTCAAACACAAAACTCAACCAAACGACCGTTTATGAACGTAGAAACAATCTATATGAACATTCTAGTCATTAGATATATCTACGGGCTTACCTCGAAGGTAAATGAAGGTTTTGAATATTTTCCGGCGAAACTTCCGGCGAAGATTGTGGCTTGCTCCGGCGACTTCACACCAAATTGACAGCACAACTTCGTTCTCCACACTCACAGTTTTCTCTTCGAGTTTATTTGAAGGAGAATGGTGAAGGAATGAGAGAGTTAGCTTCTCCTTTTATAGGGAAGATGAAGAAGAAGGAAACAAAGTCTGAGTAGATGCTGCGTAGGAACTTCACGTTCTCCTTTCGGCGATAGTGCGACTTAAGGAGACTCAGCACGTTACTCTCTGATTGGGGCTAATTTTTGGTCCAGTCGGGGTACACTTTTCGGTCCAACTTTCTCCAAATTGAAATCCGTTTGCACCGTTGCGATCAGACAGTCGAACTCTATCCAACGATATAATTTTTATATTCATTTGTTATACTTTTCCCGACACCACATTTTTGGGTGTTTGACCTTAACAGAGTCAAAATTGGTTTAATTGACCTTTCTCATAAAATGTTTTCCCATTTAATTCATATCAATTATTCTCATGATTTATTTCAACAAATCATTTCAATATTTACATTCTAAACAAATTCTTTATTTACTCTTGATTTGGGTCTTTACTCAGGTTCCCAATCAAGATCACACAATAAATCAACATGTTGGATTTATCTCTATGAGATTTATCCCAATTATGTTTTTTTTGGATATCAATATATATTTTATTCAAGCCCAAATCCCAACAACAATTTATTTTAATCAAAACAAATTTTGTTTAATTGAATATTTAATTCAATAAATTTTAGAGTATATTTTGGGGCGTTACAAGAGCTTCTGGCCTCTTTTGTCTGCGCCGCGCAGACGCGCGCAGATGCTGAGCTCTGCAGATTGTTTGTTTTTTGGAAAACATTTCACTCAAAAAGGTCTCCCTGACATTTTCTTGGTGAAGACATTAACCTATGTCTTCTAACATCTTCTCCATTTTTTTCTTCTACTTCTCTTCACCACCACCACCGTCCACCACCATCACCACCGTCCACCATCACCGCCACCGTCGTCCACCACCACCGCCACCGTGCACCACTACCACCGTCCATCATCACCTCCACCGTCGTCCACCACCACCACCACCGTCCACCACCACCGCCACCACCCACCGCCACCGCCACCACCGCCGTCAACGTCCACCACCACCCACCACCACCACCCTCCACCTCCACAATCGTCCATACACCACCACCGTACACTACCACCATTAATTTATATAGCAGTCTACAGACATTAAAAAACAAACATTCTTCTTTTTGCAGACCGCAGACCTTCGGTGTTGGAATGCATGAGTTCAACCCTTTCTGTGTTGTTAAGTGTTGACTCACAGGTTTTGATAATTGACAAACACAATTTATTCAAGTCCAGATCAAAATGCTACAACGACAAACACGAAGACTTGAAGTGCCATTCTTTGAAGTATTCAAGAAGGTGCACAGGATTTTATTGAAGTCCGAGACGCATTCGGAGCGCCTAACGGAGGACTCGGAGGAGTAGAAGATTTCCGAAGACTTTTATTTATTTGAGTCGTAGGAATTTTTGTAAGGATGACAAAAATATCTTCTCTCCAAAATTGTTTTTATGAGAGTTAAAATAAAAATTATATTTAGTTTTTGAGTCGGTTGAAAAATATTTTTAACTGTTCAAAATAATTTTATTGAGTCAGTTACAAAAAGTGTGTCAAACATTTATCTAATATTTATTTTAATATTATAAAATATTTTTGGTAAGCAAAAATATTTTATTCAAATATTTTCGTGTACATCGTTTGACACACAAAATAATTTTTGGACTCATTTTTACTCCCTTATTCAAATTCATTGAATAAGAGATTTTTTTTAGGAGCGTTGCTGCCTGATTCCCGTTGTCTCAAACAACGAGTATTCATCCAATTTACTTTCAATCGCAACTGGCTTGGGCCCTTTGTGTTTGTGAATCATTTCGAATCTAATCGATTAATATTCTCACATTAATCGATTAATCCAGTTTTTGTTTTGATTAATCGATTAAATTCTTTTGATTAATCGATTAATTGAGTTTTACTTCGCGTTGAGCTTCTTTGATATAATCGATTTTTTTCTTCCCATTAATCGATTAGTTTACTCAGACCATTCTAATCGATTAATAGCTTTGCATTAATCGATTATTTACGCGTTGAAGGAACTCTGCGCAGACTGCATTAATCGATTATTGACACTGCATTAATCGATTATTATGCTGCATTTTTTTTCATCCCAGCTTCTTTTCTTGGACCAACGGATATATTCCTTCAAGCCCTATTTAAACACTCTTCCTTGGTCATTTTTAGCATGAGCAAGCACTCCTAAAATCCCCAATCTTGAGGTTATAATCCTCCATTCATTTCTTCCTCAAATTGATATATTTTGAGAGAAAACTAAGTGTTTTCAAGAGAGTGTTCTTGTCATCCATAGAGCTTAATCTTTTCTCATTTCTACTCTTGTGAGAGTTATTGCTGAGAGGTTGAAGAAGATTGTTCTTCAGGGCTTATGTGATTTAAGTCTTGGTTGTGAAGTCTTGTAGAGAGCATATCTACGAGCGGTTGTGTCGAGGCTTGTGGGATTCAAGTTCTCGAGTTGTAAACGGTTTGTTAAGCACCCGTAAGCTTAACGAAAGTAGTGGTAGCTTCGAGAGAGTCTCTCGGGGAACTGGACTAGCCACGAGGTGGTGAACCAGTATACATCGGTGTGTTCTTTGCTTTCTCTATTTTATTTCCGCTGCACTTTCGTTTATCTTATTTAATCCTGCGAAAATCGGTAAACATTCTCAACAACTCTATTCACCCCCCCTCTAGAGTTGCACGCCTTGTCTAACATTCGGTCCACCACTTCTCATGCAGATGTCTACAGTAGTGGTCCGCAGACTGCAGACCTTTTTCTGCAGAAAAAACAAACACCCCCTTAGCAAAAGGTCTTTGTAAGCCATCGATGGATAAATTTCCAGAAAGTATGACGGGCAAGAACAAAAGACGATTTCAAAGTTATTGGTTTGATAAGTTTAAGTGGTTGGAGTATAGTCTCGCCAAGGATAGAGCATAAATAGAAGGTATATTTAGTTGCACTTTCCCAATTAAAGTAGTTACTATTATAATTTTGTTTATTTATTAAATGAATTTTTGCCCCCCCCATGAAGTCTTCTCTGGCTCTGCCACTGATTCTGTATTATTTTTGGACGAAATAAAAATTTACTCCGTGAAATTTATTCTCGGACACAGTGCCAAACACCCTTTGAGTAGCGTTGGTAATCCGCTCCCTCTTTTAAGTCTTTTTTTCCGAAAGTCTAGGCCCTATTTTAGAAAATTTGTGCCTTTTTTCAAGGCTTTCTCGTTGAAAACATGCACACGTTACGTTCAAAATCAATTGACATTATTCATGCTTTGAAAAACGGGGTTTCGAGATGGTTTGTAGTAAAGAATATTTTGAATTTGGAGTTTGTGATTTTAAATGAATATATATGGTATTTCATCCATGATCCATTTTAATTCGATTCTTTAATTCAAGTTCAACACTTTTCAATTATAATTAATTTTAAATTCAGCTTAGTTTATTTTGAAACTAGGAAAAAAAATAAAATTATCAGTGCATATAAACCTACTCACAACCACTTAATTAATTATGAGCACATAAAATATCAGTGCATCAATGTATATGTTGATAGTGATGCAATTTAATAATTATGGTTTTATTGAAAACCTTAATTATTGTAAAATATGTAATTATAGAATATGAAAGTAATTAAGTTATAATGATAATATTTTATTTCTTATCATATCTAATATTCCTAATAGATACTCCCTCCGTCCGAAAATATTCTTCCCACTTTCTTGTTTGGTCCGTCTGGAAATATTCTTTCCATTTCCTTTTTTAGTATACTTTTTAAGGATAAATTTCAATAATACCCTTCTATTTTATCTCTAATCTACCTTTTTATTGCTTTTTTAATAAGAAAAGGAGATTTAAAAATTTATAATATGTGCATTTTTAGAAATTTGGCATTTTTTTACTACTCCTTAATAAGCGTGCCAAGTCAATCCGAGAAGAATATTCCCGGACGGAGGGAGTAGTTGATTTTATGTTTCATTTTTACTCCAATTTATATTGGAGACTAAAATATGGAATTGGGAATTGGGAAAATTTAGAATTGGGAAATTGGTTTTTTTTTAAACTCTACATACTTTTTAAAATAAATTGAATAGAAAGAACTCCAAAATGAGAATTCCACTTTGAGACCAAGGAAAAGTAATTAATCCGTATTCCGTACACAATAACAACGTCAGATTAGGGAGTGAATTAACTCAATTAAGTAATGGACCAAAAATGACATGTTTTCGAACGTAGGTCTTAGTTACTTATTTTTAATTTAATTTTTTTTATTTTTCTGTTTTGACCAGATTGTTTGCAAAATTTTTCTTCACCATTTATAAATATTTTCAAATGACTTATCTATCATTTAATTCATTTAATCTTATGAAAAAAATATTTAACTTATAAGCAACTTATAACTTGAAAACTAGCTATCACCAATTAGCTAATAAACACCAGCACATGAGAGACATCATCTTTAAAGAAACCCTCTTGTCGCATATATGTAAATTGAGACTCCTCTCCTATTTGATTACACTCTTTGAAGAAATATTTGCACTAAATAGCACTAAACTTAAGTCATTTCTCTAAATAGCATTTAAACTGTTTTTTCCCTAAATAACACTTAATAATATCCATAATGTCTAGTGATGTAGAATATTTGCTTGAATAATGACTATTACATAATGACTAAAAGTGCTACATTTGGAAAAAAACACATGTGGTGCTATTTAGGGAAAATTATTATATTTTAGTGCTATTTAAGTAAATTCCACCTCTTTGAATTATTTATAAAATTTTATTTCTTTTAAAGCTATTTTCTTTATAAGTTATGAGTTTATTGCTCTACGATCCCTTGTGATTTAGTAAATATACAACGTTGCCCCTATGGTTTTAAAACTTAAGTTGTTGCTCTCATAGTTCTGATATTGCTACATCAATGCCCTTCTAAACTAAAATATCCTTCAAATATTATATGAATAGCTCTGCTGGCACCTATGATTTTGAAAATCGGAACAAATGAATAACATGCCCCCTCATGTGTAGGCGTATTTTTTCGAGACTTGCACGTGAAACCTTGATTTTTCTAAAACTATGTGGCGCTAATTTTTTTTTATAAAAACTTTTCTTAATCAACAAGACTCGGATATCATATCATGGAACCAATTCAACAAAAACTTAAGCTTGCGGTTGTGATTAAGAAAAGTTTTTATATTCTAACACGAGAGAGTATCAAATTAATCAATTTTGGGATGGAGGGATTGTGATAATGACTCAAACATCGATGACAATTAGCTCTTATTATATTAGATTATAAAAACTGTTCATTAGCTTCTGTCCATAAGTTCAAACTTTTGGTTGAAACGTTTCGTCACTGTCAAATATATCATAACTTCAAATATTACCCATCGCTATCACTCAATTGAAAAACATGTGGTGACAACTCTTAATTGATTTACATAAAAAAAAGACTCCATGTGCAAAAGACTAGTAATATGATGGACTCTTTCACATTTTTATATATTGACTAGTTAATCTTTTCCTTTTTGTAAAAGACTCAATTCTTACGTGATTTTTATAATTAAGGTTCCTAAAATAATATGTACCCTAAGAGCATGTAAAAAGAAATTTTAAATAGAAAAAATAATAATAAAGTCCGAGCCGACGTGTTCCGTATTTGCCCATCAATGTGTTGTCCACTAAGAATTTCGGAACAAATTAATGGGCCCATCAAGCTCAGACCATGGGCTCGATCCATCCAATTCGATCAGGTGACATAACAAACAAAATCCAGTACATAGATTTGAAGTTCCCACTGTATATTCTACCTAGAGTTTTTTTTTTTTGAAAACTATTCTACCTAGAGTTTAGTAATCCTCAAAATGAAAAATAAATAAACAAAACAAAATTTTGAGTTGATTATTTTTTTTTAAATTTAAAAATTGGAAAAAAAATAAAAAATATTCCTTTCATCCGAAAATGATTTACCTCTTTACTATTTCGGTTTCTCGATAACTTTTATTTATTTGCATGTTTTTATTGATCATTTAACAAAATAAAATATTGTTTTCACTTCATATTTTGTACGGTAAAACTTTTAATGTAGGTTTTAAAAATGTAATTTTTTTATTTTTATTTCTATAAAAATTGTTAATAAAATCATTTTAAAAGTCACGTGATTTTGCACATTGATCGAACGGAGTAATTTGTTTTGGGACAGAGGGAGTAAAAAAATTCACATTTAAAAACTACGTCCAAAATTTGAATAAATAAGAGCTTACAAAGATGTTTAAATTTATCAAATAACGAACAAAATAGCGTAAATAAACTAAAATTTCCAGTTTTTTTTTAAAAAAACTAAAATTTCCATAAATTAGAAATGATAAAATGTGAAAATTATTTTAGGATTAGTTATGAAATAGACCGAGTATATTGGACTTGGTTTACCTACCATACACATTTGGGTCGGTCTAATTTACCATTTAATTCTCAAAAAATTTTTATGAAACAAAAAAAAACAATTTCTAGATTAATTACCATGAAAGTCAAAGTAATAATTTTAAATAGGGATTAGGAGGGACAAATACGCATATTGTGACGCTCAGCAACATGGTCAAGTGACACACTATTTTCAAAATGTGCTAAAATTTTGCTCTATTTAAACCCCCCTCCTTGTCACATTACACAATATATTTCACCACTTATGTATTGATTTATTTATTTATCACAGAAAACAAATTAGTAATAATAATACTATAACAATAAAAATATGACTATCGCCAACTTGCCCGGAGAATGGCCGGAGCCGATCGTCCGAGTCCAGTCGCTGGCGGACGCCGGCATCTCCGCCATCCCGGAGAGATACATCAAGCCCCCCTCCGACCGCCCGTCGCCGCCACCGCCCCAAAACCCCGCTTCCCGCCACCTCACTGTCGGGGACGACGACATCCCGTTGATCGACGTCGGCCCTCTCTTCTCCGGCGACGCTCCCGCGGCGGCCGCCGTGGCGGACCAAGTCAGGGAGGCGTGCCGGAAGTGGGGGTTTTTCCAGGCGGTGAGCCACGGGGTGGAGCCGGAGGTCATGGACAGCGCGCGCGAAGTGTGGCGGGAGTTCTTCCACCAGCCGGAGGCGGCGAAGGAGGCGTACTCGAACTCTCCGGCGGACTACGTCGGCTACGGCAGCCGTCTGGGGGTGGAGAAAGGGGCGGTTCTTGATTGGAATGACTACTTTTTCCTTCATTGTCTTCCTTCTAGCTTGAAAGACCATAGCAAATGGCCTGCCACTCCCACTCCTCTGAGGTACTTTGAGTAGACTTTCTACTCTCTACGTCCCAATTTATTCTTTCTCATTTTTTTATG
This sequence comes from Cuscuta australis, assembly GCA_003260385.1. NCBI lineage: Eukaryota > Viridiplantae > Streptophyta > Magnoliopsida > Solanales > Convolvulaceae > Cuscuta > Cuscuta australis. Next base: position 1,078,145 of record NQVE01000005.1, on the reverse strand, counting down.
GTCAATGTGAATTTTGACTATAAATACGGTTGTAAAAAGATAATCGAAAATTCGATTATCGTCCGCATCCGTATCCGTTTATATGAAAAATATCTACATCCGTTAAAAGCGGTTATTATCCGTATCCGAATAGGGATATTCGATTCCTAGCTAAACGGATACGGATTTGGTAATCATACACCCGATCCGTTTATAATCCGCTCCGCATTGACATCCGTTTAAATAACCGTTTATCCGTGTATCCGATCCATTATATATAGTTTTTCCTAATTTTTTATTTTTATACTTTGTTTCTCTATTGATATCTCAAAGAATAAGATGTTTTTATATGCAAAATATATGTGTAGACCATTAAAAATATGTGTAGACATATAAAAATATGTGTATATATGTACTGTGTTTATCTTTTTATGATATGAATTCATCGTAGAATATCATAAACAATAAAAAATAAGAAAATAATTATCCCATAAAAAATTATAGTTGATTTAATAATATTTTGATTTAGTTTAATTGAAATTAAAGTATTGTTTAATTTGGTTTTAAAAATTGGAAACGGATACGGATATATCCGATATCTGACCGATATTCGGCGGATGCGGATACGGTTTTGATTTTAAGTATCCATCAAGATCCGTATCCGAATTCGATATCCGACAAAAATAAATGGATACGAATTTGGTAATGGCACATCTGATCCAATTAATATCCGTTTACACCCCTAACTATAAATTATGGGAAAAAATATATATTTAATTATCAAAATTTAATATGGTTCATTTTGAAAACAAATATATAAAGATACTAATTTTCAAAATGTTGCAACAAAGATCGTAAAAAATCAAATAGAAAAAACTAACTTAATTAGATGGTGGCCAGGAGTTCATTTTTTTAAAAAAATATTTAAAAAAACTTTAAAAGCTTAAATTTGAACTGTTTTGTACATGAGTATAATTTAATCTGTTGGAGATATGACCCTTTTTTCTGTCTGGTCAAGGACACTTGAATTCTCAAGATCAACCACGCCTTCGTCATGGGCCTTTTTATAAATTGTATATTATCGGAGTTTCAATTATCATCTTCTGAATAATTTTTTAATGATATGCATTAATTTTGAAAATGTTAAAGTTAAATATTATCGCTAGAGAGGTAGTATTTTTCAAGGGGTACATGCAACAACAACAAAAAAATCAATAAAATCTCAAAAAAAAAAGATATAAGAAAGGTGTGTGTGTGTGCACACATATAGTTTTTCCATATTTTATTAGCTAAATTATCACATAAGATAATGAAAATTTTCAATTCGATGATTAGATAGGGGGTCCTTCCCCCTTTTGCATATAAATGCATGTGGTAATAAAATATATATGGAGTATATAAAAATGACAAAATATTCCCAAAAAAGAAGGTGACAAAATGCTTCGGTTGGATACTTTCCTATTATTATTGTTTCTCCTATTAAGGAACTTTTTGACTTAAACACCAAAAGGCATATCAGATAAGATAAATTCTTGAATTGACTAAGTATTTTGGCACTGTATCTTCCTTCATAAAACTCAAGCCTCTTTAATACTCTTTAAATTAAATTTACACATTTTTTAAACTTTTTTAGTTGGGAAAAAAGATATGTCATTTAATATATATATATATATATATATATATATATATATATATATATATATATATATATATATATATATATATATATATATATATCATTAGTTTATATATATTTCAAGTGCATATATTTTTTTTCTTTGCGATATTCAATTTTTGAACAAATAAAAAAATTAATAAATGAAATATATTCATGACAGTGATGATATCTAAAAAAGGAATAGCGAGTGCTTAAATAAATAGAAATAAATATATATATACTCCATCCGTTCTTGAAAACTTTTTTTCTTTCTTTTTACATTCATTCCAAAGAACTTTTTTCATTTTTATTAAAAAGTCACTTTTGCCCATAGTGATTTTTAATCTATCTATCACATCACATTTATTCACTATTAGTCTACCTATCAAATCCTATTTTTACTCATCAGATCAAATGATATTTTTGAAAACTCAAATTCCAAAATACACTTTCTCTAAATATCTTAAAAAACAAAATCTTCTATGTTCTCAGAGATGGAGGGAATATTTCATTATTTAATATAAAAAATAGAAGCTATGCTCTTGAAATAACGAATGTTAAAATAAATTTTCAGTTCACGAGTATTTAAATGTCATTCCTTATTACTATGTAGTTTTTTTTAAAATAAATAAGAATATATATATGACAATATTAAAATTTGGTAGGGCCAACCAGATAAATATTACTCCGTACTGATTTTCTTTCAATTTTCAAATATTCAATTTTCATACTAACGCCGTTTACGTGACGCAGCATCAATTGTTTGTTTAAAAAAAATTAAAACACTAATTGTGTTTTTTTACAAATATACCCCAACTTGTTTAGGGTATAGTATGAATGTATGATATTCCTTTTCTAAGATTATCTTCTACCCACAGTTAATTTCAAAAATTTAATTTCATAAGAAAGTTGCAAGACACGCATTTCGCTATTAAAAATATACAAAACGTGAAATATAAAATTTACTTCATAACGAATAAAAAGAAAATTAAAATTAATTGTGACACGGAAGGAGTATTTATGAACCGTAAAGCGGGACAATATTTTCAAAGGGTTTACAGTGTCCAAAATCAATTTTAATTTGTCTGATCTTAAAATTCTATAGTTGCATTTTCTTTTTGGATGTGTCAAATAACATTTTTCACCCACTCTACTTTTTTTAAAGTAATGATGGGCATTTGAGTCACAAAAGTTTATAATTCAGTTTCATAATATTCTAATCATATACTCCCTCTATCCCAGAAAACTTTTCTCCTTTCTTTTTTCATCCGTCCTAAAAAACATTTCTCATTTCTATTAAAAAGTCACTTTTACCCTTACTTTTTTCATACCCTACCTATCACATCATACCTTTTTACTAATAATTTATCCATCAAATCATACTTTTATCCATCACATCAAAGGACATTTTTGGAATTTCAATACCAAAATACACTCACCTTAAATCCCTCTCCAAAACCAAAACTCTCATGTTTTTCGGGACGGAGGAAATATTTTTTTACTTTTTAATACAGAGTATTTTTCTTAAACTTTGTAAAAACCAAATCGTTAAATCAATTTTTTTGGAACAAAGAAAGTATAGATTATTTATTGTAGTCTGTAGAGAATGAAACATTATTCAACTCAAACAATATATGTGGTATTTAATGATAATGACCATATTTAATTAATGTTGTCATTAGGGACGTGGTTGAGAAATACTCGGAGCAAGTTATTAAGTTTTGTGGAAAACTAATGAAGATTCTGTCGACAAATCTCGGATTAGAGGGAGGATTTCTACAAGATGCTTTTGGAGGGGAGGATTTTGCGGCTTGTTTAAGGGTTAATTTCTACCCGAAATGCCCTCAACCCGACCTCACCCTCGGGCTCTCCTCTCACTCCGATCCCGGGGGCCTTACCGTACTTTTGCCGGATCCAGACGTATCCGGCCTCCAAGTCCGGCAAAATGGCAATTGGGTCACTGTCAAACCGGTCACCGGAGCGCTCATTGTTAACATTGGCGATCAAATTCAGGTAATCTTACGACTTATTATAATCTTAGTTTCGTTCACTTATACTCAAAGTCGCGACGAAATACGTAACATTAATTAAAAATAACAAAATTATTGCAATTATTGATTTTCTTATATATTGATAACAAGATTTAATTTTTGAAAGAAAAAATAATCAGAAAAAAAATTAGAAAATTAAAAATATACTCATATAACAATTCAAAATGTGGACAACAAATTAGATTTTTATTTTACATTTTATTTTTTTTAAATTATGTGAATTTGCATGAGTGGCTGATATTGACAGAACATTGGTAGATGGAGACATTGAATATATGATATGATATACGGATTATATTGGCTAAAATTATCAGTCCCCATGACTCACTCTATATAAATAGAGCAATGTAAACGTGCGAATATTTTGGTAATAAATTTATTATTGATAGAAAATTAAAACATGTTGCATTAATTATGTCTATGGGAAAATAAATTATATATGTACATAAATTTTCCCTGCCAATTTCAAATATTTTGAAACTGGTTGATATTTATTTTACTATTTGATTTTTTTAAGACCTAATTAAAGAAAATTTAATTACTAGGTCGAGCATATAATAATACTTTTATATATGCAGAGATCTACTCTCTCACAATCCCATAATAAAAGTCCCCTTAGGGATAACAATGATAGACTCAATTCATTTTCAATTTAATTCATTTGCTTAAATAACGAGTAATATTATATACTTAGAAATAAATAACATCAAACACTTTAAAATAATAAGATGTCATGGCAATATTATTTTAATAAATAAAATAAATAGAGTATGAATAACAATCTTTTGATACCGTACATGGATGTCATAATATGACATCAGGTCATTTGAGGGTCCGTATTGTTTCCTCTCATTCCGAACCGAGTCCTACCACTTATCTACAAATCTCCTTGCATTGCATGTTAGCCTCCTCAAATATTTCATTGTATGTTTTCCACTGGAAGGATTGGGATTTGGAGGAGTAAGAACTGCTTCAAACCTCAACAGAGCATTGTAGTGACCGGGACGTGTCTTAGTGTTATATTATGACATCTGATCGAAATCCGTTTCAAAAGAACCATGAATATGGAGTAAATAAGATTTAGAGATGTATGTATATGAACATGGTGTGTGGCATTCATTTCTATTGTCAATTCATGCATGCCAAGTTGATACAAGATGAAGTAGTTGCATTGTCTCCATCTTCATCTACATTCATTCAATATAGGCATAAATAGACATAATGATTCTATACACACACACTCTCTCATCCCCTGCCCTCAATGTATGTCTAGGCTTAATCCCATTTTGTGAAATGCATATATGTAAACAACTTAAATATGCCCTTAGCTTATTTAATTTATTGTTGTCCCAAATGCCAATGCAGGTCTTAAGCAATGCCATATACAAAAGTGTCGAGCACAGAGCGATTGTGAATTCAAACCAAGAACGTGTTTCGTTGGCCTATTTCTACAACCCCCGGGGAGATTTACTAATTCAGCCTGCAAAGGAGCTGGTGACACCAGAGAAGCCGGCATTGTATGCGCCCATGACATTTGACCAATACCGTCTTTACATAAGGACCAAAGGACCCAAAGGAAAAGAACAACTTGAAGGATTTGGAAAAAAACATGAAGGATAATATGGTCATTGTATATATATGAGAGAAGTATCTTATATATTTATATATATAGAATAAATGGATGATTAACAAAATGTGTATGAGCAATGCTCTTCAAATTTACTTTTTTTATCCTTGCTAGGTGATACTATTAGTAATATTTTAGTACTTTTTTGGCACATGTGTTGAAGAAGTACCATCAATTTTACTAAAAAGTATTATCAATGCTTGGATTGCTTGCCATGAGAGATGTTTTAGTTATGGCAAAGTTATATTTTACAAGGGTAAAATGGTAATTGTGGATGTTGTTGCTCATTCATTTGAATATATGGTTTAACTTTACTTCTGCATGTATAGGCGTGTCCGGCCACTATTGTAACACATGTGTATCTGTTTTTGTTTTTATTTTTATTATCGTGTTTCCTTATAAATAAGACAAACTTATAGTCTTAAATACTCACTATGTCCTATAGCAATTAGACTCTCAAAAGAATATGCAAATTTCATTTCTTTTCAATTAATGTTAATTACAAATTAATATTTAAATAAGAAATATAACTTACAAATTACTCCGAGAAGACTGCATTAAAAATTAATTGTACAGAACTAGAAGTGATAAAAAATTTTAGGACCCTGCAGAAAAGCAAAATGTGTGGGGTGTGGGCTGGGGAAACCACACCAATTTATCAATAAGAGGGATGAAAGGTGACAGAAATATTTTATTTTATAAAATACAGTAATCAATAAAAACACATACTCCCTTTGTCCCAATTTTGATTACAATTTTTTTTTCTCCTTTGGATAATTTTTAATTATTTGTGTGTTTTCATTGATAATTTGAAAAAAAATTCTTGTCACCTCTTTTTTTGTAGAGCTTTTGACGTAGTTTTTCCATATGTAATTTTTATTTTTTATCAATATACTAATTTGTAAATATAATGATTTCAAAATATGAGAGATTTTGCCTCGTAAATCCTAATTTGTATTCAAATTTGGGATGGTGGGAGTATACAAATATAATTTATCATGATACTAGAATAATATCATGATAATCTATTTTTCGACGGAGGAAGTATAATGTTTTATGGTCTAGATGAGTAGATGTTCCATGTGTTACTTTAATATCCTTAAATAAGATTGTAATTTATTCGAATAAACATGAGTTAAAATTGTTTCTGATAACATGTAAAATAGTAAGAATTCAACCCAAAGTTAATTGACAATATTGGGAAGAGTCATTCATGTTTTTATATATGGAGTATAAAATTATTATTTTTGGTTTGGATGCTCCATTATAGACTTCATATCCTCAATAAATTTCAATGTTTGATTTTGTTAATATGGAGTACTATTTTGAATTGATTTATTTGAATCATAGATGAATATCTTTTTTTGTCTTCATTATTATTATTAATATTAATTTGGATTGTGAGTCAAAAGAGTAGAGGATTATGCCATGCATGATCAAGAAAGAATCCATTATCACATTTAATTATGCTCTTAATTTAACCGTTTACAGGGTTAAAGTCGTCATTTACAATAATGGCGACATGATAGGCTATTTACTTGTGTACACACGCAAGAAAGACCACTTTAATCCATGGGCGTACGCAAGTGAAGAAAAAGTGCCCAAGAAAAATTTGTGTTGGTTCGTAAGACCAATCTACAATCCTATGAACAAATACTTTTGGTCAAGATGTGATCGGAGCGTTACAAATACAATGGTATTAGAGCAATTCTGCGTCCGTGATGAGCCAAAGAATTTAGATCACCTAGCGCGGAAGATCTAGAAGTTTGAAAAAAATGATGCAACGAGGATGTTGTATTCCTGAGTGAGGTGAATCCGTGAATGTAAGCTCCGTGTTAAGATGTGAATGAAAGAGCTTAAAAAAATTGTTAGTACTACTCAAACCACTAAGATGCATTTTCTTTTCAAGAATTCATCACTTAGAAACTTCAAAATTAAGCGTGCTGGATTTCAAATAATTTTAAGTTGAGTGATCCGAGGAAAGTGTCCTGGGCGCGCATGAGTGAGAATAAAGTGTGTGCAGTGGGAAAGGCTTGTGTAGTTGTGTTGATCTGTGGAATCCACTCTACAATTCTATAAGCAAACACTTTCAGCCAAGGTGGGGGCCAGGGCATTAGAGACCATTTAATAAAATAAAATATTTTTATCGCATTTGTTTTGTAAAATTTTTGATGTACTTTTGAACGGTAAAATATATACTTTTTATACCAATTTGAAAAAAATTAAGAGAAAATTTTTTGCATGTTATTCAGAATGTAGTGTATATTTTGAAACACACGAAGTATGAGATATATCAATTAAGTGGGGCCTCAAACACTAAGTGGAAGCCGCCAGAAGCGAGTGGCCTAAAGCGTAATGTCGACGCTAGTTTTTGTTTGAATGCCGGCAATGCAAAGGTTGGGGGTGGTGGTGCATAATGCTCAGGGGCACTTTATCGTGGTTTATTGTTAGAAAATCAGTGAATCAGATTTGCTCATTTGTTGGTTCAAGCATCTGACTCTGCATCTGATTTCTTGGAGGGAGTTTCCTGATACTTCCTCCGTCCTAAAAACTCTTTCTCCCTTTTTTTTCTTATCCTACAAAGTCATTCATCTTTCTATAAAAAAAACATCGTTTACCCCTACAAATTCTTAACTTACATATTACATTATACATCTTTACTAATTATTTAATTATTACATCAATAGTATTTTTGGAAAGTCAATACAAAAATATCTCTTCCTTAAGTTTCATAAAAATTAAAATGAGAACATCATTATATGACGGAGGAAATACTATTCAATAATAAAATACCCATTTCATTTCAACAAAAACAAAATCCGTGAAACGTATTAAGTATAAACTGAAACCTCAAGTCTAATGCTAGTCTTGTAATTTAGGTTGGTGTTTGAATAATTGGAGTATAAAATTGAGAGAAAACATGGCCAATAGAGATGGATATATTTGCTGAAAATTTAAATAATATTCTATCCTTGTTAATGCTTACATATAACCCTAACAACAACTACTAGGGAGGCTTATCATTTACCTATTACTCCCTCCAACGTTCTTTAAAACAATTCCTATATTTTGACTTTGGGCCAAAATAGGGAAAGTGTAATTTTAGTTGACTTTCCAATTTTGTCTCTGATGTGATGGGTAAAAATAAGATGTGATAGTTTGATTATTAGTGAAAAAGTATAATGTGATGGGTAGGTGATAAAATTTGGGATGGATATGGACAACTGGATTGGATAATAAGACACTTGGGTTGAACCACATTAAAAGATTGAATCCAATCGATTAGTTAGTTTAACAGTAGGGGTAGGAAAAAAGTAGGGGTAGAAGTAATTTTTTAATAAAAAGTAGAAGTGTTTTAGAGAATTGGAAAAAAACGAAAGGAGAAGGGTTTTATGGAACGGATGAAGTATAATAATATTGTACTCCTAAATAGGAGTAAATGATTAATTTTAATTTTATTTACACACGGAGTATTTTGTGGTTTACTTTCTCGGTAAATTTAAAAGAATGCTGGTTTTACTTTCACATGTAAATTTTAATGATTACTACTGTATTACTCCCTACTAATTTACTCATTCCATATGCACCAAGTTCAAGTGACATTGAACCTTGATGTCATGGGATGACCCGAGGGCGTTCCGGTGTCCCGTTTGTAAAATTGACGGTTTTTACCCCCTAACCTCCCGGTAAACCCCATCACCCGGCCCCGGCCCGAACACACCCCCCAACCCCCTTCAATTGCACCCCACAAGTTGATTTTGAATTTGGAGTCAAATTTATTCCAAAGTCAAAATCAACTTGTGGGGTGCAATTGAAGGGGGTGAGGGGGGTGTTCGGGCCGGGGCCGGGTGATGGGGTTTACCAGGGGGGTTAGGGGGGTAGGAACCGTCAATTTTACGAACGGGGCACCGGAGCGCCCCCGGATCATCCCATGACATCAAGATTCAATGTCACTTGAACCTTCCCCTTCCATATGTTATAGAGTATTTTACTATGGTCAACGACTCAACAAAAACCAACTTCATGAAAATTAAAGAAACGCCTCTAGATCAGAGAGGTTAAATGTACACAAATTAAAATTATGTGAAACCCATACCTATAAACACAAGTTAAAATAACCAAAGCTAAATACCAACATTAGATAATATATCCAAAACGCTAACTTTAATTTCTAAATGCTTTCGCCAAACAGGTCTTAAAACAGCTAGCATACATCCCGGGCCCTACCCACCCAGAGAGCAAAGAGATTGTTTTTAAGAGACACCCGGCAGAGAACATGATCAAAACATAAGAGTTGTTTGTACAAAAAGGATTCTTTTGCCACATCAGTTTTTCTCAACTCATAAGAAACTGTATTTTCCTTTTTACTCAAACAATTTGTGAAGCATTTTCAAAACTATACCCCCAACTTACAAGAAAAAGAGAATTCAAATTAGACACACTTGAGAGATAAATAGGTTCTAGAGAGAGGGAAAAAGACCTAATTAGAGAGATACTAAAAAAAAGAAACTCTAACAGTTGCAGCATTTTGTTCATGAGATTCAGATAGTATACCTTCTGATGGAAAAAACAAGGGCAGTGTGCCCTTAAACCCCCCACACACACCATTACTGCTTGCTCCTTTTGTTGCAGCAATAAGGGCACTTGTAGAACTTGATGCTCTCTGCTTTTGCCGGTGTTATTTTCACGCATTTCCCATGGAACCATCTCTCGCACACGTCACAGCCGATCCAGAACTCGTGTTTGTTGTAATAAACCCCGCAGGTCCCGCAAACGGTATTGCTTTCATCCTCCTGGTCTTCACCCTCATCTTCTTCCTCGTTCTCCTCTTCTTCATAGCTCTCTTGCACCCTCCTCCCTGGCTTTTCTCTCTGCTTGCAAAAAAAAAGTGACAATAACGCTAAAAGATTGGGCTTGTTTGGATGGGAATGTGATGATTTTTTCTTTAGGTAATCTATGTTTGTGTGTTAGCATTGAGTTTTTGAGTGTTTAACAGTAACTGCAACACCTGTCCCAAAAAGAGTGTCCATTTCGAGAAGGGATTTTTGTCCGAAACAAGTCTTATCTGAATAAAATCTAATTTTAGTTAGATTTAATGTATTTTAAGCAAAAGAGTGTCTCAAATACGTTAACAGTGTGAAATTTAGTCCAACCAGCAAATACGTTTAAGAATAGAGTTAGCATTGATTATTCGCAATAATGGTACTTCACTAAATTTAAAAGTTGTTCATTGTTAAAAGTGAAACAAAACTTTTTTTAGGGACAGAGAATATATCTTTTGTTAAATGGGACTCCATATATTTTTATGTGAATTTTCATCTTCAAAATGTAAAATTAAATTTTCTATCCAACCATCGAAATGCAAAATAAATTATTATAAAAATATTACCCCTCCCCTCCCTTTCATTCAAAATTCCCTTAGAAAATAAGGGTTCAAATTTTCAGTAAGAAGGGCGCCAGAACATGTATTTAGGGCTTCGTGAAGTTTACCTTTGTGTTTGTCGTGAATTTCTTACCCTCATCCGCACTAAGCCTTTCTTTTGATCGCCTTCCTGTCGCAATTTCATAGACAGTGGGCAGATCGTTTATCAGGGAGAACAAACGGTTCCTGTTAAGTACAACGACCCCAAAACATAAATATATTAGGTTGAATTCCAATCTCCAAGAAGTACTTCCAAGGGATTGAGGTTTGATGAAATTTACATCAAAAAATAAATCATGGCAATGAAATCAATGCATGCTAAAAGTGAATCCCATAACGACAGAATTCTTGGTATGATGTTACACCAAGCCATAAGAAATGAAACTCTTTCTTGCAGAAACATGAAATTAAAAATATCAACGACAAAAAGTCGCTGCCTTGCCTCACAGGCTCTGCATAAAACAAACTTATTTATTTTAATCCTCGGTGACCTAGAAAAAAGTAAAGCTAGAAATCTCGCATAATGGAACCACTTATTCTACATCATTCGTTTCATCTAATCACTCCACAATTGTACATCATAATTACCATCTCCTTGATGTTCTAAATCAAAATTGCACAGAAAACTTCTTACTTCCTATAAACTTTTGGGTGATAAATGCAGCACTGCCTCGAGGGTCTAACAAATACATACTCTCTATTTTTTCAAAAGGGGAAGGCTATGTACATCTTAAAGCCTAAACTCAAAAAGAGATATGATTATAAAATGATACTGGTTTAGTGGTTTTTGATGAGGTATATATCTGTAAAATATATATATCTCACACAATAATCACCCAAAATTTCAAGTCTTAAAGGCAAAATTTCAAGTTTTAAGGGTAAAATGTAGAAGAGCACAAGTTTGATGATGTAATATATATATCAGTTGCAGACATCTTTACGGGTCATTCAATCATTGTTACAATTGAAATCAAATTGTTGTTGAATCTCATTAAGAAAGACACACGTAAGGTTGGAATCTACATAAAAAAAATTCGTAAACAAAAAAAAAATGGATAGACCAATATTATGTTAACACTGGTTTATTTTACCTGCCATCAAAGTTACAAATTAGATGTTTCGCACTAAGCAAAAGAGGAAACACTTAATACAGATTCCATGTTCATATTCTATTATTAAAAAACAGAAGGAAGAAATTTTAAAAGCATGTATCTTCATATCGCGCTCCAAATTCTCAAACTTACCGTTTTGAGTCCACCACACACAATATATAAAAGATAATGGAGAATCAGGATGATTACTTAGGAGTCATGATTTATCATATATTTGGCTCATCATGTGATTAAACACATGCTAAGGATTTCTTAGTATCTCTTCAAACTTCCATCCACCCTTTTTTGACTTTGAAGTTTATTAGTCAAACCTTATATGTGATGCAATCTCTTAACTCTTAAGTATGCCATAAGATTGAATACACCTACACCACTCAATCATTTAACTCTTTTTATCATCCAAAATCATTCCTTTAATTAAAAAAAAACCTTATAGCATATGAGAACATGCCCCTATGTTTTTTGACATGCCTAATCAGCACCATACATCTCCCCTTTCTTTCTTTGCCGGTCTATTCCTACATGTAGCCCATGAGATATGCATTTGTTACTACCCTTTATGCAGCAAATCTGGATGCAGTATACTAAAAATGAATTGATATTAACACAAAGACTACACTGGGCATCTGGAAGATAATGGTTCAAGAGACTAACTATGAAGAAAAAAATTGAATTTTTCTTTGTATATGCAGTTACTCATTTAAGTTATCAATCACTGGTGCAAAGCTATAGAAAGTTTTCCGGGAAAAAACCATATTAGGCATTGAGGCACCAAACATTTTGCTAAACTAGTAAGAATTTATTTGTAGAATTGGTTCTCTATGTTACAACTTGCAATAATTTAAGATGTACAATTATATCCATAACATGCATTCAACACTAGGTAACTTATAAAAATGTTTTAAGGATGCTCAAGAGCCCTTTTGGGGGATTTAGAATTGAAATCATAGTAATAACAATCTTTCAAAAGGCCGTAAAGAAAATCAGTCATCAACAGGGGAGCTAATCATTGACTATGGAACAAATTTTTAATTTCCATCTCAAAAACAGTTCACATTATATTTAAGAAGCACCTTTACAAGTCTCTTAGGTAACGCCTAAACTGAACTACAAGTATCCAAAATACTAGTGTAATATTTTCCTAGAGCATCTCATTAGATATGGTGTTCGGTGTTCCAAACATCAGGATTACCCATCTTCATTGTTACATTCACTTTAAAATGTATGGGGTTAGAACCCACTCCAAAAATCATTTAAAGATATAAATGATGCACAAATCAGAGTACCTCTGCAAGTTTAACCTATGTATTTCTGATCAAAGAATTCATTGTCGTCCACTAAAATTAGAAACATTACTGTGTTTTTATAAAATAATAGCCGATGGCTACGGAACTGGAGTCAATAACTGGCCCCAATTGGGAAAAATGGAAAATAGACGAAAACCTTCTGATAGCAATAAGACTAAACTATTAGAATCTATTGCCTTAACGGTCACTTTGGATGGAGGGTTTTGAAGGTGATGTATGTTCGATATATGTTTGAGATCTTATGGAAATTGAGGAATGGCCCGATATGTGAATATGTGATCAAGTAACATTTCAATCATCCCGTATTCATTGTCATAAAGATTCTATATAGACTATAGTAGTAAGATATAGACTAAGCCACCCAAAGCATTGCCCAAAAGCCCTCCATCCCAATGGATCTTAGCTGTATAGTACCCCCCATATTAGCTTCTTTGATGATAAAACTTGTGATATAATGCTATCTAATTAAATTGAGTAAGGCATCCCTTTTACACCTTCAAGTAGAAAATGCATTGGTAATAAAGACAACCACGATAACTGCAGGTATAACAAAATCCCAAAACTGAAAATTCCGTACAATGTACCTTTCGTAACGGTTAAGTCGGGCACCAAAGTAGAAAGCCACAGAAAGCAGCCACGAATCGGTGTGCATAGCCACCAGCGTCAGCCAATCTCTCTTATCCATCCCGTCCCTAGCGAAATTGATGCCTAGGACTGGCTCTGGTATCTCGGGCGGGACATCCTCCGCGGGCAATGTGACCTCCCACGACTCGTCCGCATGACCATACAGACACAAATTATCTTTCTCTGCACAAAACAGCCCACAACACACAATTAAATTATATAAAAAAATCAAATTCTCCTCACAAGCCATTACTGCGAAGTACAGACACTTCACACACATGCACCGGAAGTAAGATAACCGCCGGCCGGCCTACCTGGATCGCACTGAGAGAAGAATTCATCCACATCTGCGAATCACGAGAAAACAGAGGAGCGAATCAGCGTTTAGATAACAAACGAACAAGGCGTGAACACGACGGGGCGTACAAATATACAGAAAGTTGAAGAGCGGTGGTGGCTCACCGCGAGTTAGGGCGTGGATGACGGCGGTGCGGCGGGCGGAGAAGTTTTTCAAGATGTCCTCGACGGAACGGGGATTCGGCGGACAAGAAGCCATGTTGACCGGCGCCCGGCGGCGTAAATGAAGATCTGAGGTTATGATCGTAAATAAGCGGAGATATAGCGCTGATAATTAAATGGGATTTTCTTTCGGTTTTTAAGGTCGCAGTGGGTTCTATTCTCACTCCTTATAGAATTAAAATTGAGGAAAATATAATAATTTTGATCAAAATTTCAATAAGTTCTCGTTTGATCTGAATTAAATACAGTTATAGTAAAGACTATTTTTTATCTGATCTGCTTTGATTTAATTCTAATAAAAATAAATAATGAGTAAAAGAATAAGTTGAATTGAATATGAACGAGTTAACATTTTTCAAAGATGAACCACAACCCCAAGATAAAACCAAGATTGGATAATTGTTTGTGTGGGGTTATATAAAAACACAGCTTGTTTTGGATTTGAGGTTTGGACAAACATAAAAGTTTGTTTAATAACTAGTGTTTGGTTGTGTATTGTTTTTAAACTCTTTTTAAGTTACAAATTAATTGATGACATTTTTATTTGTGTTTATAAACTGACTTATAAATTACTTATAAGTTAAAAAATTGTTGCTTTTACCTATTTATTTTTAAGCTAATTTTTTGTTTTGATCTGACTATTTAGAAAAGTATCTCATATGACTAATTTTATCGCTTAAGTCATTTTATTTCTAAGAAATAATATTTAACTTATAAGTAATTTATAAAAAAAAGTTATGTATCAACCATAACATAATAAACACAGACACAAATAATATACCCTCCATGAGTCTAAGAGTCCGTTTGATATACAGAATTGACAAAATTAGAATTGAAATTTCATTGTATTCAATTCCATAGAATTAAATTCTACCAATTCTCGTTCATTTTTTACACTAATAATTCTAAATCTATATCATTTTTGTATCACCAAACACCAAAATTGGAATTGGAGTTCTCAATTCCATTTTCATAATTTGAATTCCGTGTACCAAACGGGTCCTAAATTAGTCGTTTGATTTTGGGTTTCTTTGAAAGTGGTGATAGTCACACCCACCAAAAGTTTAATCTCATCCTACACTTATTTCACTTCACTCTTTTTTAAATTAATCTTAATCTTGGGCTTTGCATTGACTTACATACATTTTAAATTTTTAAGCTTTTGATAAATTAGTCTTTTGATGGGTGTATTCCACCCAGTATTGGTTCAAGTGAAGGCCCATAAATATTTGACCGGTCAAACAATGAATTTTCGAAATAGGAAATCTAAACGACAAAGGTTTATATCGATCGGTGACAGAAACTTGACCGATACACTTTGAGTACTCTAGAGCTGGCAAATCGGTCGGTCAGGTTGGGTTCGGGTTCGGTCACATTGAGTTCGGGTTATTTCGGGTTTGGGTTTAGAACTGTATGTTCATGACCCAATGTCATCGGGTTCGGGTCGACCCAATGGGTTATGACTTTGGTTTTTTAAATTTTTATATTCACATTAACACTTACATTTTCTATTAAATAAATTTAAAATATCAAAAAATATGTATTAAATCTATTAGATTGTTCTATTTTAAATCCTGAATTTTTTTAGATATATAAATCAATATAAAAAATTTAAAAAATGTTTAAGTTTTAGAAAAAAGTAAGATAACTATGCAATATCATTAAAATTTTGCCTGAAAATATAAATTTTACATTAAAAATGAGTAGTAAAGTGTATGATTTTGAAAAACACTCACTTTAGCGGGTCGGTCAGGTCGGGTTCGGGTTCGGGTTCGATCAGGTTTGACCCATTTTTAGCGGGTCATTTCGGGTTCGGTCATCAAAACCTTAGTTCAAAACCCAGTGTTTTCAGGTCGGGTTTCGGGTCAAAAACAGGTCAGGTAATTTTTTGTTAGGTCTAGAGTACTCTACTGGTCAAACTACGTGACTTGTCCTGATCACCCCCAAATCCCAATCTCCATAAATCCATCCCGCGTAAACCTAATCGGTGTGGTTTCCAGGGCTGGCAATGTCGGCATGAAAGAATCCAAAGGAGGATGGACTGTATCGCCGAATTCAATGAGGGATCACTAAAGATATTCACGCAATCAGTCTAACACACTACGCGACAAGAAAGTCATCATACTAGCTAGATGACAATGGAGTATATGGATGAAACAAGCCACTAAAAGACGAAAGCAATCACCTCATGCCACCCATGAACTTGGCCTGACGTGGGTGTGCGGCGCCTTGTCTCCTCTATCTTCCTATTAATACTTGTGTAACCCTCAAATGAAGGTATTTCAATTCTTCTATCTAAACTTTTGTGTAATACCCCCTTGCACTCTACTATATTCTAATAACAATTGAGCTAGATGTGTTTCCACCTACAGTCCTCCCGGTTAACCTTTGTGTTTAATACTTTTTACATTATCGAATTCTATAAACATTCTTAGACCCGATCTAGAACTGTTTATCCGATGGTTAATTTACACCATCATACACACACACAATAAAGAAGTATTAAATTATAGTTGACTTTCAATTTTGTCCGTGATGTGATGAGTAAAAGTAAGATGTGATGGATAAGTTATTAGAGAAAAAGTATGATGTGATAGGTAGGGTATGAAAAGGTAAGAGTAAAAGTAGTTTTTAATAAAAAATGGAAGTGTTGTTGGAAGTGGAAAAAATGAAAGAGGAAGTGTTTTTGAGAACGGAGAAAGTACATAACTAAGCATCATGGGGTATATTTATTGTGGGGTGTATTTAATGTTCTGACAAGTGTGGCTATCGTCATCCTTTCTTTAATCGCCTAAAAAAATAATGTGACCCCATCTAATTATGTCAAATTTAAATTTTTTATTTAATTTTTTAGTAAAATGTATTTTATTACATATAATTAATTTATACCCCGGTGATGGGTGTATTCCACCCAGGACCGGTCAAAAGGAGATAACCAAATACGTGACCGGTCAAATTGATTGTACTGGAAAGGGAAACCCCAATCGTCGGTAGAAGGAGGTACGGTTTGCCGAGAAAGATGACCGGTATACTTCGGACAGTCTACCGGTCAAACTTTTGTATCCGTCATTTATTCCCCAATTTCATTTAACCCATCCTACGGAATCAACCCGGTATGATTTCGGAAGTTGGAAGGTGTCGGCAGAGAAGAATCCAAAGGAAATTGGATCGTAGCGGCCAAGATCAATAGAGAATCGATGAAGATACTTAAGCAATCCATCCAAGGTGCTACACGACAAAGATCATCACCTCTCACCACCCAGGAACGTGCCTCAACGTGGGTGCACGATGCCTTTTCCCCTATGGCTTAATATAAATACTGCTGTAACTTTCGAAGGGAGGGATCCAAATTCATTCTCTCTAAAACTCTCTTGTGAAAGCTCCCGTGCATTCTCCCATATTTATAATACCAATTGGGCTACAGGTGTTTCCACCTACAGTCCTCCCGGTCATTTGTGTGTTTTTACCTTTTTACTTTCCGAATCAAAACGATCATAGATTCGATTTAGTATAGTTTACCCAGTTAGGTAATTTACACCATCACCCGGAGTGATAAAATAAATTTTCACATTACCTATTAAAAATGTTTTACAATCAATAATATTTGAAATAAAACTAATTATTATTAAAATTTGAAATAGACTATTAAAAAATATTCAAGGATGCTGCCTTGAGACCCTGACCAATGGTGCCCCATATAGTCCAATTTCTGTATCCGTCGGTGATTGTAGGGGTGGGTTCGGTTTTGGCGGTTCGGTTTTCACCCAAAACCAAAGACAAAATGGAAGATAAATTAGCGGTTCGGTTCGGTTCGGTTTTGCATAAAAAATATGTAAACCGTTGGTTATTCGGTTCGGTTTTATACGGTTTTTATTTCGGATTTTTTCGGTTTTTTCGGTTTATAAAAGTAGAAATTTATAAGCATTAAAAAATAGTGAAAACACTAACTCGATGAAACAATAACAATATGTAGTGTTAGCTTTGGTTTTTTTGTTTGATTTTTACACAAAAAACAAAAAAACCAAACGGAAAGTCATTGTTCCTTTCGGTTCAATTTTACATGTAAAAAATATGTGTTGAGTGCCCAACAAACATTTAGAAGATTCCAAATACTTCCAAAGAAATCGTATGTAAAATCAATTACGAAGAATTTAGGTTTTTTGGTATAATACTTTCATTTTCATTATAACATCAAAGTATTTGTTATGTAAATATGTAAATTACTCGTATCAATTTTTAATGTTAATATGATTCTATTTTAGGATTAGCTATTGGTGTTTATATTCTTAGGTTTTTTCAAAGTTTATAATAATATGGCTAGAATGTTTAATTAATAGTTAAGAAAATAATTTTAATCAACTAGTAATTTATTTGCGTTTATATTTCTATAATTTTTTTATCATATAAATAAAGCGAAGTATCTAAGAAAGTTCGGTTTATTCGGTTCGGTTCGGTTTTTAAAAGTCAAAACCAAAACAGAATCAAACACTAACGGTTCGGTTCGGTTTTTTTACATTCAGTTTGGTTTTTTTCTAGCTCGTTTCGATCAATTTCGGTTCGGTTTGCGGTTTTCGGTTTTCCCAACCCTGCCTTAGGTGATTGTGACTCTAGCTTTTTCATTTTTTTGTTAGGGAGTTCTCCTCATTATATTCCTTGGAGAGTCATTCCGTACAAATAATTTATTCTGTTCGCTCTCAGTTCACGAGATAGGTACGTACCCCACCCCAGGCCCAAGTTCAGATTATCCAGATTCCCCGGAATTCATGGCCGACAAGCCTGGCATGGCTCCAGCCGCCGACGTTTACGCTCCGGCGACTCCTCAACTATGGGTCGCGCTGCTGAACTGGCTAGGTTTCTTCTTCCAGATCTTCGCGCAGATCGCCAGAGGCACGCCGTCGCTGACTCAGGTTCGCTCCTTCCTCCGGCTCCGTACCAATTCCTTCATCTCCTCTCCGCCTCCGGAGTTCAGGCCCCTACCGACTGGCGACCTTTCGGACTTTCCGGAGCCCGAGGCGGCGCTGCCTCCTCTGCGGGTGACCGTTCAGCCCCTGACCATCCCCGCTTGTTGCGGCGAGGAACTTCCTCTGCAGAGGCTCAAGGTATGGTGCCGGGTCTCCTGCTACAATATACTGTATTTTTTTGTTTGTTTCTTAATTGAAAGTTCCGTATGCTACTAGGGATCTCGCTAATATTATATAACTATCCCTGTCTCAATTTCCAGTTTGATTGGGTCAGTAGCTTTAAACTCAAATAATCAGTTCTCATTTCATAAAAACCCTAAATTGTAGTGTATCAGCATAGTATATGACTAGTAGATTTTATATTTAGGATAATGAGCTAATTGTTGTAGAATCTCACAAATAAATATGTGGAGGGTGTGTTTAGGCAGACCTTATCCCTACTTAAGAGGTAAAGAGACGGTCTCCTAAAGGCCCATGCTCATGTTTTACAAATACACGGAGCGACAAACATAAACGATCGAGGAGAGAAAAGAAAAGTTACCAACATAGATCACAAATAGAGAGGGCACAAAGCAAGCACCCGACATAACCCCGAGAAACCTAAGCACCTACTAACCAGTTCTATGACTTCTATTAGCCTCTACTTTATAACTCTAATCTTCGACCTCCAGAAATCTACAATCATGTCCTCGGTGAGCTGTATAAATCTCAAGTCATCATTTAATATCTAAGTACCTTATTGACTCACTCTACCTCTTCTTAGCTCTAGCTCTATTCATCAAATTCCCTAAAACCAACCTTTTGCATCTCCTCACAGGAGCATCAATACTTCTCATTTGAGCATTTTTTTGCACTAGATCTTATTTTGGAAACCATTTGTTGCATTAAATAGTCTGCTTAGACAATTTAAAGAATCTATTTTACTAGCATAAGAATTATTTGATGTGTGTGATGATAAAAGATCTACAGTAGTAAGAAAAATGCTACACTCTTTAATTATGGACACATGGATGCAATTAAGTGTTTCTCTTAAATGGTAATAAATTATGAATGCTGTTTTGTTAAGGATATGAATTTAGAAGGTATGATTGTCTGAAGATTTCATTGTTCACTTCATTTATTATTTATTTTCGATTTTTGACATTCATTGCTTATAGAGAGTAGATGCTGCGCCACTGCTTCTGTGTTTCCTAATTCTCTCAAGTATCAGTTTCTTCATATGAAAAAGCTTGTATTGAGATAAACCTGGCACTTTGAGAATCTTGCAGGAAATGAGAATGAATGATTGTGTGTGTGTGTGTGAGTTCCAGCTACTTCTTTTCAGTTTTCTAGTTTCATGCTCATTAAGTAAAAGGTTAATAGTGTCTCATTTGGTAAATTAAGGTGACCCGGGGCGAAGTTCCTGCTGCTTGCTTGTTAGAGTAATGTCACTGGACATCCTTCACTGATATATGTATTTTTGAAGGAGACGTTCAGTCATTCATATTTTTGAGGTTGATTTATTTCTCAGTGCATTTATAATTTGTTTCACTTCCTGTTTAGCAAGTTTTTTTTTCAATTCAATTTTTGGACACAAATATTCTAAACGCATGGACATGCACGTAAATGTTTTTTTGGAACCGTGGTCTTCAGTATGCTTAAAGAGGTCCCTGTATACATCGATGGTTACCTTTATTAATTTATTTTTTTTAAAATAAAATCCTACTTCCTCCTATAATTTTGTCTCAACTTGTCAAGTGATGGCAGGTGGTTCTTGACTTGGATGAAACTTTAGTTTGTGCATATGACAAATCAACTTTGCCTTCTATAATAAAAACTGAGGCTACCAAGGCTGGGTTGAAGTGGTTTGAACTTGAGTGCATATCTTCAGACAAGGTACAACTCAGTGTCTAGTGTCTACAACACTTCAATGCCTAGTAAACCTTTACCCTAAAAGGACTTCTCTCTTTCTGCTTTCTTTTAATTTTACTTTTTGGGCTTAAGGAATGTGATGGGACACCGAAGATCAGCCATGTCACGGTGTTTGAACGTCCTGGATTACATGAATTTCTGAAACAACTTAGCACATTTGCTGACCTTGTGTTATTTACTGCTGGACTTGAAGGTTTGGTCATTCACTCATTCAATCATCATTTAATATGGAGTGCTTAATTTTCAAGGAACTAAGTTACTGATGTTTGACGTTCATTCCCATTTATGTTAACTTATTGATGTTTGGCGTTCATTCTTATTTGTGTTATTTTCATCATGTAGGCTACGCAAGGCCACTTGTTGACAAAATAGATCTTGAAAATCGATTCATTCTCAGACTTTACCGTCCTTCAACAATTAGCACGTATGTCACTTTCTCAACACTGTATTCTCCAGGTTTTTGTGTGATCAGTTCATCTATTTTATACAATATCTTCTAGAATGCACCCAGTTATTCTCTCATGTTGCACTCTTTAGTGTTATCATGAAGCTCGCACTTACCAAATTTACTTCCGGTTTTAGCATATAGCCATATAATATGAAGTATAAACAAACATAATCAGACTGATATGACGAAATGTGAAACAAGGATATATAAGGGCATCTGCAATTCTGCATCAATTAGACTATTAAAGGATGATGTGGGTGAGGTGGGTTTTTGGGACTGATCTTTCATGGACGGGTGGATGAGATTATTCTTTATAATAATCTGATAGCAAAGTTTGAATCTGCATTTTTTGAGAAACAGGGTGATGGATGACTACAGGAACCCATAAAAGATCAAATTATATGAAGATGATAATATGTTGGTTGAGTGGGATATAGTGACTCTCGAGATTATATAAAATCTTTGATGTATCATTGTGGGA
Organism: Cuscuta australis; assembly: GCA_003260385.1. NCBI lineage: Eukaryota > Viridiplantae > Streptophyta > Magnoliopsida > Solanales > Convolvulaceae > Cuscuta > Cuscuta australis. Next base: position 1,056,046 of record NQVE01000005.1, on the reverse strand, counting down.
CCACAGAGAATCATATCACTCTGGGGGGCGTGAAAGTGGATTTCTAGATCCATATAAAGTTTTATGTTGTTGGGCTATGGTATGCACCATTGGGGCGATTGGACATGGTGTGTGCAGAGGACTGAGAGCTGCTCAGTGTAGAAAAATAGGCAGGGCAGTGACCTAAAGCATTGCATTTCCCCTGTTTGTGCATGTGTTTTATATTAGAGGCTCAATGATCATTTTGAAGCTATAATCCCTCTGTCCCTATAGACTTTTGTTTGAGCAAGGTACAAGTTAACTTTTGTAGTCAACATAACGTAATCAAGGGGAAAATTCTTACAAGCTATAAATCCTCACTTTATCCCTACTTTTTTTCAAATGTCCTGAACTCGTTCGGTCAAGAGTATTGCTTGAGCTACATAAAACTTTTTTTTTCCAAAATTGTTTGGTGTAATTGACCAAAACTGCATGCAAGAATTTTATTAAAGAGTTTTGAAACTAGATTCTTTTTTTGGACAAAGAGTTTTTGAAAGGGGTTTTTTTGAGGGGGAATAATTTCAATGTCTTCTGGGAGTTCTGGCTATTCTTCACTTGCAAGTTGCATGATTCCATGATATAAAGCACACATGGCGGAAGTAACCATTCATTACATGATTCCATGATATAAAAATATAAAAGCTCACATGGTGAAAGTAGCCACTCATTATATGATTCCATGAAAAGTACTTTTGAGCTTTGAGTGATGTAGAAACTCACTTTCTTTGATTCCATATGTGATAAGAATATATGCATTTTAAATATTTCAGTGGTCATGTGTTTCTAAAGGTCATTCTTTGAAGCTCAATTGGTAAGAATATAAAATGTATTCATAGAAATTAGGTAGCAGTTTTGCATCTTATTTTTAGAATGATGCTGATTCTATGTATGAGAGATATTCTACCCTATCAAGCACAGAAACGTGTAATTATGTACACATACAGTATGAGAAACAACATTTTTATGGAGTTCATAAGAATAATCATAATAATAATAGTAATAATAAGAAGAAGAAGAATCATAATAATAATAGTGATAATCACAATAATCATAATGATAATAATAATAATAATAGTCCATGTAATTTTTAATACTCCATCCCATAATTAACTTCTTGTTTTGACTTTTTTTGTTGAAATTTACCAAATTTGACCATACTTTAAATTTAAAATACATTGGTTTATAATATAAAATTAATATCTTTATATTTTTGAGATGTAATTTTAGAATATCTTACATTTATAATATTTATTTATTTATTTTATATTTTGTTATAATCATATATATATATACACACACACACACACACACAGTTTGTAAGGCGTCGCCTAGGCGATAAGGCGTTGTCACTGGGACGCCTTGTCTGCTCGCCTCGCCTAGAAGACCTTAAGGCGACCAGGCGCTCGCCTAGGCGTCGCCTTATCTTGCCTTAGTTCGCCTTACCTCGCCTTGATGCCTTGGGCCCCTTTAAAATTTTGAAAAAACCCATTTTTTAGTGCAGCCCTTTTTCTTTTAGTGTAGCCTAATAGACTTAAACTTATCTTCTCTCTCTCTCAGTTTTCTCTGTCAAGCTTCCTTAAAATGTATAAGACCTATATATACATATACATACATATATGTATGTATGTATGTATGTGATTATATATATGTAGGTGTGTGTGTGTACATACCTACACACACACACACACACATATATATATATGTAGGTATGTATGTCGCCTAGTCGTCGCCTAGTCGTTGCCTAGGCGTGCGCCTAGTCGCCTAGGCGATATGAAGGTACATTGGCGCCTTGCCTCGCCTTGCCTCCTTACAAACTATGTGTATGTATATATATGTGTGTGTGTGTGTCTATATATATATATATATATATATATCGATAGTCAAGGTGTTGCATATTGAAGACAAGTCAAACTAGGAACTTAATTTGGGGATGGAGGTAGTAGGTGGTTTAAGTGATGTGTAGGCTCAAAACTGAAGAGATAAATCCAGGATTTTTTATTTTACCCCGTAGCACATTAGTCCAATATTATAAACTAGTTTTAGAAAAAGATCACATTCCAACAAAAAAGGATGTACCCCATCCCCGAGGGCCCCAAACACATTCCAACACACATCCCTTGTAGTGTCGTTTTTATTGAAATTTTACAATGTGATCCATTGTTGTTGTTGTTGTTGTTTACAATGTGATCCATAGAGAAAACTTCATATTTAAACCCCTGCTTTCACCTGACACCTATGTTGTGTTCATATCACAGGGAGTATCGAGAACACGTGAAGGATTTGTGTTGCATATCAAAGGATTTAAGCCGGATTGTTATTGTTGATAACAATCCATTTAGTTTCTTATTGCAACCCTTAAATGGGATTCCATGTATTCCCTTCTCTGCCGGGCAACCACATGATGAGCAGGTCCGTTCACTTCCTTGATCCTTCTTCACCACCCGCCTCATCTTTCTCTTTTTCCAAAGGTTAAAATAAGTATTTCACCCTGCAATTATAGCTTTTATATATTAGCTCCCTCCAAAATTTCTTTTTATGTTATATTATCACTGTAATTACAATATTTTGTCATTACTCTCTCTGTTCCCTTCAACAGATCTAGTAAAATTCCATAAAAAGAGTAGGGGTTGGGGAGGGTATGTGTATGCAAACCTCAAATTTGTAAAACATTGAACCTAAATACATCATACATTACAGAGAGCCTAAATTACATCGTAACTTACAATATTTAATTTCTTCTACCATTTATCACTTATTTCTAGCACTCTGTTTTCAATGGATTTTGAAGGAGAGTAGCGTAACATAACTACCTCAATTACATGGATCAATAACGAGTTTAAGATTTTATTTTGATTTATAGCAACGAAAACATATTTTAAGCCTTTTTCCCAAAGTCATTTGCTCTGTCTAATATGTTGCTTGTTGTCACACGCATTCCATCAGCTATTGAAAGTCTTGCTTCCACTTCTGAAGCATCTCTCTCACCAAAAGGATGTAAGACCTGTGCTAAATGAAAGGTTCCATATGCCCGAATGGTTTCGAAAGCAAGGAATCCCGTGCTCTGGGTTGACAAAATAGGACTACCTTCATTCTCGGGGTAATAATAATCTATACCAAATGACATCTCAAAGAAAATGAGTTTTTGTATGGATCAATTCATGTCAATATTCTCAGAAATGTGAGATTTCACAAGAATACTTCTAGATCGCATAATTATCACCGGTGCTTCGAGATATTCAATAATTTTACTATAATATTCCAATAGAATTTTTAGTTTACATGGATCCCTCAATTTTTGGGACAAGAATCTTTAAAATCTTGGAATATTATATAAATATTGAATTTTTGAGTTCAGTAGTGATAATTATGTAAGCTTGGAGTATTTTTTGTAGAAGAATCTCAAGTTTCTATGAGTATTCACATGAATATCCCCTTCCTTTTTGTATAGTTTGATCTTATACTTATGTGCACCAATCAAGAGTATTTCTTGGCTCACTAGAAAGGTGGCCAACTCATCGCCCGTTGACCATACTTGGGAGAAATACTTCGTCATTCGAGATCATGTGGCACATGCTCTGGCATTTGTGGCTCCATTTTTGTGCGACGAAAGCCAAAAAGGCGCGAGTTACAAAAATGGTCTCGCAAATAACGCGCATGGTAATAAGTTTGTTATTGTAATTTGTGTTTTATGAGTTTAGCATTGTACAAATGTGTTTATAGCTATTTATGGTTCTTGTATGTAAAATTAGTTTATTAATCTTTGTATTAATCTCTCAACTAGTTTCTTCTTTTCCACCCCCACCCTCCCCCTCCCGCCGGATGTAAAAGAAGAAACTAGTTGAGAGAAAAACTTCATCATTTGAGATCATGTCACACATGCTGTGGCATTTGTGGCTCCATTTTTGTGCGGCGAAAGCCAAAAAAACGTGAGTTGCAAAAATGTTCTCACAAATAACGTGCATGGTAATAAGTTTGTTATTGCAATTTGTGTTTTATGAGTTTAACATTGTATAAATGTGTTTATAGCTATTTATGGTTCTTGTATGTTAAACTACTTTATTAATCTTTGTATTAATCTCTCAGCTAGTTTCTTCTTTTTCATCCCCGCCCACACACACACATTGGTTCAAATAGAAAGTGCACTTCCCATGAGAAATGAGAATTGGTATGCTTCGTTGGATTTCCAATCTAATTATTAAGATGAAATTAAAATCTTGGAAAAATTTGGTTGGGCGATGTGTGATTGGCACTGTGATGGCTGAGGTGGCTAGCATCCCGGTGCGTGACAGTGGCGGATTCAAAAAAGAATATGACTGGGTGTGCTTTATTAATTTTTCACAAAAATGATTATTTTAACACTATTTTTTTTTAAAAAAAAAACTCGACTAGGGGAACTGCTCCCATATTCCATTACGTAGATCCGCCCATGGCGTGTGATGGGGAGGGAACACTACTCCCTTCCACCGTGATTATCACGTATGCAATCGTCACTACGCTTCATTTATCCCTTTTTTTTGCTATGTCCAACCATCCTCTTCTTCTTGCTCATCCACCCCACAGTTTTCTTTTTCCCACTACATAAAATGTTTGGGGTACACCAAAGGTGTATCCTTGCATTGCTCTAATAAATAAGTGGAACTTAGTTTAGAATAGCAAAAAGAACCATGCTACACTTAAACCAAAAATTGTACTCCGCAGTTATACACAAACATTTTGATGGTTTACATGACACAAGTATTGGTGCGTTAAACCAAAAATTTACACGGACACAAAGTGTTGGTGCATTAATAAAAATTAGTTTTACACCAACACAAAATGTTGGTGCAAACTTGCGGGGTACAAAGTGGGGTACAAAAACTTGGGGTACAAATAGATTTATCCTAGCAAAAAGTAATTCAATCTCGTGTATAGGTATGTCGTAATCACCCTATAGGCTATTAAACTATAAAATTGATACTCCCCGTCCTAATTTATAGAGTCTGTTTCGATTTATGATGTTTGATTGAAATTATTTTCAAATCATTTTACATGACAAATGGTATAGAGTTAAAAAATAAAAATTACATATTAAAATACTAAATCAAAAGATCTACAAAACTAGTAGTGACAATAATATTTTATTTTATCAAATAGCTAATGAAAATAGAGAAAGAAAGTAAATGAAGGTTAACTCTGTGAATAGTAAACATGCACTATAAATTGAGACGGAAGAAGTGTACAAAACTCTCTTAAACCTATCATAAGTGCCTACTCTTACCAGTTTTCTTTCAATCTCTCTAGCCTCTCCAATTGCACCCTCAATATTTTTTTGACTTTTTTGGTCAATGTGAACTGAACTTTGAAGTTCAATTGGAGAGGGCAAGAGGCTAGGGGTGCAACAGTGGCCAATATGATTTTATGAGAGGATAGGATCAATCAATTTTACATTTTGATGGTTAGAAATGATAGTTCTTACGGGTGCTTAAATATAGTAGTGTTGTTTTGGTCCTTCCCTATTGTTTTAAAATTGTCTCATTTCAAACGACTTGCAAAATCTTATCTTAAAAAACTGTAGCATTTTATCTACGAATTGATATGAAAATATGAAACACAAAATACATAATTTAAAATAGAAATCATCTTAAATAGGACTAAAACATAGAGAAAAAGACCACAATAGGATTTTCATGTTTTTTTTTCAAAATAGGACTTTGCACTGTGATAATGTGACTTTGCCATGTTGTAATGTGGCAGTGTACATGTGCAAATTACTATACTTTTTTAGTAATGTATATGACCATGTATGGTAATGTAAGTTCTATTTCAAGAATAAAAATATGAAAGTCTTATTTTGGTATAATCTCACCTTTTCGCGCTCTTTCAAAAATAATCTCACCTTTTCACTGTCACCGGAAATAATCCCACCTTTTCACATGTGTGCGAGTTTTGGGTCACCGTTAAAAAACTAACGGCCACTTAACGGAAGTTTTTGAAAATGCCTGTTTTTTGCAAATAAATGAAAGGTGGGATTATTTTAGAAAAATTTACTTTTTACTTTTTTAGTTTTGAATTTAAAATTAATATTTTTAAAAATATAACAATACACTCTTGTTAGAGATTTGTCTAACGATTAACAAATTTTGTTAATTGTTTTGGGAAAATATAGTATTGAATTATCAAAAATAATTCAGAGTATCGATCAAGAAAGAAATTACAATAAAAAAATTGTAGTGATTTATAAAATTTATGGGTTCCGTTTCGGAGAAAAAAATATTGTGTCATTTTCACAACTTTTGAATTACTATTTTGGGGAAAAATTTGTATTGAATTATTAAAAAATCACAAATTGGGTAGTTCCATTTTAGAAAGAAAATTTTATTGCAATATAAGATTATCAATAAATATTTCAGAGTGTTCATGGAAAAATTGCAATACATCAAAAAATGTAGTAGTTATAAAAATAAAAGTTCTATTTTAGAGAAAAAAATTGTTGTGTTATTTTCACAACTATTGTAATGTTGTTTCACAAAAAATATTTATATAGAACTATCAAAAAATATTCATAAGTTTTGTAGTGCCATTTTTTTAAGAAATAATAATAATGTAGTATCAAAAAATAATTTGAACTGCAGCTCAAGAAAAATACAGTAAATGCAACTTACAAAAAATGTACTCCATAGTTAGTTATGAAGTTAATAAATTAGCTCTATTGCGTAGAATAATTTATTTTCTAATTATTACCATATTATTGGTTATTGAAAAAAAAACAATTAGTTTCACTCTAAAAACACTTAAATTTGGTATTTTTTTTTCCAAAAACATAAAATGAAATACATTTAAAGAAATTAAAAAACGAAAAAGGGAGAATTTACCTAAAATAATCTCACCTTTCATTTATTTGCGAAAAACGAGAATTTTTCAAAATTTCCGTTAAGTGACCGTTAGTTTTTTAACGGCGACCCAAAACTCGCACACATGCGGGAAGGTGGTATTATTTCTGGTGAGAGTGAAAAGTATGATTATTTTTGAAAGAGCACTAAAAGGTGAGATTATTAAAGATAATTTTTCCTATTTTAATCCTACTTTGATCTTTCTCCCAATTTAAAACTACATCCAAAATTCTATAATATGGTGAGAATGTTTAATTTTATCAAATAATCAACTAAAATACATAAATAAATTTAGTTAAAACTATCAAGAGGTCAAATAGTAATTGAGACGATAGTGTCTCTGTGTGTGTGTTTAATAACAATTAGTACTATTTTGCAAATATGCATCTTGAAAAATTAAATAAATAAAAGTTGACATACTGTATATAAATACTGAAAAATTCAAGGAGTTGCAACAAAGAAAAAGAAAGTACGCCACATTGATTGACCAGTACACTAGCCAATTGTGTGATATAAAGACAATTACTTACAACAAAGGAAAAGACTCTCACGCCGAATCTGCACAATGTCGAACGCTGCTTTAATCGGTTGTACATTACATTCTACTCCGTAAAAAAGTTGAATGCACACCCAATTAGAGCACGACCATCATTGTGTCGATTTGGCGTGGAAGCGAATGTTTACCTAGCTAGGAACCATATAGCAGAAGTGGGAATCGTTTGTTTTTGCAAAGTGGTAGGTAATCAGTGGCAAAGGCAGGATTGCGTTCTGGGGCGGGGGCTTTAGACAGAAAATCATTGAAAATACGGAGGGCACCTTGCTGGAATCCCTTCTGGGAGGCACATGCCCTCCAGCCGCTCCTGCCTCCACCACTGTTTAATCTAGTCCCATTGTATGGGGCGATGGAAGGTCCAGTCGGAAGCATTAATGGTGGTTTTACCATCAGCAAGAACAAGATCATAATCTGAATCCTCTGAGAACTCAGTAGGCATGGATTTCCAGTGCAGGCTTGGAGTCCACTCTGCTTCTTTCAGAGCCTTGAGAATCTCTTCTGCCACTACTTTGCTGCCCTCTTCGGATAAGTGAACTCCATCCCTGGAAAAAAGCAAGGCCTCGTTTGGAATCTGAAGAATATTCGATGCAGAAAACTTGGGGAAAATTGATTTGAACTTAATAAAATGATTTTAGATATTTGTTCGGACCGGAACAAAGATCTTCAGAAATTCGGATAAAATCACAATTAGAACCTGGGGACTAGTGAGGGATGGAAATATACTGCAAGACCTCGTTTGGTAAAGGTAAGATTTTGCCCTCTTTTTCTCTCTCCCATTTTGGAAAAGAAATACGGAGTACTTTCCCTTCTAAACAAATTCTAACCATTCACTTTTCTATATCTTTTCAACATCTTATCAAGACTTTTCTTAATATCCATGAAATCAAAATGGGTACGTTATTTTGGGATGGAGGGAGCATCAAAATTTTACCGTCTTAAAAGCACATGAAAAAAAAAGAAGCAGAAGAGAACTTAGTACTTACGTAAAGCAAGCATTTTCCCAATCTCCACGTTTCTGAATGGAAGTGAAAAGATCAACAACCATCAAACCCATTTCCTTGCATAGTTCTATACAGGCTTGAGAGTATTTGTTGCACAGATCATTGTTTCGAACGAGCTCACTGAATATTGAGCTATTTGAAAGACATCATTGTTAAAATGAAAAAAGAAGGTTAAAGATTGATCTATTTAAAAGACAATTGTTTTGGAATAACTTAAAAAGGAAAGCAAGAAGTTCTTTTAGGGACGGAAGGAGTATAAGAATACCTTGTGTTCTCTTTCACTTTGGCTTCATTGACAGGGGGACAAGTAAGAAAGATTATTCGAGTTTCATCTGAAAGGCTCTGATTCACATAACAAAAAAATTGTTTACTAAGTGAAAGAGTGACAGAATGGTGAATGTTTCCATAAAATATGATTGAAAAAAAAGGTATATTCTTTGCTCCACAATAAAATACCTTGATATGAAGTGCTATTTTTCTCATGTTTTCAACGTATTCTCGGAGAGGAACATGAGGACCAAGCCCGGATGAATGAGGTCCCATTGAGTCATTGCCACCAAAATAAACGATCACCAGTGAAGGCTGAACTGCAGCATCCTGCAATGCAACCACCACAAATGCTGTGATTCTATATGGAAACGAAACATAGTAAAGCATAAGCCTTTTGTTAAGTAGTACCCAAGTGTGCGATAAACTTCGCATTTTGAGGATTTTTTTTGTACAAGTTACGTTCAATTTGACATGGTTTCAGAATATGGTCTAAAGGTGGTTTGAGGACCTCCTCCCCTCCCCCTAAAGCGGACAATATCAAACTAATGTGTAGTTGGAATGAGGTTAGTAGATTCAACATGAATGGGAGTTGGTTATGGACCAATTTGTCTCAACTCGGTTGTCCAGTTCCACTTGGATTGGGCTAAAGAGGATATCTTGAGTATACAACATTGGGTTTCTAGTCTTTTAGGCCCAATTTAACAGCTTTATGGCTTTATCCACATTGCTATTCTAAAGGGGTAAATCCGTAAAGGGAAAAGAGAGATGCCAAATGCTTAGGCAGGGACTTTTTATAACATAAATCCAGATAAATAACAATATGATTAAGGTCTTGTTTGGGAACAACGTCTTCAACTAGCGTTAGTGTTTTAGATAATTTTTTAATAATACAGATTAACTTTGAAAACGTTAAAGCTAAACATTGTCATTAGAGCCTTGTCAAAACGCTAAAGATGTTGCCAAACAACCACTAAACAGTATCTCAATGAGCAGCAAGACAATACCTTAGGAAAAACTTGATCAAGGACTCGAACAGCACGTCTCGAGTTCCAACCATAGTAACCCCTCAATAATATGTCTGCCTACAAGAAACCATTAAAAGAGAAAGTGATATTTTTGAGCTTGAAGTTGAGGCTGCCCAAGAAGCTCAGTTTATTGATTAGAGTGTAATACTACGTATATCAAACATCAACTAAGAACCACGTACTAGCTTTCTAAATACAACACAAAAGTCTTGGGACTACAGGGGTATTTCGAAGAGAATATTCTCTTCGTCCAACAAAAAAATCTTACTTTCCCTTTTTGAATGTCCAAAAAAAACTTCACTTTATTTCATTTGAACATGTGGCCCAAAAATTTCCTCTAACCGAAACAAATTCTAACATATTTTTTACATTTCAATATTTTTTAAAACTTTATAAAAGACAAAGTAAAAGGTTTTTTTGGTGAAAATATCAAAAGTAGAAAATACAAATTAAACTATTCATAAAAGAGTAGTGATTCGGTGGTCCTAAGGTCACCGTGGTCCGTGGACTTACTCACATTATTTATATTTGGTGGGCTCAAAATCTAGCAAGGACCCATCAACATTGCAAAAGGTTAAAGTTACAAATAACGTCCACAAAATCAAAGTGGAAGGTCCATCAAAGTATTCATTTTGCCCAATGCAATTTGCTAGGGAAAATTCTTTTGTGGTCTTTAGGTCCATACTTATTTTATGGACCTTGAAACATGAAATGGTTAAATGTATTGAGCCTTGTAAACGCGGGAGATCGAACTATCAGTCCATAAAAAAATATGTTAGAAAGTCCACATTGCACATGTGGACCTTAGGACCATGATGGCACAACTCATTTGCTAGTAGGGCCACAACAGTTTTGGAACTCTCCCCTCTGTCGTTTTAGTCTTTTTTTCCAAAATCTTGTAAAAGAACTGTTTTTTTCCTTCTTTTTTTTCTAACAAAAAATGTGGAAATAAATCAGCAAAAATAAAGAAGTGTGGAAAATATACATATTCCCACCTGGCCACCCAGGCAAATTTTATGGTACATCCGGTTGTACTTTCCTCTTGGTACATCTTAGCAAACTTGTAATAAAAAAATGTTTTAGAATGAACACTATGTTGTTTCAGAATAATTACTGCGTTGCTTCAGAATGAACATGTTTCAGAATATACTCTTTGTTGAGTTGGCTTCCGAATGAACACTATGGTTGAAATTGAACATTATGTTGATTAAAAATGGATATTCTGTTGATTCGAAATGAATATTCGGCGGGTGTACTTATCTCTACGTACAACCGGGTGTACAGTATACATCCTCGCCTCCCTAACAGCTAATTTTTTTTATTAGAAAAGATTAAGGTTCGCTAAGTCGTGGGATTCAACTGAGTTGTTGTTGTTGTAAGGTTCGCTAAGTCTCAAAACAACCACGTCTGCATGTGATTCGAAATTGGTTAGTGATTTGAACTCGTGAGCTCTTGATCAATTCAATAATACTTTGATAACCATAAACCAAGTGGGTGAGATTGTAGGCTGTTTAATGATCTAACAAATATTTATGCACAAAAAACAACAATAAACATGAATTTAAGAGGCATCAACCAAACACATCGAAAGGAGATTTTGGGAAGTTCGTACTTTACGGGCGTAAACGTCTGCGAGAATCGCACCCCAGCCGCCGTTACTGTAGCTGATCTGAACAATCGACGATCCGAACAGCACGAACTGCGGCCTCAGTGGCCCCACCATTTGCGTCGAAGGCGGCGAAGCTTCGCCGAGCGGCGGAATCGTCGCAGCCACCGTCAGCGACGGAGCAATTAGTCTGGCGTCAAATAGTAAGCTGGTGGATTTTTCTTTGAAGATTGGAAATTGAGTGCCAATTTAAGCTTTGGTGTACTTTTTTTGGCGTTGGTTGAGCAGTTGAGCTGCCACTCTTGGGCTATTAATTTTTGTTATTAACTCTTTTTTCGTATTTTAATTCTTCCCTTTTTTTGAGCGGTTCTTATTTTATTTTTGGAAAAATTATCTCAAATAATCTCATCTTTTCGCGTTCTTTCAAAAATTATCCCACTTTTCACTGTTACCGGAAATAATCCCACCTTTCTGCATGTGTGCGAGTTTTGGACCGCCGTTAAAAACCTAACGGCCACTTAACGGAAGTTTTAGAAAATGTCTATTTTTGGCAAATAAATGAAAGGTGAGATTATTTTTGGCAAATTTACTTTTTTTTAATTTTAAATTTAAAATTAATATTTTTAAAAATATAATAGTACACTCTTGTTAGAGATTGGTCTAACGATTTACAAATTTTGTTTTTGTTTTGGGAAAATATATTACTCGGTATTGAATTATCAAAAATAATTTAGAGTATCGATTAAGAAAGAAATTGCAATACAAAAAGATTGTAGTGAGTTATAAAAGTTATTAGTGCCGTTTTGGAGAAAAAAATGTTGTGCCATTTTCAAATTGAATTATCAAAAATAATTCAGAGTATCGATTAAGAAAGAAATTGCAATACAAAAAAATGTAGTGAGTTATAAAAGTTATTAGTGCCGTTTTGGAGAAAAAATAGTGTCATTTTCAAAACTTTTGAATTACTATTTTGGGGGGAACTTTGTATTGAATTATAAAAAAAATCACAAATTGGGAAGTTCCATTTTAGAAAAAAATAATATGGGCAATAGTTGTGTTATAAATTAGCAAAAAGGCAGTGACTATTCTTTTTCTCCTAAAGTGATCTTATATTTTTTGTTGTTTTTTTCATTGATCAATTGTTTTCAGAGAAGTAATTATGCTATTTTTTAATGTGAAGAATATTGATGTTGTCATTAAATATGCAAGTTAATTTTATTCTTAAAACTTTGTGGTAATAATAACTAAAATATGTTCTTAAAATTTTATGTTCAAAATGTTTTACAAATTGATTGCAGTACATGAAAAAAATGAAATACATCAAAAAATGTAGTGAATTATAAAAATAAAAGTTTCATTTCAGAGAAAAATGGTTATATAGAACTATCGAAAAATATTCATAAGTTTTGTAGTGCCATTTTTTTAAGAAATAATAATAATATAGTATCAAAAAACAATTTGAAGTGTCACTCAAGAAAAATAAATGCAACTTACAAAAAATGTAGTTAGTTATGAAGTAAATAAATTAATTCTATTGTGTAGAATACTTTATTTTCTAATTATTACCAGATTATCGAATATTGAAAAATAATTAGTTTCACTCTAAAAATATTTAAATTTGGTATTATTTTTTGAAAAAATAAAAATAAAAATAAATTTAAATTTAAAATTTGAAATTAAAATTATGAAAAAAAGAGAAATTTCATGAAATAATCCCACCGTTCATTTATTTGCGAAAAACGGGCATTTTTCGAAAATTATGTTAAGTGACCGTTAATTTTTTAACGGTGACCCAAAACTCGCACACTTGCAGAAAGGTGTGATTATTTCCGGTGAGATTATTTTTGAAAGAGCGCGAAAAGGTTGGATTATTTGAGATAATTTTTCCTTTATTTTTTTGTTTAAAAAAAATTATTATTTTTTAACCCGCGAATATTTTTACTAAATCACTCCGTTCACACATTTAGTCCCTGTTCCGTTCCATTTGTTTTTTCTGCTTTTTTTATTCTTATTAAAATCAGATCAGATCTAATCAGATTAGATCAAATCCAATCACATTTAATCGGATCAAATCCAAACAAGAATTATCATCATCATCATTATCGTTATTACTTCATACTTTTTAAATTCTATAATTTTTACTTGTTTTGGTTTATATGCTTCTTTAAAAAAAATAAATTTAATTTTTCTCAAAAAAGATATAAGAAGAAAGAAAATGAAAATTTTGTATAATTATAATTTATGTAGAGAAAAATAAAATGATATGAATCATATTTTTTTTCTTAAAAATGAAAAAGAATAAACATTAAAACAAAATAAAAAAGAAAACTAAGAAAGTAATATATTATTATAGAAGATAGAGAAAAATGTATTATTCTGTATTTCTTTGCTTAACATTGATATTTTTTAGAAAGACAGACCAAAGTAGGACCAAAATATTGAAAATATACCAAAATAGGACTTCCATGTTTTTAATCCTGAAATAAGACTACATTACCAAACATGGTCATATACATTACCAAAAAAGTATATAATTTGCACATGTACACTGCCACATTACCACAATGCAAAGTCACATTACTACAATGCAAAGTTCTATTCCGGGAAAAAAACATGAAACTCCTATTTTGGTACTTTTTTCTATGTTTTAGTCTTATTCAGGATGATTTCTATATTTTATAAGAATGAAATATTTTAATAAAAATACTATTTCCTTTCTGCATTGATTATCTAAATTTAATTACTCTTTAGTGTGTATATGAATTAAGTATTTATTCTAATGTATATATGAACCAATTATTAAAATAGTAAATAAATATTCTTATTTCATAAAAAATAATCATAAAATAAACAATATTATTACATTATAATACGGAGTATAAATGATTTTTCTAATGTATGAATTAACTAATTTTATTTCTTTAAAAGTAATCATAAAATAAAAAAATATTGATTAAATTATAATATGAATTATCATTACAATTTTAAAAATTTATTATAACGTCAAATCAAATTATAGATTTGAATTTTAAATCAAATTATAATTAATCAAATCAGATTCAATCAGATCAGATTGGTTTCCTATTCTACTTTTGTTACCTAAGTTGTTTAGATTAGGGGTGAGCATGGTACGGTATTGTACGATATTTAGCTTGTACTTCATACCAATCCCGATTCCGAAATTTCGGTTCAGTATGGTCTGGGATGGTTCGATATCGGTTTCGGTACAAATCGGGACAAATATACATACCTACTTTACACATTAAAATTTAATAATTCCCCTTTATTTTTGAAAATTAAAAGTAAATTTAAATTAAAAATGAAAAATTTAAAAAAATGAATATTTAAATGCAAGAGATGTGTATCAAAACTTACTTTATGTTTCACAAACTAAAAAAATGAACGAAAACAAATGTGTATTTCGAATCTTTGTGAATACTTTTATGTTCATACACAAAAACTAAGATTCAATTAAAAGTATAATTTACACATAATAGAACTTGAACCAATATTTTGTTTAAAATATTATTTAGTGAAGGAATATAAAAATATTACTCCGGGAAATTATTTTTTATAATGTTTTAGTATATATGTTCGGTTCGGGATTTTCGGTATGCGACGTCACCTCGTACCGTTCCCAAATACCGTACCGACCATTCGGTTCGGTACGGTTCGGTTCTTTCTCGGTACTTTTTCGGTTTGGTATTTTTCAGTTCGGTATTCTCGGGTTTTTCGGAAAATTTTGGTATCGGTTCGGTACTTGCTCACCCCTAGTTTAAATTTCTTGCTTGTGTTATTTTATTCCTATTAGAATTTGGAGTTTTCATTCTCTATATTAGCACGAGGGAAGGCTATTGTAAAAGGGGAACATTCAATAATACTCTCTCTGTTTCTTAAAATCTTTTTCTTTTATTTTTTTTGTTTTTTTTAAAACACTTCATTTTTCTATTAAAAAAATCACTTTTAGCCTAACTTTTTCATACCTTATCTATCACATTATTTTTTTACTAATAACTAAACGGTTTTTTCATACCTTATCTATGACTTTTTCATACCTTAGAAATTCTTGGCTTAGGGTTCGCTGCTGCTATGTCTTCTTCAACGGTTTTAGAAGTTATGCGTGGGCGCCACGAAGAAATCGAGCAATTAGAGCGGAGTATCGTGAAGGAGCTCCAGATGGAGCCGGCCACCGCCGGCGGCGGACTCCACCGTGTTCGAGCCATGATTAAACGAATCATGGAAGTCACCAACTAACTTGTTGCAGCTTACGAGGACAGTGACGGTAGTCTGAAGTATGAAATTGAAGCTCTAGGAGGTACTAATTACAACAGCAATAATAATAATGATGATGATGATGATGATGGTGATGATGATGTGTTCATCGCATTCTACAGCAGGTTAAATGGAATCCTTCAGAATTATCATCCCTGCCCCCCTCCCGAGCCTGATCGTTTTCCTGTCGATGATGATGTTTATGATCCTGACATTGATTTCAGCGGGGAGGAAGCATCGGGAAGATACCTTGATTTGCACGAATTGTTTCGGGAGTATGTTAACTCAGTGTTTGGGGAGCGAATCGGTTATTCTGCTTATATTGATGTTTTTTCACGACCACATGAGGTGATACCTCTCAATCTGAGGCTGTCCAAAGAGGGGCGGTACAAGCAGTACCTGCAGAAATTATTGGCCTACCTCATACACTTCATCGAGCGGACTGAGCCTTTGCAAGACGTTGACGCGATACTCTCAAGACTCGCAACTGAATTCGAAGAGCAATGGGCCTCCAATGTTAATGAAGTAATTATACGTCTTGAAGAGTATACTACAGTTGAAGAATTGACGATGAAAGTAAGGCCAGAGAAGTTAAAGGAAGCATTGGCTCTGCTAGGACTAAAGACTGGAGGAACTCCTCAACAGCGTGCGGAGAGGCTTTTTCTTGCAAAGCAGCACAAGCATACTGCTCCTCCTCGTCTTGACAAGCAACAACCAATTAGTTGTCGTCGCCATGATCATCAGGAGGACGCAAAAGAGATTGCTCTAATGGAGGCCAAACTGAAAAGGCTATGCGACTTGTTGCACGAGACAATTACGCAGACCAAGGAACGCGTTGAAAGGAAGCAGGGTTTGACATACAAGGAGCTGCAAGCAGAATGGGAAGAACAAGGTGCTGATGATGATGACCAGCCCTCTGATCGCAAGCCTCAGCAGCAGAATAACAATCCCCTCAAGTTGCCAATGGGATGGGATGGGAAGCCCATACCTTACTGGTTGTATAAGCTTCATGGGCTCGATCAGGAATTCAAATGTGAGATCTGTGGGGATTACATCTATCAGGGGCGCAGGGCTTACGAGCGGCATTTCAAGGAACGGAGACATCAGCAGGGATGTGATGCCTTGGTATACCAAATACCAATAGTTTCAATGAAATCACGTCCATTGAGGAGGCAAAGCAACTTTGGGAGAGAATCCAGCAACGCCAAGGGCTGAACAAATGGCGACCTGATCTTGAAGAGGAGTATGAAGATCAAGAGGGTAACATTTACAACAAAAAGACATTCACTGATCTGCAGCGCCAGGGTCTGATTTAATGAGGGAATTCAAATGTAATATATCTATATATGGTTTTCTTTTCTATATGTCTCACAATATGAGTTGCTTTCTTTTACTTTTTTGGGAAAAGAACCAAGAAATTGAATGACGGTCGTGTTTAATTTTGAATTGAGGGTATTTGGTTCCAGAGTCTTGAGGTTTTTTTTTGTGTGTGTGAACTTCTCTAAGTGAAGGAGTTAAGTGCCCGAAATTTAATTCTTGTCTTTGCCTTCCAATGTAACTTCTGGTTTGGTTTCACAGATCTTTCTATCGGTGTGTATTCGGCCGTAGTTATATTACATTTTGAAGCATTTTACATTCGCAGGTTGTTGGAGTTCCAATAACAATAAATGGAGATCTTCAGAACCGGTTTGTGGAGACAAATGTTGGTTTCGATACTATATGCAAGGTACTTCTATATATTTGTCATGTCACGAGAGGTTTTGATGACTTACAGAACCGTGTTTCACATAGACATTGCTACATGTATTACATTACATTAATATTTTTAAATAACCATATAAGATGCGTGCTTGGTTTTTATCTATAGATGCAACAATAACAACGTACTCAGCAAAGTCCCACGTGTGGGGTTTGGTGAACGGGTTGGCGTACACAAACCTTACCCTGCCTAGAAAGGTAGCGAGATTGCACGCGCCTTTATTTTCCTTAATGGCATAAGGATGAATTCTCAGGAAGAGAGCTGCTGATTAATCATATTTTTGTACTTTTGTGTTTTTGTCACAGGTGAATTCCCAGCTCATTACCGTCTGCACAGATCAGCGGAGAAGTTAAGGACCGTCTGTTTTACAAGTAATGTTACTTTGGGATGAACATGGTTAACAAAACGCTTTCGTAGTTTTATGTTTTAATAAACCAAACAAGGTTTTAGGGACTCATATCTCATTTGTTGAAGTAAATGATTCCCATTTGTTGTCTTATGCCATGGTTAAAAAAGGCATGCATTGTTTTCCTTTAAATTGTGCCTTTTAGTTACAAACTCACTGACTTATGTTCTGGTCCAGATAAATACCATGGTGTTATCCTATTGCCCAAGGGTCTTATTGAAAGTATATGCTCTACTAAAGGTGCCACCATGCCGGATACCTGGGCCCGTGATCGGGTCTACTCTACGTACATCCGGGTGTACGGTATATTAATAACAACTAATTTTTATATTAAAAATATTAAGGTTCGCTAAGTTGTGGGATTCAACTGGGTTGTTGTAAGGTTTGCTATGGGGTGTTTGGTGAGAAGAGCTTCTAACCACTTATGTCTGCGCCGTGCAAACACGGGCAGACATTAGGGACGCGCAGACTGTTTGTTTTTTTAGAAGACAATCCAATTAAAAATGTCTTCCAAACACATCTTCCTCAAGCAGACATAAACTAAAAGCTTCTCATGTCTTCTCATCAAATACGATCCATCTCAAAACCTACCCATCCGCCTCCCTTCCTGATCTCTTCGTCCGGCCCTATGCGCGACCCTCTACTGCTGGATTCTCCACCACCGCCGGCTTCTCCTCATCCTTGTCGGCTTCTTCTCATCCATGCCGTCCAAACATTTTTTTGAAAGCATGCTTTTGGTGTTTTGTAAGCCCGATTCCCTATATTGAAGATGATGGCACCATTCGCGTTGGTTACACAAAGGAACATTATCATTGCATGTTTCGCGCTACATAATCTAACAAGGAAAGAGGGCTTTGAGCGTTGACTTCTTTACAAAATACGATCAACCAAATGTGTCGTTAGAAAATAGGGATGGGCACGTTGATGTTGACGAAGAAGAGGTTGAAGTACACGGTACTGCATAAGATCGTGAATATATAACCACGAGATGAAACTGTCGAACACTTAATGCAAAATGCGGAATAATTTATTTGAAAAATTATTATTTTTGTTATTTTAAAAAATGTTATTGTTGTTATTTCAGTGTTGTAGAATTCTTATTTAAATTTAAATGTTTTAAAAAATATTGATTGCTTTAAAATTTATTTATTTTCAATTTCAATTTATTTAAACAATCTGCAGAAATTAAAAAACAATCTTCTTCTTGTAGACTGCATACTTTTGTCCACCTCTTCTCTGGCAGATGTGTCCACATGTGGTTTGGGACTAAGTCTCAAAACAACCACGTGGGAATATTGATTTCTCTAAATTGGTTAGTGATTCAGACACGTGAATAATACTTTGATAACCATAAACCAACTGGGTGAGATTGTAGGCTGTTTTATGTTCTAACAAAATATGTATGCACAAAAAACAACAATAAACATGAATTTAAGAGGCGGCGGAGCTTCGCCGAGCGGCGGAATCGTCGCAGCCACCGTCGGCGACGGAGCAATTAGTCTGGCGTCAAATAGTAAGCTGGTGGATTTTTCTTTGAAAATTGGAAATTGAGTGCCAATTTAAGCTTTGGTGTACTTTTTTTGGCGTTGGTTGAGCAGTTGAGCTGCCACTCTTGGGCTATTAATTTTTGTTATTAACTCTTTCGTATTTTAATTCTTCCCTATTTTTTTGAGCGGTTCTTATTTTATTTTTTTGTTTTCAAGAAAATATTTTTCCTCTAATTTTTTTGAACGACTAATATATTCGGATAAAGTCAATGTAATATGCGTATATAATTAGTTATTTAAATTATTTATCTCTTTTTACGCTAAATATGTAATATAAAAGCCTAATTACAAAAAAATTATCAAAAGTCAAAATAAGAATTGTCTTTGCATTAAGCAGGAGAAGAAATTTTTTTACTACTTTAATTCACGTAAAAAATGTTAAAGTTAACATTTATTGTTCAAAATCCGTTTCAAAGCACTAAAATTAATGTTCGATATACCAAAAATTGCTGCTAGACACTCATAGTTTTGTAGAAAAAACTCTCTGTTCTAATCGTTTTTCAAAAATAAACATTTGTGTATCCATGAAATATCTAAAAATTCACTCTAGAGAAACTTTCAATTCCGTCCATCCCTCTGCCATACCAGCTTGTTATGTTATCTTTTCATCTTCTTCTTCCTAAAATATTACAACTGGTACTCTAATATTGTGTAGAAAATTCTGGTCTCATCATTTTTTAAAAATAACCCGGGTACCTTAAAATTTCTAAGTACTTACTCCAATCCCAAGGTACATTATTATTATTATTATTATTATTATTATTATTATTATTATTATTATTATTATTATTATTATTATTATTATTATCATCATCATCATCACCATCATCATCATCATTGGTTGAAGTTTATTTACTTTCTTTACTTATTAAGAATATAGTAATAATAACAACACTATAATTATAACAACAACAATAACAATTGCAATAAAAATAATATAAAAAAAGTAAATTCCATAAAATGTCCTCAGTTATAGCTCATTTTACATATTTAGTCTCTACATATCAAATATCAATAATTTAGTTATCAATTATTATATTGTTTTCCACAAATAGTCCTTTTAACATTTCCGTTAAAAACATCGATAAAATTATATATATATTCACACTCATCTCTCTCTCTCTTCAATTAAGCTTCCTCCGTCCTTTCATACTCATTCACAAACTCGTCATTGAGTTTGAAACTCTAAACCCAAAACAAAACAATCACTCCTCTATCATTTGTTCATCTTCTTGGTGGAACCCAAAATCAAAACCAATAACTTTCATGTATGAGTTTTATGGGTTAGTCTTAACAAATTGCAAAGAAAACAAATCTTAAAACTCATCCATGAAGGTTCCTACTTTCGATTTTGGATTCCACCACGAAGACGAACAATTGAGAGAAGAGTGATGATTTTGATTTTGGGTTCAAAGCTTCAAAATCAGCGACGCGTTTGGAAAAGGAGTGCGAGGGAAGGGAGGAAGCTTAATTGAGGAGAGAGAGAAATGTGATTTTACAATTTTATCCATGCTTTTAACAGAAATGTTAATAAAGAACAATTCGTGGAAAACAATATAATAATTAGGGCTAAAATATTGATATTTGATATGTATGGACTAAATATATAAAACAAATTATAACTGATGCTCTTTTATGGAATTTACTCTATAAAAAATATAGAGTACTTAACTTAAAATCAAACAAAAAAATACATCTTTTTCTAATTCGTGCTGATTTAGTCCATTAAAAATGGGGTACATTTTTTGCCGCACAGTGCCACTATCCAATGTTAGTCGATACTACAATGCCAAATATGTTAATGCATATGGACAAATATAACAATGCATAATACTAAGCATGTCAATACAATGAAATATCAAGCAACAATATGATTTGGCAATAGATATTTTCAACCGATCTAACTAGAAAATGAACACAACGTATAAATTTCGTCAATTTTTTCATGTTCACAACAAAAAATGATGCTCCGTAATTTTTTCATGTTCTAACTGACATAAATTTTTTTTATTCCGTAATTCTTATTAACAAAAAAAAAATACAAATTTGTAATATAATAAAAAAATCTATATAAATCCTATAGACCTCAGATCCAAGATAATAAAAAAATCCATTATAATCAAACATTAAAACTTGTCTAGCTAATTAGTGCTAATAGTTCCACATAGAATAAACCTTAGCAAAAAAAATCAACTCTCCAACCAATTTGTGAGAAAGCATCACAATCAGTTCAACCCAGCATTAATAAGACTGCTAAAAGTTGGTGCCTTCTTTATGGAGGAGAAGTTTTATCCACTCAAACAACTACTTTCACGTCCTAGAGACATCACCCCATTCAATTTGTCCCAAAATATCAAAGTCGTAGATATATCTGTCCCCTAATGAATTGTTCACTCCGAAATCACAGGTTTTACATAAGATACTCCCAGAAATTACAGGTTTTACATAAATACTTCTAAATTTGTTTATTTACATAGTTACTCCCACATTTGTCTATTATTTACGCCGTTACTCCGTGATTGCTTCATCATCAAGGTTCCTCGGGTGTCTTTTTAAACAGGGTTCTTCATCTTTTTTATTGAATTCAAATTAAATTAATATGAACAGACTTGATATTAAACATTAAAAAGATTTAGGAAGTTTGAAATATGATTTTTTTTTAAAAGTGATGAGAAATAAAGGCAATGATTACGCTTACAGCTTACTAAGACATGAGAAAGGCGATGAAGAGAATAAGTTGAGGTGAATTTGGTATATTAGAGTAAAAAAAGACATTCAAAAAACTGTTCACTTAGCGCAAAAAAAGACACATCCAAGTAATACTAATGATCACTATCAAATTTGGAAGTAATGATGTAAATAGAAGGAAAATGTGGGAGTAATTGTGTAAATAAATAAATTTGGGAGTATTTATGTAAAATCTGTAATTTCTGGGAGCATTCTTGTCAATTTTGCCCTCTCCGAATTACATATAAAATTGAACGTCTTTTAAATAATTTTATTTATAATAAAAATAAAAACGAAAACAAAATATATAAATATTACATCCAAACTCTTGAAATATGTTAAAATGTTGGGGCTATAACTCTGACCGACAACAACCCAGTTGAATTTCAGAAAAGTAAGGTTTGGAGGGGATGTATGTACGCAGACCTTACCTCTACTCGAAGTAAAGAGGTTGTTTCCGAAGAGACCTTGGGCTCGAACACGTACGAAGCATGACACCATAGAGCAGAATATTTTGTTCGTCTAACCAAACAAGACAAATATAAAGCCAAATATTTCAACATTGGAAGACATCAAAGCATCAACTCATCAAGCAAAACAAAGCATTTCAGGAACATATTACAAAAAGAAGTAAAAAAGAGAGAAAACTCAGCTGCATGCCCATAAGGCTGTTCATGTTTGGCTTGAATTTTATTGTTGTACTAACAAGGAAAACCCTTCTCCTTGTCATGCATGCCTCCATTCTATTAAAGAAATACAATCCCTACCCTTCTTCAATGAGCTCACAAATGCATTCAAATAGCCATATAGACGCGTCTTTGACGCATCTAATCAATGAAGAATTGTCGCACTCCAAAATCACTTCAAAATATGGAGCAATCGTTAATTATGATCTTAATGACCACACCAGGGATGACACTGATAGCGTCTCGAAGACTGATTTCTCACAAACAATCATTGTTTGTGCGAGATTATCTCTAATGGTGTCATACGTGGGGCTTTACATTAGCATTATTCTTTGCACTTAAGTGATAGGACCTACACTCGAAACAATTCAAACACGGGTCCCATCAATTAAGTACAAACGTCAAACGAGTCCTCTCCATAGAAAGAAAGACTCCTCTCAAGGAATAGGTACTTGGGAATAAAGAATAACTACGTCTCAAGGTGGGGTTAGTGATATCCTAATGTCAATAACCTCCGAAGCTGCAGAAGCCAGACAGCTAATTGCATTCCACATAGGCGGGCTTCAAGCAGAAACTTCCGGAACCGGAAGTTGATCCGAGACAATAGTGAATTTTTCTCCAACTTTGATTCCAGAACTGCCTCAGAGGAAACTCTCCCAATAATGAAAAATGTCTCAACAGAGGAACCCTGGGTCTGTGGCAAAGCATGACAGACAGACACTCTCAGTATGTGATATGTTATGAACAATGAACTATGTAGGAAAATGCTTCAGATAATAACAGGATGCTTGACGATACAAATCGAGCAAAGGGGGAACATTAACAATAATTTAACTAGATTTTTGGGTAAATTATATTTTGAGTTATATCTATAAATAGTCCTTGTACTTTTAAAAGTTGCAAAATAGTCCACGTGGTCAAAGAATTTGTGCATAACTAGTCTTTCTTTCAGGAAAATGTGAAGCTCGTAGAAGACATGCGTGTTGTGTGAAAATGTGAAGCATGTAACGAAAAAAAGAAGTTAATCTGATAAAACTGTCCTCATCATTGTGGTTAAAGGCAAGGAATGGCCCTTTTCAGCTCCTATATCACACGATATTACCCTAGAATAAAGCAACTTGAAAAGCAAAATAATGTCGAGCTCATGTAGGACATTGTTCTACGTTCAAGAATATCACTCTTGAAGACTTGAAGATATGAATAAGTCGTGAGACTTAAACCAAAAAATGGAAGATATTTTACTACAGTTCAAACTTACACATCACAAATAAAACTTCATATTAACTTTTTTTTATTGTTACATGATTCGCATCTTTGCATAATACACATGTGTTGTGCTTATTTCACAAATTCTCTAATAGAGGGACTGATTTTGCAATGATTATTTGACCACAAGGGTTATTTTGCAACTTTTGAAAGTTCGAGGACTATTTACCTACTTATGAAAGACAACATGATTTTTTTTTCAAAATAAAGTATTTAAATTATTTGCAAGCCCAATTTGGTCCCTTCCATTTTTTTCTGTTAAGGGTTGGCACTGTCGACGGATGTCAAGGACCAAAAGGTGAACCATCAACTGAAATTCTATTAGTTAGATCTTGTTTGTATTGAGTTTAAAGTGCAAGATATCATGTTCATATTCACAAGGCTGGAGTGCTGGACAAAACTGGGGAATTCATAGCAAATCAAGGTTTTATCTATATAAAAATTTAACAGAGGAATTCTAGCCAAGTCATACCAGCTCTCTATTAACTGCTCGTAGACAGTCATTTGTCTTCAGCATTAAAAGAATAACACGAGGCAATCTCCTTAGCAGCTCAGTAATTTGTGGGAAATATGAAGAAGCATACATCTGCAAAACAACATAAATCGTTGACGATCTTTCTTGAAGCTTCTCTCTTTTAAATGTGAATTTTGTATTTTTTGCACATAAAATCACCTTACTTCAATTGAAATCACAGTTCACCTCAACCGCATGATTCATTAGGGTGATCGGGGGTTTTGGGAGAGGGCTTTTGGAAAAGAAGGGACTGAAGGAGGGAATGAGTTATTTTTCATTACAAGAAAATTGTTCCTTTCATTTGTTTTTTTATATAATAGGAGATATAAAATGATAAATTAAAATCAGTCAGTCTTGATAATTCATTTGTTACCA
This sequence comes from Cuscuta australis, assembly GCA_003260385.1. NCBI lineage: Eukaryota > Viridiplantae > Streptophyta > Magnoliopsida > Solanales > Convolvulaceae > Cuscuta > Cuscuta australis. The sequence continues at coordinate 1,031,152 of NQVE01000005.1, read as the reverse complement.
GAAAAAATATAATTCTCTTAGTTGAAAAATAAAATATAACACCTCCCCTTCCTTTGCCTTCAAAATGCAACACCCGAGCATAGCCAAATAAAAAAAACTCGGCAAATTATTTCAAGGCACTCTTTTTTACAAAGTAAAACTTAACCAAAAAAATTATTTTGCCAAAAACAAAAACTTATCTGAGAAGAGTTTGACCTGGATTTCTGAGCGCGCATAATCTGATCCTTGGACAACTAAATGATCGACAGAAGGGTCTACCACTTTATTCCAAGGTCTCACTGTAAGAATCCCAGCAAACAACGCATAAAGATCCTCACCAGCACCCAGTTTTATACTGTTTTCCTTAATACCTTTGGCATCAGAGTTTACCAATGCCTACATTTAAAAACCATAAAGTTGGTAAGAAGACTAAGAACCGTAATAAAATATGAAGCAACCGATTATAGATGGATACACAAGTTGTGTTGGCCATTGCAATTCACCTTCCAGAGTGCAGCATAGTTTGTTCTTGTAGGGAAATCAAGTTCCTTGTATAAGCCATGGTCTAAAAGAACCAGTTGAGGCTTTCTCTTCCCTGTTAAACAGAGATGAGGAAATATCATATAGTACAACAAAAAAACTTTGAGTATATCAGAGTAAGGACTTAAGGGTTTACAAAAATTCAGTCAACAAATTTACTTTTATGCCAAGATAAATTTACTACAATTTCCATCATATTAGTAAATTGCTTTTAAATGGAAATCCATGTGTGTGTCAAGCGAAACAAGATCTATGTAGACAATGAGAATGATTACGGAAGTAACACTTGTAAGTTCTCAATTAGGACATTGAAGAAAATAAGGTGCACTATTTAACACCACCAAAGGATAGCTATTATTTTGAGAGCAATTGAAAGGGAAAAGAAGCAAATGAACAATACTTGGAGCCTAGAATATGGTGAGTGTGTGGGAACATAAAAAGCCTACAGATAACTAAATTAGGGACATGGTACAAGTGGAACTTATTGAAGAAAAATTGACATAGAACATTTTTTTTCATAGACGTCACGGGGAAAGAAAAGGTGAAGAGTGTAGGCCATATCTTGCTGACACTGAAGTTAGGGTAAATGGAGAAATCAGTACCACAAATCATATTGAAAGGGCAAATTGGTCTCTTTCAACTTGTGTACCATAGTCTCTCAAGATTTACAAATCCATTTGAAAATTGTCTTCCACTGACATGGGCAGCACCTTGTAAAAAATATGCCCCTAACTCACAGAACATGAAGTCTTATTCCTTACACTCTATGTTCTTAAACAACCCATAATGAAAATAATCAATCAAATATAATCAATAAGTTCCACACATTTTGCATCTCTACTTTTTATAGGTAGGGGTAACGTATGTGTACACCTACCACCCTTCACGCAGACCCCACTTGTGGATTTTAGTGGGTTGTTGTCGTCATCATGGTCCATGATAAATGTGTTGAACTGTTGATTTCATAGTATCAGATTTGCAATGGGACATGTCTAGCAATTATCTCAATTCAACGTCGTCTCATGATATTTTTATGCAAGTGTGAAAGGAAGCTATGATGATGATGGTTTTGGAAATTCATATCAATATTCCTTGGAAGGTTGCAACAGGAAGGGGATCCGGTGCAAACCTGCCACGGTTATTTTAAATGAATTTATAGTGTCAACTAATTTTGAACAATTCTTTGTAATGATGAAACCATTTTATTATATTAAATAAAGAAAAATACTAATGAAATTTAAATCATTGAAACTATTACCGTAGTAGATAAGTACCAAAACTTTAGTCTTTAAGTAAAAATGCAAAATATGAGTTCTGGTCTTGTTTTAATCCAAATGGTGATGGTTATATTTGTTTTAAATTTCCTCATAACTTTCATCTTTTACTTGGAGACAAACATTTGAAAACACATTCCAATATCAAAATTCTAAGAGTATTTTTATCTAAAGCCGGAGAACGGTAGAAAATCAGTTGAGAGCAATTATCATATATTTTTGTGTGACTAAAACACTTGTTTGAATAAACTTGATATCATTTTGCAACTTTTTAACACTTAACCTAAAAGTAAAGGACCCTTTGAGAAAGGAGCAAAAGATAAGGGGTCAATATTTGACCGTTGAAAAGCTGAAAACAATCTTAACACTATATGGAACAGGGGAGAAATTGAATCATGTAGCTAACTTCCTAACTATACAAGATTAGCTAAAGTAAGCTAGAAATTAAAACCTTTCAAAAATCCGCACAGACATATTTTATAAAAACAGGAAGCCAAACATAGTTATTTTAAATATAATACTGATTTGCTTACCAAAAAATGTCTTTTGGCTAGATGGCATGGGGCGTACTAGCATGTTTGCAGCATGGGGATCACAGTGCACAAATCCATGTTTGAACATCATCTCAGCAAAGACCTCACTAACCTGCACAAGGTGATATAAGCATTTTATTATTTAATATGGAGTACATAATATAGAAAAAAAAGTGTGGTGGGTTTACTGAGCAAAACTTCACAATTTCGACAAAAAACATTTAAGATACTCGACAAGAAAAACATAATCTAAGAAAAAAGTTGATAGATGATCATGGCATACCCAACCAAGAGGGTGTGGTATCCACCGATATATTTATGTAACATAGACAATAGTGAAAATATCAGTACGCTTAAAAGCGGAAGACCAATAAGTTTGCAATACATTTAACCAAGCCTCCATAATCACATGCATTTTAAACTATGTTCCAAAACTTACTAATTTTGCAACATCCATTGGCCGAATTCCAATAGATTGAATGACCTTCACATCATTCACTTGTGCAGCATCCATAAATTCCATGGTTAACAACTTTGAGGTACTTAGAGTCCAATATACCCTGGGGGCATAAACATAATTTGCAATATGAGGAGATAGCTTCCGAAAGTTATCCATACATTTTACGCTGTTTTTAGCCTCAACCAAGAAATCTAGTTCCTGATAAACACCACTAAAGATTGTCAACATTTCCATCAAAAACTATGTAATAGCAGTGCTGATAATCTGAACGAAATCTGTAGAAAGGAGTATAGTTTACCTTAGGTATACTTTCATGGACTTCATCAACCAACCACCTATATAAAATCAGGGAAATTGGTCAGATGTAGGTGCAATGAGGGTATATATTATTAGGAATCTTCCCAGTTTCTTTTGCAGCTAAGCTTTCTTTTTTAGCTATTAATATATTTATGGAACATGAGAAGGGTGAAAATCAAACATAAATATGAAACAATTGCATAAGTCTTCTCATGTTCTCATTACTCATATGGTGACAAGAAAAGGTTTCAATCCACCAATTTTCTGGAATGAGTTTCACAAAGAATATTCCTCTTCAAACCTGTAATCAAAATTGGGGAAAAACCGATGCAATGTGTTCACAATTAACGCCACAGTTGCATAATCAGCAGCAGCAGTGTCTGTCATGTGCGTATGTTGAACCTGCAGTTCATGAATTAAGAGATTAAAAATAAAAAAAAATTCCGGAATACTTGCTAATGAAACCTCTAGAGTGCAGTGCAACATTTTTTAAACCTTCACAGCAACTTTTTCCCCATCATGTGTGCGGGCAACATGAACTTGAGCAAGAGAAGCGCTTGCAATTGGGACCGGATCAAACTCCTTAAATATCTATATCAAAATGAAATTAGTTCAAGAAATCCATGCATGAAGAATATCTTGACACTTTTATTGAAAGCATCACAGTTCACTGTTCACATGTCATTTAGTAATATCATTTTGAAGAGAAGTTAATGAATGTATACTTCATCTGGTCTTCCTCCAAGTTCTTTCCTGACAACTTCACATACTTGATCATAAGATGATTGAGGACATCTGTTTAGCATGGAATCCCTCATTATGCGAACATATTCATCAGGTACTAAGTACTCCTGAAAAATACATAGATATAATTTAGATCCATTAACATAAAAATTATGTTGGCTAATATACCTTATATACGCAATCACAAGTTGATTGAGATTCTGTGTATGTCATCATAAAATGAAGCACAACCACAATCCAATCCAACTTTGTATTTACCTAAAAAGGGAGGAGTAGCATACCAGCTGACCAAGATGCTGACCAAGTTTTATATATATTCCTCCATTTTTAAAACAAAGTTCTTCAAGTCTGCGTGCACTTCTCAAATGAACTTCATGCTTGACTTTTTGTCTTTCTGCACTACCTTCGGGTAGTCCCCAGAGTGAATACTCATAATCTGATAGCAGGCCAAGAGTTTTAACTTCAATGTAAACCGAGATTTGATCTTTAAGATGAGGTTTAACCCCAACAACATAGTTTTCGAATGATGATAAAAAAAAATATGTAAAAAAACGAAATTGAAGATTTAGCTTTTGTGATGAAATTGAACTCCGAAACTATAGTTGTCTAATGACGATATAGAAGCACAAGAACCATTCGAGCTGCTGTCTAATTATGGTTCTTATGGAGCTACATTGCAACAAATCTTCTTTTTATGCAGCATTGCTTCTATGATCTTAGGAGCAAACATGAACAAATCTTTCCTCTTGAGAAGGAATTGACCTTTTGAAACAAAATGGTCTTCGGAGCTCAGAGCACCATTCTAATTTCCTTCTGTATTCCATGATGAAAAATTAAGCATAACCGTAATTATATTGTTAAAATAGTAAAATCCTAAACACGAAACCAGCTTCAATTGTCCTTAATCGCTTCATTCAGTCAGGAATTTCCCGAGTCATTTTTTATATTAGGCCGTTTCAATGTATACCTAAGAATCGTTGCAATTAGGGAAACAAGATGGTTCAGAGAAAAGTTCTGAAATCCGAACTTACCTAGAGCTATGGCAGCCGCGGTGACGGAATCGCGAAAGAGGCGACGCGGGACAGTGGCGCAAAGCCTGAGTGCGGTGGCAGGGTCGTCGGAATTGGCAATAGCCGCGGCAGCAGCTCCGCCACCCAGGACGGTGGATCCAAACAACAGCTTCTTCTGTGCGCGCCAGAGAAACCGCGCAGCCATGACCTCCTTCCCAAGTCAGAGGTTGAAAGTGGGCCGCGCCGGCGAATTTATATCCTGCTGAATTAGGCGCGTCTTATTACTGTGCTTTATTACCGTGGTATGATCTAAGATAAGTACCATTATTTTTTAAAAAAATTAATTCCGTGCGGTAAATTTGAAACTTTTACAATCCAACCAAATCAAGAAGACGAGTTAAAAGTTAAAATTAGACTACGGGGTATGTGTTATACAGATTAAAAGAAATGTGACAAAAAGTGTTGGGTGAGTAATAAGTAAAATGTGAATTATTTTGATTAAATAAATTAAGTTTATGTTTGCTTTTTATTTATTGATTAAAAATTTAAAAAAAAGATTAGCATTTGGCCGTGAAGGCCACCGTGAATAAGGGGGCAATGCCCCGTCATGCGGGTGGCATAAGATAAGAGGATGTGAGACATATCCGGTCATGAGATATTTCATTAAATCAAAAGTGAAAAAATTAATAAGAAACTAAGATGACATAAAAATTATTTACGAGATCAGACATAAAAACAGTTTCTTTAATCACGAGGTAAGCAAGATGATTTGCAGATCTCTTAACAAAATTAAAGGTCAAGCTATGAAAGCGTAACACAACTTCCTTAATATCAGAAATAGTGAAACTGAAAAGGAATTAAACGGTTCAGACTTAAGAGCAAATAACCTATTGTGCATCAATCTCAATATCAACATTGTCAAAATCCAGCTCCTTATACCAACTCATAGCTTCCCTAATGCTCATAGCATCTGCCTCATTGGGCTGAAATCTGTTAGACCACGTGTTGCTTTAGCCGCAACGAACTTACCCAAGCAATCATGAAGGATACAACCAAACCCCATATGAGAATCACCAAGAGGGAGGAATGCACTAGTGTTCAATTTGAATCACCTGGCGTATAGTCTCGTCGTTGCCCACTTTCTGACAGTGTCTTTACAAGCAACACTCCGTCAGTTACTAAGAAAAGAAACACACGCTTTAATGGTTTGAGGAGCTAGGGTCTCCATGTCTCGCTAGCAAATGTTATTCATGTTATTCCAAGTACTCCAAGAGGGATTGATTCATTTAGAACACTTTACCTATTATTCTCTTATGAGGTTGAGGGTAATTCCTACCTTCTAACTCTCCAAAAGTCCCTCCTTTTTACACTCCACCACAGCTCCCTCTTCCCTCCTATTTGTTGTTCGGAAGCAGTAAAATTGTTATGAATTGACGAATAAAAAGTAGTACCTGACAAATAACAAAAATAGAGAACAAAGAAATTCTTGTACAAGAAAAAGGTACTCCAATTAACATTTCGAACCTAACAGAACACCGTAAAAGCATAGTATCATAACATGATAGTAAAACTGAAATGTTTAAAGAATCGTGGTGTTTTAGTATATACTCAAGGTAAAACATGTTTTAAACTATGTTCTCTACATCTCATCTAAATGATTCTGATATGTCATTCTAATGTGATTGTAGTTTAATATACTCTATAAAAGTTTTTTGTTTTAATACTAATAAAAAATAATATTGTAAGTAGAACAAATAAAGTCAAGAGAACACAATCTTAGTCCTAATTAAGTTTTTTTTTCTCATCATAAGATTAACAAAAAATGCAACAAAAAAAGCTAAAACTATAATAGCTTAATTGTATATTTTAGTATTTTTGTAGTATTTCATTTTTTATGCAAAATATAAAGGCTGACATAAATTTAAATGCCTCAAAAATAAATGCTCATTCACAGAACATTTTCACAAATTACAGTATCCAGCTTTTTGTTAAAGCTACTCCTAAACCTAGACTCCAGATTTCATACTCCAATCAAAATTTAGGCAAAAAAGAGACCCTACAACTCTATAATATGTCTTCTTCTTCTTCTTCTTCTTCTTCTTCTTATTCTTCTTTGGAAATTTAAAAACAGATAATTCTCCTATAAGATGTTGTTGGTCCATGAAGAAGATGATGAAACCCCATGGAAACAACCAGTCATTTCCCACTAGCAATAGAGCTCCATAACTTGCACAGGTTGCCCATTCCTGCAGAATTAACAAACATTTGCAGATAAGTTAAATTTATTTTCACACAAGACTATTATATTTACTTGAGTTCGGATATCGAGGTTTGAGAGATATTAGAACCCTTTTGATGATGTTTGATGAAAAAGCCTAAACATGGTTTGGATTTGATATTTTACCTGCCATGGCTTCTTTTTTTTTTTGCCAAGAACTAAACCATGCACGAATAATGGCTCCATGGGCAGGAAAGCAGACCATATAATCTGTGTTTTTAGGTGGCCTACACAAAACCCAGTAACATTGTGTTTTTAGCTTGGCTCCATGCCCATACTAGGATGTAGGGTATGTTTGGGAGTTCATTTTTTATGGTTTCGGAGGGGAAGAGTTAATTTTTTAATTCTAAGAGTATAAATTTAGTACTCCGTAGATAATTATATTCGTTTTTAAAACTTACCAACTGAAAGAAAATTGTCTTAAATGTGAAATAACTCCTCTCCACCCACCAACCAACCACGCATCCCCCAAAAACCATTTTAAAACTCAACTCCCAAACATAGCCTAATACATGCAAAAACTTACTTCTTTTGAGCATATATACGGTGCCAATCAGACCATGACGAACCAAAAACAGAAGCTGTTGGAACAAACAGTCTGCAATTAGCATTTACATCTTTGTGCTCGTTGGAAAAATAAAGCCAAACGAGGCTTTATTTGAATATTTTGGATTTACTTACAGTGTAAGACTGACATAAGAAGAGACCAATATAAACAAAGTCATGCAGAAGTGCCTGTTTATACGATGAAGACCAAGTTAAATATTGAATTAACAAAAACCAAAAAAAATCAAGTCAATAAGTTCAAAAAGAAAAAGGGTTGTTAGGAGCCATTGAATTTTGTTTATTTTTTGGTGCTTTTACAAGTTGTAAACGTACCTAAACGTTAAGGGCATGTTTGGTTTGAGTAAATGAGAGGAAAAATACGAGCTTTCCTAAGAATATTTACCAGATACCTCACACTATGCGGCAATGCGCTTGCGCTGTTCTGGTGATTTCTCCGGCCTTTCCATATCATTATCATCATTATTATCCTTCTTGGTCTTTGGTTTCCCGGCCTTTCTTGATTCCGGCTTCCAGCAAGCTTTAGTCAGAGACTCTCCCAGCAACTCAGCAACACCTGCTGCCATAGCCTCAGCCTTCTGAAAGTACGGAAATGTCCCTCGCTCAAAGTGATTAGATAGCCACATATAAGTGGACAGCACTTGGTGTCTGGTCTCTAGATCCAACAGCTCGGAATCATTTCGGGCAGAGGTTTTGGGCATCCCCATTGATATATTCACAGGCAGGCTTTGGGCGTACGAAGACGCAAACCTTAACAAGTGGTACATTGCTTTTGGGTCTCGGATGTTGACCGGAGCAAAACAGAAGTTGAAGCGGTCTTCTAGGGACAATCCGGAGACTTTCTCCAACATATTTGCTATTCTCTTTATGTGGCTATGGTTGCACAAGAAATACAAACTGTCTAAACGGCAATTCCCTCCAAATTTTTCAAGAAGTTCCGGGAAGGTGGAGTTCGGAAGCTGCCCGGCAAATAGTTCGACCTGTTCAAAGAATGGAAATAGCCCGACTTTCTTGACTTCATCAAATGGTTTTTTCAAACACTCAATCAAATACTCCAAATCATCCAATTGCAGAGTGGTGGTTAGTCCTTCTGGAAACCGGCTCCCCCTCCGGCCCGCTCTCCCCGCAATCTGCTTGACCTGTGATGCCGGGACAGGGACGATTTTGTCCCCGTTATATTTTGAAAGACTGTAAAAAACAACCCTTCTGATATTCAGATTCAATCCCATCCCCACTGCATCACTAGCCACCAGAACATCGTATTCGTTCTCTGGGTCATTAAACAATGCCGCCTGATGCCGCCTGGTTTCAGGCGGCAAAGCTCCGTAAATAACACAACAACGGTGTTCCGTGAGCTTCTCAATTGCCAGTTTGACTTCAAATATCTCTCTTCGTGAAAAAGCAACAACACAATCTCCAGATCTCACGTTTTTCAAATCACCCATGAGAGTCTTTGCTTCAACCACTAATGGCTTGAACCGGTCGTAATTTTTCTCCACCAAATCATCTCCAGTCTCGCGACATATTTTCCTAACAATGCTCAAAACACTCGGATCGCCGCATAAATGTATCTCATCGGCCTTTACCCCAAGCAAAGCCCGTGTCCAGGCATATCCCCTACAAGGATCAGACATCATTTGAATCTCATCAATAACAGCCACATCATATAACTCATCTGTAGAAACCATCTCAACCGTACAAGCGACATGATTAGAGAAGGGTACAGATTTCTTCTCTTGTCCGGTCATAAGGCTACAGTAAACCCCTAAAGAGTTAACCTTGTCAAAAACCTCCATGGCTAACAACCTCAGTGGACTACAATATATTCCCTTCTTTGCTTCCATGAATCTCTGCAATGCATTGTACGTTTTTCCGCTGTTGGTGGGCCCACAGTGATATATGATCTTGCGTTTCATTGCCCTGGCGAAAGGGAACCAAGTGTGTGGTTTTGTTAGATCTGCTGACTCGATCATTGACCTAAATCTTTTGATTTCATCTGGGAATTCCTCAAAGCAGAATTCAACAAAAATTGGGAACAAGAATTTCTCGGACTCATGGGAAGGGCCAAGGGATACTAAATACTTGACAAGGTCAGTGTTAGAGTTCATGAAGAAGAATTTACTGAACTTAATAACTGCAGTGGGGAAAAATGAAGCCCCAATATAAATAGCCAATGCTTGATTTGATGCCCATCCGGATTTAGCAAAGCTCCTGAAAATCTCATTACAAGCATCCCAATCTGCTCTAGTTTTCTTGATGCTCTTCTTAGAACCCCTTAGCTCTCCATAAATCTCTACCGGATCACGACCCGAAAAATCAAGTAAATTCTCAGACACACTTTTCAAGCTGTCAGCTTCCAAATAACAAGGTTCATCACCCATGGATTCCATTGAAGTTGAACAAGACCCGCCATTTTCAACCTTGGTCAAATACGGGTACCCACCAGAACATAAAGCTCCAAACTTTGTGAAATGTGGGGAATGGGTCCGAAAGAACAGAGGCGGGTGAAGCAACCCGGGCTTGCCGGAGGGGTAATCTTGGAATTTAATTGGTTCTGGGAATTGGGCACGGTGGCAGCGGGTTGAGGATGAGAGGAATCTGAACCTATGTGAGCTTTTCCATGATGACGACGATGAACACAGATAAAAGAAGAGTCTTTTCACAGGGCCTCTTGCCATCTAAATTTCACCAAAAGAAATTTTTGAAAAAAATTACAGATTGTATCTCATTTGTGGATAATTTGAACAAGATATAATTTCTGTTTGATAATATTTAAGCCACAGCCGCGAAGAGATACCTCGACAATCTCTGAAGACAGGGAGCAATTTAAGCAGCCGCAGCGAATGTGAAGATGGGGACGGTAAGGGATTGAAGAACTTTACAAGCAGAAGATGGCCGGCCTTCAATGGCGAAAGCCACGAACCCCAGAAACAAAACTGAACCCTAGCTCTGAAATATTAAATCCAGCCCAACCTTCCAGAGGTGAACGAAGGCAAATTCATGTTTTTTTAGGTCTTTTTACTCTCTTTTCTTTTTCAGTCCCACGTTCGAGCCGTTCGTAGGGGAGAACGAAGCATGGATGGCGGTTAGGGTTTCGGTCTGGCAGAAGCTTCGCACCCGCCCATCCGGTAATTCTATTTTTTTATTAGATCTGGTCTTTATTGAATTTGATATGATTGAATTTGATCTGATTAAATTATATATAATTTAATTAAATTTAAATTTGATTTTAATTAAACTTAAAATTATTACACTAAATTTAGGATCTGTTTGATACGCGGAATTAGAATTGAATTCTATAGAATTGAATTGGATGGAATTCCAAATCCTTTGTTTGGTGTAATTAAAGAATTGATATAGAATTGGATTGTAATTCCAAATCCTTTGTTTGGTAACATAAAATTATATATACAATTGATATGAAATTGTTTTATGATCCCAACCACTTTACCAGATGTCGCCACCCTCACCCATGGAGAATTGCGAGATGTCTGCGAGGGTCACTCATGGAGATCGAAGATGAGAGAGCCGAGAGAGAAAGCGAGAAAGAGCGCAGGGAGTGGGAGTTTGACCATGTGAATAGTGAACAAGCATTATAATTTGGAACGGAGGGAGTATAAAATAAATGTGTAGACACAAAAAATATATGCAGACATATAAAAATATGTGTATATGTGTGTTGTGTATATCTCTTTATCATATAAAGTTATCATAGAATATCATAAATAATGAAAACAAAGAAAATAGTTATCCCATAACAAATTATATTTGATTTAATAGTAGTTTGAATTTAATCTAATTTAAAATTAAAGTATTGTTTAATTTGATATTAAAAATTAGAAACGGATACGGATATATCCGATATCCGACCGATATCCGACGGATGCGGATATGATGTTGATTTTCAGTATCCGTCAAAATCCGTATCCGAATTCGAGATCCGAAAAAAATAAACGGATACGGATTTGGTAATGGCACATCCGATCCGATTAAAATCCGTTTACACCCCTATGTGTAGCTTTAAATAAAGTAATGTAATTTAAACGGATAGTAATTATTATTTAATCCTTGAAAAATATTAATATCATTTTTATTATTTTTTGTCATCATCTATTATGATAAGATTTGATTTTGTCTAATCAGATTTAGTCTCTGATTGGATCTCGTCTGATCTTATTAGACTTGATCTGATATGATTAGATCTAATCTGATTTTAATAAGAACAAATAATAAGGAGAAAAATTAAATCTGGCAGAATTAACCCTAAAACCGATGTCATTATTAATAATACAGAATTTTTTAAAAAAATATTTAAGAATCATCTCAAATTTACTGAAATTTGTGAGTTTTGGGTCGCCGTTAAACAATTAATAATTGGTTAGCAGAGCTCTATTTTACGCAACAAAATAAAAGTGGAGATTTTTTTATGAATTTTTTATTCTTGTTTTTTTATTTATATTTTTCTGAAATTGTCTATTAAATTGCTAAAATGATTTTCTTCCTCTATTTCTTTAATTTTTTAAGATTAGTCTTATATCACAAAATAAAATAAAAAACAAAATAAAGGAAGAAAAAAGAAAAAGATGCAAATATTCTCATATTGAAAAGGAGAAATGGATCCATAAAGTATATAGATAAAATTATTTTTGGATAAATTCCCTCGGAATGATAAAAATATACTCCGGTAATGTTTAATATTTATTGAACATTTTCAAAGAACTTCATTTTTTAATTATTATGAGAAGAAAAATTAAAGTGATTTTAAAAAATTAATGTTTAAAATTTACTCACTAAAGTCACCTAATTAAAAATAATATTTCATTAATAAGATATTCCTTTCGTTCTTTAGATAGAATGAAATAATGATTAAACAATATTATGCACATTACTTTTTTTAGACTAAACAATCATTTAAATAAGCCAAAAAAATAAATAAACTAAATTATTAACAAGAAAAATAACTAAAAAAAAGTATAAAAAGACAAATGTGGATAAAAAAGAGTCATCTTAGTGCCTATTTGAAAGGTCTTATATTATAAATTTGGATGAAAAGTGTTTTTGTTATCCGTTTTATATACATTTACATGTAAAACATTTCTAACTTTGAATTTGTTTTTTTAAAAAAATAGTAATAGTAATAACAACAACAATAATAACGATGGAGTTCTAGTGACACTCACGCTTTGTGACACTAGTGGTGTCACTGTCATTTTTGTGTACTTCTGGTGCTCTATTCGTAAAATTGACGGGTACTACTTCCCAACCCACCCCCACCCTACCCTCTCCCCTGCACCCCCACCCCAACCCCGCCGTAAGCCCCTCGCAAAATGTGTGGCTATTATGAAATGTCTAATAGCCACACATTTTGTGGGGGCTACGACGGGGTTGGGTGGGGGTGCATGGGCGAAGTTAGGGCAGAGGTCTAGAGGGTGAGTTAGGGGAGATTGGAATCGTCAATTTTACGAACGGAGCATCGGAAGTGCTCTGAAATGACAGTGGCACCAGGGTGTCAACGTACTCCGGTGTCACTAGAATCTCACGGTGGAACCGTCAATACATGATCAATAATAATAACATGGAGGGGTTCTACATCCACTTACTTTGGGTGGCTACGGATGTCACTAGCTTTAATTGGATTACCTATGATGCTCTGTTCATAAAATTAATGATTCTTAATTTCTATATTCCGGTAAATCCTCCCACCTGGATCTAGTGGCTTTAGAACAATTCTCATAATAGTAATATTGTTATTATTACTATTATTATGAAAAGAAGACACAAATAATTTTTAAATCATTTTTGAAAGGAATGAGGAAATGTTAGATGAAACTATAACGAGTAGAAGAAATGTGAAAAAACCAGAAAAAGTTAGAATGATTAAATTGAGAGAAACTAGAAAGTGTTAGGAGAAACTAAAAACAGTTGGAAAGCAAAAGAAAAAGTTAGAAAATTTTGGAAGTAAAGGGTGCATTTGGATGTAGGAAAATATGTGTCTAGATATTTGTCACCCCCACGTATTTTATTGAAATATTGTTGATATTTGAACGAGAAATAAAGATATTTGAGATAATTTTAAGAGTAAATTTCCAAAATGATCCTTTGTAATAAGGTGTTTTCCCAATTCAGTCATCAATAAGTTTTAATTACCTACGTGGTCCTCTATAATTGAGATTTATTTCCAAGATAGTCCTTCGTAAATAATGTTACATAAATGATGCTTAATTGGGAGATATTTTGGTATTTTGGTCATCCAAATTTAAAGTATATTCTCGAAATAGTCATTTCTGTACAACTAAATGTAAAATTTAAAAAATACATTGATTAGAAAAAATACACAAATTTTATTAGAAAAAAACTATTTTAAATTTCAAATCAAATACACAAATTTAATTAGAAAAAAACTATTTTGGAAAAGCACTCCATTATAAATGATCATTTTAAGAATTAATTCTAAATTTAGCGGATAAAAAATACCAAAATACCCTCAATTAATCCTCATTTGAGTAATATTATTTACAAAGGACTATATTGGGAATAAATCTCAATTATAGAGGATCAAAAAAGTAATTAAAATTTATTGAGGACTGATTTGGGAAGATATCTTATTACAAATAACTATTTTGGGAATTTACTCTAATTTTTAATATTTTAGGGGCATACTTTGTTTTTTAATATATGATCAGTTTCAAATTTTTTTTGTAGTGCCCCATTCTTTAGGGGACGGACGGGGAGGGGGGTGGTCGAGGCCTCGGGGAGGGGGAGAGGATGGGGTGGGTGGGGAAATGAACGAGATCGTAAAATTAAAATATTTGAGTATTGAATAAAAAATTAGTTTTCATATAAAACAAACATAAGTCATTTTTTTCAAAATATTTTTCTAAACAAAATGATTTCCTACCACTTATGCCATCTAACATGAAAAAAAATAGAGTTGGAATTTTATAAAAAAAATATTTTTTTAACCAAACAAATCATAAGAATTAAAATCATTCCCCTACCATTAGCTTTGGTCTTTGTACATGCAATCTTGTGTCTCTAATCGGATTTATTGACAGATCTCTCCTCAATTCTGCATTTTTTGCGCTGTTCAAGTGAGAGAAATGGGGAGACTGTTTGTTGTGATTTTGGAGGGGACAATCTACAGCTGCAAGTACTGCGGAACACATCTCGCTCTCTCTGATCATATAGAATCAAAGGTTAATTCCTCTCCTCCTTCCTTAATCCGTCAAAGATCAGAACTTTTTCACCATTTATGCGCGTTTAGAGTTTAGGACTTCGTGTTCTTCAAATCTCTGGTAATTTTGTGCTGGTAATTTGCTTGTTTTTGTAGGAGGAGGAGGATTTAGCATCCATTTAGGGGGGGGGGGGGGGTTGCTCTTGTTTAATGGCTTATTTCTGACAAGTAATTTTTGTAAAGTAAATGAAATGAGAGAAGAGTCATTGTTTGAGGATATTCATAAAAAGTTACTCCCTCTACTTTAACTTATGAATAGTAAACATATAATTTAATTTAGTACAGACTGTAGAAGCTAGTGATAGGTTTGTAAATGATTTGGTCACCCAGAAAAGACAGGCTTGAGAAATTAGTAGGTAAGACCTACATATTTTTTTTACTCATAAGCGCTTTTAAGTCTTTTATAATTACAGAGAAGCACGTCATCAATTGACTTATAAATTTAAAACAATTTATAAATAGTTTTGACCAACTTATAAGAAATAATCACTTAATTTTTTCTTCTATAGGATGAGTTTGCGTGAGCATATTGATGGATATATTAGAATCAGTATAGTGAGTGCGCGAGACCCTATATGTCCAGGCCAGTCCATATTTAGGGGGTGTTTCTTTGTGTGGGTACCTTTTGGCTTATTGATGATAAGTAGTTTTTTACTTATAAGCCGCGTATTTAAGTATTTTTTTGGAAAGTGACTTAAATAATAGATAAAAGGTGAATGATAGTTTTATAACTGATCTGGTCAAAACAGAGAAATAAAAAATTAAGCTTAAAAATATGTAGGTAAAACTTGCTTATTTTTTGGCTTATAAGCACATAGAAACACGTCATCAACTCACTTAGAGCATCTCCAATGGATATGCTAAAAAGTGGGAAGCTAAATGTTATTTTAGCTTCTCAATAGTGATTTAGCATTCTACTTTTCCACCACCTCTCCAACCATATCATTTATTTTTAAATTTTTATAATATTTAAGAATTAATTTACATTAATATTTTTCTACTAAATTTTCTATATCAAACACAGCTTTGAGTTATGTTCAAACACAACTTGAAGAAGTAGAAAAATGTATTAATACAGATTGTTTTTTATAGCAGATGGATAATGATCATCTATATATAGAGTATGTAAAGTTAAAAATAACTAATGCTCTAAAACTTGAATGACCCGTTGGAGCTATACTTTATCCACATTAAAGTTTAAAACTTTTATTTTTTAGATTATAAAGGATGCATTGGAGTTGCTCTTATAAGTTAAAAATAGCTTATAAGCAATTTTGATCTACTCATATGCACAAAGAAACACCACTTCATACTCGTATTGTAATCAGGCTCAGACCAGCTAAGCCCACATATTTGGTAAGAGGATGTAGCCCGCGTGAAATGATTCAGACTAACCCGACCTGTAAGCGAGTTTAGAACTCTGTCAGGTGGGGTGTGTGGCGTGTTGAGGTAGGCGCTACCATGTCCCCATGATGTCTCATGACCACGAGCCATGTTCTCGTGTATCTTAGAGATGTGGGGTAGTTTCCTGCCGTTGGTTCAACTCTTGATCTCTATAAATGTACATTCTCCTATTCTGAAGATGGACTCCATTTTTAAGGATTTCTTGAAGTGTTCATAGGCAAGTTATTCATTCTCTCAGACTCCGTGTTTTGTTTTGTATTCTTTAGGCATTCCAGTGCAAACATGGGAAGGCTTACCTTTTCAGACAAGTGTAAGTTTCCTCAATTCTGCATGGTCATTTTGAAATTATGCAAAATAGTACAAACATATTATCTATGTCGGAATGTATTTATCTAGTTCGGCTTTTTGATGTAAATTTGGATAAATAATTAGTTAATAAAAATTCTATTGCATATTAATATCATAAAATAATTTTATGAAAGCGTTTTGCATGATAAATGTAATACAAATGTGAAATGTTTTTGTATTGATATACAGTACCAACAGAGTTGAGATGATACTTTATCACCGTTGTTAGTGTTCTATTCTTTGAAGTTTAAATTTGAATTGGCAGAGTTAATGTTATTCCTGGGAAGACTGAAGATAGAACGATGACGACTGGATTGCATACCGTTGCAGACATTTTCTGTGTCGGTTGTGGGTCAAACGTGGGCTGGAAATATGTGAGTTCAGACATGGAAAAATCCGCATCTCTCTCTGTGTTTTTTATTTTTCTTCTCGGGAAATCATTTTATTGATTCTCATATGTTTGGAGGCTCTTTTGTAGAAAATGACCACTCTTTTGAAACAAAGAAAGTTATTTTTCATAGTACAGCCCGATCATTCTCCACAACAATTTATTTTCTTACAATGAAACAATGTACTGTAGGAAAATTACTTTATATGAAAAATGTTTTCTAGGAAATAAATTGTTGTATGTATAGTTTAATGTTTAACCCACTCAATAGAAAACATGAATTTGGTTTTAGAAAATGACAAAATAAGAAGTCATCTTTCACAACAGTTCAAAGTGCCATTGGAAACCAGATAATATTTCTCTAGAAACGAACAGAGCTATAGTCTCAAGTTTTTTTTCCTATTATACATTGATGACTCGAGTTACTCGTCTCATCACCATAGCTACTTGCAGGAAGTTGCACATGAAAAAGGTCAGAAGTACAAAGAAGGGAAATTCGTCCTTGAGAGGTCAGTTGAAACACACACACACGGCCTGTTCTCCCCATCTTATTTTTTACGAGTCTTAAGTTTCTAGTCTTATCGAATGTATATTGCACTAAAAAAGGTGGGATACATTGAAGTATCAGTGTTGATATGATATGGAGTCTGAAAGCTAGAAGATTTGATATGAGTTCTAAAATATAAAATGATAGTCTTTAGAGAGATTTTAAATGATTTTTGGTAGGGACGGGTGGGGATGGCCGGCCGGTGGCCAGTGAGCTAAAGGAGCTACCAAAATCTCTTCAACAAGTCAAGATTATTATCGAATTGTTCAACTCATTTTGTACCTCTTCTCCTTTTGGTCAAGTCACTTCGTGCCTCTGTGCAAGCGCAGAATGAGTTTCACTATACCAAATTTGGGAGAAACCGCAACCCCCTCATTTTGGAGGTTTGTGATGTCTGAAGATATCACATCCGAATTATTTTAGGTTTCACAAAATACCCAAAAAAGAATTACGATTTTGGGATATACTAGAACTCATATCTCATCACGCTCACTAAACCGGCCCTAAGTCTCGAGTTGGGAGATTCAATGTAAGAAATAATAACCAATATGAAAGGAACCGATATTTCTTATTCATGGGTAATGAGGATATATATATAAATTATAAACATCGAATGCTGATAGAGTTTAGCAATTTGATTTCTTCAATTTGAATTGAATAGGTATAAGATTTCCGGGCCGGATGAAAGCAACTATTGGATCAGTCAGGAAGCACAACCCAGGGGAAGTGATGCTGATGATGAGTGATCTTTCGCCTTTCAGATCCCATTCCATATCCGGCCCCAAAACTTGTACATACAATCTCTCTTTATCTCGCGAGCTTTCCATATAACTTCTAGGATTCTTGAATAAGTATTTGCAAGTAATTTGATTGCCCTTTAGCACTTGCCAAGAAGCATCTTGTATGGAAACTGTGCAATCTATGCACATGTTGTGAGCTTTGTTCTATAAAGTTGTTAAAAGTGTTCCCCCCGGGGCATAGCTCAAAGTCGAAGACCTAAAGTGGTGGGTAACAGACACGCTTTTGGCGGGTGAGTAGCTCAAACTTTTGACACCACTCATGACACAAAGCTTGACACTGATATGATGTCTAACAAACACGCACAGATATGATTATTTGTGCGCCTTTGTGAAACGATGTCAAACTTGGTGTTGAAAGTGTTGTTACGATAGCTTAGACTTTTTGCTAGTTTGTTGGGCAATTACGGTATGGAAAAAAGCTATTTGTACACCGTTTTTAACACTACTTTTCTTACATACATAACAAATATTCAACATTGTTTTGTGTCTGTGAATGTGTAAAAGAAAGTTAGTGTGAAAATTGGTGTACTCCAAGTATAACTTATAGTGCGTGTTTCAGTATTTGAGATTCACTTTGTCAAATTTGTTTGTCAATAATTGTTTACTCAAACTCATTCCTCAAATATTCTCTGTCTAATAAGTCCCTACTTCACCATGTTTAAAAACATTGTTGTAAAATAAAGTGTATGGATAAAAAATTTTTTTTGAACAAAAGCACATTATATTAATACCAACCAAACATTACAAATCAGGTCCCCTCTAAATTTCAACTCCAAACTACCTAATCAAGCAATATCCAAAAGACAAATTATAAGGCAACAGAATTGATGTTAACTTTGTGCCCTATTGCCATGGTAACTGCAACTTTAATTCCTTGTACAATGTGCTCCTTGGCAGCTTCCCTATTATTGTGAAGTTTGCCATTCCTAGCTTTCCAGATGAAGTAGCAACTCGCAGCAATACAAGTAGCTATAGTTCTTCGACTCTTTCTGTTCTTTCCTTTCCCCACTCTACTTCCCAGTTCTCTAATCGACCCAGCTGTGATATCAACATGTATCCATTGAGAAATGTCCTCCAAGATCAGTCGAGCCAAAGCACAGGAGCAGAAAAGATGATCGACTTATTCCACTCCATTGTTGCAAAGACCACAAGTAGTATCCAGATTGATGAATCTGCTTAAACGATCCTTGGTGAGTAATCTACCTCTCCATATAAGCCAAGTTATGAAGCAGTGTTTAGGTATAGACCATTTGTTCCAAACCATATCAAACCACTCCACTTTTGGGTTGCTGCCTACAAACCAATTATATCCCTCCTTGACAGTGTAGCAGCTGGTCATATTCATTCCCATAAACAGGCACCTTGTTTGAACCAACTTCTTCCAGTAATAACAGTCATCGGGTTTGGTAGTGTATGGATAAAATTTGTTATTAGGAAAGAAAAAGGTTGCGAGTCGCATATTTGTTTTTTTTTTACGAAAAGAAAGGAGGTCTAAACTTTATTTTGAATGGACATGAATAAAAAGTGAAATTTTATTTAGAGACGCCGAGAATATGTTTTCCATAGTTATCCATAATAGCCTTTATATTTGGGTGATTGTATAAAAATATTTAACCAACAATTGCCTCTCCATCCTCAATTAAGTTGTCATTACATGTGATCTTAATGTTTACATGTAAAATGTGGACATTCTCATAGTTTCACGAGTTGGTATGAAATATTTTCTTGAGTAAATTCCATAATTGGTCCTTTATAACAGAGGGGTTTCCATATTTAGTCCTTTATTATCAAATATTACTCACGTAGTCCTTTTTTTAAGGGTACATTTCCACAAATGGTCCTTTTTTGATCTTCTGCCGTGTTGGTGTTAATTTAAAAGCTAAAAGTATAATTTGACATCAACATTATGTCTAGTGACGTGTTCTGATATTTGTTAAGCGGATAACACAAAAATAATGACCATGATTGTGGGTTAGAATTCTGACAAAAGATCACATTTGTAGACTATCATTGTCGTAAAAAGCGACTGTAATTCACAAACGACGCAAACGGAATAGCCTTTGGAATTGTGTATGACAAAAAAGATATATTGTCATTGTGAAATTACACTTTTAGCCCTCAAATTAACACCAACATGATAGAAGATCAAAAAAGGACTATTTGTGGAAAGGTACCCATAAAAGAAGGACAACTGGGGTAATATTTGATAATAGAGGACTAAATAGGGAAACCCCCCTGTTATAAAGGACCAATTATAGAATTTACTCTATTTTCTTTTATGTAAAAAGTCTAATCTTTTCTTGACGTTTATATGCTAAGGTTTATCAAATGAATATGAATTCAAAGTAACATAAGAATTTCCCA
Source organism: Cuscuta australis (assembly GCA_003260385.1). NCBI lineage: Eukaryota > Viridiplantae > Streptophyta > Magnoliopsida > Solanales > Convolvulaceae > Cuscuta > Cuscuta australis. The sequence continues at coordinate 1,010,388 of NQVE01000005.1, read as the reverse complement.
TAAAAAATTGAACGAGTTTTTATTTAACCATTTGATAAAGATTACATTTCAAAAAAAAACAATGGCCCCTTTATTGTAAATGGATGAAGTATCAAACTATTTCCTTTTTCCTTCAAAAAACTATTTCCTTGTGATATCTAAATTAAAAGTAAGATCTTGGGATTAAACAATAGACAAGATTGATATAATTGTCGTGCCGCTCTTTCATATCTAGAAAATTTATATCCAAATCCGGAAGGTTTTGCTGAGTACTAGTTAACACACTAGACAAGATGAATTAAATTGAGCCAAATCTAAGTATGGTTGGGAGAGAGTTAGCTATGTTCCTGGTATATTCATTTTTTGACAGGATTCAAACTCTAATTAACTACAATGACACTACCATCTCGACCAGCTGAGCTACCCCTGTTTAAAATTTTGGAGGATAACTTTTAATACTACTCAGTCTACTACATAGGATTAGTGTACCACTTACTCGTTTGTCCATACCCCAATTACATTTACCTGGAATTAGTAGTGATGCCGATAAAAATAGAATGTTTCTCTCAATCTCTTTTCTTAAACCACCCACAAATGCTTAAGCAAGTGAAAGTAACTTTCTTTGTTGGTAATGTGATTCGAATTCAAGACTTTGATAGGAAAAAAATTTTAGGGTCTATTTGATACACAGAATTTATAAAATTGGAATTGAATTAAGAGTTGAAATTCTATAAAATTGATTTTGAAGGAATTGAAATCTTCGATTCCTTTTCATTTTTGGCATTATCAAATCAAAAATCATATATTTTTATACTATCAAACAGTAGAATTTGAATTACCATTTTCAATTTCAATTTCATAGTTTAAATTTTGTGTATCAAGCAAAGTCTTAATGATTTTTTTTTGATCATATTCTATAAAAGGGGAAAAAGGGGGTGGGTTATTTCGTAATTATTAGGGAACAAAGGGGGCGATAACAATCCGTATAACGTGACCGTAAAGGGAAGAACAGAAAAAAATACTCCGTAAAAAAAAATACACAAAAGCTGTTGCAGACTCGTAGTGCCATTTAACATTTGGACCCCACAATACTTTTATTGCCCACCTAAGCCCCCCAAATGGCAAAGTTTTACAATAACGCCCCCCCTGTCCCGCCCAAACTCCTGTCCCTCATTTTCATAACGTAATCTGAACGCTAAAGAAAAATATTTCTCCGTCTTCTTCAAATCTATCATTCCTTCCTTCTCCACACAACTGTAACTCAACAATGGCGGCGATTCTCTGAAGCTCATAGTGCGTTTTGTGTATTGTTATTGTTGTTTATTCTCTCTAGGTGTTCACGAATCTGCGCGCTGGAATCTGTTGAATTTTGCGTTTATGCCTTTTCTGTTTTCCACTCTGAATTGTCGAGTGCGGTGAGGTGCGTCGATTCGAGCTCGGATTCCGGAGAATCTGGAGCCGGAGTTTCGATTTGCGGGTGGTGATTTTGAATCCGGGAAGGGAGACGGCGGCGGATGGTCTGTGGGTTTTGGGAAGGAAGACGAGGTTTTGAGGGTTTAGGGTTTTGGGACGTGACGGTGGGGAGTCTTAGGAGCGCGGTGATGATGGATAAGGAGGAGGAGCTGGCATTGTTCAATGAAATGAGGAGGCGGGAGAAGGTGGGAGACGGTGAGCTTCTTCTGCTTGAGAAATCAGATGAGTTTGATGCCCTTCTTGGTATGGAAATATTTCGCACTTCCATTCCTGTGTTTTATTTGATATTTAGACGTTATGTTGGGATTCGGTTGTTCATTTGATGCTTGTTTGCTTCTTACTTTTTTTAACTCTTCATATATGTTTCGTTTGGAAAGAAATCTTTTGTTTTTGGTCATAATATCTAATTAACATACGTTTCTTGTTGGTCGACATTAATAAATGTGTAATTTCCAGCATTTTGGTGTGTTTTCTGCTCTGCAATTAGACGTTTGAGTATTTTTATTTCAATTTCATTTTACTCCAGGCTCTAAGGATGGAAGTTCTTCCATTCTTAATGGTGGTGGTAGGGCTTGCATGCCTGCCCCAACGACGGTTGCTGATGATTTTCTATATTCCGAGAATGACAAAAATGACTATGAATGGTATTGGTAATTGGTTAATGTATCTGAGTTTTTGCCTAGAATGTGCTTGGCCGTGGCTGTTTTTTGTGCCTTACACTTAATCCTTGCATTGTATGGGTAGGTTGATTTCCAACATCATGCTCTTTTGTGGGTTGAGATGTCAAAATCAAGCCATCCTTGCCTGATATCTTCGTTTCTATTCTCATTGTCATGTATATCTTTTAAGCAGTTTTGTTCCAAACAATAATATGAGAAACTATGTATGGAATATTTGGATTTCTGATGTAGGTGACAGAACAATTCTATTTATTTACAAAATGTAACAACCTTAAATATGTCAAGATAACTGAAACAGAGTCTTTTGTAAGAAATGCCTTCTTATTTGAGTACTAACAACTACCTATCTAGTAATCTCATTTGAGCATTAAATATGTTTTTTTTAAATGCTCTAATTTGGTCTTGAAGAAGCACACGAAGCATATTTTGAAAATTAAGAGCTTGTTATTTTTTAAAAAATGCATTTATTCTATGAGAATAATTCCAAACACACTCGTAACTACGCACTCTTTTATTCAAGTTTTGTACTTTACATGCCATATCATTAAACTACTCTAAGGCAGTTCATATGACGTTTCAGGCTCCTAACACCACCTGGCACTCCTCTTTTTCCTTCATTAGAGATGGAGTCCCAGAAGACAGTGATGAGTCAGTTGGGATCCTTGAAACCTCGTCCGACTGCTCTGAAATCCGGAGTGAGAAGTTTTTAATATTTTCTCAGTTCTTGTTGCACCCTTTTCTTATACAAGTACATTATTAGTCTAATTTTGCAGCCATGCCACTATTTTTAAAGCCAAACAACCACAACCTTTGCATATATTTGTAATTCTGTCTAAAGCTTTAAAAATTCTCAACGTAGCCATATTTGCATGGTTATATTGACAATATTTAAGTTTGGATAGAAGTGCACTTTTGCGCATATTTGTGTTTTTTGGTCATTATGCAGCCTACCTTTTGTGTGTCTTTATATCATTGTTAGTCTATCAGTAAAAATATTAATATCACTACTACCACTACTACTACTATAATAATAATAATACTAATTATTAATTTATTACGGAGTATTAGACAGTTCAGTGCTTTAATTTGTGAATGATTCCCTATAATCCCATTAAAAGCAAATATCAATTTATTGAATTTGCATACAATTGATTAAATGGTTACAGCCTGCAAATCCGCTTGAAGCCACAGTTAGAAGCAACTTGACATCCAGAAAGCCGCAATCCTCATCTCCAGAGTTAACAACTTCAACACCCAGTATTAGAAGACCCTCTTCATCTAGTAGCTCGAGACCATCAACACCTACTAACCGATCCACACTGAACAATCCAACTAAACCAGAATTGAACACCACAATGTCTAAAACATCAACTTCAACAAGGCCAACCAGGTCTTCAACACCTACTCATGGTCCAGTAGCCTCGTCTACTAAGACCACAGTTGCTCCAAGATCTTCAACACCAACTAGGCAGCCCATCCCTGGATCAAAGCCCATTTCCAGGTAAGGGTGTAAATAAATTGAATGAAATCAAAATATCCATGCATTTGATTGTTTTTTTTATGATGCTCATGTCTTATTAATAATATCCATATGCACTTATGCACCTAATAATCACTTTGGTTTGAAAGTTTATATTCAAAATGCTCAGTATATTTTATTAGAGTACACTTTGATTTGAATTTAGTGTTAATAAGTCGTTATACCTTGAGTTGGCACTAGAATATATTGTATTCGGTACTTTTATGGGATTTTACTGGATTTGTTGTTGTTGTTGCTTGTTGTATAGTTGGATTAAGGTGCTTATAATTATACTCTATCCGTTCCAAAAAAAAAGACTCCTTTTTTTGGAACGTCCCAAAAAAGGTCTCTTTTTTCCTATTTTGGAAAAGTTTGAGTGGCTCACAATCGTTCTCTCTCCTCTGCATCACTTTCAACAACACATTTTCACTTTTCTTAAACTTTGTGCCAAGTCAAACCAAGAGCTTTTTTTTGGGGGACGGAGGGAGTATATATACCTATAATCTCCGTATATACTCCTATTTCTTCCGTTCCAAAATTACATTTTACTACGATTGATTGAAGCTTTAAAATTGGTGTAGACAGTAGATATAAAAAAATAAAATTTATATATAGTTGAAAACTACATCAAAATTCTACGGAATTCAAAATAACAGATGGCGTGACTGTACTATTTTGCCACATGATCAATGAAAATATATAAAGAAAGGAGATATAGTTTGATCTCATAAATGGCATATGCTACTTTGTTTTAGAGACGGAGGGAGTATATAATAGGACTATAGGAGTATGTTGTGTGTGCATTCAAATTTGATTCAAGAATCAGATCAAAACTATTTTGATTCTTTTACAACCCGTGAGATTTCCTGGATTTTTGTTGTTGTAGTTACAAGCCTACTCCTAGGGCAGCAACTCCTACCCGACGGCCATCTTCTTCTTCCATAGCCATCAAGCCTTCTACTACACCAACTAAAAATTCCAGCTCCCCAGATGTGAATCCAGTACCGACAAAGGCTTCAGATATCCGTAGGGTTTCTGCTGATGCTCCACCAAACTTGATGACATCACTACCACAGGATAGGCCACCTTCAGCTACTAGGGGTAGACCCCGGATACCCGTTCCCCGCTTTTCATCTATTGAGCCTGTTGGGACTGGAAAGGTTAGAAGACAATCGTGTTCTCCCGCAAGGGGACGCCTTCCCAATAGAACAACAGTTCACGGGAGTGGAAGCTCAGTACCTATTCTAGCTATGAGCCGTTTACATGCTAAGGCTAATGACAATGTAAGCCCAGTTGTGGTTGGAGCAAAAATGGTTGAAAGAGTGGTCAGTATGAGGAAACTTGCCCCGCCAAGACAAGACAATGAAAAATCCCCAAATAGTAATTTATCTTCAAAGTCTCCATCCCTCGAGAGCTCGGGATTTGGAAGAAATTTATCAAAGAAGTCTCTGGATATGGCCATAAGACACATGGTATGCACATTATTTTTTTATATTCTATCCCTATACTTAAGGAAATGACTGTTCTCCAGCTTCTCCTACCCATGGAGTTGACATCTTATGTGATGTCATCTGAAAATTTCATCAAACAAATTGATGGGATCCACCCCCTAAATTTAATAGTTAAAACACTTCGCAGATGATGCACCATCAAATGAAGCCTCATATGATGTCCTCTCCATGCGTGGGAGGAAGGTCCTTTCCTTTAAAAACGTTCATATTCCTTGCTTAAATATGTGCCATTTAAAAACAATCCCAAACAAGGCCTTCATGTTTCTTTTTATTCATCACTAGTGGCATTTAAGGGAACAATATCATTGGTTTCTCTTCAATAGAATGATAAACTGTATACTCTTCCATGGGAAAATGTTATCCAAGGTTTGGAGAGATACCTTTCCATATTTGTTCTTATTCTTCACGCATTTTGGATTTTGGAAACAGGATATAAGGCGAACCGTTCCAAGTAATCTTAGACCATTAGCAGCCAAAATCCCCGCATCGTCTGTGCACAGTGTGAGAACAAGGCCCACCGGTAGAGGCATGACAGTGAGCAAATCTGACTCACCCTCGCATGCAACTAGCAACAACAATGATTGCTCTGAAGTGAGTGCCAATGAAGTCGGCGATGACAACATATGATTTATGTCATGAGCAGCAAAATCATATGATGTCAGACTTCTTGTGCTGAAAGAATCAATTATAGGCGCGCCTCTGATTCGTCATTGTGTATAAGGCGGATGAGGTAACTGGAAGGAAGTCTTTGTATTACACTCCGTAAGTAATTACTGAGTAATTAATGAATACAAATCCCAGCTGTGGTGAAAACCCCAATGCCCTTTTTTTGTGTATGTGTAATTAATTTACTTATAGATGTTGAAAATTTGAAATAGCCCCCCTCTGGTTTCTCTTTGGCCTGGCTGCATATAAAAGGCAGTGTAGAATGTATGAGATTGCTGCTTGTTTTTTTGTCACCTGCAAAAGATGCTTTTTAGTTTGATGCTTAGAGTGGTTTCCCTGTTTTGATTGGGTCATTGATTGAAATGGTTGTGCTTATGGCTCAATCATTTCAAATTTTAAATACTGGATTAAAGAAAACAATATAAAATGCGCAGTTTGAGCTAGGGGTCTTTTGAAAATAGCCTTTCTATTTCGAGTAGAGGCAAAGTCGGAAGGCTGACGCACACCCTCTCCAGACCCTACTCTCGTGGGACACAACTGGATTGTTGTTGTTGTTGATGATTAAAGGAAACAATAAGTATAGATCGATCAAAACCGTACTAACTCTAATTTTACATGTTCTCTGAAAATAAGATTTATGCATACTGCATAAATATTATTTTAAAGATCAAACGAAATTTGACTGGCTTATTAAATACTAGAGCCTTTCAGCATTCATTTTAGATTGAGAATGAGCAACCCCCACCAAGATTAAGGATATTGTTGTTTAGGATATTCTAAGTGCTTTTTAGAATGAATTTTGTGCGTTTAGTATGGGGTTTCCCCTCCCCTTTGATAGAAAAGATTTTTTCTAAATGACAACTTACACAACCTTCTAGAAGCTACCAAACGGACACTAATGATTGAACTAGTTTCATTCATATAGGTAAAGTATACTATCACCTCTTAAAAAAGACTCTTAAATAGTTTAATTTGACACAAAAAATAAGAAAATTAGAATGTATGCTTGAAAGAGAAGCAACGAGAGAGAGAAAGATTGTGAGTTGTTCAATTTTTTTATAAAAAAAAGAGACGTTTTTTTTGGAACGTCCTGAAAAAGAAATAATGTGTTTTTTGGACATGATGAAGTAATTACTAGTCAAGTAATGAATGAAGAAGTTTCTTATGGATCCTACCACCAATAAAATCCCTAGGCTCTTAGTTAGCCCATGCGGCCCCGAAACAAGTTCTATTGTTAAAACATACTCTCTTCGTCCCAAAAAGATTGGAAAAAGTACTAATAACTTTTTTTACATCTTCTTCTATTCAATATTTTTATTTCATCTGACTTTTCTTGATCAAAGTTATTGAAATTTGATATGCAAAAAATTCATATTACTGTATTTGATCAAAATTGCATTATGATATATTCTGAAATGTAGTTTTGAAATATCATATTTTTATAACTCGTACTCCGTATATTTTTTAGGGACAAATAAATTCGAACATTTTAAACAGGAATCAAAATGTTTATGATATTATATATGGAGTATATACATTATTGATATTATGTGTCATATTTTGAAGATATAAAACAAAGGTCTTTTTAAATTTTTTGAATATTTTACTTCTACTTTAATCATTCTCCTTTTGATTTTACAGTAGCATTTTCTTTTTTCGGAAGCCATAATTGTAAGAGCACATTCTCCCCAACTTATTTTTTCAGCTTATCAGATCAGAAACAATTTTAAATAAAACTAAAGTCAGATCAGACGAGGTCTTCAAAAAATAATATTTTGCGATGGGTCGGCCCACAACCGTTTATTGGGCTTAATTTGACTAACATCTCTAACCAAACATACATAGTTCTAGTTTCGAAAGGCCGAATTATGAGCATCCAGCCCATCAAAGAAACCGGGTTTTAGGTCTTCGATTCTCACTTCACTATATAAATCCTCTTCGTCTTCTTCCCCACCACTGCGCGTTGCAGCAATTACCGGCCGTTTCTTGTTCCTCTTCACCTTCCTTCCATCTAAAAACCTAGGTTAAAGCGACGGCGAATCGCTGTCCGCCTTGGCAGGGTTCTTGAATCGCCTGTCTTGGCCCTACATCTTCTTGTAAAACTTAGGCTTTAGGGGTTGAGAGGTTTAGGGTTTGTGATTTTCCATTTTTGATACCGTAGTTGATCTAGTCGAGACTCAGGAGCTCAGAATCTGCACCAATGGCACCAAAGCAGACCAAGGCCGAGAAGAAGATCGCTTACGATGAGAAGCTGTGTCAGTTTCTCGATGAATACACTCAGATCTTGATCGCAGTGGCGGACAATGTCGGCAGCAACCAGCTCCAGAGCATCAGGAAGGGGCTCAGGGGAGATTCCGTCGTGTTGATGGGTAAGAACACCATGATCAAGCGTAGCATTCGTGTTCACGCCGAGAAGACTGGGAACTCTGCCATTCTCAACCTCATTCCTCTCTTGGTTGTAAGTGGTCGTTCTATTTAGCTGCTGAATTTAATCGAATTGATGTTATTTTACATGTAATGCCTTCAGTTGTTAAAAGGGTGAACTTGTAATTTTTCGAAAAATGACATTTAAGCTGCTCCAAAACCTTTTCATTTTTAAAAGTTTCAATTTTACATAGCGTTAATTAAATGCTGGAAGTGCCATCGGCGTTAAGTGCTCTGCTGCAACCTATCCCGCTCTGTAATATCTATGCCTGCTCATTCTTTACTCAAATTGCATAAGTTTATATTTTTAGTAGAAATCTATAATTTTTAAGACTCATTTCAAATCACAATTTGCAGTTCCATGTTTTTTTAATATTTGCGAGCCTTTCCTGCTTCCACTCTGAAATTCCATTTCATGTTTTTTTTAGAGTAAAGAGTTTGAATTCATGTTAGTTTGGCACCGATTTCAGTCATGGTCTTATATGAACCAACTTTTTTTGTCTCGAATGGTGTTTGTCCCAGCATTTTGGTAGCGTTTATTTTGCATATATATATGAGAAAAACTGTGTTCCAGTAGTGTGTAAAACTTGATATATCGTAGTTTCTGTAGTTTTCCTTATCTGGATTTGAACATTTCAACTTTTGTTTGCATTACTAGGGAAATGTTGGTTTGATCTTCACCAAGGGTGATTTGAAAGAAGTGAGTGAGGAGGTTGCAAAATACAAGGTAAGTTTATCACACCCTTCTTTCTTTTATACTCTTGAATATGTTTGAAAAGTCTTGAGACATTTCTTGATATGATTACCATTTTTACTTGTTCCCATATTTAGCCAAGTTAGTTTATGTTTGCAAGATTGTTGTTATTGTTCTGTAGTTATTGTTGGTGATTGTTTGGTAATTTCTTGAATTATACATCCTCTTTTAATAATGGTGAAAGCCCACGTTGTTGGTTGTGCCTCATTGTTTCATAATGTTATATCTTCTATTTTAATTATTTTCTGAGTGCGTGTGGTGATTAGAGCAAAAGCAACAATGGAGAATTGTAGAGACTATTTGAAGGAAAAAGCTGTAAAAGGGGAATCCTTGTATGGTGATTTATGAAGAAGCTTGTAAAACTATTTTTTTTAAATACTTAGACAGACTAAGTTGTCCTTTACTTGTTATTTTAATACGCAATTTACAAATGACACTTTCAAATCTGATGAGGTATTATTCCTTGACTATATTTAATTTAATTGCATAATTTTTCCTTCATTTGTATTAGTTTTGAATTTCATGCCACCTAAATTTGTTCTATGATTTGTATTTCCTTGTGCATGTACTTTTGAAATAAAGTAGTTTGGAGCTCATATGCAATGTTTGAAATGTAGTTCATCATAATCATTTAGAAAATAAAATTCTGCAGGTTGGAGCTCCTGCTCGTGTCGGTCTTGTTGCCCCAGTTGATGTTGTTGTCCCACCAGGGAACACTGGTCTTGACCCATCTCAAACATCTTTCTTCCAAGTTCTAAACATCCCCACTAAGATTAACAAGGGTACTGTTGAAATTATTACACCTGTGGAACTCATCAAGAAGGGTGACAAAGTCCAATCATCTGAAGCTGCCCTTTTGGCAAAACTTGGGATTAGGCCATTTTCCTATGGTCTTGTGGTGGTGTCTATTTATGATAATGGCTCTGTCTTTGCCCCCAGCGTCCTTGATTTGACTGAGGATGATCTGCTTGAAAAGTTTGCATTGGGAGTGTCAATGGTGACTTCACTCTCACTGGCCATCTCTTACCCGACACTGGCTGCTGCTCCACATATCCTCATCAATGCATACAAAAATGTTCTTTCTGTTGCTGTTGAGACAGAGTACACTTTTGCCTTGGCTGATAAAGTGAAGGAGTACCTTGCGGTAAGTACACATCCTGTTTTTAGAGAAGCAATTTTTTTCCGTATTGTATCTAGGATTCCCTGGGTTGTCTCCGTCTCATAGTTAACTTTACTTTCTGACCTTTTCACAAAACCAAACCAAAATTCTTCATTTGAACCAACCACAAACAAATCTAATATCTTCTCTTAAACTCAAAGTGTACTCCATAATGTGTTTTGTCAAAAAGTCTGTTTAGTGTCTTGTTCTGTCTTAGGTCTCCCCATAATCATTTTCACTTAGTTTAAAGACTAGAAGAGCTTGTTAGGGGAGCAATATTAGAACCCTTTTGTGGGTGTTTTGTAAAATCAGAAACAGGGTTTGGATCTGATATCTTACTAAATCACGACCATTCTAAATGGGGGTGTTTGATATTTCTTCAGAGATTTCATTGCCGGTACCCTGCATAACAACGATGAAATCATTTTAGATTCAAAACTCACATCACTTTTTTCTTGATTTCAATACCCATCTCATACCAAATTGGCTCAACATTCTAATATACCTTATCTAGACCTACGTCTACCTATTTTACAAATAAACCTATTCACTTTAATTTTCACTAAAATATTTGCCCATTCACACTTGTGCACTTACTTTCCTTATAAGGTGAAGTTTCAAAATCAGCCCAATATCCTTTGTTACATTTTCCCCAAGAAACATCCTTGTTACAGCCCAAACCTATAGGATGTTTGCATTATAAATCTGAAATCTTCGATGATGCATTTTGCTAAGAATGTTTGAATGAACAAATCAGGACCCTTCAAAGTTTGCTGTTGCTGCTGCTCCTGTTGTTGCCGCAGATGCAGGTTCTGCTCCTGCACCTGCTGCCGAGGAGAAGAAGGAAGAGCCAGAGGAAGAGTCTGATGAGGATATGGGTCTTGATCTCTTTGGTTAAGCTTTGAGCTCTTACTGTGTTTGTTTTTGGCTCTATTATCTTTATGTGTTATGCCCGAGATTGTCTTTTGTTTCTGTCCCAGTTTTGTTTTTCAAGTATTGTTGAGATTATGATTTTGTCATATTAAAAGTTTGGGTATTTGACTTTGAGTTTTATATGCATACTATAATTTGTCATTTTCAACTGCTATAAATTGGGTTTTGTTTGGGAAAATAGATTGATAGGTTACTTTTCTAGTTTACTAGAGTTCAACTAGGAACATGTAAAAATGCTCCTTGAACATATAAGAAAAAACATTTTTTTAATAATAGCCAACGGACCAAAATATTGTTGTTAGCATTGATCAGCGATTGAAATGAGACAAGTAACCCCTGTGGTGGCCTTCAAGCCACATCCGTCGCCTTTGTCGCGCTGCCTATTTTGCTGGTCTCATGCCGTGAAGAGGTGTGACCTGCGATACCACGACACGACTAATGCCCGATAGCACATGGTCTACGGGTAATGGAAATACATTAACATCGGCTTCATGTGTTCTTTTGTTGTCATCACCTTTAATTTTTCTTCAGTTTATCTCATAGTTTAAAGTGCTGGAGCTTCAAATTTGGGTTTAAAACTTGTTAATTTTTTTAATGCACATTTTGTAAAAATAAATTAATAGTAAGAATTTATTAATTAATTAACGGGATGTATTCAATCAAGATTCTTCAGAAATTTAATATCTTGACGTATTCAATCAAGACTTTCAAAAGTACATCTAAATCTTGATGTATTCAATTAAGACTATTAAAAATCCATCTAGATAGGACGGTATTAAAAATTCAATACATTTTCATAGAATTCATTTGAATATATAGATCATATTGGATTCTACCCTAGTTAGTATAAATAAAATACATTTTCAAATCTCTTCTCAAAACCAAAGATTTTGTCTTCCACAAGAAGAACCTTTTCTTCATTCATCTTTTGAAGTCCACTTCTTTAGTCGGTTCTATCTTCGCAACTTTTTTGAGGCATGCTCACTCCAATCACCGAAACCATGAATTTATCTTCAATATAGGCTGCATTCAATATTTCAATTAGTGAGCATAAAAAAGAATTACTCCAAAAGAGAAATCTGAATAATGTAAGAATATTATAATCTATGGACTTTTTAGAATCTAAACTAATCCGAATAATGAAATACACTAAAAGCTATGGAGTATCTAATTCGATGTTGAAATACAACAATCCATACATTTTTCATTGGTTATAAAAAATCTGACATAATTTTAAAAAATATGGATGGAATACATCCCCCTAAATTTAAACTTCAATAATTCATTAAATAAAAAAATTATATTAATAAAAAAGATTTTAATAATAACAACATAAATAAAATATTAAAAGTACATTACAATATGAAAATATTACTGGTTATTTGAGCGAATAAAAATATGTTCAATCAAATCCACAGTTAGTGCGTTGTGAATCCCTTGGCTTTGAATTTCTTAGCGGTTTTTTCATTTCGTTTCTTTGTCGATTTTTTCATTTCTTGGCTTCAAATTTCCTTTATTTGAATTTCTATAATCTTTAATGAGATGATAGAAATAAATAATGTATTTACCCTTTAAAGTGTTTAATTTAAAAGTAGAGATTTATAATTATCCTAAAATATTTTATTAAAATTAATGTATTATTTAATTTTTAAAAAAATGATTATTTTAGGATAATAATATTGAGTTTAAAACGAAACATTTTTAGTATTTTCTCAACCAAATCATTGAATGTATGAAAAGTTCGATACTTCCTCTGTCCTAAATGAAGTTTCATGCTTATTGTTTACAATTTCAAATTTTATTCACTTTCTTTTTTTCGTTATTTTCAAATTTTAATAAATCCAAAGTGACAATTTAAAATGATTCAAAGAATTACTGTAATTTATAAAATATACAGCCAAATTATAAATTTTGATCCAGCCCAATGAATTGACGGGTAAGTTTCATAGTGTCGGATAAGTCGTCTCTCTCTCTCTCTCTCTCTCTGCGTTACACGCACATCTCTGTGTTGGCGGTCAGATCGATTTCTGCGGCAAAAAACCTACGAAAATGCAGGAGAAGAAGGCAGATTCATCGTCTTCCAGCAAGAAGAGTGCCAAAAAAGCGAACCTCTTAGATCACGGATCCATCAAGCACATCCTCGACGAGACCGTTTCCGAGGTTCGATTGCTCTGGAATCTCGATTCCGATTTGATTCGAATTCACCCTCTTCCTCGTTGTGAATCTGTGTTGTTTATGGGCCGGAATGGATTTCAGTGGAAAAGTGATCTGAATTTTTGATTCTTTTTTGCTTTTATGTGTCGTAGATCGTGACTAGCAAGGGCTACACTGAAGATGTGAGGCTGAGCAATGTTAGATTGTTGCTAGGGGTCGTTATCATCACAATCGCCCTCTTCGCTCAGTTCTACAACAAGAAATTTCCAGAAAATCGGAATTTTCTCATTGGCTGCATAATATTATATCCTTTTTCTGATCACTTTTTTTCTGAACTGACTTCCATTTCTGTCTTTCTGTGTTTGTGCTTGGTCTTTTTTATCAGTGAGAAAACTGTTTAACAAATTTTACTTGTAATCTGTATGGTATAGGATAGGAAATGGGTTACCCTTTTGAGAATCATTCATCTGAATCATGATACAAGTAGTTTCGATTTAATTACTTCTGTGGTTGGGCTTTCTATATGTTTAATCTTGACTATGGCAAGTATGTTATAGCCAATGCGGTTCTGCAGCTGATAGTTTACACCAAGGAAAAGAATGCCATTCTGTTCACTTATCCTCGAGTTGTAAGTTGCAGTACTTTTCTGTATACATGCTTATATGACTTGCCATAGTTTGAAGACAATTACTCCCTACTTCGTACAAAAATGGTTCCACAGTTGAACCGGCACTGTTATTAACAAAGGTGAAATTGTTTGACTAAAAGTGATGCAGAGTCCTCAGTTTGCTCTTTGTGTTCATGCTTTGTGTGCCTTCTTTGTTGCTTGAGCCAAGGGTCTCTTGGAAACAATGTCTCTACTTTCAAGTAGGGGTAAGGTCTTCGTACATACACCCTCCTAGACCACCCTACTTTGTGGGATTCTACTGAGTTGTAGAAAGTGATGCAGAGGAGATTCGGGACTCAGGAGATAGAAATACTATGAGCCACTATTTTTCATGATGTGCAACCTTTATGGGACATGAGTATTATTTTTGTTTTTATTTTTTTTCTTCCTTATATATTGGTAGCACATTTCTATTTTTTCTGTTTAATTTTGATGCGTATATCTGATTCTATTGAAGAACAAAAACTTTATGCCTATTGTATCTTTTTACTCACATTTTTCCAAAGACTTGTCGCATTTATCTGCTCATAGAATCGTAGACACACCTAGAGTATATTAAAAGATTCCACACATGTGTAAGAACTAGCACTCCGCATTTAAAAAAACACCACTCATGGGCGATATCAAAAGTATCAACCCTTAACATACTATATGAATTCAACAGATCTGAATGATATATATCAGTTTCCTTAAGCGTGTTAAGAAACTGGTTTCAGTATTAGCTGTAAGAGTATAGTGTTGGTATCAGTTCTATTTGACTCATTATTGGGTTCTGCTCTTCTGCTTACCGAATGATTCTTTCTTGTTGAGTTGGTGGTATCAGTTCTATTTGATTAAGTTATTGTATTACTGTATTAGTAAGTAGCCAGAAACCTACTGATAATATCCTAAATGTTAAAGGCACAGCTTGTGTAACTAGTAACTTATTGTCCATCATACTTGCGATGCTGCTAGCACTCTTCTCCCCTTTATTCAGACGAGGTTCGAACACCTCAAGAGCCACATATTTTCTTTTTGATTCAAAGATTAAAAACTTTATTTTTCTTTGGTTCATTTGCTCCAGAGCATCAGTATCCCCTGCCACTTGATCTCCTTTATCTTATTTGAACAACCTGTCCTTATTTTATGCAAGAAAAAGTTTAGAACTTTTCTTTGAAGACTAAAAATTTTAGTTGTGCCTTATGTATATTCATCTTCTGTGTATGATTGATAATCTGCTTAAGACCTTTAGTAGTGTTTGCATACAGTTTGAAGCTTATACCTCATCTCACAAATGGAAAGCACGTGAGGATGCATGCACCCGTGTAGCTTTAAGCGTCTAGGCAACCGGATATTTACTACTACGGAGTAGTATTTTGTATGTATTGATATAGTACAACAATCTGAGATTTTATCAAGCATTATAACAAAGAATGCTGGTGTATAACTTTTTCGTCCTGTCTTAGAATATCATAGGGCTTGTTTGGATGTGCCCTGATTTCGAGTCAGACATAAATTTCAAGTCTATAATCTTGAATCTGTTTTTTTGTGGTACATGAATTAAGTGACAACTTTGAGTTTTTTTACTCCAAAACTTAAGTTTTTTTTAGTCATAGCAGAGAGGTGCATTACACTCATGTGGTCTCAAATCAACTGGGCCACCTCTTTTCTATCCCCGTTCGTGACCTCTGTTGTCATCCACCTCTTCGTCGGTTCCTCTAGCATCCCCCCTCCTCCTCCCCTACCTTCCCCATTCCACTGCCACCTCCTACCTCCTCGCCCATTCCCCTCCCCCTCTCCCAACCTCCTATCTAGTCTCTCCCCACTTTCTCATTCTCTCTCTCTCTCTCTCTCTCTCTCTCTCCTTTTATTATACCAGTAATATAGCTGAACTATATTTACTTTCCCCTAATTCCTCAATCAAAATGCGTTACCTTTGTGGGCACTGAGCAGCATGTTCAGGACACTCTTCTATAGTGATCTTGTTGGTTGGATCATATTGGTGATCTTTAAGTAAACCAATTTTCGCTAGTGAGATGCATGCTTGTTCACATGTAGGCTGAGATCAATTTGACACCAAGACTTTAAACTATTTTTTCCTCCTTTACAAAGGGGAAAAAAACAACACCCTATGTGTTACAGTCCCACAATGTGGGACTAGTGAGAAAATAGAAACAATATAACTTTTCCTGTACGATGTTTGCTAGTTTTCATTAACAGTACTCATTCCTCCCAAGCAACAAAGTTCTGAAATAACCACTTTCAAATGTTTATGAAGTATTCTTGAGTATTGCTTTAAAAATGCACTACATGCCATTTTTTTATATATGATCACCCCAATGAAACCTGTTTACTTAACTATATTATTGTAAAATTCCCTGATATGCTCTCGAGGGTGTCTAGCCTTTTATTCCTGCTTAGGTGTCCTACCTTACAGTCTTATGGCTGCCTAGCTCCTTGTACTTTATTGATTAGAAGGTCATTATCCTTTTTTTTGCTATCCAAAGAACTATGACCTCTGTAAAAGTAGTTACACAGTTGAGCCTCATATTATTATCCCATAATCTAGAGGCACAATGGGAAGATATTGAATTTGGTAATTCATGGTTAATGGACATTTAAGAGATTTGATTTATTTTTCTTCTTCCAGGGATCTTTCAATAGTACTGGCTTAGTGGTATCCTCAAAGCTGCCTAGATTCTCAGATATGTACACACTGACAATAGCAAGTGCAGATCCCCAGTCAATCTCAGCAAAATCTCCTGTGGAGATCACAAAGAGCGTTACACAATGGTCAGTCTCCCTTCCTATTCTCCTCACCCATGTGTGTTGCAAACATATTGCATATTTACATATTAAAGAGATCTTATCAAATTATTTCTGCAAATTTAATTATAATTATATACTAGCTTTGCATAAAACCCAAGATTTGCAAGAAATCCTTGAAAATTTTAATATTTACAAATGCACTCACGTACTCGTATCCTGTGTTCCTAAGTCCCTCATATGCATTAGGCCCCACTGCCCCCCCCCCCCCCCCCCCGAGACGCTCTACTTATGAAAAAGAGGCGGGAAATGTTCTCTCTGTCATTTACATGGTGGGTTTTAGATAGAAATTCGGCATGAATTTTACAGGTTTACAAAGGATGGAGTTCTTGTGGAGGGAATCTTTTGGAAAGACGTTGAAGCACTAATCAACGATTATGCCCAAGAAAGCAAAAAGAGCAAGTGATAGAGTCTCATAGCCAGCGCGGAGATAGAAAGCATCTTGTTGGTAGCACAATGATGTATGTCCGAATATTATTTCTTTTGCTTTGATGCAATCTTATAGTTGCGGTAAAACTCGAGACCCACTTTTTTCAGACTTTCACAGTGGTGTGAGACTTGAGAGTTGGAGTTACACTTGGGGCAACTCAAGCTCCCTTAATCCATAGCACTTTATTATCATGGGTACATCTAGTTATAAGAAAAATGCTAAATTCACCCCAAATCTTATCCCACTCTTCATACTAACATTTTCACAAAGATTCGATAGTAATGGTGTGATTGGTGTCCATGGATGTCCGTGAGAAGGTGGGATAGCTCTTACATGGTTCTAACTTATCAATGTGACAGGCAAGCTCAACGGGACCCATAACGATGTCTATGTATGTCACTTTGATATGTGTCTTGTTGGGCTTGCGTGCACATGATTCACGTGCCATTGGGCTTGCATGTTTCATTGATTTGCGTCCTATTGGGCTTGCTTTACATCTGGGTTGTCGTGGTCGTCATCCTTTTACATGTGAGTTGATCCTCATTTATGGGCTGGGTGGTCCGGCTCTTTTTATGCAGGCCTGCCACAAGATGTTTGGGCTATAGCATCTTGGACCTTATTATGATTTATATAGATGAATTTGATCGGGTATATTAGGCATATTTCTAATATACTCCATCAATATGCATTGTAATTCTTATTTAATTTATCAAAAATTGTCTATTTTGGGCCTTTGCATAAAAATATTTTGTAATAATATTTTCTTTACCCTAAATTATACATTTAGTCAAACTAACAAAATTATATTCTTAATATATTTGGACAAAATTAGAAAGTAACAGAATTTGGACAACAATAGCTCATACTGTAATCGATTAGTGAAGTACAAATGTTCTTGACTTTTTAAAGGTTTTAATTTGTCACAATTAAGATATCCTAACACCAATGGGGTTTTTTTGGGGGACTTTAGGTCTACATTTTTATTTGTGGACTTTCTCACATATGAAGTATTTTCCCCCCTTTTTTTCACAAATAAAAAGTGAAATTTACTCAAAACATCGCCTAAACATAAGAGGTTTACCTAAATAGCACTAGTCTTTTTTTCCTTTTTAATAGCACTCTTTTTTATTCGGGCTTTCGAACCTGCCCTTTTTCTCCTTTACGGATGGAACATTTAATCTCATACATTTTTGAGTTTTTTTGTAAATACACTGACATTGGAAATCCTTTTTTTTGCTATATCACTCCCATGTTGTACTTATTTTGTAGAAACAAGGACATTAAACATTATAGACATTTTTTTGTAAAAACAGAGACATTAAACGTTGAGGCTCGTGGATTTTTTTTTGTAGAAACAAGGACATTAAACGCCATGAGCATTACTTTTTTTGTTGTTAGAAGCCACAAGGACATTGACCAGCATTTTTTTTGCATGTACAAAAAAGGAGATCAAACGTTGTGGACATTGTTTTTTTGTACAAATAAGGTCATTGAACACTGTGGACATTATTTTAAAAAAACAAGGACATTGACCATCGTGGACATTTTTCTTTTTTGTAGAAACATGGACATTGTTTATTTGTGGAAGTAAAGACATTAAACGTCATGAACATTATTTTTTCTAGAAATAAGAACATTGAATATTGTGCATATTGTTTTTTTTAATACAAACAAGGACATTGAACTACGTGGGACATTGTTTTCTTATAGAAAATAAGGACATTGACCGTGACATTATTAATTATTGTTGAAACAACGAAACCAAACCAATTAGATAGTTCCTTTTCATTGAGCTTCCATGATATTTTGTCATGCACAAAAATTTGGGATTTTTCAAATACCTGAGGGAATTTTAGTCAATTTATCGACACTCTGTTTTTTTAACATAGCACCTGTGCTATTTAGGAAAAGCTACATTGTTTTAGAGTCATATAGATAAGTTTCCCTTATGGAGTTATGGGTAATTTTCACAAATAAAAATGCTTGTCAATAAGAATTTGTTTACGATCCTTATATATAAAAGTTCACATGAAATATTGTAGATTTTAGATGTACAATATGCAGTAGCACTGACCTAAATTAAAAGTGACTGTTTAACTTTTACATTTAAATTTTTATTAAATATCTTAATACTTATTCATGCATTGTAATGTTTTATAATATGAAAAAATTAAAATTTGAAAATTTATGTCAATTATTAAAAATGAAGAGTATTTTCATATTATGCCCTTTTACAGTATATGAATAGTTAGCAATCAAAATTGATGAAATTTGATAGACATAGTCAGATTGTTACATTTAATTTAGAAGAGATAATGGGCCTGTTTGGGAATAGTCTTAGCGATTAGCGTTAGCGTTTTGAAAAGGCTATCTACGGACAGCATTTAGCGTTAGCGTTTTCAAAGTAATCTGCACCGTTAAAATTTTATCCAAAACGCTAAAGCTAATCTCTAACGCTATTCCAAACAGGCCCAATGTTTTCTTCAATCTTACAGAAAATTACTAAAATGTTCCAAAACTGAATCTACACAATTATTAAAAATATGAAATTATGTTAATAGAAATGATATTGAAGAGAGAACTAATATAGGAAAAAAAATATTTTACATAACTTGGAAGTGAAATTTATTTTAGAGATGAATAAAAGAAAATGTCGATTTTTTTTATTGGAGGAGGAGTAATTTTTTTTTTTGTGAAAATATAGGAAATCAATTGTGGGGGAGGAATGATAAATTTAGTGTACGTTTTTGTGAAAGGAGGACCATCTTGTCCCTTGTCACCATGCCCCCAGGACTTTAGGTAAGGGAAAATAAAAAATGTTTAGGGTACACTAAATTAGTAAATTGTATTCTAATCCCTCTATCCCTAAATATTTGTAACACTTGTATTCTCCGAGATAAAATATCAAGTTTCTTCAATTCATTTTATTTACATATTGGTATAGAAATAAAAATTAAAATTTACCTATCAAAAAACTACATGAAAAGTTCTTCGAAATAAGAGATGTCGAGAATATTTTATTTTATCAAATAATCAATAAAAACGTAGAAATAAGCAAAAGTCTCCGCGACTGCTGAAAAAACAAATGTTGCAAATATTTAGGGACGGTGGAAGTAATTTATACACCAAATTATCTACACCATACATTTTTTGGTGTGAATAAAAAAATTAATGAACAAATAAAAATGTATGGTAAAAAATTACTGAACGATAGCGTTTAGCTTAAATTTTTTCAAAGTTACTTGATATCATTCAAATATAATTTATACCAATAAAGTTTTATGCTAAGTCTCATTTCCTTAGCATAAAACTTTATTGATATAAATTATGTTTGAATCATATCAAGTAACTTTGAAAAAATTCAAGCTAAACGCTATCGTTCAACATTTTTTTTCAAAATACTAATTCTAATATCTAACATTGTGCGTAATTGACTCTTGTATTGTTTTCTTTTTCTTTCTAACTAAATTGCATTCATATACTCCATACGTCCCTAAATATTTGTCACACTTGTATTCCCGAGATAAAATATAAAGCTTTTTCAATTTATTTTATTTACATATTGGTATAGAAATAAAAAATAAAATTTACATATCAAAAAGCTACATGAAAAGTTTTTTGAAATAAGAGGTGTCAAGAATATTTTATTTTATCAAATAACCAATAAAAACATAGAAATAAACAAAAAGTTTTCACGATTGCTGAAAAAACAAGTGTGACAAATATTTTGAAACAGAGGAAGTATTTTTTTTTGGAGCATTTTTTAAACAAATCAAATTTGTGAAGGATATATGCAAAAATTTTCCATGAAAAATAAAAGCTTTGGACATGATAAGCATCAACATTTTTCATTTCAAAATAATTGAATACGGAATTACGGAGGAGCAGAGCAGTTATAATTATAAACAATGCCACTGTGAATCTCCAAACCTTAATCAATCCCGCATCGCCACGTGTCCCCATCCAATAGCCCTCATTTTAGCTCTCCGAGAACTTCCCCCAACTCCTCTCCACCGCATAGCTCGCCGCCTTCTCCTTCTCTCCCCCTTCCTCCTCCGCCGCCGGAGACACCCTTTCGCCTTCACCCTCTCGCCGTCCGATCTGTCTCCGTCTCCGTTTCCCGAACTCCTATTCCCAAGGAACACTCTAAATCTTGAACCCTTTTCTTTCCCGGGTTTTGCGCCGGGTATGGAGGATGGCGAGGCCAAGAGAATGGCCGCCGCCTCCGCCGCTTCCGCCGCGTGCGACGCCGTATGGGATCGAGTGATACCGTACATTCAGGACCCGCGGGACAGGGCGTCGGTGTCTCTGGTGTGCAAGCGGTGGTACGACATCGACGCCATCACGCGCAAGCACGTGACGATGGCGCTCTGCTACACCGCCACGCCGCGCCAGCTCTCGCGCCGCTTCCCCCACCTGGAGTCGCTCAAGCTCAAGGGAAAGCCACGCGCCGCCATGTTCAACCTCATCCCGGAAGATTGGGGCGGCTACGTCACTCCCTGGGTCGAGGAAATCGCGCGTTCTTTCCGGCAATTGAAGTCTCTCCACTTCCGCAGGATGATTGTGGGAGATTCCGATCTGGAGATTCTGGCCAGCTCCCGCGCTAGGGTTCTTCAGTCTCTCAAGCTCGACAAGTGCTCTGGATTCTCCACTGATGGTCTCTTGCATATCAGCCGTTCTTGCAGGTAAAAATTGAATCTTGTTTCTTTTACTGTAATTTCTTGGCTTTATTTACTGCAATTTCTTGTTCTGGAAATTGAAGTGTCCAGTTTCTTGGGTTCTTAAGTGTGATTTACTGTTCTTATTGGAGTGTGGTTAGTTTCCTTCTTTGCCAAAGGGGGGATAATTATCTTAGCTTTTCATAAATTGCTATAATTAGGAAAAAGTTTAATGGATTAATGATTGCTAATTATAGTACTCATTGTTTCATATCCTTTTCTTCTTTCATTCAATTTCTTGGTGAATATGATTATCTTTTAGTATGGGTCTTCAGTTTTTTGGTTCTTGAGTATTAATTCTTGTTCTGTAAATGCTAGAAAGTATGTCTGGGTGGGGTGGGGTAAGTTTCATAAGGATAATGGGCTTTTCATAAATTTCTATAATTAGCAAAAGTTTATTGGATGACTGGTTGTTATACTATGGCTTGTTTCAGCTTTTTTTATTAAAAAAACTTTCAATTATCATCAGCTTAAGTAGTTAAGTATGGATCTTTAGTTTCATGGCACTTTAGTGCAACTTTTTGGGCTGTAAAATTCTCTCAAGGCTGTTTGGTTTGGTGGTATTAGATTCTTTGCTAAAGAGGGATAATTGTCTAGCCTTTTCATAAGCTTCTATAAGCCTATAATTAGCAAAATTTTACTGGGCACTGGTACTGAATTCTTTATATTTAATTTTGTTTTTTTAGTGTGAACTCTTTAAAAACTAAAAAGGCAGTCTAGGTGAGGTGGGGTTAGTTTCTTTACCAAATTCTTTTGGATGTTGGGTTAATTGTAATGGGTTTTCATTCATTTCTATAAATAGCTATGTTTTCTTTATTAGTGATTACTGAAATGGCATTACTGATTGTTTCAGTTTTCTGTCTTCCTTTCAATTTCTCTTTGTTGAGTTCTATTTCATTGGGATTTAATTTGGCTAAATTATGTTTTCTTTTCTTTCAATGTATATGTTCTTGGTGAACTATCATTGTCTTGTGCATGGGTCTCTTGATTTTTGCTCTTTAGTGTAAAATCTTGTTCTCTAAATCGATTGGTTTCTTGTTCTTGATATATAGTGCTAATTGTATATGCTTTTCAAAAATTCCAATAATTACAAAGTTTTAATGGACTCAAAATTAGTAATTTGTAAAGTTTTTTTTCTTTAGTTTCTTGGATCTTTAATGTGGTGGGGGATAGTTTCTTTGCAAAAGAGGGAAACTTGGCTAATTATATATGCTTTTTCATACATTTCTGCAATTATCATAATTCATCACATTACATCTAATAATACACCAAGGTTCATTTGACACCATCCCGTGCTCTGTTGAACTCCGAAGTTGTTCCTCCCCCCCCCCAAAAAAAAAAACCCTCACCCTAGCACCCCTCTCCAAAATTGCCATTTTTGGTAAAGTAATAGGGAGGCAAATGCAGGTGCTGGGGAAGTAGAAACAACTTCAGGGTCCAATGCAGCACCGTAGGGGTCTCAAATGGCCGGTGCTCTTCGTGTCAAAAGAATGGAACTCATAATAATAATAGTAATAATAATAATAATAATAATACTGTTGTTTTTCAGATTATTCTTTCAATTTCCCTTTTTCCTCGCAATTTTGAAATCCTCAAAAGCTTGTAAAAAAAGTCAAGATGACTTACATTTGTATATTGTTTTTTTCTCCTCACCTTTTCTCAAAGGAACCTAAGAACTTTGGTTCTTGAAGAGAGCACTATAGTTGAGAAGGATGGGGAGTGGCTTCATGAGCTTGCTGTGAACAACAAAGTTCTTGAAAATCTCAACTTTTACATGGCAGAGCTTTCCAGTGTATCACCTGAAG
The DNA here is from genome assembly GCA_003260385.1 of Cuscuta australis. Taxonomy (NCBI): domain Eukaryota; kingdom Viridiplantae; phylum Streptophyta; class Magnoliopsida; order Solanales; family Convolvulaceae; genus Cuscuta; species Cuscuta australis. The sequence goes on along the minus strand of NQVE01000005.1, from coordinate 986,711 downwards.
ACATTGAACTGATAGCCAGGAACTGCCCAAACCTTGTATCCATGAAAATCTGCGAAACCGACATGTCTGCCCTTTTCGGTTTCTTTCGGGCAGCAACCTCCTTGGAAGAGTTTGCGGGTGGTGCGGTTAGCGAGCAACCGGACGTCATTGGACCGTACACCGATGTGAAGTTTCCTCGCGGGCTTTGTTCTCTTGGGCTTACGTATTTGGGCAAAAATGAACTGCCCATTCTCTTCCCCATCGCTTCCCGCCTCAAGAAGTTGGATCTTCTTTATGCATTTCTTGACACAGAAGGGCACTGCTTCTTGCTGGAAAAATGTGTCATCTTGGAAGTCTTGGAGGTCAGTTGAAGGGCAATTTAGTCATTCTACATCCCTCTCTTTTTTCTTTCTTTTTTGTTTCTTATTGATGAAAACCACTAATATATAAGAATATGAGTTACTCTTCTGATTGTCAGTGGGTTTTGGGTTGGAATATCATAATTCAATGCCTTATTCAACAGGCAAGGAATGTAATTGGGGACAGAGGATTAGAAGTGGTGGGAAGGTGTTGCAAGAGGTTAAAGAGGCTGAGGATCGAGCGAGGAGCCGACGAACACGGAATGGAAGATGAAGAAGGGTCGGTGACTCAGAGAGGACTCATTGCATTATCCGAAGGCTGCCCGCAACTGGAATACTTGGCCGTATATGTCTCGGATATTACGAACCAAGCGTTGGATTCCATTGGGTATCACTTGAAATGCCTCTCTGATTTCCGGTTGGTTCTTTTGGATCGCGAAGAGAGGATCACGGACCTCCCGCTCGACAGCGGGGTCCGCTCGCTCTTGAGGGGTTGCTGTTTGCTTAGGAGGTTCGCTTTGTATCTCCGGGCAGGCGGGCTGACTGACGAGGGGCTGAGGTATGTGGGCCAGTACAGCCCAAACGTGAGGTGGATGCTGCTCGGGTACATCGGGGAGACGGACGACGGCCTTCTAGAGCTCTCCAACGGGTGCCCGGTGCTACAAAAGCTGGAAGTGAGGGGATGCTTCTTTAGCGAAGGGGCGCTCGCTATGGCGTCCTTGAGGATGAGGTCTCTGAGGTACTTGTGGGTCCAAGGGTTTCGCTCGTCCCAAACCGGGCAGGATTTGTTGCTCATGGCCCGCCCGTTTTGGAACATTGAGGTCATCCCCGCCCGACGGGTCGCTTCCACAGGCAACAATGGGGAGACCGTGGTCGCCGACCATCCTGCCCACATACTCGCGTATTACTCGCTTGCCGGACGGAGGACGGATTTCCCGGACACTGTCCGTTGTCTTGACACCAACAACACTGGTTATGGATTTGTGTGAATATTAATATTACTTAGTATTGTGAAGTCTTTTTTTTCTTCAAAGAAAGGGATTTTCCACAGTTGTGTTTGCCACAAATACCACTTTTGAAATGTGTAATCCATTTTGAAGGGGAAAAGAAATAAAAAAAAGAACAGTTCCTTGCTCTTTTTATGTGGTTTTTCTTAGGTGCTGTTTGGTAAGACATAATGAAATGCATCTGTTTTGGAAATATAAACTTGAAATATATTCCGTTACGTTTCATAGATTTACCGAATTGTACGTGGCATATTGCGACAATAGAGTGACACCATCAATGACATCAAGGTTGACATGGTTAACATCTCGTGAATAACACCGATAATGAATGTGTTAACACCAAGGTTGACACTGTATATAGGACATTGGTAATGTCAATATTGTTGTGAAACAAAGGAAACAAAATCTATTGTTAATGCTTTTAACTATTTGTATGATTACAAGTACTTGGGATTGTTTTTTTTTTGTATTTATATCATAATAATAAAGAATATACAAACACAATTTGACAGCCCAATTTTTAAGCCAAACAGAAGACTGTAAACAGAAAGCCTTGACAAAACCAATCAAGAATCCACATTCATTTTTATTCATACATTCAATTCAAACCCCATAATTTTTTTTGGTCTGTTCATTTAACTGACAAAATCAGCATTGAGGGAGATCCCTTGGAGGAGGAGGGAGAGATTGATTGGGGCCCTCACCATTTTCCACCAAAAATGCCATTTTTAGCCCCCATGTTGTATGAACCTCCAAATGACAATGCAAAAACCAAACACCTATACACACATATATTATATATATATATATATATATATATATATATATATATATATATATATATATATATATATATATATATATATAGCATTTGAATTTAAGTCAGAAATTAAATCAGTGTAAAATAAATAAATAAAAATGATTTATATTCTTACCAGGATTATCAGCTCTGAATCTGATGGCAGCCCAACCAGCAGTGGGCACATTCAAAGTGTTCCTTTCAACAGGATCAACCAGGTTGAATTTGCTAGGGTCATTTTGGGGATCAAAGTTTCCAACCCCTCTCCCAACAACATAAAAGTTGAAACCATGCAAATGTGTTGGGTGGCTCTCTGGTGCAACCCCAGAAGTCCCTTGTAACACAACCTCAACACTGGAGTTGAACCCCAGCCTGTAAACCTTCGTGCCGTTCCGTGTGCACGTGTTTCTCGGGGGCCTCCCCGTGTAATTATAAGGAACTGGAGGCCTTCCCGGGAAATCTTCCGTGAAAACTCCGCTCATGTTGTTGTAGTGTGCCTGGAGGAGGGCTATGCTTGGCATTACAAAGCTCACATTGTTTATGTGTGCAACGTATCGGGTTCTATTCGAGCACGACGGGCACGGGTTGATACCGACCCCAATCATGAAGATCAAGGAGTGGTCGACGCTTTGTGGGACGTTTGTAGGGTACGTTTTCGAGTTTAGGCTCCTTAGCGAGTCCAAGAAAGTCGTCGTCACGCGTGTTGCGTTTTGCAGGGGCATTTTCGTCAACGTGATATTGGGAAACGGCCGAGTTTCTTTGTACCTTAGAGTACCTGTTGAAGTAAGGTTATTTTAAAGAAGGGGGTATTATGCTATTATATAGTATCTTCATTCACCCAGTGTACCTGTCTAATTTTCACTTTTTGACGTCAAAATTGACAGATTTTGATCGCTAATTAAATGATTTTAGTATTAGATATTGATACAAAAATAATTTTACTAGACTTATTTTATAAAATATTTTCAAAATATTATTTTATCTAATTAATATACTGCATAATTTTTGTTTAACTAAAAGTCAAAGATTGAAAGTGGTTGACTATAAAAAATTAAAATTGGACAAATATTCAAAGACTGAAGTAGTACTATATTGGACAAATGTGGAATTTTGAACCGTACTGGTTGTGGTTTGATCATCGATGGGTATAGTGGTGTCCATGAAAGGAGAAATGGCTATGCGGTATCGGCCCGGGTTCTGGTTTGCGGTTAGAAGCGCATTTACGGATTGACCAGGACCGGTGAAAATCGTGTCGGTCTGAAAGGGTTTAACGTAAGTAGCGTCGACCTCGACCACGGTTAACTTGTGACCCGCAATCCTTAAAAACAGCTCGTCGTTTACCGCCACGTTCACGATGCGCAACAAATATTTTTTCCCGCTCTCCACTTCCAATGTGTAGCCTGCAATGTATGAACCCATTAGATAGCCATTAACCTCCTCGGTAAACCCCTCACCCTGCTCCGGCCCGAGCACACACCCCCCACCCTTCAATTGAACCCGCTAAGTTAATTTTGACTTTAGAGTCAAAATTTGATTCCAAAATCAAAATTAACTTGGGGTGCAATTGAAGGGGTGAAAGGGTGTTTTCTGGTCAGGACGGGGTGGGGGTTTACCAGAGAGGTCAGAGAGGGTAGAAACTATCAATTTTACGATGAGGCATCGTGATGGGAACCGACCTCTTAAGAATATACTCCATTAGATAGCCTTTTCATAAGATTGGTAAAAGTTTTCAAATTACCAAATTATCTTCTACACCAACCGCCGGCAATAGATGTAAATAGATGTAAAAATAAAATGGGAGATAGAGTATAAAAATTATTTTATATGCTAGTATTACTCTATAGTACGAAAATAATCTTATCGGATTAATCAAGCATAAATGTTACTCCCTCCCACCTCCGTCCTAAAACTTTCTTCCCAATCCAGTTTATGAGATTTGACTGAAAGTTTTTTCCAATTCGATTTATTTGATTCTAAGTGTAAAATTAAAAATTAAAAAAAATATATTCACAGACTACATCAAAAGTTCGATTTATTTGATTTTAGGTGTAAAATTAAAAATTAAAAAATATATATTCACAAACTACATGAAAAGTTCTACAAAAATAGATGTGAAATGATTATATTATTTTACCAAATAACTAGGAAAAATAGGTAAAAAAAGTGTTTAAAGTTTGACCATGTCATCGAATAGTGTCTGGGAAGAAAGTTTTAAGACGGTAGAGGTATATTTTTTCCTATACTTTTTTTTACATTAATTGAGAAACGTTGCTGAGACGTGAAAAGTCAAACTGAGCGAAAATGAGAACGGTAAGACTAATATTTACTCGTTGCCCCTTAAGTCTTTATTCGACCCTATAATTTTCTCTGTAACTCTTATTTAGTCCGAACAGAGGAGTAACATTTAGGCCCTGTTTGGTACATGGAATTCAAGCTATAGAATTGGAATTGAGGACTTCAATTTCAATTTTGATGTTTGGTAACACAAAAATTATGTGGATTTGGAATTGATAGTGCAAAAAACGAATTGAAATTGGTGAATTCAATTCTATGGAATTGAATCCCATGAAGTTTCATTTCTAATTCAATTCCAATTCCATTAATTCCGTATAACAAACGGACCCTTAACATACATTTTGTTTCAGATTTTTTTTGTTTTTATTTTATTTATTTGTTTGTTTTTTTTCTTAGGTGAGTTCTTAGAGCAATTTATAAGTACCTTTTTTGGAACAGTTAGGAGTAGGTCCAGGGAGGCCATTAATAGTGTGAGCATCTGATACTTTTGGGGGAATCCCTAATCTCATTGCATTATTGATCATATCTTCAACATCTATTTTCCACCACTCTCCTGTCCATTCATACAAAATTTATCAATTCAAAAAAATAAACAAATTAGTGATGTTTAATGGGGATTTGACCAAGAGCAGACAATATGATACTAATACTATGTATTAGTTATGGCAAGCAATCCTATGAATGGATTTTAGGTCACAAAGAATGTACTCCGTATCATTTATAAAATTATGTTACGACAACAGTTTCAACACTTAATTTTAACGTGTTCAAAGTGAGTCCATACCAATTTAAAATCATTCAGAATTCCCACGTTATTTGAAACATTATGTTATGCAACAGAGACAGAGACGGAGGGAGTACGATAATGGCAACCAATCCTAAAAAATAGTGGTAATTAGGCCCAAAAGAGAGTATCATTTACAGAATTACATTATGCCAATTAAAAATTATTCAAAATTCTAACGCTGATTAAAAGATATTGTTACCACACACCTAAGAGTAAGATTTTCTCCTTATAAGCTTAGGAAAGGGGTAAGGAAGGCCGCGTTTGGGGAGTATGACAATTGCACCATAGACAGTAGACCTTTGCCAATTGATGTGTGCATGCCAAAACAGAGTTCCCCTCTGCCCTGTGACTGTGAAGTTGTACACAAATGTTTGGCCTCTCTGGATTGGGCATTGGGTTATGTACGCTGGCCCGTCCGACCACCCGGTCCGAAACTGCTACACTCCGTGCCTGAAGACAAACAGTCGGTCAATTTCGAAACGGGTGATTTAGAAATATTACAGTATAGTCACATTACTGTATTCAAAGACCAGTATACCTGTAAATTGAAACGTTCTGTTGGACTTGGTTGGATACCCTCACAAGAACCGTGTCATCTTCTCTCGCGTAGAGAGTGGGCCCCGGGAACTTCCCGTTTACTACCACGATTGGTTTCCACGCGCACAACCTCGTCGTGTTCTTCATCACTACCTGCCCCATACACACACACACACACACACACACACACACATATATATATCAAACGATTAACATATGGGTGTTGCTATATCAACGCTCATCATTTTGACTAAATCCACTCCAATCATGCTAAATTTACAATTTTACCCTTATAAATATGAATGAGAGAATTTAGATGCTAACCAAATCTTAAGGGCAAAGTCGTCCTTTCAACATAAATTGCGTGGATTTAGCCAAAATAAGAATTGTATCGTACCGGTTCCAATATACTCATCAGGACCGGTCACGCACATACCGTGAAGTTGTAACGTCGAACCATAGACTTGACGGACATCGGAAGAAGAAGGCAAGCTGCAAATACAACGAGTACTCGACTCGCAACCATGGTTTTTTTTCTCTTTTATTAGTGCAATTCTTGATCTCTCTCTATATGTATACTCTCTATATCTCTTATAACTAATTTTTTTAAAAAAAATTGTTAGAATATAATGTTTGTATGTATAAAGTGGATAGAAGAGAAATGCACCATCTAGTGATATAAAGGATTTGCATGCAATAAATATAAATATCAGATGGAGTGTCATTTTAACTTGGAGTAGGTGAGTGAGAAAAGGTATGCATAATCCATGCAATATTTGAGGGGTTTTCTTCCATTTTAAATAAATGTTTTTGTTACTATAAGTTGATTTTGCCCAGATACTAAAGTTCCAATTACTATAACTGCTGTGAGAGGTCCAAGCTCCTATGAAACCTACATCTTACCTAATTTTTATATCTCCCCTTTGTTTCAATGTTGCACAAAAAATTATTATTTCACTTTTTTTATTTGAATGCCTTAAAAAAGTAAGGCTTGTACTTTTTCTTTTAAAACTTACAAAAAAGAAATGTTCCAAGATAGAGCAAAATGTCATCAAAGTACCACAATAGTATTGATATTATATTGATCCCCTGAATAAGAGTTTTGCAACGTGAATGGTGGCAGTTCTTGACATTGATATTCAATATCACTTTATGTCATTAATCATACACGATGATATATTTGGCCCGAAAATAGATCTTACTCCATACCCCTGATCCTCTACCCTCGCCCACCCCCTCAGCCCCCCCCCCCCCCCCCACTACACCACTAACATTAGTTGACAATTTGCTCAAATTTTTGAACAAAATGTCTGTAACATCTCCAAAACTGACCTTAAATGAATGACAACATTAGAAAATAAAATTATTTAACAAAATAAATTAAGATTTATATGAGAACAAGTAATTGTATAAAAACATTGGAGTTGAGACCATAGGTTTCAAATATTAGATTGACATAATTAACTTTTAGAATTATATATATACATACATATATATATATATACACACACATATGTGTGTGTATGTGTTTAGGGGCTAAAATTCACCATTCGTCCTTCAACTTTATGAGTTGTTCACGATTGGTCCTTCAATTTTCAAAGGTCCATAAGTAGTCCTTCAAGTACACGTCAGCCTCCAGATTAGGTCCTTTTGACATTAAACATTAAAAACTAAATGGAATACTAGTTCCATATTATACGAGCAAACTCCGATCCACTATGTACGACTACTCCGTATTATATGAAGCTAGTACTCCACTTAGCTTCTAACGTTTACCGTCAAAAGTATCTCATCTGGAAGGCTGACATGTACTTGAAGGACTACTTATGGACTTTTGAAACTTGAAAGCTCAATCGTGCACAACTCATAAAGTTGAAGGACTATTTATGGACTTTTGAAATTTGAAGGACCAATCATGTACAACTCATAAAGTTGAAGAACTAATAGTGGAGTTTAGCCTAGGTTCAGGTGAAAATGAGATCTTTTGAAATAAATAAGAATGCATGTAGTGCTTTAGAATGTGAGATCTAAGAGTCATACATATATACATATATACATCTATATACATATAAGAGAGAGTGAGAGATATTGACATAATTTTACCACCCTATCCCTGATTATTTGTGTACTTTTGAATTTTTACGGTCAACTATTTTTAACTTCTAACATATAATTAAATAAAATATATATGATATTTTAATGGGAAAAATTAATATTTTAAAAATATTTTATAATATAAATCTAATAAAATTATTTTTGAATTAATATCTAATATCTCTTTTATTTAATTTGTAATCAAAGTTTACCATTTTTATTGAAAAAAATAAAAAATGAACAAAAACCCATGAACGAAAACGGTACTTGATTCCTAATACGAAGTATCTTGGTAAGTCATCACGGCCGGTTGGCATTGTGCACCTGACAAGGTAAGGAGTGCACATGGGAAACACTCGAATTTAATTTCAATCAATTGCGCTAAGACAAAATTATGTTAAGCATAAAGTCTCTACAATAATCAAGTATATATTTCCATAGTCACATAAATCGTGGTACGTTTCGGTACGGGTACGCGGTACGGGTACGAAATTCGCTAGAGGTAACGAATTCGGTACGAAGGGGGGTAGGTTCATTTCGGTACGAAGTGGTACGAAGCGGTACGGTGTACCATGTATTCGGTTCGGCGTACCAAAAGTCAAAACATAAGTAAACAAAAATAGATATGAGCATAAGTGCATAACATTACAAAATCCAATTGAAAAACAAGACATTATGGGCTTTATTATTTTTGCCAAAAGCCATTTAAAAAAGAGAGAAAAAATTACTGGATATTGAGGACTTTAGGTTGGGTTGTGGTGAGACTTGAGAGGGTGAGACACGCACACACACACACACATATATGAGGATACTGCCTAGGAAAACACGAAACTCTTACGTAGAGAAGTCACAGAACAATCGAGAAACAATCGAGACTTTGGGGAAGTGCAATCGAGACTGGGAACGACTCACACGACACTTTGGGGAAGTGCAATCGAGACTGGGAACGACTCACACGACACTTTGGGGAAGTGCAATCGCGAATTAAATTTACCGAGGGAACAATCGCAGATTGGAAGAGGGAAGGTCGCGGAAGAAACGAAATTGCGATTTGGATCGCTAGACCGCCGGCGATTGGCACTCCACATTCTCCGACTTGGTGCGACGTTCGGGGGCATCTGGATCGCCGTACCTTCGCGAATTGGAGCGCCGTACCATGGCGATTTGGATCGCCGTACCGGTGGCGATCGGGTCGCTGGCGAATTGCAATTGGGTACGATTCGTACCAATTCGGAAATCGAGGCTGGGTGTACGAATTCTGTAACTATGTATATTTCACTCTTTGTTAATAATCAGTGATTAAAATCTAATTGATCTCTTTTTAAATAACCGTCGGGGCGGTTTTGTGGGGCCCGGGATGGGGTTCCTCTTTTTTGGTTGGCCACCAACCTGTCACGCTAGTCTTCGGTCGGAATTTGGACTTGTTTGCTAGTGTGCTGAGAGCCACGAGTTTTAAACAAAGTTTTTTTCTTCTGGAGACTACGTTTCAATCATAGATGTATAGGTTTGCCATACACTAGTCACTGGTGGAGCTCTAATTTTTGGGTTATTTTTTAGTCTTTTATTCTCAAACATCTACCCAAAATCATGTTTAAAAAATGCATCACCTTAGAGCTCATCTATAAACTCTGAAAAATAAGAAATCAAAACTCATTTCAGGACAGATTCTGTACACTGATTCGAGTTGAATTCTTACCAAGTGAAGCTTGGTATGTTTTCTCAGTTCCTTCATGAAAAATGTAGCCTTACGAAGCTTCTAATTATTGCTGCTAGAATCACATCATCTATATCTATATATTATTTAAAAAGCCATGAATTTGTAATGGCTTTTTCCCGCTCATTTCGTGGTACATATAATTTAGTAATTCTTAACCCCATATGGTAATTAGTAATGACAAACTTAAATGGTCTTAACCACATATGGTAAGATCGCATTTAAATATGGTATTTTTATACATTATCACACGGCATTAAGTTCCCGAAATTAATACACGGTATTAATAAACTGTTATTACTATTTATAATTTTATTTTAATATTATTAAAAAGGAAATAAAATATTATTAAAAACGAAATTATGTTCAAAACACGGTATTAATAAACTGTTATAAAACTTTATAATTTTATTTTAATATTAATAAAAAGGAAATAAAATATTATTAAAAACGAAATTATGTTCAAAACTTTCCATTATTATACTTATTTAATACGTGGTACCAATACATGGTATTAATACACAGTTTTTTTTTATTTTTATTAATACACAGTATTAATACACGGTATTTTAAATTAGGAAATTATGAAAAACGAAATTATGTAATTTTAATTTATTAATACACGGTATTGTAATAGGTAATATGTAATAAAACTTTCCATATATTAAAAACGAAATAATGTTCAAAACTTTAATACACAGTATTAGGTAATAGGTAATATGTAATAAAACGAAATTATTAAATTACACGTTATATTATTAAAAACGACATTAATGCACAGTATTAGGTAATAGGTAATAGGTAATAAAATTTTATAATTTTAATATTACTAAAAAGAAAATAAATCACGGTATTATAATAGGTAAAATATTATTAAAAACGAAATTATGTTCAAAACTTTCCATTATTAAAAAGTAAATCAAGAACGGTATTATAATAGGTAAAATATTATTAAAAACGAAATTATGTTCAAAACTTTCCATTATTAAAAAGGAAATCAAGCACGGTATTATAATAGGTAAAATATTATTAAAAACGAAATTATGTTCAAAACTTTCCAACATTAAAATTATTAATATACAGTATTAAAAAGGAAATATATCACGGTATTATATTATATTATTATATTAAAATAGGTAATATGTAATAAAACGTTCCATATATTAATACACAGTATTAATGCACGGTACATTGTAATTACCACAATTTCATACGCTAACTTACCGTGGATAGTATAAATACGCTACCTTACCGTCCCAGAAAATTAAACTTTCCAATATTAAAATTATTAATGCACAGTATTAGGTAATAGGTAGTAAACGTTTATAATTTTAATATTATCAAAAATTAAATAAATCACGGTATTATAATAGGTAAAATATTATTAAAAACGAAATTATGTTCAAAACTTTCCATTATTAAAAAGTAAATCAAGCACGGTATTATAATAGGTAAAATATTATTAAAAACGAAATTATGTTCAAAACTTTCCATTATTATACTTATTTAATACGTGGTACCAATACATGGTATTATACTTATGTAATTTTAATTTATTAATACACGGTATTGTAATAGGTAATATGTAATAAAACTTTGCATATATTAAAAATGAAATTATGTTCAAAACTTTAATACACAGTATTAGGTAATAGGTAATATGTAATAAAACGAAATTATTAAATTACACGTTATATTATTAAAAACGACATTATGTTCAAAACTTTCCAATATTAAAATTATTAATGCACAGTATTAGGTAATAGGTAATAGGTAATAAAATTTTATAATTTTAATATTACTAAAAAGGAAACATATCCTGGTATTATAATAGGTAAAATATTATTAAAAACGAAATTATGTTCAAAACTTTCCATTATTAAAAAGGAAATCAAGCACGGTATTATAATAGCTAAAATATTATTAAAAACGAAATTATGTTCAAAACTTTCCAATATTAAAATTATTAATACAAAGTATTAAAAAGGAAATATATCACGGTATTATATTATATTATTATATTATAATAGGTAATATGTAATAAAACGTTCCATATATTAATACACAGTATTAATGCACGGTACATTGTAATTACCACAATTTCATACGCTAACTTACCGTGGATAGTATAAATACGCTACCTTACCGTCCCAGAAAATTAAACGAGTGTTCAGGAAATGAGAGTTTTAGAGAGTTATTATTTTAATATATTCGGTGTTTTCCTTTGTTTTTGGTTGGAGATGGGAGTGATGATTACCGCCGTAAAAAATGTTCATGCAGATTTCGGGTTGTTGATGATGAAGCTAAGAGCAATTAGAGTTTACCATGTCGCTGCTCATTCTCGAGGGCCGGAATCGTTGGATGTTGTTTTCCATGACTCGGAGGTAAGTTCTACATTGTTTTATATTTTACAAATACTCCCTCCGTCCCCCATAGATCTTCTCACTAGCCCTTTTTATTTGTCCCACATAGATCTTCTCATTACCTTTTTTAACATTTAAAATACCTCAACTAGCCCCACTTACTTTATTTATTACACCTTTTCCACCTTATTTAATACACCTCACTCATTTTCATTAAGGGTATTTTGGTAAACTTTCACCTTTTTTCAACTCTCCTTAAAAACCGCAAAAAGTCAAAACGAGAAGATCTTAGGGGGACGGAGGGAGTAATACGTCTTTAAACAAAAAAAAATTAATTATAGATTAACGTTTTATATTTGTTGTTTGGGCTCTCGGATCCATGCTCAGATCAAAGATTCTGATATAAGCACATTCAAAAAAGATTTGCAAGAAAATGCGATTTACTTAATCATGAGGATCAAAGTTTTACGCAATTCCCAAGACACAAAAACTACCAATCACCCTTGCATGCTCCAATTTCTGGGAAAGACAAGGATTCAAAAACTATCAGACAATGGATTTCCTAATTTTCAATTCAACTTTAAGAGTTTTGAAGATGTTCTCAAAACAAAGTTTGCTAACCAAGTCTTTTTAGTTGGTAAGGGTCATTTACAATTACATAATTTAAATACTTACACATATGAAATACATTTTATGTATTATGATTATGAAATTTTTAAAATTGTATTTTTATTGGTTTTCAAATATAATCGGGAAAGTAGTTAGTCAAACTGTGCCCGAAACCCGTATGGTTAAAAATGTCCCGGAGCAAATGATGGAAGTTACCTTGGAGAACCACAAGTAAGTGATTTTTTAATAACCAATTTCAATTTAATTAAAAAAAATATACTTTGAAAAAATTATTAAATAATTCATTTGTATGATACGTTATTTCGTGGTTAGCTAATTACTAAAAAATTGTGACACATATTATATTTAAAAATAATTATAACTTTTTTTTGTAGTGGCGTTCGGTTGAATTGTACATTATAGTGAATTCAACTTATCCAGAATTTCAAAAAATAGCCAACGAACTGAGCTACTTGCAGGAGTGTGCAATTTTGGCTCCTACACTGGATGTCGTCGATTCCATAAACGAATATATGACAGCGATGAATCCAAGCAGCGAGACTCGAACATACCTTAGTTCTGATAAAGTTGAGAACTCTGATTGCAGTTCAAGTTTTTTTGGTGACCTACACTCTCCCGAATTCTTAAATAAGATTCGTGCTTCAGGTGTACCGAATCACGAATTAACTCTGAAGGTAGGCACACCTATTATGTTGTTGAGAAATATTGATCATTCAATGGGTTTGTGTAATGGTACACGGTTGATAGTAACCCGGTTGGCTAATCACTCAATACAAGAAAAATATTATCAGGAAGCCACATGGGTGAAGAAGTTGTTATTCCAAGATTATCATTAACACCGTCCGATACAAGAATTCCTTTCAAGTTTCGAAGAAGACAATTCCCTGTGGTTACTTCGTACGCAATGACGATTAGCAAGAGCCAGGGACAATCTCTGAAACATGTTGGACTACTGTTACGGAAACCTGTGTTTAGTCATGGACAGCTCTATGTTGCAGTTTCAAGAGTAACTAATCGTAGTGGATTGAAGATTTTGATATGCAATGAAGACGATACTCCCACAAATACTACACATAATGTAGTATATAAAGAAGTCTTTCGAAATTTGTAAAACATTGATGTTCTGTACTTTGAAATTATATATACACTAAGCTCTATTGCATTTCAGTTTTTATCACTGAAAAATGATCTGAGTTCAAAAACATAAAAATGACCCGTGCAACGCACGGGTGTGATATTAGTTCTGATTAGTGACGAGTGAGATATGACCAAATTAGAATTGTAAATGTTTGTGGTTACCAAGATCAATTCTACTACAAACATACTCCCTCCGTCTCCAATTTGATTACAAATTGCGAGTTACGGAGTAAAATTTCATACTTTTTGAAATCATTTTATTTACAAATTGGTATATCAGTAAGATATAAAAATTACATATTAAAAAATTACGTCAAAAGTTCTACAAAACAAGAGGTGACAAGAATATTTTATTTTATCAAATACTTAATGAAATCGCGTAAACAAACAAAAGTTATCGAGAGTAGAGAAAAAAAAATTGTAATCTATTTAGGGACGGAGGGAGTATAACTTATTGTTTACTGTGGACTTATTGATATGTGACAAATATAAGAATAAAGAAAAGTGTGATTAATTGATATAAACATTGTTTATGAAATGTATTGATCGAGATTAATTTGGCATAAAACTTTATTTAACGAGTTGGATTGAAAAAGTGTAATTGTTGTACCACTCGGCAATTTTATGATGTTATCGTATGTTTATACATTTAAAATGCATTAAATATTTGAATAATCATTTTGATTGATTACTAGTTTTTTGAAAAGATTTTTTTAAATATCATTTTTCTAACGTCATACTCGGTTTAATACAATTTAGGCACTGTAGGGTATTAGAATGTCAGCAAATTTTGAAGGGTACAATTTGACGGGCAAGAATGGTCCATACAGTCACTACTTAAGCAGCAGCTCCATCTGGCTCAGTTGTCTAAGGGTATGTTTGGATGGACTGTTTTTGGAGAGGAATGGCTGTGGAGGAGCTAGACTTCATTTGATAGTCATAGACTCATAATAAGCTTGTAAAGCATAAGAAGTAGCTTTTGACTTTAGCTAACACTTCTCCATCATAACTCTTACCAAACAAGACCTTAGTTTATATGCATTAGATATTCTATAAATATTGAAAGATTAACATATTATGTCATTGTATGGGTATTACTCTCCAAATCCCAATATATAGTTCTCATTTGAAAACATTTTTTTTTCTTTTCAAAATAAAGACTACACCCTCCATAGCCTACCTCTCCAAACGGGTCCTAAGAGACATTAGTATACCATGTTAACTTGGCTTTGGCAGGTGTGGTTTACAGATCATGAAAACCATGGCATTGCTCCAAATTTGCAGTAGTGATCTAATATCAATCCATGAGAATATGAGAATTGGAATAGATAAACTTCTAATCCAATTACCCATATTCTTTCTACTGCTTTATTGCTTTTTGTATTTAACAGGTTGTTCAATAACAAGAAATTGTTCCACTTTCACTAATGTGGTTAAAAGGTTGAAAATCAATCAAAAGGGTACACACAACTGACATAAGATCACAAATGGTAAAAAAAAGATGCTTGGCAAACAGGTTTTTTTGGCTAAAGGGCCTGTTTGGAAGTCATTTTTTGTGCACTTTGAATTATAGATCCAACTTCAGTCTCCATTTCAAACTTTACATTTGGACACTTGACATGATGTTGAATGAGAACAAAGTTGTGTTGAGCGTATGGTATAGTATTTGCATAGTACTCCTATATTTTTTTTATGTTCATTTTTCAAAGAAACACCATTCCTAAATGATTTCACAAACTAATGGAGCAATAGTAGGGCAAGGAAGATGGTGAAAATCTCACAGAGTATTTGGTGATCTTTGATCCTCCATGAAGCTGAGAAATCAATGTCATACTTGAGTGTCATGTTTGGGTACAAAACTCCCCAATGTTGTCCTCTTCCACTGCTCCCATTTCCCCTCTCAGGCATTTCATCAAACAACTGATAGATGTATGCCTGAGAGACACCTTCTTGCCGCAATGGAGTTCCCATTCCTGATCTCAGGTGGGAAACCAGCCCTTTCAGGTACATCTCAGCGTACAGATGACTTGCATCGGCCACCGCTCCCGATTGTTGGTTGCCGCCGCCGCCGCCGGATTCAGAGCTAGGCCACCCCGTCTCCGTCACCACTATAGGGATACTCTCGTGGCCTGAAACAGCCATTGCAGCAACCACGGCGTCAACCATCATGTCGAAGAGATTGTAGTACCGGACACCGGTGATGACGTCGTCTCTATAACTGAATGCTCCTTCCCGGAACAGTGCGAATCCGACGGTGATCTCCGAGTGGAGTTTGTAGACGGTGTAGGGATATAGATTGACGAGGAACGAGGAATTTGTGTCTTCCAGAAACTGGAGCAGTGGTCTTATGATATGGCTGTCCGCCGGCGCCTGGAACTCGCCGGAAGAAGGCGGGAACGTCTCCGTGACCACATTGGTGAAGGAGAAAGTGGTGGATACGGAAATAGACCGGATGCCGAAATCGCTTAAGGCCAATTGGACGTTCCGTATTGCCGGTAAAATAGCCGTGGAAGGATCGAAGACTCCGGAAGAGGCGGAGGCGACGACGTCATCTCCGACGGAGATGATGGTGACGCGGGACCGGGGATAGAACGGGAGAACGTGATCGTAGAGCCATAGGTCGGCGGAGCTGCGATTTCGAGCGAAGTAGGGAACCAAGTAGTTGGGGACGGAGAGAAGCAGAGAGATGTTGGTGTAGGAGAAGGCGCGCACGGCGGCCGGGGTAGGATCTACGATGCGGACGGCGGAAACGTCTCGAGCCATGAGATAGTTAGCCACCTGCTCGGGCGGCGGAAGGCCGGGCGAAGGAGTGTACGTGAAACCGATAGCTGTTGTTGTAGTGGAGCGTGCTGCGGCGGAGGAGCCGTGGAATTGGAAGAGCTGTGCGAGAACGAAGACGAGAAAATGACGAACAAAGCACCTCACATTCGCCATTTTTGTTCTGTTTCGAAGCTCTGAAGAGGATCGGAGATATAAGGGTTTTGCTTCTCTGCAATGGAGGTTTTACGGTGCGCTCAGATAGTTAGTTAGGCGGTTACGATTTCGTTCCGGTGCTTCGAGATGCAGGCAGGGTTACATGCTCCTCATCCTAGAGCACATATCAGGGTGAATATTATTTTTCTATTGAAGTAGTTCCTTCTTGAGTTTTTTTTTTCTATTTTTTTTTTCTTGGTTTCGATCATCGTTAAATTCC
The DNA here is from genome assembly GCA_003260385.1 of Cuscuta australis. Lineage (NCBI taxonomy): Eukaryota > Viridiplantae > Streptophyta > Magnoliopsida > Solanales > Convolvulaceae > Cuscuta > Cuscuta australis. The sequence continues at coordinate 969,817 of NQVE01000005.1, read as the reverse complement.
TAACAGTCAATTAATGAAATTTTCAAAAAATATCTAATTTTCGAAAATAAAAGAAATTTGAGATTGTTTTAGGTAAATTTTCTTATTTTTGTTTTTTGAATTTCTAACATTAATTTTTGGATAAATAATCCTTTTATTTTTTTTATAAATAATACTCTTCCAAATTTAAATATTTTTATCTAAATTGATAGTTGTAGTTTTAAATAAAAGTGAGCGTGGTACAATATTTTATTCATACCCATATTTTACCAAATATTTTGGTTCAATTTTATATTTTTATATCGTAGCAATCCCAATTCGGTATACTTTGAGATATTTCGATTTCAAATTCGGTAAAGGATTTTATGTATAAATTTTAGTTTACATGAACAAAAAATAAGCAAAAAGAATAAAAGAAATAATCCAAAATAGAAACAAGTCTTTAAATAGGCAAAAAGAACAAATTAAATAATCTAAAATGGAAAAACATAATTTTAGATATTCTTTTTTTAATAAGAAACATAGCCTATCTTTACCACAATAAAATTAAATTCGTAATTTATATCAAATGATACAAACCAGACCAAAATAGAACTCGTTTAGAAAATTACTCCATGAAATGAAATCATATTGTAGGAACAAAAGAAAATAATCAGCCTAAGAAAGTACTGTATAAGTTCACTATGTGTTTAGATATAAGATTTTATGTTTAAAGACTTCATTTTAAGATGAGTAAAAATGATAACGATAATATGCATGCTTGAAGATGTAAAGAAACCAAGTGTTCATTTTAGGATGGGAAGAAGAAGATTATGCTACAATCAAAACATTGTTTATACCATTAATATCTCTCAAACAAACTCAAGGAAAATAGAAAGATATGAAAATGAGGCAGGCTAGAGGGTCCAGGTTCCACTGCAACAAAAAAAACTTGATTCTCCATCTTCACTGCAAAATGTAAGATGCAAGTATTAATCTCAGCAAATGGATGAAACAATACATGAAATTACAAAGACAGTTCCCTGATTTCTATGACAATGGATATACACATACATATCCACCCCCAACGGTGCTAGGGGGCTAAGTTGCACCTAGACAGGGACAGTGACTTAGAAGCGTGAAACATCAAATTTTTTCATAATTTATAAAAGGATTTGGGTCTAGGGCCCCTAAGTAACCAAACAGGGCGTTTCGAGAAAAGGAAGTGACAACTATTTGAAGAATCCATGAAACATAGCTAGTAAACTTCAGTGGGTAGGTTGTTGTTAACCCAACCCATATAGTGTAAGGCATCATTAGAACTCACCTATGCATACATAGATGAGAAGAAAGACTAGAAAGAATTAAGCACACATTACTTCTAATACTGAGAATCTTGCTTTTCAAAACAAGGTAAGAATCATGAGCAAAAGTGATGTGAAGTGCCAAAGAACCCACAGCAGCATAACAACACAAAATGCCCATTATGGATTATACAATAGTTGGGTGTCAAGATTTTGAGACGAAATCTAAATAGTTCTGAAGCATTAACTGTATATATATATATATATACTTCTACCCTTCTTAAATAATATAGCAAGACTAGCAAATACAGGTTTGGCATTACAAAATTAAATCGCCAATATATGCAATTATGTAAACATTGATATTACAATAGTTTATCGGGAAGCCATTATGAACATCTCATTGCCTAATGTCTTTTATTCATAGGTTAGGCAATTAAAGTCAAATTTAGTTAAATTACACTCTATATTTTATTTGCAGGGTATAACTCATGACAGCTCAATTGAATGCTAAACTTACACATAGTATTTCTAAAAAACAATTCAAATTAAGTCAATTTCATCTCGAAACTTTCAACTTAAAGAAACAACTCAACTCATCACACACTGATTCACAAGATCAACAAAATCTCTGCTAATCGATATGAAAACTAACACCAAGTGGACAAAAATACTTCAAACTACGAAATTGGCACATAAAGCCCAAAATATAAATAACATTATTAGTTGAAAATAATACCTTAGATATGGCTTGGGTACATGAAAACCCGAACCTTGTTTCCCTGCAAATTCAAAATGACAACACAACATAGATTATAAAACAATATAAACTCTTTGTAGGCTGAAATAATTTAAGCAAGCAAATCAAACGAACCATGGATTTGGGCGGCAAGTTCGACTTGAACTTAGCTCTCACAACCCCACTGTTTCCGTGAGGCCGGCATACTTTTCCCCAGATACATCTGTAGAGGGAGTTATTCTTCTTTGTCTTAGCCTTGTAGACATAGGCCATCCTCTTTCCCAAGTACCAGCTCACTTCCTCCTTCGTGTTCACTCCCTCGATCTGAATCAATGAGGTGTTCGGGTACTGGTTCGACTTCGATCTGCACTCCAATTCACGAAAAATCAGAATCAAAATAAAATCGTTCAAGAAAAATATGAACGAGTAAATGTGAACAAGAACACGAATTCCATGAATCACCTCTTGTAGCCGAGGACAGTTCCCCTGACATAGAGTCTGCAAACAGAAAATGAAAGAAATATTAGAAAAACAGGAACTCGGAAAGAAATGAAAAGAATGAAATCAGAAAAAATGAAAAAAATGTAATCAGAAAAAATGAAAGAAGAAAGGAAATCAGAAACGGAAGAATGGAACCTGATGCGCTCTCCTTGACGTCCCTTCACCATTTTCCCCCTGGAATGGAACCCTAATTTCAGACGAAAGAGAAGACGGAGGAATGGAACCCTAATTTCAAAGACGAAGGCGAAGACGGAAGAGAGAAATTTATACTTAGGATTGCAGAGGGTTGAGGTTTGGATTGGGCCCGTACCCTGAATGCGTTGGGCTGATTCGGATCCAGATCCAGATAGACTTAAACTTTTCTTATATAGTCAATGTCTTGATTCAAGCAAATTAAAATAATTAAACTATTTTTCAATTAGTTATAAATATAATTAATCTAACTAAATCATTTTTAAATGCATAAATTAAATTTTTCCTAATGTATTTGTTAAGTTTAAAATTTTTAATGAAAACTAAACAAATTTTCAACATCAATTAAATAAAAATTATTTTGTATAGTGTATATTACTCCGCATTATAAAAATAATTTTATTAAAATTTATTTTGTAAAAAAATTTTAAAATTTCATTTCATTGTTTAATATGAAATACAAATTCAAATTCTTTGATGATTAAATTTTTTTTAGATTAACTTGAAAAAAATTAAATTGGACAAATACACTATGATGAAGGTTGCATTTCTCATAGGAGAAAGGTATGAGATTTAGGGAGTCAATTATTATTTTTGGAATGGAGTTTCCTACGTGTCTCAAATGGAAAAGTGTCATGACACTAGCCTCAGTGTTATTGCCCCCATGAAAGGCACAAAAGTGGTGGTTCAACTTTTACACCAACAAAATATTTCGAGATTTTAGACGGCTGACACTTCTACGTAGAATTATTTCAACAAACAATATCCTTCTTAGAATGTTCATCCGGTTCACTTAACTTTAATTATCAATTAAATTAAGCTTACATAGAATATAAAAACAATGAATTAAAATTTTGATAGTTTTCACACGATAAATCGAATGGAATCAATTTTGTACTAATATCTACTCGCTACGTCTCAAATTGGATTACCGAATCATAACTTTTTGAAGACTTAGCTCTCTATAACATTTTACTTGTTTGTGTATTTTCATTGCTTTTTTGAAGACTTAGCTCTCGATAACTTTTGTTATTTTCATTTTAAATGCATAAATTTTATTAAATATTAGTATACTAAGTTTTAAATAAATCAATTTTAAAAAATGCAAGGTTTTACTTTGTAAATATGAAATTATAACCTACTTTGAGACGAATGAAATACGGAGTAATACAATTTGTATTTGATTGAGCAAAATTTGTCAGGTTTAACTTTTGAAAAGTCAAATTAAATTTAAACATAGATAGTACTCTCTCTGTCCCATTTTATAACGTCTATTTCGGTTTACGAATGATATATAATTAAAAATTAAAAAATACATATTAAAATACTACATCAAAAAATCTACAAAACTAGTAGTGACAATAGTACTTCATTTTATTAAATTGCAAACGAAAATAGAGAAAGAAAATGAATGGAGTTTGACCCTGTGAATAGTGAACATGCATTATAATTTGGGACAGAGGTAGTACGAGTATATCATAAACAAGAACAAGGAAGTGTTTACATGAATTTGTCTTTAATTATTGTAAGAAATTTTTTATTAGAAATTGGGATGAAATGAATAAAATTGCATAAGGGAAAAATTAGCAACAAAGGCGAGAGACTGAAGGAGCTGAGTGCTACACATTTTTTTTTCTTTTTCACGCTTATTGTGATAATTACTCTCCCTGTCCCAGAAAGAATGTCACGTTTACTATTTTGGTTTCTCGATAACTTTTGTTTGTTTACTTGTTTTGGTTGACCATTTGATAAAATAAAATATTCTTGTCGCATCTTGTTTTGTAGAGCTGTTCATATACTTTTAAATGGTGTAATTTTTACTTTTTATTACTCTACCAATTTGAAATTAAACTGATTTTAAAATAGATAATATTTTACACGTCATTCGAAGTGATGGAAATAAATTGGGAAAGGAGGGAGTAACATCTAAAAATGACCGCAGTCGAATGGCTTGAAGCCAATGGATCTACCGACCAAATCGAATAAGATGATATAGTCCATTTGAGAGAGGTTTCCCCAAATGGAAGCGTCGTTTGATAACGGCAGGCAAACAACACCATCACCTACATAATAGCTAAGCAATGCTTTGGGCGAGAGCTGAACGACGGCGCCCCCGGTAAAATGTGCCGCCACCGCCGGAAACACTTCCGTGGATATGTCGGACGCGTTGTAACAAAGTTTAAACGTGCCACTCGGGTCGCTCATCGGGGTGCTCTTCACCACACTTCTTAACTCTGTTATCAACGCCTCATGCAACTCATTTGGGAGATAGGTTAAAGTGGTCCCCGAGTTGACCAGCATTCTGCCGGTCGACTCATTCAGGGGATTGCAAAGCACCATTTCCCCCGACACTAAAGTTTTCTAACGTGATCCAGTACCCAGATTATGTGCCGGCCATAGGGGTTGAAACGACACCGTTTGGGTCTGTGATCACAGCGTCAGAGTCGAATGCGATGTGGGTGGAGACATTAGCTTCGGAATACCACGGAAGGCAATACATGAACCTCCCAATGTTGGCCTGTTTGATGAAGGAAATATTATCGCCATTGCTGAGGCCGAAAATTCCGGTGGTCAGGGGCGTATTCGTCCCGGAGTTATTGAAACCACACCCGAACACAAAATTCGGGAAGGACGTGTCACCGATCACAAGAGTATCGTAAGCTAAGTCACCATGAGTGTACGACGCATCCATATAGCCGTAGTCATAATGGCATAGGTTGGTGGAGGTGTCGCATGAATACCAGCCACCCTCGAGACATATCGGGGTGTCGCACGGCAACCTTGTGTACGACGAGCTCGTTGACGGGTCGAACAACGGCATGTCTTGCGGGAAGCATACGCCTCGACATGGCTCACATTGTATCCACGTGAGGTCGCTGCCGGTGTCCATTGCGGTGAACCTCTCTACCGGAGGCGTGCCAGTGGAGAACTTCATGGCGTAGTATCCGATGGCGTATTCAAGGTCGGTTGCAAACTTAGCCGTTGCAGAGCCAAGGAGGCCCGGCGCAGTAGTGGCCGCGCGTCGCTTGATTTGGGCGACGCGCGATTGGGATGGGAGAAAAGTGTCGTCCTTTGGATATTCAGCCCTAGGCTTTGAAGGGTTGTACGAATGTAAGTTTATTGGATAATCAATGTGGATGATTTCAACTCTGAAACTTTGGCTTTGAGCACAAAGGAAAGCAAAAACACCAAATAACAAATTAATGGTTTCAAAAGCCACCATGTTTTTTTAATGAGAACTTTAGATTTCTTTTATGTGAAATTTGTACTAAATAGGATTAAAACATAAATCTTTTTCCAATGTAGGTCTTTAACTTTTTTATTCTCTAAATAGAATTTAATAATGTCTAGTGGGAGGAGTAATGTCCAGTAATGATGAACATTTATTTGAATAATGACTGATTGATAATAACCAAAGGTCCCACATTGAGAAATAAAAACATATGATCCTATATTGGAAAAGTCATTATGTTTTATACCTACTTAGATAAATTTCTCTTCTTTTATTTTATGTATAGCACTAAAGTGCCAGTGCATAGTGCGTTTGATTTTGTTACCGAGGAATATTTACTCCGTAAAACACGTTATGATTTATTAGGATTGAATTAATGCATTATTACTTGCAACCGTGGTGATTAAAAGTTACTTAACTCACCATTTAAGTAGCAATCAATCCCCCCGGGCCTATTTGACTAAGTCCACATCATTCATTACAAACTTGGGCCTGTTTGAGAATAGCTTTAGCGATTAGCGTTAGCGTTTTGAAAAGGCTATCTACGGGCAGCTTTTAGCGTTAGCGTTTTCAAAGTAATCTGTACCGTTAAAATTTTATCCAAAACGCTAAAACTAATCCCTAACCTTATTTCCAAACAGGCCCTATACTACTTATGTTTCAGAGTATTTATCCACTTTTGATTTTTTTTGTCAGAATTGGTAAACTTTGACCTTAAATTAAATAAAAATAATATTAAATATTGATACAAAAATGGTTTTAATAGATTTATTATATAAAATATTTTCAAAATATTATTTTATTTGATTAATATACAACATATATTTTATTTAGTTATAGGTCAACATTAGTTATTTAACTTTAATCATTTATTATATTTAACTTGCATTGCATATAAATCCATTAAAATAAAACTTTGATAATTTTTCACATGATAAATCAAATTAATTAATTTTGAGCTAATTCATAATATAATTTTTATTTAATTAATAATCAAAATTTATCAAATTTGATTTTCAAAAATTCAACCTAGAAGAATATTCTAAAATGGAGGTAATAAATCATAGAGAAGTATTTACATGGATTTGTCTTCGATTTTTGTAAGAAAAATTTTGTTAGAAATTTGGATAAGATGAACAAAGACCAAATAGTCTCAGTATCCCATGTAGTTTGAAAAATTGGCACCAATACCCGCTCTATTTTCAAAACTGATTTTTAAAGTCCTTGTTGTTTCAAAATGTTGCAATCCACTCACACCTCATCCGATCATTTTCGGACCATTTTCTGAAAAGAGGAGGCATTGGTGCATATTTTCTAAACCATAAGGGGCATAGGTGCCCGTTTCTTATTTTTCATTATTACTTCGTCTTTTTGTTTTTTGTAACTTTTTTATCTCCTTGTTTTTTTCAAAAGATTTTTTAAAATTTCTTTTAAATTTGTTGTAATATTTTTAAAAATTTTAAATTATGTGTTTGAAATAAAAATTATAAAATTCACATATACTCCATTTATCTCAATTGAAACATTTTAACTTTTTGTATTCTAGAATGATGTTTTTAGTAAGTTCAAAAAGAAACTAAAAAAATAGAAATATAAATATAGAAAAATGAAATGGAAAAAATTGAAAGATGTTGGAGACTTGTCATGCGGTCCAAAACAAATTAAAAATTTATAAAATATCCTTAGCTCACCCCCAATATAATCAAACGAAAACTATAGCAAGGGCAAGTAAGGGTCGATCTCACGGAGAAAGTTTGTACGTTTTCAAACCAATTTAGCGTGCAAACACATTGTCACAAAAATAAAACAAATAAAAGCATACTAACTACTACACATATGATAAAACTTATAATAGAACTTATTCAAATAAACATAAGAACTTATAAATAACTTATATAAACATTCAACTTATAATATAACTTATAAACAAAACAAATACCTAAGTATATAAAAGTATAAAAACTTATATTTATAACTTATAAATAAACATTTATAATATAACTTAGAAAACAAGGGGGGGTTGGATGAAAAGTAAGTATTTTTTGGTTTTTTATATTTTTCTTATTTTTTTGGTTTTTTTGATAAAATGGGAGAAACAAGCTCAAATGATAATCAATTTCTCCAACTAAGGTAACCCAAGAAACACCGCCAAAAACCCGAAACAAAACGAAAAAGAGAACCCACACAAATTGAACATTACACGTATAATAGCCACTTAGACAATATATTACGTAATTTACGAACTTAAGAATAGAAAAGAATTCAAATGTTCGAGTTGATTCATATCCTTGAACACATATAGAGGACCGTCAATTCTCTATAAGGCCCGAAGTCAAAGATTCAAAGGCCTTTTGGTTACTCAACCCACTCACCTCAAGGGCTCAAACAATGAAACCAAAAGATGAAAAAGTTTATAAAAGAGCGAATCTTTCTTTCATTCTAACTCTCATGCACAAAGTATTAATGAAGAACATTTGATACACTTTAATAATCTTTAACGTCTAATGATTAAAATATTTTGCAGGTCTCCTTGAACAACTTAAGCGTAAGAATTTTAGTCTATTCACATAAAAGAACATTACATATATTTTCATTAACGACCCGGTTCTAGTGACACCGGAGAACGGTGCCACTGGGTTTTTGGGCACCTCCGGTGCTCCGTTCGTAAAATTGACGGTTCCTACCCCCTAAACCCCCCACCCTACCCCCACCCCTGCACTCCCGCCCCAACCCCACCGTAACTCCACCACAAAATGTGTGGCTATTATGCAATGCACGGGAGTACGGTTCAATTTGACCGATAAACAAAATTGCCTTGCGAAGAGTCAGAAAGGTGAGAAATACGAGGGCTCCACATATTTTTGGTCATTGCTACAGAAAGAGTTCTACACATTTTGCTAAATAGAATCCATCACCATGTCCTTAAAATATTTTTTTGAGTCACCCTTATTGTACCGTTCATTAAAAACTATATACATTTCAATAGACAATGTGAAATGAAATTAGCCCCCACAAAAATATGATACATTGTTCCCAACTTTGCCCCTAACCTCATTTTCGCAGACACACGAACATTCACAAACACGAACATTCGCCTCGTGTTCGTACGTACAAAAAAACGACGTTAACGGCAAAGGAGGTAAAGGTAGGGTGCCAACAATTTTTTTGGGGGGTAAATAATGTCAATACTGCCACAATCTATGATTTTACACAAATACTTCTGGATTGCATCAACATCACTAAAGCCCATAAAAATTCGATATTTTCCCAATAATATTCCACCTTTCTTGGATTTTCGTAAAAATATTGAATTTCTAATGCATTGGTGATACTTATGTAATTTTAGAGTATTCGTGTAAAATCTCATATTGACATGAATTTTTCTTTGTTTATATCAAAACACCCTACATGTCAGCAAAGACATGGTATGTACTAGAGTCGACGACAATCAACCTGAGTGCGGCAACAAAAGCGGCGACAGACAAACAACCAAAGAAGACGACATTGAGCCAATGCCAGCTCTTGTGCAAGGAGGAGAGAGTGCTGCCTTTGGCAACCATGTACATGTGGTTCGCGAGTATGAACGTGAGCGGGAACACGCTCGTGGCCCCCGTTAGGCTCATGAAGTCCCCGAGGAATGGCAACAAGGCCGCGAGGAATGTGGTGAGGACTAAATAGCCCCCCCGGACCAGTGTCCGGAAGCCGAGGTTGCGGGGGATGAAGGCGCTCCCTCTGATCCCGTATCGCGTGTCCAAGAACTCGTACGTCGGGCTTGCAAATATCTGAAATGGATCATACGTGTGTGTGAAAAACAATGATGAGCATGCATGCCTTAAGAAACATTTGTTGTGTAAAAAGGTGAATGTGTAGGATCGTTTTCTGGAACTTCACAGTGACCAGTGACCATCCTGGGACTACTCCCGTTCTAACACGCTTAACTACAGAGTTCTGAACTTAAAGAGGTGCCAAATGCTTCCTAAAACCAATTGGTGATAGGAAGGTGGGCACTTTGTATTTAACCACATCTCACTGTAGCCTCAAGTCGAGGTAGATTCCTATAGGGCACCCCTTATAGTTCACTACGGCAGTGCGGAGCCCCACTACTGAGCGGTGGATGAACAGGATGGGCTTCGCAAGATACACGACTCATGTATCTTGTCAGGTTGAGCTGTCAATACCCGATACCGTGACAAGCACAGTAGCGAATCCCTAAGGGTGATCGATGGTCCCCCATAAGACCAACAGAATGTTGCAAAAATAAGGGCAAAAAAGCCTTCTCGTTGTAGAAAAGAGGAATAAGGACGGTCGAAAAAGGAAAACGAGAAGAAAGATATATGACGAGAGAAGTATAGAAGTAGAGATGGGAACTTACATGCAAGGAAATGATAGCTTGTAAGAAAGCACACATGTTAGCAAAAGCCTTCAACCAAACTGGGCCGTTGACGTTGTTGAGCAAATACGCAGACGAGCCCGACCCGTAGGCCCAATAGCCCATGAAGGTGACAGCAAGCATCGGGATCACTCCCACGGTGAATTGAAAGTAGAGTGCTTTCATCATGTTCTTCACTGCCGGTTCTTTCACGGTAGCCTGTCATCCCAAATAAACACATAAATATGTAAAATCACGATAAAATTCTTTCACATGAAGGTTTGGTAAAACCATCTAATATCTACAAACTCTAATGTCTGAACCAAACCCATTATGATCTTTTGTGAACCATTCATCACAAAACTATGAAAAGATGCATATGAATGCTTACCTGTATCTCTGGAATCATTCCTGTGTTAAACGCAAACACGAGGTTACCCGCTGCACCGATAGTTGTAAATATTCTGCCTGTTTTCGTTCCCGGGATGTCATAGTCTCTCGGAGGAGCATTTATACCTAAAAGATATTCAAAGTTAAAAGCAATAAAACTATGTTTTGTGTAAATATATATATATGGAACTTTTTTCTCCACTCATACAGAGATGTTCATGAATCTTGAGCATTCGAACAGATAAGCAGAGAGAATTCTGAATAATCCCATTTTTCCAAGTAATGATTTTTCGAGGAGAATATATCACGTACCATCTTTGAGTGACAAGACAAATGTGGCAAGAAGGTAGACCAAACTAAGGAATGCCGAAACCCCAAGCCAGATCCTTAGTGCTGACAAATGAGGGATTGCAATGGCAAAGAGGAGACATGCCACCCCAGCTATTATGATGAAGTAAGGTAGCTTCATCGCATGGTCATCTCGAAAGAGAACATAAAAGGCCTGCACAACAAAGATTAACAAAATTGTTGGGATTCGTGCTAAGAAATCAACTCAACCACAAGCTCAATAAATGTTTTACTCTAGCCCGTGGTGCAAAAAAGATTTGTTTTTTACTCGAACCTTACACATGAATATAAATTTTCAAAACTGGGTAGCGATGAGATTCAAACGCTAAGTCAACAACACTCTATACCATGAGGGAGGTGGGGGGGTGCTATAGAAGGATAGATCATCATACCTTTAAGGCCTGGCCACCAAGAATGACATATCCAATGTTAATCAAGAATAGATTTGCATACTGCAATGCCCAAATTAGTGAATAAGCATTTGGACCTGCAACAATCGACATCTCATTAATCACACTCTTTCCAAGATCCCACACCACAACAAATTTAGAGCTCGTCTTTCTTTGCGGATTATTCAAGTTTTCACATACCATATATAAATCCGGCAAGGTCTCTGTATCTAATATGCCTTTTTCCTCCAAGTTCATGGAGCTTAGCTATAAGCGTGCTGGCATATAACGATACAGCAGTGGATAGGATCAAGCCAACCACACCACCTACCCAGCCTAGTGGCACCATGATGGTTCCGGAATATCCTAGAGCATACGCGCTGTTGATTCCAGTACTGAGAACAACTCCAACTTGAAACCATGAATCTGATTTTTTGGAAAAAAATAATTTGAAGAAAAAAAATGTAAGTAATCAAAACAGTGAAGATTATATCTTCTTACCCATATGTACCATTCATTTCTGAAGTTAGTTGGCCAAAAAAAACTGCCAAATAAGGCTCCTCAAAACTACTCTCTAAGTCATTCCTTGCAAATAAATTACCAAAAGAATCTACAAAGAAACAAAATTTGCAAACCAACAAAACTTTCCAGAACTAGAAACTGGTAAGATTATGATGCATCTGAACAGCAACAAACCCAGCAATATCCCACAAATAGAGATGTTGTTTCCAGAACTAGAAACTAGTAAGATTATGTGCGTACGCAAATCATAACCTAACCTACTCGAAAGTAGATAGCTTGTTACCCAGAAACACAGCTCAAACACAAAGTAACCAGAACAAAACAAATAAGAGCACAAACACAAGAAGCACAACCTAATGATGCACCTATGAGTAAAAGAAAACCCACAAACATAAATTCCCCTCACAAACAAATCATTCAATCTATCTGCATGATGAAGATGGCCATGTTTCACAAATCAAACGATCACATACTCTGGAAGTCATATGGAATCAAGAATCACCCTAAAGCTTGAATACCCACCATAAAAATTGAATATTTAATGACAGATCATACCACCCAAGGATGAAAACCCCAAAAACCAGACTCAACCCAGAAAAGTAAACGCCTAAAACACAAAGAATCCCATTAGAAAAAGACCAATTGAATGACAAAATCAGGAGTAGAAATGGAGATCACCGTTGCTGACTTGGTGAGCCGTGTCTGGAATTTCAACAGAGACCTCTCCCTCGCCACCGGCGTTCACGGAACCACGCGTCCCGGCTTCATCTCTGATACCCATCTCCGCCCTGTTTCCTCCTCTTCTTCTGCCACCGCCGACGCCTCCGGCGCCGCTGATGTAAAAAAACGGCGAATCTCAGAGACCCGGAACCGGAAACACGCCGACCCACCCGAATGAACCTCGCCTGTTTGGCTGCTGCAATGTCGAGCGAGTTTATAGGTTATAGCGCTGCTAAAAACTGTTTAAATAGAGCGCATCCTGCGCCGACGATGTCGGGGATAAATACAAAATCAAAGATTTTAGGCCGGTCGTTTTGTTCGCCGAACCTATCATTTCCATTGAGGCACAGTCACACATACTCACTCTCTTACGAGGCTTGACCGATTTTATTTTTAATTCAATTTAATTGATTATAAGAGTAAAATTTTAAAATAAAATTTATATAGTAATAAACTACATGAAAAGTTCTACAAAACTAGAGGTGACAAAACTATATTATTTTATGAAATGACTAGTAAAATTGAGTAAATAAAGTGAGTAAAGTTTGACCCTATAAATAGTGTCTGAGAAGATCTATGGTGAAAGGGAGTATATATTAAAAATAAAGGAAATATTACCCAAAATAATCTCAACTTTACTCGGTCTTTCAAAAATAATCCCACCTTTCACTGTGATGCATAATAATCCCAACTTTACTGAAATTTACCAGTTTTGGGTCGCCGTTAAGTTTCTAACGAAGAGATAACGGAAATGCCCGTTTTAGGCAACAAAATGAAAGTTGAGATTATTTTTGATAAATTTTTGTTTCTTAATTTTTTTTGAAATTTTTATTTAAATTTTTTGAATTACTTTCAACCTCCATTTATTTTTCTTTTTTAAAGATTATTCTTACCTTATAAAAATAATGAAAATGAGAAAAAAACTAAAACAATACTAAATTAATCAAATAAATAATGTAATCAATAAAAAATTAAACAGAAACTGGTAAGAAATAAAATAAGTATATATGGAGTCGTGGGTTTAACATTTTACACACTATACGGAGTCTTAATGTAATACTTATTTTTTAAAAGAACAAGTCATCCGGTAAAGTTGGAATTATTGTAGATAATTTTTTCTAAAAAATAAGAAGTGATATGTTAATACTTTGTATAATGCCTAAAATATTAAAACTTACCCGTATATTTTTATTTTACCTTTTCCAATTTCAAGTTAGTTTCCATTGATTACCTTATTTATTTTATTATTTTTGTATCATTTTAGTTACATTTCTCATTTTTTTCATTTTTTATATCTATTTTTTTTATTTTTTAAACTAAGACTAATCTTTAAAAAAGGAAAAAGAAATGATGATGAAGGTAGAAAGTAATTTAAAAAATTTAAATGAAAATTTCAAAAAAAAATTAAAAAAAAATCATCAAAAATAATCTCAACTTTCATTTTGTTGCCTAAAACGGGCATTTCCGTTATCCCTCCGTTAGAAACTTAACGGCGACCCAAAACTGGCAAATTTCAGCAAAGTTGGGATTATTATGCATCACTGTGAAAGATGAGATTATTTTTGAAAGACCAGGTAAAGTTGGAATTATTTTGGATAATTTTTCCAAAAATAAATAAATAGGTAGAAAACGGAGTAGAAAATAAATACTCGTAAATAATCATAGTGAATCCCACGGGTATGCACGTGCCCAGTAACCTCGTAAACAAACATGGTTGTTCACAATAGGCCACGTCGTGACGGTTGTGATATTATTGGTTCCTGCTTATTTAAACAAGTAATACTAAAATCATAAATAAATAAAGTATTCGTAAATTTTACTCCCTCCGTTCTAAAAAAAAATTCCTACTTTGAAAAAGTGGAAAAATAAGAAAGTGTTAAATTGTAGTTGACTTCCAATTTTGTCCTTGATGTGATGGATAAAAGTAAGATGTGATGGGTAGATTATTAGAGAAAAAGTATGATGTGATAGGTAGGGTATGAAAAAGTAAACGTAAAAGTGGTTTTTTAATAGAAAGTGGAAGTGTTTTGTTGCAAGTGAAAAAAATGAAAGAGGAAGTAGTGTTTTTGAGAAGAGAGGGAGTATAAGTTTAGTATTCGTGTCATTAGATTTCTACTTTTTTAACCATTTGGGATCATTATTATGCATATTTGATTAGTTTGTGTATTTTGTTAATGTTTAGTCTATAACTTTAGCATTACTATTTAAATAATACGGCATTAGTATAAGATAACCCCAAAAATCATTTAGTAAGGAGTATCATTCTACTACGTATTACTCCATCCGTTCTATAAAAGTGTTCATATTTTGACTTTGTGTAAAAATAAGGAAGTGTTAAATTATAGTTGACTTCCAATTTTGCTCTTGATGTGATAAGTAAAAGTAAGATGTGATGGATTGAGTATTAGAGAAAAAGTATGATATGATAAGTAGGGTATGAAAAAGTAAGGGTAAAAGTGATTTTTTAATAGAAGGTGGAAGTATTTTGTTGGAAGTAAAAAAAATAAAAGAGTAAGAGTTTTTTAGAACGGGGGAAGTATAAAATAGGATTATACGTTTATACCATATCATAACACACTTAAATTGTATAAAAAAATAAACATGTACTCCCTCCGTCCTAAAACCATCTTCCCGTTTGTGTTTACGAGGTTTGACCGAGTTTATTTTTAATTCAATTTATTTGATTGTAGGTGTAAAATTAAAAAAATACTCTGAGTGAGAGCTTTTGTATGAGATGAAAGAAGTATTAAAAAGTGTTTGGGGACTGGGGTGAGAGCATTTGAAGTACAATTAGAGTGTAGCTCAAACAAATTTCTTAAAAAATATTTGCACTAAATAGCACTATAATATAAGTCATTTTTTTCAATGTAGGACTTAAATTTTTTTCTTCCTTAAATAGAACTTAATAATGTCTAAAAGAAAGAATACTGTCCAGTGATGATGAATATTTACTTGAATAATGACTAATGGATAATGACTAAAAGTGCTGTATTGAGAAATAAATAGGGAAAGACATTCAAGTAAATTCGTCATTTCTTAATTGATGATAAATAATAAGAAAAGAAGAGAGAGGAGGGTCACATTGGTTGACATAGGAGGGGGGTCATTATTATTGCTACACCAGGATGACTGCTTACTTTGGCTTTGTTTAGTAGCAGCGTTTTCGATTAGCGTTAGCGTTTTGGATAAAATTTTAATGGTGCAGATTAATTCTGAAAACGCTAACGTTAATGGCTACCGTCGGATAGCTTTTTCAAAACGCTAATGCTAATCTCTAACGTTGATGCCAAACGGAGCCTTTGTCAATGAAGCCATGTACCGAGTGTAACGGAGAATGGTCAAGTGGTGTACCCTATTTGTAAACGGAAGGACTTATAAAGAGATTTATATTGAATGTAGGCCTTTTTATGAATTTTTTGGTGTATAAATGAAATACACCACTTAGATATCACTACCATTATTTACCGTGTAACACTCTGCAAAAGAACAAATTGTGCACTCAAAAGAAAAAAACAAATGGGTAACTACCCAAAGATTGTACCTCAAAGTGTATATAAAGATTTTAACTTACATTTTGTGTAAATGTAAGTTTGAATTACATGACTTACATTAACACAAAATGTTATTACAAAATTTTGTGGTTGCACTACTATTTTATGTCAATATAAATTATAAAAATGTAAGTATAATAACAAATAAGTTCATAAGCCTAAAAAATACTTCAAAAATTAGACAATTGATTGGATTTGAGGTTTTAATATGGTTCAGCTCGAGTATTTTATTACAAAATATTTTATTAATTCAAAAGAAAACGATTTTATACGAGTAATATTTACTCCCTCCGTCCTAAAACTATCTTCTCACTTCTCCTTTTTCTCCGTCCTAAAACTATCTCCCCACTTCTTAAAAAAGGATGTAAATAGACTATATTACCCTTAACCTCTCTCTCAATTGTTGTCATCTGTCTTCCATCTCTGTCTTCCGTCTCTGTCTTCCATCTCTGTCTCTGTCTCTCCTTCCTCTCCCTCTCCCTCTTCCTTCATCTCTCCTTCCTCTCACTTTCTCCATCTTTCTCTATAGATTTAATCCTCTCCGTCTCTCTTCCCTTTCCTTCTTTCTTCCCCTCCTTCTCAAAATCATAGATCTAAGATCTACGGTTTTTTAAGTTCAATTTCTCTTTCTCAAAGTCACAGATCTAAGATCTCCAATTTTTCACCATCGACGATACAAAGGGGCGATATCGGCGATTCATCACACACTTGCCGATACCAAGAGGCAATTTTTCATCATCGCCGAAACACCGACCACAACCAGATGTACTCCGGTGTTGAACTTTGCTGACAACCAGGCGCGCAGGAGGTATGTGGTTTGTGCACCCAGATCTGCCGGTGATGACCTTTGCCGACAACCTGGGAGATTTCTTCGTCTCCATGGTGCACTCCCTCTCCTCAATCACTGCCCTTGGAAAGGAGGGGTATTTTTGGAAGTCAAATGCATATTTATCAATCCCTTAAAAATGACTTAAAGTCAAAGTGGAAGATCAATATAGGACGGAGGGAGTATCTTTTAGAAAAGTCATCAAAACTTTATATGTTCAAATAAGGGGGGTGTATTCAATTAGGATTATGAAAGACTTAGATAGATTGTTTAAAGTTTGTGGATTATGCAAAATCTATGTATTGTTTTAAGTCTATGCAGAGTTTGATTGATTTTAATGTATTTTATCAGCAGAATTTTATAAGATTCTGTTTGATTGTTTATAATCCATAGATTATTTATAAATAAATATAAAACGCAAACTTCCACGCTGTCCAAGGGTATTGTGTATGTGCAAGGAACCAAGAACATGGAGTTTCCATGGCTTCAGGCAGACCTCAAGGAAGACCACTTCAGCAAATACACCCCAACATATAGCTCACATAAACCACAAAAAGAGCAGCAATAACAGTTGTTGAAAGGCCAAAAATCACTCACAATTCAAGCAAGACCAGCACTTAGTTTCTCAAGCACAAGCCACAAATATAAACTCAAAAGAAGTGTTGTTACACCATAAACAAGCTCTCAAAATAGCAGCGAAGAATCCACAAGAGTTGGTCAAAAACAAAACATTCAAAATCCAGCTTCACGCTGTGAATAGTAACTTCTAATCCCAAACATCCTCAAATCGAAGGAACAATCAATTGGTAATGAAATCCAACTTCAATTAGCCAACAAAGAAGTCTGATTCGATGGAAACAAAATTTCGAATGAACAAAGCCAGATCTGCGTAAATGATGAATTGCAGTCATTCGGAGAAGAAGATCGGCCGAATTCGAGAGAGAGACTCCAGCTTCCATTCGAGAAGATGAGTTCTTGGGGAAGAAGGAGAAGACGATTGGCCGAGAAAATCCACTGCCAAAGGAGAAGAAGATTGGCCGAGAACGGGGGTTTGGCTGGACTCGTGAAAATCCACAGGGGTTTGGTTGGATTTGGAAAAAAACTTTTTTATTTATACTTCAAGCTACAAATCCATCACAATACATTGTTTACAACAATCCTTAAAAATCTATCAATTTTTCAATATCATTAGATTTAGAAAGACTTTTTAAAATCTTAATTGAATACCTCTAGATTTTAAATGATTTTTTAAAATCCCAATTGAATACTCCCTGACTTTTAAAATCCAAAAAAATCCTGCAGAGTTTGGATTGAATACACCCCCCTAAGTTTGTTACACATTTATGTTAAAAATATTTCGTACGCGGTTCTCATGTCATAAATGACCCGGAGCTATTACGGCATCTCATTCATAAAATTGACGGTTTCTACCTCACCCCCTTCAATTGCATGCATCCTTCCAAGTTAATTTTGATTTTGAAGTCAAAATTTTTAACTCCAAAGTCAAACTTAACATTGGGGTGCAATTGAAGGGGGTGGGGTGTATGTCCGGGTTGGGGCGATCGAGTGGAGGGAAAGGGGATTTACTGGGGGGTTAGGGGTAGAAATCATCAATTTTATGAACGAGACACCGTAGCGGTCTCGGGTCATTTCATGACATGGGGCTCCTATGTCGCGAGAATCCCTCCGTATTCTTATTACTTACGGAGTATATATTACTTTTTTATTAGAATTAGATTAGAAATAGTTTTAAACATAATTATACTTATATCAGATCAAAATTTATTTCAATTAAATAAAAACTAATCAGAAAAGGTGAATATAAGATATCCTAAATACTCCCTCCGTCAGCCATAGATTTTCCTAAACATTATTCATATGGTTAGACTTAACTTACTTTGTTTTTTTTATTTGTTTTTTTCATAAAATAATATTCTTGCCACCTCTAATTGTGTAAAACTTTTTATATATTTTATTACTATATAAATTGTATTTTAAAATTTTACTTTTATTATCAATTGAATTGAAAATAAAGTGAATTAAATATCATAATGCGTGATAAAAAGATCTTAAATGGACGGAGAGTGCCAAACTTATAAAAAGAATCAATAAAGAATTATCTTTGCAATATGAATTGGATCATTCGTGACCGTCTTAGTGTGAAACCTTCCGCCGCCATTCAGACTACAAAAGAAGAAAAAGTGAGGAAGTAGAAGTCAAAATAACTAGGGGTACTAAGACCAGTGATAATGGGCATGACCGCATGACGCCCACCACCATTGAGCCTATTTTGATGCAGGGGCGTTAACCGTCGCCCCCTTCCCATTGTTGCTTCGTTAAAGTTGCTGCGTCAAACTTTTGACGCCTTGAAAGCTTCGGAACCCTCCCCCTCCACCCCACAATGGCTATTTACAAATAAAAAAAATATTTCTTCCTTTTTTCTTCTCTATAAATTGAATCATTTTTTTTAAAATTCAACACAAATACACATCTCTTTCTACCTATCATCTTTCTTTAAAAATTATTATTCATGTATTTTATTTATGTTATCATGAATGTAATTTTTTATAATCAATGTACTTTTTTTAATGAATTTAATTTTTTAAATGAACTATTCTTGTTTCAATTATTTTAAATAATTAAATAATTAAATTTTATTAACTTAATTTTAGAAGATGTGTATCTAAAATGTAAAAAAGGAAGGTTTGAAGCCCCGGGACTTCAAATCCATTTCCACTAGAATTATGAGGTAAATTAAAGCTGAAATGACAGAGAGAAGGTTTGAAGCCTCAGAGCTTCATGGGTATTTTCAATGCTCTAAATAAATAGAAAATGGCCGGCCTATGAATTTAATTTACTACAATATTTTCAGTATACAAAAAGGAAGATAGAAACAAAAATTTAATAACGTGAAAGGTGGTTTAATAGTGAAAAAAATGATTGAATTACCTCTTTTTTTTCAAAAAGAAATTTAAAAATAATTATCTACCGTGATATTTAGTAAACCACTCAAGCATTAGCAAAGAATTTTTCCCTCGCTAAAAAGTATGCTGATGTGTTATCAAAAGAAATTTCTCTTGCTAATAAGTAGCGAGAGATGAAACATGTAAGAAACCATATCCATGTGATGGCATCGAATAAGGGTCTGGGAATAGCATTAGAGATTAGCGTTAGCGTTTTGGATAAAATTTTAACGGTGCAGATTAATTTGAAAACGCTGCCCGTAGATAGCCTTTTGAAAAAACTAACGATAATCTTTAACGCTATTCCCAAACAGACCCTAAGTCTCTCGCTTTTTTAATTAGCTATATTATTATTATTATTATTATTATATAATAACTTTTTTAATTTGTGGAGTATTATTATTATTATTTTATCTTCTTTTTTTTCAAATTATAGTATGGGATATTACCCCTGCTACAATGCATGAGGTGTTAGTAAGGGTAATTTCCCTTGCTGAATAGCGTGGGAAAGAAGTTCCCCCTCTAATTCTACTAGCTAAATTCGAGTATTCTAATAGGGAAGAATGAATTATATTTTCCATTATAACTCTTTGCCCTTTTAATATATTACCTTTTAGCACAGTAATAAGAAACATTTTCATACTTTTCATCCATTAATAGATTTTATTATACTTTTTAGATTATATGGTCAACATTTATTGATTAACGGTAACTAATTTTTTGAAATCACTTTCAAATTAAGTAATTTCTAAAGTCATACTCTATTTTTAATTACATAATATAATTATACTCCCTCCGTTTGGAAATTGTTCCCATTTTGATTTGGGGGCAAAAATAAGGAAGTGTTAAATTATAGTTGATTTCCAATTTTGCCCCTGATGTGATGGGTAAAAGTAAAATGTGATGGATATATTATTAGAGAAAAAGTATGATGTGATAGATAGGGTATGAAAAAGTAAGGGTAAAAGTGGTTTTTTAATAGAAAAGGGAAGTATTTTGTTGGAAGTGAAAAAAAAATAAAAGATGAAGTGTTTTTTAGAACGGAGGGAGTATATATTAGTTCCTCACAATAAATAGTATTTATTTACTTAAAATAACATCTAATCTTTGAGCACTGGCAATGGCGAGGCAAATGCCCGCCACGCCATGCCACATCAGCCCTTTCTCTATTTTGCCATGCTTGGCTTGTGCATTCCTCCATGCAAGGCATGTCTTGTGCGAGGCATTCTTCTCTTTTTTTTCTTTTTTTTATTTTTTTTATTTGTGGAAAAAAGGTTTTTTAAAAAAAGAAGTGCATATATTTTAATGAAAAAAAAAGATAAGTAAAAAAATTATAATTAAAATATGTCACAAAAGTGTAAAAAATGACAAAAACAATTATTTGTCACTGCATGATATGTCACTCCACTCACTCGTCACACGCTGACTGGACTCTTTTTGATTCGTTGAAATGCTTCATGTCACTGTGTGGCATTCTATTTTTGATTTGCGATTGCCAATGCTCTTAAGTAGATTTTTATGGTATTACAGTGCGTGCCATTTGCTTGGAGGTAAAGAAATTAATTGGAGTGTGTATATAGTTGAAAGAAAAATATTTAAAAAGATACTTCCTTCCTTTTCTAAAATAGTTTCTGTTTTATTTTTTCGTTTGCAACAAAACACTTCATTTTGATAAAAAAATGACTAATATATTCAAATTAAGTTGTTGCAATATACTCCCTCCGTCCCAAAAAGATTTACACGTTTCAAAAATAATGCGTCCCACAATTCCTTACCCATTTCCATTAAAAAACCATTTTTACCCATTACTTTTTCAAACCCTACCTATCACATCATATCTTTTTCCTAATAATCTACACATCACATCCTACTTTTACCCATCACATCAAGAGTATTTTTGGAAAGTCAACACAAAATTATTACTTCCTTAATTTCAATTTTAGTCAAAATGGCTAACACTTTATGGGACGAAGGAAGTACTTCATTCATTTTGCATTGATATAATAAGTTATTTAATTGAGTTTTTTTCTCTTTTTTAGACGTTTAAGACATTATTGGAAAGTCAAATTACAAAAATAATTCTGATAGATCGAAGTCAACATAAGAACTATTTTACCAAAGGGAGGTAGTATATCCTTAAGAATTATATTGAAACATATATAAAAAAGAAATCCAATAATAATTACTCTAAAAAGTCAAAATGATCGCGGTTGAATGACTTGAAGCTGATGAGTTTAGCAACCAAATACAATAAGATGATATAGTCAATTTGTGAGAGGTTGCCCCAACGGAATTGCCGTTTGTCAACGGCAGACAAACAACACCATCAGCCACATAATTCCGGATTTTCCTTATTAATTTTTTGGAAAATTAAAGGAGAAATATTTTTGTATAAACTTTCCAAAAATACCCTTGATATAATGAATGATGTATAGATTATCAGTACAAAGATATGATGTGATAAGTATGTTATAAAAAAGTAATAGGTAAAAGTAGTTTTTAATAGATAATGGAACATCTTTTGGGGACAACAAAAAAAGGAAGGGGATATTTTTAGGGAGGGAGGAAGTAGTTAAGTAATGCTTTGGACGAAAGCGGAATAAACATACGTTTAGTTTGGTTGATGGAAGGTGCTCCCACAATAACGCCAGGAATGAATGCTTGCATGCATGCATTATTATTTGACCCCGGCCCGTTGATTAGGTTACTTAAGCACCGTTTAATTTAAACTTCTATTTTCTTGGTTATAAAAATTAATTTTCAATTCTCTTTTCAATTCCTTCTAATTTTTTCTTCTATTCTATCTAACTTTTTTTAGTTTGTTGTAACGACTGAAAAACCTATTTAACTTTTTAGTTTGTTCCAACGACTTAAAAAGCTATTTATGTATGACAAATATATAACATTATATATTCAAATTTATAACATACTACCTTAAACACGCCCAAAGATGATTTTTTTTATCAAAAATAGAATTTTCTTATAGAAATATTTGCACTAAATAGCACTAAGACTTAAGTCATTTCTCTAAATAGCACTTAGATTGTTTTCTTCCCCAAATAACACTCTATAATGTCCATAATGACCAGTGATGACAAACGTTCACTTAAATAATGACTAATGGATAATGACTAAAAGTGCTACATTGAGAAAAAAACATATGTAGTGCTATTTAGAAAAAGTCATTATGTTTTAGTGCTATTTAGTTAAATTCCCCTTTCTTATATATACATACAAATGATGGTCATTTCATTGAGTGACTTTTTAACACTTTAATTCTTCTAACTCTTAGTTTTTTTCAATTCTAACTCATTTCAATTTCTTTTGCAAGCATTTTTTTTAAGGAAAACAGGGTACGGTTGCAAATAAGAATGCATTCAAGGATAGATAATAAATTGGTTAACGTATGTTTGTTTAATGTATTCAAGGATAGATAATAAATTGGTTAATGTATAAATAACACATAGCTCATCAACCCATAAAACAAAAAATTAAAATCAACGCACTAATAACTTTTCAGTGCTATACACAAAATCGAAGAAATCAAAGGTTCTCATTAAAAAAACATGGTAGCTTTAGAAACCATTAAAGTGATATTTGGTATTTTTGCCTCCCTTTGTGTTCAAAGCCACAGTTTCACCGTTGATATCATCCACACCAATGCTCTAAACTCGCCTTTCTACAACCCTTCTACGCCTAGGGCTGACTATGCAAAGGGTGCTCTTGTCCAATCCCAATCGCGCGTCGCCAGAATGAGGCGACGCGCGGCCACTACTACTCAGGGCCTCCCCGGCCCTGCAACGGGTGAGTTTGCAGGTGATCTTGAGTACGCCGTCGGATACTACGCCATGAAATTCTCAATTGGCACGCCCCCGGTAGACAGGCTTGCGTTGGTGGACACCGGAAGCGATCTCACGTGGATACAATGTGAGCCGTGTCCGGGCTTGTGCTTCGCTCAGAACACGCCTTTGTTCGACCCGTCAATGAGCTCGTCATACACGAGGTTGCCGTGTGACACCCCGATATGTCTGGAGGGTGGCTGGTATTCATGCGACACCTCCACCAACCTATGCCATTATAACTATAGCTATATGGCTATATGGACGCGTCGTACACTCACGGAGACTTAGCTTACGAGACTCTTGCAATCGGTGACACGTCCTTCTCGAATTTCCTGTTCGGGTGTGGGTTCAATAACTCTTTAGTAAATACGCAAGTGACCAACGGAATATTTGGCCTCGGCAATGGCGATAATATTTCCTTAATCAAACAGGCCAACATTGGGAGGTTCATGTATTGCCTTCCGTGGTATTTAGATGCTAATGTCTCAAGCCACATCGCATTCGACTCCGACGCTGTAATCGCAGACCTGGACGGGGTCGTTTCAACCCCTATAGTCGACCCGGAAAGCGGGTACTACTGGATCACGTTAGAAAACTTTAGTGTCGGGGGCAAAACGGTGCTTAGCAAGCCCCTGAATAGGTCGACCGGTGGAATGGTGGTCGACTCGGGGTCCACTTTAACCTATCTCCCAAATGAGTTGCACGATGCGTTGATAAACGAGTTGAGAAGTGTGGTGAAGAGCACCCCGGTGAGTGACCCAACCGGAGGCACATATTATA
Organism: Cuscuta australis; assembly: GCA_003260385.1. Lineage (NCBI taxonomy): Eukaryota > Viridiplantae > Streptophyta > Magnoliopsida > Solanales > Convolvulaceae > Cuscuta > Cuscuta australis. The sequence goes on along the minus strand of NQVE01000005.1, from coordinate 945,191 downwards.
AACTTTGTTACAATGCATCTGACATTGCCGCGGAAGTGTTTCCGACGGTGGCGGCACATTTTGCCGGGGGCGCCGTCGTTCAGCTCTCGCCCAAAGCATTGCTCAACTTTTATGTAGGTGATGGTGTTGTTTGCCTGCCGATAACAAACGGCGCTTCCGTTTGGGGAAACCTCTCACAAATTGACTATATCATCTTATTTGATTTGGTTGATAAATCCCTTAGCTTCAAGCCATTCGACTGCGATCATTTTTAGATGACAGTTATTATTATTGGATTTCTTTTTTATATATATGTTTCAAGGTATAAATGCACCACAGCCCTCTTTGGTTTCAAAAAGGAGCTCTAACACCCCTCGTGGTTTTAAAAGTAACTTATAATATACCTCTGGTTTGTAAAGAGTGCACATGCACCCCATCTCGAAGTAACTTATATTTCATCCGTCCCATGAAACCTTTCTCCTTTCTTGTTTTATCCGTCCCACAAAACACTTCTCATTTCTATTAAAAAGTTACTTTTACCCTTTACCACTTCTCACATCATACCTTTTTACTAATAATCTATTCATCAAATCATACTTTTACCCATCACATCAAAAGACATTTTTGGAAATTCAATACCAAAATATACTCCCCTTAATTAAATCTCTCCTAAAAAGCAAAAGTCTCATGTTTCATGGGACGGAGGGAGTACTATTTTTTTTAAATCAATTTTTTTTCTTAATTTCTCAACTTTGTTCCTCTATTATTTTTTTTAAATCATTTTTTTTCTTTATTTCTCATAATTGAATAACAAAAAGAATTATAGAAACCAGTAAATTAATTACATATAATGAAACAAACAATCTAATAATGATAAAATTCATAAAAAAAAATAATTATTTGATGGATTAGGGATTTTTCCTAATCCAATATCATTTGAACAGTACAAGAAAGCCCAATTTTATCTAGCCCAAGATATAAATTAGATAAATTATTCAAGACGGAACCAGAGATATATGGACAGAAGAATATATTTGAAGTGATGTGAAAATATTCTGTGGAGCCCATATACTAAACATATGCACATGGAGGTGACATGGCCACCTCATGACATTGTTGGAATGCATGCATGTACTCCCCTTTAAATACAATGCTACGAAGGACGGAAGATAGATGCCAGATTCCTACAACATGTTCCTATTATTCTTCATTCTTCTTCTTTAAGCTTGGAGCTCCATTAATGGCTCCAAGCTCATACAATGATGTATATGTAAATTCCCTCGAAATTAATAAAAGTTCTTCCTATTTGGCATGACACCGCCTAGAAAGGCCCGTGGTTTTCTCCCGATTTGAGTTTCCACGTATAAATACTTTCTCTCCGCTTTATTTATTTATTTATTTTTCCGGATTTCGCTATTCGGTGCGGTGCCGACCCGGTACCGATTTCGTCGGGTCGACGCACCGAAAAAGCGGTTTCCATTACTATTTATTGACTTTAAATAATGCACCATACACCGAAATTAAAATAAGAAGTAAATCACAACAAATTTATTGATAGAATACATATATATATAATTTATCCATTCATAAAAATAAGGTTACAAAACACATGTCATAACTAATTTATTTTGTGAAATTCATAAAACATAAACTTAGACATAACTGAAATCCATGATATAGCTATTGTTCATTGCGACGTCGCTGATACGTTACAAATTGTCACATTTTATTTGGTCATACTTTAGTTCTTTATTATATTTTTAATGCATTTTATGTGAAAATAAAGGGTATAATGAAGTATTTGGCTCTTTAGGCTACTTATATTTTTACACTAAAATCATAAGTTGGGTAAAGTTTTTATTTTATTCTATGTTTAAATTAATTTCTCTTATATGTATTTTCAGATACACTCTTTGGAATAAAAAATAGATGTTAAGTTCAAGGGATGGAGAATTGGGCCGAGCTTTAATGGAATTGAAGATTTAAAGTCCATGTGAAAGTTTTTATCCAATTGCTATACAAATTCCATCTCAACCCAACCCAATTGAAACCTAAAAAAAAAAGAGACAAACATGATGGATATAAAGAGGAGAGCCGCATCTCAAAGGAGGCTGGAAATGGAAAAAAACAGAGCAGAAGACCTAGAGCAGAGGGATTTGATCAGCTGCTTCCATCGGCGGCATCGACGGCGTCCTGGAGCAGCGACTCAACAGCCTTGGATTCCCTTCTTCCTCCAATTTCAGAGTTTAATTCTCCCCTTCTTCTTTAATTATGTCAAGTTTTACTATCAATTTTGTTGAATTTTATATTATGTTTGGCTAAACTCCATAGCTAGGGCAATGATGAAACTTATATATTCTATTTGATTTTTACTCATGATTTGTTTTTCCATATTGATCTTAAATATTTATTGTCTATTTTTCCAATTGATTATTAGGGTTAATTTTTAGATGAGTTCAATCATGTTTTTCTCATGCTTTGAATAAACCTGATAATTGTTTGACAAGTTAAAAGAACAGATATTAGTTGTGATTTCTTGTTGAGATACAATTAATGATTTGAATTCCTCTTAAAACTTTGAAAAATAGCAAACTATAGAAATTGTTTTTTTAGAGCTTAATTGACATATCCTCCATGGTAACGAGACTTGGTTTCATTATAAGTAATTAATTTGCTGGTTTCTATAAAAAAATTTGTTATTCAATTATGAGAAATAAAGAAAAAAATTGATTTAAATAAAATAATAAAGGAACAAAGTTGAGAAATTAAGAAAAAAATTGATTTTAAAAAAAATATAGTATAAGTTACTTCTAGATGGGGGTGCATGTGCACCCTTTACAAACCATAGGTATATTATAAGTTACTTTTAAAACCACGAGTAGTGTTGGAGCTCCTTTTTGAAACCATAGGGGGGGCTATGGTGCATTTCCCCCTATGTTTCAATATAATTCTTAAGGGTATATCTTTTTAAAATATTTTTCTTTCAATTAAATACACACTCCAATTAATTTCCTTACCTCCAAGAAACGGCACAAACCATAACACTATAAAAATCGGATTAAGCGTTAGATGTTATTGTGAGGAACTAATTATATTACGGAGTATGTAATTAAATGCAGAGTATGACTTTGGAAACCCATCACGAAGTCATTAAGTTTAATCCCCTAAATAGTAGAAGTATAAGAGTGATCGATGATAGCATGACAAAAAAGTACTAAAAGTATGATTTGATGGATAGATTATTAGTAAAAAGATATGATGTGATAGTTAGGGTATGAAAAAGTAAGGGGTAAAAGTAACATTTTAATAGAAATGAGAAAAGTTTTGTGGGACGGATAAAAAAAAAGGAGAAAAGTTTCATGAAACTGCTCGTGCGCAGTGGCGAACACCCTTTAAGGAAACAACCTAGTTGAATCTTGCAGAAGTATGATCACGAGAGAATGTGTGTACAGAGACCATACTCCTACTTGAAAGTAAAGAGGCTGATTCCAAAGAGACACCCGGCTCAACGTCGAAAGTTGCATTGATTGACTAACTGTACTGTTACTCCCAATGTATTTGTCCAGTTTGAGTTTTTTGAGTCAAATTGGACAAACTTTGAGCTTCAATTAAATAAAAATTGTAATGTATTTTAACATAAAAATTACTTTCTTAGATGCATCGTATTGAGAACTTTCAAAATTCTATTTCATTATGTTAATATGCAATATAAATTGAGAGTAATTGGAATTACGGAGTATTTTTTTTTAAATTTGACTAAAAAATTCAAAATGGACAAATGCACTTGGATGGATGTAGAGCTTCATTAGTTAAAAAAGCATAAACAATTTAGTTCATCAAAGATGATGGAAAATTGAATCTTGTACACTTATACTTATAATTAAATAAATTGAATAGAGAATATTCCATTTTACTCAAATAAATTGAAGGGATTGGACTTGTTTCCTTAAAGCGTCTTCGCCGCTGCGCACGAGCAGTGGCCCAATAGCCCATTAGGAAGTCACCCACTTTAATCACCTAAATAAAATTATTCCATCCGTCCTAAAATCATCTTCCCGTTTATATTTACAAAGTTTGATCAATAATATTTTTAATTTAATTTATTTGATTGTTAGTGTAAAACTTAAAAATAAAATTTATATACTTAAAAATTATATCAAAAGTTCTACAAAATAAGACATGACAAGACTATAATATTTTATTAAATAACTAACAAAAATAGGTAAAGAAAGTGATTTAGGTTTGACCATGTAAATATTAACTGAGAAGACAGTTTTAGGACAGAGGAAGTATAATACCCCTCCATCTTCAAATAAGTTACAATTTTATCTCTCTCCTCTCGCTAACATATAATATTTGAAAAATATATTTTGAAATGACTTATTAATATTAAATTTATATTATAATTTAATGTATTATGAGTATTCAAGATTTATCTTTTAATACTAAATATCTAAATAAAATTGAAATTAACAATATATGCGGAGTACGTAAAATAAACCATATCCCCGTATATAGTTTAATCCCGTTAATAAAATACTACATCTGTCTTGTTATATTCGTCCACTTTTGACTTTTAAAATTGTTCATCTAAACACTTTGATTCATCAAATTTTTTCAATGTGTAAGCCTAAATATAGTCATATGTGATATTGTTTGATTTGTCTTAACATATACTCCGTAGATTATTAATATATAGATTATTAATATATACTCCCTCCTAAAAATACCAAAATACACTCCCTCCTAAAAAGCAAAAGTACCATGTTTCATGGGACGGAGGGAGTAGATTATTAATATATAGATTATTAATATATATTCCTTCCTAAAAATACCAAAATACACTCTCCTTAAATCCCTCCTAAAAAGCAAAAGTGCCATGTTTCATGGGACGGAGGGAGTAGATTATTAAAATATAATGTAATTTTTATAATTTTTTAATATAAAAATTACAAGATAAAGTGGATTAAAAAGTGTATTGGATGTTGTGTAAAAATGAAAGTTGAGAAATACTTTGGACGGAGGGAGTAATAGATTATAATATTGCATAATTACTCCTAGAGTTGGTAAATCAGTCAGTCAGGTCAGATTCAGATTCGGTCACTTCGAGTTTTGGTAAAATCGGGTTCGGATTGAGAACTGTATGTTCATGACTGAGTTTCGTCAGGTTCAGGTTGAACCAACGAGTTGTGAGTTTGGTTTTTTAAATTTTTAAATTCGCATTAAAACTTACATTTTCTAATAAATAAATTTAAAATATTAAAAAATATGTATTAAATCTACTAGATTATTCTATTTTAAATCAAAATTTTTTTAGATATATAAATCAATATAGAGAAATAAAAAAATACTTAAGTTTTAGAAAAAAGTAAGATAATTATACAATATCACTAAAATTTTGTCTAAAATTTAGATATATTAAAAACGAGTAGTAAAATGTATGATTTTGAAAAATTCTTACTTTAGAATGTCAGTCAGGTCCGATTCAGATTTAGTCGAGTTTGCCCCATTTTTAGCGGGTTAGTTTGCGTTCGGTCAACTTCACATTCGGTCATCAAAACCTTTGTTTAAAACTCATTGTTTTCAGGTCGAGTTTCGAGTCAAAATAAATTATTTAGTCCCTATAATTACTCCCTAGCTAGTGTCTTTTTCCTTTCGTCCTAAAATTAATTTCTCATTTTGACTTTTGCAGTCAAAATTTTTAAACTTTGACTGTATATTACGCAAACAATATCTTGAATTTTCATATAAATTTAATATCAACAGATTCATTTTAAAACATAGTTTTGAAATATATTATTTTGATAATATATATTCATATAAAAATAAAGATATTAGTGGTCAAAGTGCAGCATTGGAGACCGTAAAAAGTCAAATGAAAAGTTAATTTTAAGACGGTAGGTATTAAATTTAAATACTACGTATTTGGTATTAAATTTAAATACTACGTATTTGGCAATTAAGTTTACACGGAGATATCTATCTCAAGTGGACCATAAGACATTAAAGGATAAAGCTATTTGTACCCCAACTTTTATACCCCACTTTGTACCCCGCAGGTTTGCACCGATACTTTGTGTTGGTGTAAAACTAATTTTTGTTAATGCACCGACACTTTGTGTCCGTGTAAATTTTTGTTAACGCATCAACACTCGTGTCGGTGTAAACCATCAAAATGTTTGTGTATAACTACGTTGTACAAATGGGGTACAATTTGTGGTGTAAGTGTAGCATGACCCGACATTAAATCATGTACCAGACCTCATATATGCTGATAGCAGAGATGGGAGGAATAAATAATAAATGGATGAAATTCTATCTACAATCATGCAATGGCGCACTAAAAATGTATCCAAATTGTATTCCAAACAAATATACAGATATTTACGGTTCACACCAGTACAAAATGTTAGTTCTTTTAAAAAAAATTACGTTAACATTTTTTGTCAATGTAAACAATATTGCATGAGCACGAAATGTTAGTTCAATGCACGCTTTTGGAATACAAGATGGAGTGCAAGTTTTGGTTTACAAATAGCTTAATCCTCAAACATAAGAATGCTGGATGGTTTTATGCATACGTTAATTTTTATAAAAAAACAAGTATGTCTCCAATTAAACTACTCCCTCCGTCACATTTTAAATTGCATGTTTGTCTTTTTACTCCGTCCCAAAATAAGTTGCCTGTTAGTTGATTTCGTAAACTTTTAAAAATAAAATACCTAAACTACCCCTAAAATAAGTCACACTTCTTCATCTTATCTTCTCATTCATCATCACCCCTCTTAAAAAGTATTGTCAATTTCGAAAAATCAACTCTATTTTTTATTTTCCTTAAATATGCCCAAAAGTCAAAACAGACGATTTAAATTGGGACGGAGGGAGTATAAATTAAAGACTATAAGCATTCAAGATTGATTTGTATATGTGTACTCCCTCTGCCCCCCATAGATCTTCCCAAATACTATTCACAAAGTCAAACTTAACTCATTTTGTTTACTTTTTTTAACCACTCATTTCATAAATTAAAATAGTATTGTCACTTCTAGTTTTTTAGAACTTTTTATGTACTTTTTTCCTATATAAATTTTATTTTTAAATTTTATCCCTACAATGACCTTCGTCCCCAATTTGATTACAAATTGCGGGTTACGGAGTAAAAATTTTTACTTTTTGAAATCATTTTATTTACAAATTGGAATGTCAATAAGATAGAAAAATTACATATTAAAAAATTATGTCAAAAGTTCTACAAAACAAGAGGTGATAAGAATATTTTATTTTATCAAATACTTAATGAAATCGCAGAAACAAAAAAAGTTATCTAGAGGAGAGGAAAAAATTGTACTCCCTCCGTCCTAAAATTAATTTCCCAGTTTGACTTTTGTGGTCAAACTTTTTAAACTTTGACCGTATATTACGGAAAAAATACATTGAATTTTTATATAAATTTATTAGCAATAGATTCATTTTGAAACATAGTTTTGAAATATATAATTTTTATAAAATATATTTATATAAAAATTGAGATATTGATGATCAAAGTGTCACATTGGAGACCGTGAAAAATCAAATGAGAAGTTAATTTTAGGACGGAAGGAGTAATCTATTTATGGACGGAAGAAGTAAATTGAATTGAAAATAAAGTCGATCAAACCTCATTACACGCAATGAGAAGATCTTCGATAGGTGGAGGAAATATATAATTATGTACATAAAATTGAAATAAAAAATCCAAACTCAAAATAATCACTCCGTAATTGGAATATACTCCGTATATGAGAATGATGAATTGGGGTATTAGAAACTTACGGAATATAATATACTCGATCTGTCCCGGAAATATTCTTTCCATTTTCCTTTTTGGTTCGTCTGGAAATATTCTTCCAATTTCCTTTTTAGTATACTTTTGAAGGCTAAATATCAATAATACCCTTCTATTTTATCACAAGATACTTTTAAAATATTTTTTTAATAATAAAAGAAGATTTAAAAGTTTATAGTATGTGCATTTTTGTAATTTTTGCATTTTTTTACTATTCTTTAATAAGTGTCCAGTCAATATGGGAAAAACATTTCCAGATGGAGAGAGTAATAAATATTCTTGACACCTATTACTTCGAAGAACTTTTCATGTACTACCTCCGCTTGTAAAAAGATTTCTCATTTTGATTTGGGGGCAAAAATAAAGAAGTGTTAAATTATACTCCCTCCGTCCCATAAAACATGGGATGTTTTGCTTTTTGAAGAGATTTAAGGGGAGTGTATTTTGGTATTGAATTTCCAAAAATGTCCTTTGATGTGATGGGTAAAAGTAGGGTTTGATGGGTAGATTATTAGTAAAAAGGTATGATGTGATAAGTAGGGTATGAAAAAGTAAAGGGTAAAAGTGACTTTTTAATAGAAATGAGAAGTGTTTTTTGGGACGGATGAAAAAAGAAAGGTGAAAGGTTTTATGGGACGGAGGGAGTAGTTGATTTCCAATTTTACCCCTGATGTGATGGGTAAAAGTAAGATGTGATGAATAGATTATTAGAGAAAAAGTATGATGTAATATGTAGGGTATGAAAAAATAAGAGTAAAGTGGTTTATTTTAAAAAGAGAAAGTGTTTTGTTAGAAGTTGAAAAAATGAAAGAGAAAGTATTTTTGAGAACGGAGGGAGTAGTTTTTTTATATGTAAATTTTATTTTTTATTTTTTATTTTTATATCAATATGTAAATAAAATAAATTGATAAAATTTGATATTTTATCTCAGAAATACAAGTGTGACAAATATATATGAACGAAAGAAGTTAATAAGTACCCACCCTTTTCTTCATCTTTTTCAAGACCCCTACTCTGCCCCTCCATTTTTTCTTACCTTACTCTTCCAGCCCCACTCGCACCCCATGGTCCCATGTACTCCCTCGTAAAATATTAGCGAGGTGTAATGATTCTAATAAATGTACAAATTCTTATTATATATTTATAATTTGGTATATAAATTTTAATTCTTATTAGAAAAGTGCACGATTTTTAAACATTCTTTTACTAGTGGTTCAATAGGTGGTTTCTAAATTACATTTAGTCATTTGGGGTCAAATTACAATTTTATAAATTTTAATTTTATGATTTTAAACCTTTTTCTTTTTTTCTCTCAGTTCTCCACCCTTTTCTTCATCTTCTTCAAAACACCCATCCTCCCCCTCCATTTTTCTTCTCTTCCTCCTCCAGCCCCACCCGCACCCCTTGGTCCCATATACCCCCTCCTAGAATATCCCAACTCTCCTCCATGGTCCCATACATATACTCCCTCAGTCCTTCCTAGAATAATCCCCACTCTCATAAAGTGTAATGATTCATTCCAATTACTACGCTCCCTCCTAAAATATCCCTACTCCTACCCCCATGGTCCCATACTATACTCCCTCAGTCCCTCCTAGTAAAATACAGAGTATCCCCAATCTCATACCCTCCGTACCTAAATAAAATTACATTTTTGACTTTTTGAGGATTTAAGAAATGGATATTTTGGTGTTGACTTTCCAAAAATACCCTTGATGTGATGTGTTAAAGTAAGATGTGATATGTAGATTATTAGTAAAAAAGTATGATGTGATATGTAGGGTATGAAAAAGTAATGGGTAAAAAGGGTTTTTTAAAGGAAAAGAGAAGTTTATTTAGTGACAAAGAAAAAACGAAAGAGGAACTTTATTTAGGGACGGAGAGAGTAAGTCATAAGTCATAAGTGTAATGATGTCCATCCTAAAACAACCCCACCCCTCTAAGTGTAATGATTATAATTATGACCTATCCTAAGCTAGCATCTATCCTATTAGTCCCTCCCTCTAAAATTATTTACCATATTTACATTTCCGATACAAAATATTAAAATAATGCAAAAAATAGGAGAGGAGAAAAATTTTTAATATAATTGGACACGAAGAGGATATATGAGAATGATGAATTGGGGGTATTTATGAGAATGATGAATTGGGGGTATTAGAGACTCGTAGCACGACCTCCGTCCCAGTGTATTAGTCGAGTTTGGATATTTCGAGTGAAACTAGATACGGAGTAATTTTTAACTTCAATTACTCTCAATTTGCATTACTTATATATATATATTAGGATAACGAAATAAAATTTTGAAAATTTCCAAAATGACAAATTCAATAAAATCATTTTTATGATAAAATATACTCCCTCTGTTCCACAAAACACTTCCGGTTTTGAATTTGGGGAAAAATAAGGAAAGTGTAACTTTGGTTGACTTTCCAATTTTGCCTCTGATCTGATGGGAAAAAGTAAGATGTGATAGTTTGATTATTAGTGAAAAAGTATGATGTGATAGGTAGGGTATGAAAAAGTAGGGGTAAAAGTGGTTTTTTAATAGAAAATGGAAGTGTTTTGTGGAAAGTAAAAAAACGAAAGATGAAGGGTTTTGTGGAACGGAGGGAATATTACTGTAGAAACTTAGCAAAAACTTGTGTGCTTTTCATTAATCACAAACCGATATATATACAAGTACATAAACTGGCTAACAAGTACAGGCCCAATAACATAATATCTACGATTAATTACAAATATCCGCTAACACTCCCCCTCAAGTTGGTGCATGAAGATCTCGAATGCCCAACTTGAACAGTAATAAATCAAAGACAGGTTTGGGTAATGATTTAGTAAAAATGTTGGCCAACTGATAACGCGTAGGGACATAGCGTGTAGACACCTCGTGGCGCTGAGCAGATTCACGAACCGTATGACAATCGACATCAATATGCTTCATTCGTTCGTGGAACACTAGATTTGCTGCAATATACAAAGCTGATTGATTATCACAATATAAGCGCGAAGGATATAAGATGGGGACACCTAATGCGCCCAAAATGTCGTGCATCCAGCGTATCTCAACACAAACATTGGCCATGGCCCTATACTCAGCTTCTGCAGAAGACCGCGCCACGGTGGTCTGTTTCTTTGTCTTCCATGAAACCGGGGAGGGACCCAACATGATAAAATATCCGCTAACGGACCGTCGAGAAAGAGGGCAACTGGCCCAGTCAGAGTCACAATAAGCGGTAATCTGAAGATTACTACTGGCACTCAGAAAAATTCCCTGATCCGGGTGGCCTTTGATATAACGTAGAACTCGCAGAGCAGCATTCATGTGATCAAGAGTGGGTGCTTGCATAAACTGGGACAGAACATGAACAGAATGACAAATATCAGGACGAGTGATAGTGATGTAGATCAAACGGCCAACTAGTCGACGATATCGTGCAGGATCTTGGAGAGGCGGGGCGGCCGAGGTGGCCAGGCCGTGCGTCGTCGGCATAGGGGTGCCCGCCGGCTTGCATCCCAATAGGCCGGTTTCGTGTAAAATCTCCATTGCATATTTTCTCTAGCAAAGGACCATACTAGACGGAGACCGAGCACATTCAATCCCCAAGAAATATTTGACGGGGCCCAAGTCTTTGAGCTGAAAACATCGGTCCAAGTATCGCTTAAAGGAAGAGCACATGGAAAGATGCTTGCCTGTAACCAAGGTATCATCAACATAAACCAACACAGCAAGAATGTCAGGGCCACGGCGTAGAATAAATAAAGTGTGGTCCTTGTGAGCCTACTTGAACCCCCAATCACGAAGGGCAGTGCTCAGCTTATGAAACCAGTTCCGTGGAGATTGACGCAACCCATATAAAGATTTCCGGAGTTTGCATACTTTGCCAGGAATAGAATACCCAGGTGGCAACCGCATATAGACCTCCTCAATAAGATCTTCATTCAGAAAAGCATTATTAACGTCAAGCTGATGAACCTCCCAATTTTTAGCCACAACCACAGATAATAAAATACGAACGGTGCCCATTTTAGCACTGGGTGCAAAGGTATCTGTATTATCTGTCTCAAATTCCTGGTGATTCCCCAAGACCACAAGGTGTGCCTTATCCCGTTCTTTGGTACCGTCGGACCGGAACTTGGTCCGATAAACCCATTGACACCCCAAAGCAGTGCGATCAGGAGGAAGATCGGTGATGTCCCAAGTATGATTGTTTTCCAAAGCATCAATCTCCTGTTGCATAGCCACTCGCCAATTAGCATGTTGCATGGCCTCCTTGAAGTTCCTAGGAACCTCATGGGATGTCACAACCGCCAAAAAACCACGATGCCTGTCATGAAATTTTTCATAATGAACAAAATTATGGATAGGATACCGATACCTGAAGATCGAGAAGAGGTAACGGAAGGAGCAACAGGAGCCAATGTCTGGACGGTATGACAATAATAATTGGCTAGGTGAGGGGGTGGTCGACGCTGACGAATTGGGGGTGGGGGTGAGGGTGACAGGGAGATGACGGGGCCATCATGATCGGAGCCCTCGTCACTGCCGCTAGAAGAGGCGTGGGTTTCCGGGTTGCCGCCGCTGGGAGAAGCCGCGGGGACAACCGGCTGGGGAGGGGGGACTGGGAAAATCGGCATGGGCATGGGACGGGGAATGGCAGACTTGGGGCGACGAGTTTTTAGGAAGAGCAAACGGGAAGATATCAACGGAAGAATGCTTGCTCTATAAATTGGAGTGGCTACCACTATCAACAGGGGGGACAACGAGGAAGGAACATCGACGGGAATAAAGCAGCGGCTTGGCCGCTACTATGGTGGCCGGTGTTCGACGATGGCAGCGGCGGCAGAAGCTTTGACGACGTCTGTGGTCGAGGATGGGCAGTCTTCTTCAAGCTCCGATACCATGTAGAAACTTAGCAAAAATTTGTGTGCTTTTCATTAATTACAAACCGATATATATACAAGTACATAAACGGGCTAACAAGTATAGACCCAATAGAATGATGAATTGGGGTATTATAGACATTGGCAACCAAGCTAGCTCCTACTACAAGGAATCCTAGGGAGTAACTACGCGATCCGAGCTAGTTTAACCCCCCCCCCCCCCCCCCCACATTCTACCCCTACCCCCCCACACCCATGGTACCATTCTAGAGGCTAGAGCCTAGAATATCCCCACCCCTCCCTGTGTGTAATGATGCGATCTATGATAACCTAGAATATCCACATCTCCATGTAATGATTGGACCTATACTAAGCTAGATATTCCCCACCCCCATAAGTGTAGTGTTTGAGGCATCCTAAGCTAGCATTTAATAATAATAATATTAATAATACTCCCTCCGTTCCACAAAACCCTTCTGGTTTTGATTTTGGGAAAAAATAAGGAAAGTGTAATTTTGGTTGACTTTCCAATTTTGCCCCTGATGTGATGGGAAAAAGTAAGATGTGATAGTTTGGTTATTAATGATAAAGTATGATGTGATAGGTAGGGTATGAAAAAGTAGGGGTAAAAGTGGTTTTTTAATAGAAAGTGGAAGTGTTTTGTAGAAAGCAAAAAAAACGAAAGAGGAAGGGTTTAGTGGAACGGAGGAATACTAATTCAAAGATTCTTAAATTTTACGGAGTAAAGCATAAATTGTGATAATGGAAATGGATTATGCATGGATAAAAATTGTGCACTAGTACTACGTACCAAAACAATAACAGAAAATTAAAGGATTATTATTTCGATAAATAAATTCACATCATTTTGTGTTACTACGTAAAAAATTATTCAACTACATATAAATTAGAGAAATTTATTTAAATAGCACTAAAACATAATGACTTTCTCTGAATAGCATCACATGTGTTTTTCTCCCCAATGTAACACTTTTAGTCATCATGCATTAGTCATTATTCAAGCAAATATTCGCCATCACAGGACATTATGGACATTATTAAGTGTTATTTAGAGAATAAAATTGTTTAAGTGTTATTTAGAGAAATGACTTAAGTTTTAGTGCTATTAAGTGCAAATATTTCTATAAATTATTTCAATTAAGATGCAAAAATCATCTGACAAATAACACACTCATGCGTTTTCAAGCAAAAACTAAAATTAAGACATCAGTGCAAAAAGACGGGAAAATTAAAAGAATAGGCAAAATGGAGATATTTTTATTTGGTTTTGACTTCTAAATACTTCGAAATTCACAAATTTGTAAAGTCTACAGCGTAAAAATTTAAATAATGCAAAAAAGAGTTTTTAACACATAATTGAATGAAGATGCAAAAAGAATAATACAGAGTAATAAACATCAAAAGCTGAAATAAGTTTCTACTATCTACACAAGTACCCCCACTTGATATATAGTTTCTTATTTTTATTCAAGACTTGAAGTTGTATTATGTAGAAAATTGAAGGTTGATCATTGTTGACAAAACATAAATTACGTTTATTAAATATTTTATTAAAAAATACTCCGTATTCTTTTTGTTAATTATAAACAACGTGAAAAGTTTACTTTCTAATTTTTAAATTATATTTATCATTCATTTATTACATTCTTATCTTTCCATGTTCAATTAGTTTTTTTCTCGAAAATGGACGGAACTTCATTCTCTTACTCAATAGTTTTCCAATTTTACTTTTATTTTATACGGAGTATCTTTTTTCAATTTTATTTGACAAAAAATAAGAATGTTGAGAGATACTCCGTATAACTTATACTCCCTCCGTCTCTAAAAGATTTACCCATTTCATTTTTTGTGCAAGCCATAAAACATGTTGATATCATCTCAAATGTTAATTTTTTTTAAAAACAATTTTTACCCACAATAAAGGGTAAATATGGTTAATTTTAGTCATTTTAAATATGGGTAAAAGTGTTTTATGAGATACACAAAAAATGAAACGAGTAAATGTTTCACTATGCAGGTTCTGACTCCTCCATGGCCAACTACAAATGCTTTTCGTTTTCCCTACACCACCATCACACCCCCGCCTCCATCCCATTGTCCTTGCGGCGGCAACCTCACCTCGCCGCCAACTTCTCCGCCCCCCTCTCCTAGCGGCAACGTCACCTGCCCGCCGCCAACTCCAACACCAACTTCTCCGCCACCCCCTCCCGGCGGCAATGTCACCCGCCCGCCGCCAACTTCTCCGCCACCACCTCCCTGCGGCAATGTCACCTGCCAGCCGCCAACTCCACCACCACCTCCCGGCGGCAATGTCACCCGCCCGCTGCCTCCACCCCCGTGTCCCTGCGGCAATATCACCCACCCGCCACCAACTTCTCCACCCCTTGTCCCGGCGGCAATATCACCCACCCGCTGCCTCCACCACCAACTTTTCCGCCCGCATGCCCTTGCAAGCAACAACAGCAACACCCGCCCCCGCCCGCTGCCTCTACCACCGACTTCTCCGCCTCTCTGTCCCAATGCCACTGCTTTGCCCCCGCCCCCACCTAAAACTACTCCGCCCCGTACTATTTAGTTGTATGTACTAATCTATTATAAAGTCTGGCTAGTCCGCCCTTATGTTCTTATCTATTGATATATTTAAGTGTCTGTAATGTTTTTTCTTTTTTTCATGCACTTGTACGATTGGATGTTATTTATGCTACTAGTTTTTTTAATGAATTATAAATACGGGCCTAGTGTTTTTATTACTATTACTGTCAATATTAAATATTTGAAATACAAAAACAGTAGCAGTAATAAAAACACTAGGCCCGTATTTATAATTCATTAAAAAAACTAGTAGCATAAATAACATCCAATCGTACAAGTGCATGAAAAAAAGAAAAAAACATTACAGATACTTAAATATATCAATAGATAAGAACATAAGGGCGGACTAGCCAGACTTTATAATAGATTAGTACATACAACTAAATAGTACGGGGCGGAGTAGTTTTAGGTGGGGGCTGGGGCAAAGCGGTGGCATTGGGACAGAGAGGCGGAGAAGTCGGTGGTAGAGGCAGCGGGCGGGGGCGGGTGTTGTTGTTGCTTGCAAGGGCATGCGGGCGGAAAAGTTGGTGGTGGAGGCAGCGGGTGGGTGATATTGCCGCCGGGACAAGGGGGTGGAGAAGTTGGTGGCGGGTGGGTGATATTGCCGCAGGGACAAGGGGGTGGAGGCAGCGGGCGGGTGACATTGCCGCCGGGAGGTGGTGGTGGAGTTGGCGGCTGGCAGGTGACATTGCCGCTAGGAGAAGGGGGCGGAGAAGTTGGTGGTGGAGTTGGCGGCGGGTGACATTCCCGCCGGGAGGGGTTGGTGGTGGAATTGGCGGCTGGCAGGTGACATTGCCTCTAGGAGAAGGGGGTGGAGAAGTTGGTGGTGGAGTTCGCGGCGGGGTGAGATTGCCGCCGCAAGGACAATGGGGTGGAGGCGGGGGTGTGATGGTGGTGTAGGGAAAAGCATTTGTTGTGGGAGAAGGAGTTAGAACCAGAGTGAGAAAGAAGAGTATTGGGAGTGCCATTCTCGTTCTTTAGGTTGTGGGCTTGTGGCATTTGCAAGATCAACCACCCTATATTTATACTTCTAAAATGTAGAGGGGGATGGGGGGTTAAACTAGCGGGAAATGTTAGGAGTACACCAAAAGTATATCCTAAATATACATCACCTTACTTCTTTTATCATTCATTTTATTTTGTTTTCATTTTTACATTTTTTTTGAATTTTTCTTACCTTTTTGTGTAGCATTTTCCTAAACTAGCTCGGATCGTGTAGTTACTCCCTAGGATTCCTTGTAGGAGCTAGCTTAGGCCAGGGTTGCCAATATATCCGTATTTATTATTTTTACTCATTTGGCTTTATTATATCCTTTAATATGATAAAGGAGACTCAGATTTATGGGAATACGACATTTGGCATGCCTATTTGGTAAAAATTGAACACGTTAGCGAGCCACATAATAATAATAAAATTAAAAGAAAATTTGCTATGGACTGCACCAGCGGAGTTCCCTATCCTTTAATCGGTTATTCCACTTGAACGCAGAAGTTTCTACGATACTTGCTGGTCTTCGAAAAAGGAATCGTTGGCTTCAAAAAAATTCTTTCCTTCGATGTTCGCTGGCTGAAGATATGCCGATAATGTATACTTATAACCCAAAAAAGGGATATATTTAAATATATGTTTTCTGATTACAACAATACGAACTTCTATTATGATGATAATATAAAATAATTAAAAATAAACATGAAAAAATATAAATACTATTTTAAAAATATATATAATATTTTTCATTTAATTTAAATAGAATTTTAGGACCATGCTACATATATTAATCCTTTATCTTACTTACATATTTAAAAATTACCTACTTAAATTACTAAGTTACAAAGGTTTAATATAAAATTCGTATATAATAAGAGTTAAAATCAATAGAGTACCTATATTAATGGAAATTAGAATATTATTTTTTACAAAAAAGATTATTAAGAAACAATCGTAAATAATACTAAATTTGAAAATAATGATCACGAGTACATTACTCATCACCTTACTTATATTATGTATGTTGGATAATACTAGTATTATTTTGGATTCGTTTACTTATATATGGAAATCTTTCATTATGTGTCTTTGATAATCAATAATATTATATGTTAATATATGTTTTCAGATTACAACAATACGAACTCCTATTACGAGGATAATATAAACAATTAAAAATAAATATGAAAAATATAAATACTACCTCCGTCCCCAATAGATCTTCCCAATAGCCTTTTTTCTTTGTCCACAATAGATCTTCTCATTTCATTTTTTAACAATTAAAATACCACAACTACCCTCACTTACTTTATTTATTACACCTCACCCACCTCATTTAAAAAATAAAAAAGAAATATAATAATTTTCATTTAACTTAAATAGAATTTTAGAACCATGCTACATATATTAATCCTTTATCTTACTTTCATATTTATAAATTTCATACTTAAATTAATAAGTAACAAATATTTATTAATGGAAATTCATGTATATATAGGTTGAAATCAATAGAGTACCTATACTAATAGAAATTCCAAGGAATGTGAAACTCTCCTAAGTAACAAGGAATTCGCACCATAATAAAGTCCTTCCTAAAATACAAAAGGTAAGTAAATAATTAAATGTGAAACTCTTCTAATATTTTAAAATTATTTTAGACCATTTAATTTTATGTTTGGTTCACAAACACAATGGTCACAAACTTCACAAACTTACTATTTGTGAACTTCAATGGAAAAAATTAAATGGTATAAAATAATTTTAAAATAAAATTTTAAACCATAAATAGTAAGTTTGTAAAGTTTGTGGATTTTCTGTTTGTGAAACTTATTTGAGTTTTAGATGTTTATTATTATTATTATTATTATTATTATTATTATTATTATTATTATTATTATTATTATTATTATTGCAACTTCATTCAATTATGCATTAAAAACTCTTTTTTGCATTATTTTAATTTTTACGTTGTAGACTTTACAAATTTGTGAATTTCTTAGTATTTAGAAGTCAAAACCAAATAAAAATATCTCCATTTTGTCTGTTTTTTTTAATTTCCCCTTCTTTTTGCACTGATGTCTTAATTTTAGTTTTTGCTTGAAAACGTATGAGTGTGTTATTTGTCAAATGGTTTTTTGCATCTTAATTGAAACAATTTATATGTAGTTGAATAATTTTTTACGTAGTAACACAAAATGATGTGAATATATTTATCAAAATAATAATCCTTTAATTTTCTGTTATTATTTTGGTACGTAGTACTAGTGCACAATTTTTATCCATGCATAATCCATTTCACAATTTATGCTTTAAAATAATAATCCTTTAATTTTCTGTTATTGTTTTGGTACGTAGTACTAGTGCACAATTTTTATCCATGCATAATCCATTATCACAATATATGCTTTAAAATTTTAGGATCTTTGAATTATTATTATTATTATTATTATTATTATTATTATTATTATTATTATTATTATTATTATTATTATTATTATTATTATTATTATTATTATTATTATTATTATTATTATTATTATTATTACTCCCTCCGTCCTAAAATTTTCTTCCCAGAGTACTATTCCAATTTCACGGGAATTTATATTTATTTGTGTTTTTTCATGGCCTATATGATAAAATAAAATATTCTTGTCACCACTTGTTTTGTTGAACTTTTGATGTAGTTTTTAAATAGAGAAATTTACTTAAACAAGACTAAAACATAATGATTTTTTCCCAATATAGGACCATATGTTTTTATTTCCTAATGTAGGACTTTTGGTCATTATCATGTAGTCATTATTCAAGTAAAATGTCCATCATTAATGGACATTATTCTTCCACTAGGTCATTATTAAGTCCTATTTAGGAAATAAAAAAATTTAAGTCCTACATTGAGAAAGACTTTATGTTTTAATCATATTTAGTGCAAATTTTACTTTTAAATATGTATGTTTTATTTTTTATTTTTATACCAATACTTAAATAAAATAGATTGAAAAAACTTGGGCTTTTTCTTCATTTTGCGCAACGGGAAGAAAGTTTTAGAACGGAGGGAGTATTATTATTATTATTATTATTATTATTGTTATTATTAGATTCTAGCTTAGAATAGGTCATTATTACACCAAGCTAATATTAGGATATATGCTAGCTTAGGATAGGTCATTATTACAATCATTACACTTATGGGGGTGGGGATATTTTAGGAGGAATAATGCTAGAGTTACAAACAAAGCACTCACAAAATACACAAACTTACTATTTGCGTATTTTTGTTTTTATTTTTTAATTGTTTGAGGCCATTAGTTCAAACCATTACTTTACATATTGGGTAAGTTTGTGTATTTTGTGAACATTTAGTTTGTGCGTGTAGCATTACTCTTTTAGGAGGGAGTATATGGACCATGGAGTGCGGGTGGGGCTGGAAGAGGAAGAGAAAAAAATGGAGGGGGAGGGTGGGGGTTTTGAAGAAGCTGAAGAAAATGGTGGAGAACCAAGAGAAAAAAAGAAAAGGAGTCAAAATGATAAAATTAAAATTTATAAAATTATAATTTGACCCAAAATGACTTAAAGGTGACTTAGAAATCGCCTATTGAAACACCAGTGAAAAAATATTGAAAATTCGTATACTTTTGTGATAGGATTTAAAATTTATATACCAAAGTGAAATAATAATAAAAATTCGTATACGGGGTATAATTTATCCATTGAAATGGACCAAAAGACATGTTTTTCAAGAGTTTTGGGAGAAAGCATCTACCCTTCCACTTCGACTATCATTCATTTTACAATCAACCATCTATGTTCTTATTAATTAATTTGAACTCACGTGTCACTTTATCACTATATTTCAAGGAATTCGGAAGAAAAAAAATTTGTTTTCACTCATTTTTCTTATAAAATGTAAGTAATTTGGTTTTCCCTCTTCTTACACCCCGTTTGGTATACGGAATAAAAACTATGGAATTGGAATTGATGACTTCAATTCCAATTTTGTGCTTAGTAGCACAAAAATCATGTAGATTTAGAATTGATAGTTCAAAAAATGATTTGGAATTGATAAAATTTAATTCTTATTGGGACCATGGGGGTACTGGGTATTTATTATTGTTGCCAGTATATTTATTATTTTTACTCCCTTCGGTTTATTATATTAGAAGTCTCTAATACCCCAATTCATCATTCTCACATATATTCCAATTAATTATTTTGAGTTTGGATTTTTTATTCTAATTTTATTTACACAATTTTATATATATATATATATATATAAATCTTGAATGTTTATAGTCTTTAATTTATAGTTTAATTAGAAACATACTTGTTTTTTAAAAAAAATTAATATATGCATCTTCATTGAATTATGCGTTAAAAACTCTTTTTTTTTGCATTATTTTAAATTTTACGTTGTAGACTTCACAAATTTGTGAATTTCTTAGAATTTTGAAGTCAAAACCAAATAAAAATATCTCCATTTTGTCAGTTTTTTTTTTAATTTCCCCTTCTTTTTATTTGCACCGATGTCTGAATTATGAATGTTTATAGTCTTTAATTTATTGTTTAATTAGAAACATACTCCTTCCGTCCTATAATGATCTTCCGAGAGTACTATTCCAACTTCACGAGAATTTATATTTATTTGTGTTTTTTCATGGCTTATATGATAAAATAAAATAATCTTGTCACCACTTGTTTTGTTGAACTTTTGGTGTAGTTTTTAAATATGTATGTTTTATTTTTTATTTCTATACCAATATTTAAATAAAATCGATTGAAAAAACTTGGGAGTTTTCTTCGTTTTGCGAACCGGGAAGATTATTATAGGACGAAGGGAAAACTTGTTTTTTAAAAAAAATTAATATATGCATAAAACCATCCAACATTCTTATGTTGGAAGATTAAGCTATTCGTAAACTAAAACTTGTACTCCATTTTGTATCCCAAAAGTGTGCATCGAACTAATATTTTGTGCTCATGTGATGTTGTTTACATTAACAAAAAAATGTCAGCGCAAATATTTTTAAGTGAACTAACATTTGTTTGAGTGTAGACCCTTAAAATCGGTATATTTGTTTGGAATAAATCTTGGATACACTCTTGGTGGGCTCTTACCATGTTGTAGATACAACCCCATCAATTTATTCCTCCCATCTTTGCCATCAGCACATGAGGTCTGGTACCTCATCCTTTAATATAATATTTGAGACTCTGTTTGCTAGAAAGTCGCCAAGTGTCAAGCTTATGTGGGCTATATTAAGGTGAGATCACAAGCCTTTATTGGTTGCTTATGTGGCAAATTTTATTAATGATGAATTGACCTTTCTTTTTATTTTAAAATAGAAATTTAATAATGATTTCAAATTTTGGAAAAATTTTACTTAAAAATATTTAGGACAAATAAAGAATTCATTACTTCGTGACATTAGTTGAGTTTTTATATTTTTTATTTTCAAAAAGCAATTCATTTATTTATTTGTTATATTGTGATAAAATTAATTAATTATGTTATAAAATCAAATTTGTGAAAGATAAATATAGTATTGTCCGAAATAAAATTATTAAAGGAAAGCAATTGTATAAAATATAATTTTATGATAAAACTTATTATGATGTAGCAAAAAATTAGTGAAAATATAAAATTGGTATTATCACTTACCATTTCTAGACTAGCATTTTTATGAATCAAATTTTTAACTAAGTGAATACACAAAAAACAAAATTTTGATAATGATATATTTTCATCTAAAAGTATTTTTATATGAAAGAATCAAATATTTTTATAATTGATCCTTTATTTATAAAATTGATATTTTAATTTCTAAGAAGCTGAGATGTGATGTTTTTTACGAGACATTTCTGACACGTAAAATATATTATAGAAAATAATAAGTTAATACTATGGTATGAAGTCATTTGGTACAATTAATTATGGAAGAGAATGGATATATTCATTTTTATAATAAATTATTTCCTAATTATGCATATTTTTCTATTCAATTATTAC
Organism: Cuscuta australis; assembly: GCA_003260385.1. NCBI lineage: Eukaryota > Viridiplantae > Streptophyta > Magnoliopsida > Solanales > Convolvulaceae > Cuscuta > Cuscuta australis. The sequence goes on along the minus strand of NQVE01000005.1, from coordinate 922,894 downwards.
AAAATTTCTAATATCTGGAGGCCGAGAAACGTGTGAAGATTTGTGAAAATTAAAATTTAGATGCAAGGATAATCAATACTTTAAGGAGAACTACGAAGAAGATCTAATGTGCAGAAGTGAATAAGATTTAGGCTCAGCTACAACATCAAAGAGAAATATAATTTTTAAATTGTAACTCTTTGTATTTTATAAAAAATTATGTATTGACCAAAATACTTTCACACACTTAAATGATTTTATATTTAAAAAAGAAAGCAAAAAAATGAGTAAAAATTATGGAATAGTTTTTGTAAAATTTTCATTAAAATCATATAATCACTATTTTTTACGTTCGCATAATTTTTGAAATAATACAAGGGAGATTAATCATTATATTTTTAATGTATTGTAAAATTTATATATCTTATCATATGATTGTTAATTTATGTTTTCAAAATTTTAATAATACAAGAAAAAGGAGTCAATTTTTAATAAGTGCAAAGGGCGAAGGAGAGGAAGAATCACATTAATGCGTCATAGAAATTAAAATCATATATTTCCGTTAATGTAAATTAATCTAGCGGAGAAGAATCATGATTTTTTAATATTAAAATTATAGGATCGGAATTCTAAGTTTGTTAAATAAATGCGGGGAGAAGAATAATAAAATCACTAATGTTTTTGTCGTATATTTTTTGAATTAAGGGGTGAGAAGAATTATATATTTGTAATAATTTAGTAAACCTAGATTTTATATATATGTGTGTGTGTGTGTGTATATATAATTTAGTAAACCTAGATTTTATCTATATTTGTGGTCTTATTGTAAAGTTTTTAAGTTGACGAAAAATATGAGATTACATTCATCAACGTTCTCTTACGTAGATAGAGATACACAAGATTTTTCTGATCGGATAATCAAAGTTGGAGATGGAAAGCTTGGGCAAGTGATTGATGGAACTGCTGATGTTGAAATTCCTCTCAAATTTTTGATTATAGATAACAGTTCACCCCTCAAAAGTATAGCGGATTTTACTTATCCGAACTTATTGGAGAAAATGAGAAGTTATTCTTTTTTTCAAGACAGGGCACTACTAGCACCCACGCTCGAAGTTGTAGAAATGGTAAATGAATTTGTCTTATCCCTCATTCCCGAAGATGAAATAGTGTATTTGAGTTCTGATTCATCATGCCAAGCAGATTCAGATATAGGTGTTGATGGCGACTGGATAATAGTTGAGTTTTTGAATGAAATCAAATGTTCGGGAATCCCAAACCACAGGATAGTTTTAAAAAAAGGGGTATCAATCATGTTACTGAGGAACATTGACCAAACATCTGGATTGTGTAATGGTACAAGATTAATTGTTGACGAGATGCGAAAGAATGTTATTGGTGCTATTGTGGTTTCGAGAAATCGGGTGGGCGAAAAAGTTTACATACCCCGGATGAATTTGGTACCGTCTGATCCAGGACTACCTCTAAAGTTCTAGAGAAGACAATTTCCAATAGTCTTATGTTTTGCTATGACTATTAACAAGAGTCAAAGTCAAACATTATCATTTGTTGGATTATTTTTAACCAAGTCAGTGTTCACTCATGGTCAGCTCTATGTTGCTGTTTTGCGAGTGAAGACAAAAACAAGATTAAAAATATTAGTCTTAGATGACAATGAAAATCCTTGCAGCCATACCAAAAATGTTGTATACCCTGAAGTCTTTAAAAAAATTTGGTATTAAAGCAAACTTTGCTGTGTGTAGATTCAATTCTTCATATATTATTCTTTTTACTTTGCCTTTCTTTTATGTGTTATTATAAATCATGCATGAGGTATATTTCTTTTATTCCGGAAAAAAATATTACATTGAATAAATTCAGAATCGACAAGATATTCGTCCGAACCCGTGCGTGGCACGGGTAGGAATACTAGTTTGATGTCATATGGTCCACTTGAGATAGATACTTCCGTGTAAACTTAATTACCTAATACGTAGTATTTGAATTTTATAAGGCTATAGAAGGGAGAAATTATAGGGAGTAAATCACCTGCTTTTGATTCGAAACCCGAATTGATAACCCTGGATTTTGAACAAAGATTTTGATGACCGAACCCGAAGTTGACCGAACCTGAAATAACCCACTAAAAATGGGCCAAACTCGACCGAATCCGAACTCGACCTGACCGACCTGCCAAAGTAAGAGTTTTTCAAAATCATACACTTTAGTACTCGTTTTTAATACGGAGTATCTATATTACTCCGTATATTTTAGACAAAATTTTAATGATATTGCATAATTATCTTATTTTAAAAAAAAAACTTAAGTATTTTTTAAATTCCTTATATTGATTTATATATCAAAAAAATTTTTAGGACTTAAAATAGAATAATCTAATAGATTTAATACATATTTTTTTAATAATTAATATTTTAAATTTATTAATTAGAAAATGTAAGTGTTAATGTGAATTTAAAAATTTAAAAAACCAAACTAATAACCCGTTGAGTCAACCTGAACCCGACGATACTGGGTCATGAACATACAGTTCTCAGCCCGAACCTGATTTACCCGAACCCGAAATAACGCAAACTCGAAGTGACCGATCCCGAACCCGGCCTGACTGACCGATTTTCCAGCTCTATGAGTAATTATGCAATAATCTATTATTCCCTCCGTCCGGAAATATTCTTCCTGTGTTGACTTGACACGTTTATTAAGGATTAGTAAAAAAAATACAAAATTTTCAAAAATATACATATTATAAACTTTTAAATCTTCTTTTCTTCTTAAAAAGTACTAAAAAAGTAGATTAGTGATAAAATAGAAGAGTATTGTTGAAATTTATCCTTAAAAAGCATACTAAAAAAGGAAATAGGAAGAATATTTTCGGACGAAACAAAAAAGAAAATGGAAAGAATATTTTCGGACGGAAGGATTATTTATTAATGGGATTGACATCCCGTGTTCATCAATTGCTTGTTGATGAAAGATGGTTGCCCCATTATTAAACTATACACGGGATATGGTTTATTTTACGTACTCCGTATATTTTATTAATTTCAATTTTACTTAGATATTTAGTATCAAAAAACAAATCTTTAATGCTTATAATACATTAAATTATAATATAAATTTTATATCAATAACTTCGCTTCAAAATATATTTTTCAAATATTATATTTTTATAACATTTATCTATCAATAAATAAAGATAATATTATTAATATTTCCAGATCCTACTTCTATAGGATTCAACTAGGTTGTTATTGTGTAAACATAAAATTAAAAAAATGAAACTTATACTCCCTCCGTCCCAAAAAGATTTACACGTTTCAAAAAAATTGCGTCCCACAATCCTTACACATTTCTATTAAAAAATCACTTTTACCTCTTACTTTTTCAAACCCTACCTATCACATCATACTTTTTTCCTAATAATCTACACATCACATCCTACTTTTACCCATCACATCAAGAGTATTTTTGGAAAGTCAACCCAAAATTATCACTCTCTTAATTTCAACTTTAGTCAAAATGGGTAACACTTTATGGGACGGGGAGAATATATTTTAAAACTATATCAAAAGTTATAACTTTCCGTCCACCAAAGATCTTCTCATTGCGCGTTACAAGGTTTGATCGACTTTATTTTTAATTCAATTTATTTGATTGTAAGGATAAAATTTTAAAATAGAATTATACAGTAAAAAAGTACATGAAAAACTCTACAAAATTAGAGGTGACAATACGATTTTATTTTATAAAATGAGGGGTAAAAATAAGCAAACAAAGTTAGTTAAATTTGATCATGTAAATAGTATGATCTATTTCCGAACTAATAATAGTTAAAATGTTATATTAAAGACATTAAAATATCAAATGAACAAAGTCATAATTACTGTGTCTTGCCACTCGATCTTCTTCACTTCGAGTCATTCTGGCCAACATTCTTCAGCTTTTTCTCCGGGAGTCCAACTTATCACAGAGGTCAACCTTGTTTCTCTTACCATGTTTTGTGCTTTGATTTGTGTTGATTTTGAGATGACAATTATTTATAAACGAGATAATTATTAATTTAATAAGAATTGTAATTAAAAACAATGAAGAATAGCATAGGTTACAAAAGGAACGAAGAAATGTGATGGGATTACCCGGGATTTTAGAGCTAGATTTTTTTATGCTTGAAGATGAGATTAACACTTAGTAATTAAGTGATGGGATTAACACTTAGTAATTAAGTGACTATATAGTTTCAAAAGAGAAAGTAGCTTTATGATTATTATTTTTTTAAATTTCCAGATGTTTGTGCCGTTTGATTTCTGTTTGGTTTTTTTTTTTTTGGGGGGGGGGGGGGGGGTTCTAAATTCACAGAGCGTAGTTTTAAAAAATATGCCACCGGCCACTGTATGTTTATCAATATCACGATCACAAACCATACTCCGGGGTATTTAGCATTTACACCACATCTTTAAAACACTTCTTTAAATGATTTATTTTCTAGCAATGTTTAGCTTCTAAACCATTTCTCTTCAACTCAAAAGAGAATTTGGCTATAGTTCATCAAAGGTCTTCATTTCTTTTGAAAGGAAATGCTGTTGGTCGGTACCAAGTCTCTGTTCTTTTTTACAATTTAAAAATTTTGTGCTCTATTGTGTGAACGGGTGAACACATTCTCACCCATTTTGTTTACACTTTCCTGCAGAATTCCTAGAGTTTGTATTTTGTGCTCTAATGCGTGATGATCAGTGAACACATTTGGTTTGTGCCGCTGCTGCGCTTAATTGATTTGACCTCTTTGATTGCTTGAGACCTTTTGAGGATGGATGTTTGCTGGGCGTGTTTGGATGTCTTTCAGTCCGGTGATGACGACTGCTACAATCACATTCACATGAGGTCCCTTCATTTGTCCATTGGGTAATACTACTCCCTCCCCCCCTACTCCCTTCCCTACCTAGCTAGCTAAATAAATCGTTTAGCCCAACTCACCTAATGCAACGAGGCTTTGTTGTTCTTCTTGTTGTATATGCAAGACTAATACCTCATGCTTTAGTTTATGACAAATGACAAGTACTGGATGGTGAATCTCTCTCCTATCTACTTTAGTGACAAGTACACTTTCCAGTTAACTGTTGGATCAGTATTGAGTAGTCTTTGTAGATGGGGTGTCATCCTTTTTCAGTGGCGAGTATAATTTTGGGAATTAAGCTAGGGGTACACCAACATGGGGTACCCCAAGTGTACACCAAAGCCAACACAGACACACACATTACTATGCCAACACAGACACACACATTACTATTCAGTGTCTGTGTGTGTCTGTGTTGGCTTTGGTGTACACTTGGGATACCCCATGTTGGTGTACTCCTAGCATTGCCCTAATTTTGGTCCTCTCCTTCTCTTACTGTACTAAGAGCAACTCCAAAGGGCAGGGTATAACTGCGTAAATGCAATAAAATGGATGGTATTTGCCCTTTACTATTTAAAAAAAAAGACTCTCAAACGCATCTTCTAAAAAAATACACCATAGGTTATTTTTCCACTACTAGCTTGTAAGTATGACGTATTGACGTGCCCTATTAGAAGTGGAAAAGCTCATCTCATCTCCTTCTACCCGCGGCAGATCAGCCCCCATTATCCTCTTTGAGTAAAAGTCAATCTTCTTCTTCTACATCTTCTTCTCACTGTGTTCTTCTTCCCCAATTGCCCCCATTAATTTGCCCATCAAAATATTAAATATTACTTTCTTTGTCCCATTTTAAAATTGATTGTTTGTCTTTTTTTTCCGTCCCAAAATAAGTTGTCTGTTACTTAGTATCGTAAACTTTTAAGAATAAAATACTTAAAATACTCTTAAAATAAATCACTCTTCTCCACCTTATCTTCTCATTCATCGTCATCCCTCCTAAAAAGTAATGACAATTTCAGAAAATCAACTCTATTTTTTTCTTCCTTAAATATGCCCAAAAGTCAAAACAGGTGATTTAAAACAGGAGGGAGGGAGTATCAATTAATCTGAAGATTTTAAAATAATAAAATATTAGAAAAATGCATAGTAATATAGAAGATGTGGTTGTGGTGAATATAAAAAAGTAGAGGTGTAAAACATTGTTGATAGTGTAAAATAAGATTTACACTATCATTGTTTCCACTATGGGTTGGAGATAATTAATCGTGCAAGGTCTCAATGTGTTTATCTTAAGGGTGGAGGGTGTACACACGACAAATACTTTTTAGTGCATAATCTCTCTCATCCACATCAGTGCTATACGAGATTTCACTAACATTTATACTCTCTCTGTCACATTTTAAATTATCTGTTATTCTTTTTTGTTCGTCTTAAAACAAGTTGCTTGTTTCTTATTATAGTAAACTTTTAAGGGTAAAAATACCTAAACTATCTCTAAAATAAGTTACTCCTCTCCACCTTGTCTTCTCATCCAACGCCACCCCTCCTAAAAAATAAGGGCATTTTTTGGAAAATCAACAATATATTTTCACTTCCTTGAATATGCTCTAATTCAAAACATGCAATATAAAATGGGACGGAGGAAATACTATTCTTACTACAAGTGGTGGTATATATACATATGCCAATTTGCCAACTTACTACAACTATTTTTTTAAATAATTAGCTTAAACTAATTCCAGATTAATACAAATTGGTTTTTAAATCTACAAACCCATATGATTTTTTAAAAAATAGAAAATTAATTACGGAAAGGTTCCGTTGACACTGGATGACAGTGTCAATGGATGACACTGGCCTATTTTGAACACTTCTGGTGCTCTAAATAAAAAATTGATGGTTCTTACTTCTTACCTCCTTAACCCATCCCCTAATTAGGGGAAGTAAGAACCATCAATTTTGCAAACGAAACACTGAGAGAAAGTGCTCGAAATATGTAAGTGTCATCCGTTGATACTGGATGACAGTGTCAATGGAACTTTGTCGAACTAATAATTGTTAAAATGTTACATGAAAGACCATAAAATATCAAATGAACAAAGATATAATTACTTGTCTTGCCACTCTTCTTCACTATGAGTCACTGGAACCGCATATCATGAGATGACTCGGGGTGCTACGGTGCTTCGTTCGTAAATTTGACGGTTCATATCTCTCCAGCCTAACTCTCCCGGTAAACCATTCCCTACCCTGTCCCGACCCAAACACATCCTCTACTCCATTCAGGCCCTTCGGATTTAGAGATAGAAGGGGTAATTTATACTGAGTATTCATCTATAAATAAAAGTAATAATAGTCAAAATGTTATATTAAAAAGTAAAATTTGTTCCTAATAGGACTAAAAGATGATATATTTCCTGAATAAGAGTTATTATGATTTTTCATTTGTTTAAGACTTATTTTGTTCCGTGTAGCCATTTTTGCCCTTTACACCTACTTTTCTCAATTCTGTTTGTTTAGCTTCCATATTTAATAGGATTCTCTTTTCTTCTCCTATTTTTTAGGTAATCATTACTCCGTACATTGTTTTTCATATTTTCTTTTTTTGTGTTTTTAAAAATATTTTCTTTACTTTTTTTAAAGCATATTTCCTTTACTATATCATAAGAGAACTACTCGTTTTTTACTCTAGGCCCTTTTTTTTTTAATTCCTTCATATAACCCTTTGTGAATTTTACACGACTAAAATATAAGTCATTTTTCGATGTGGAACTTGAACTTTTTTATTCTCTAAATAGTACTCCCTCCGTCCCTAAACAAACTTCCGTTTTTGACTTTTTGAGGATTTAAGGGAGGGATATTTTGGTGTTGACTTTCCAAAAATACCCTTGATGTGATGTGTAAAAGTAAGATGTGATATGTAGATTATTAGTAAAAAGATATGATGTGATATGTAGGGTATGAAAAAATAAGGGGTAAAAGAAGTTTTTTAAGGGAAAAGAGAAGTTTATTTGGGGACAAAGAAAAAACAAAAGAGGAAGTTTATTTAGGGACGGAGGAAGTACTTAATAATGTCTAGTGGGAGGAATTAATAATGTCTGGTGATGATGGATATTTACTTGAATAATGACTAAGGGTAATTTACCTAAATAGGACTAAAATATAATGACTTTCTCAATATAGGATCATATGTTTTTATTTTCCAATGTAGGAACATTGGTCATTATCTATTAGTCATTATTCAACTAAATGTCAAGCATCACTTGGGCATTATTCTTCTGACTAGTCATTATTAATTCCTATTTAAGTCCTACATTGGAAAATGACCAATGATTCTACGTTGGAAAATAAAAACATATGATCCTATTTAGAAAAAGTCATTATGTTTTAGTCCTATTTAGTTTAATTCCCCTCACTCTTTTACTCATATTCACAATGAATGACCTTATACACTATCAAAAAAGCGTGTGTGAATGTTTTTCCTATTTACTCATATTCGCAAGGACCTTATACATTATCTAAATGTTATGTGTGAGTGTTTTACGACAATAATGTCTTAAGGCAATAATGTCTTAGATTATTTTAATATGTTTGTATATTACTTAATATCCTCATATGCAATGCTTACACATGTTCTCTATATTTTCCCCTTAAATTCATATGCATAATGAATTAATGACTTTTTTTGTGAATTTCAATAGCCATGAAATATGTTTGCCCTTGCCTAATTGCATATTACAACATATTGTACATCAAAACGTCTTGTGTGAATGAGCTTATATACATCAAATTGTCATATGTGAATGTTTCAAGGCAATAATGTTTTAAAACAATACTATCTTAGATTATTTTAGCATGTGTATAGCTTAATATCTTCATATGCAATGTTTATACACGCTTTTTATATTTTCATTTTAAGTTCATATGCATAATGACTTTATTTTGTGAACATCATCAGCCAGCAAATATATTTACCCTTGCCTAGTTGCATATTACAGCATATTGCAAAAAATTAATGGCTAAGGCACTGTCTTCTCATTAAATCCAAAAAATTATCATATACTTCATTGACTTAAATGTTTTTATAGTTTAAGTTTTAAAGATAAATTTTATATATTTTGATCATAAATTATGAAAACAAATATTTTTAGTTATTATGTAAATTTAATATAATTACTTTTATTTTAAATTAGATAGGTAATGGGATGATGGGTTTTTTTTTTTTACTATTTCTATGCCCATTTCCTAAATTATAGCCGAACTTAATTGAGGAAAAAACGGCTGGAGGTTTTTCTTTTAATGCTCATGGGATATTTTTGTAATTTTGTAGCATTATAAGGTAATGTAAATAGGAGTACTCTTATTTAGGGAAAAGTGGTGTCTTTTACTCTTATATACGGAGTATGTAAATTACTCTATTAAAAAGTGTAAAATATCAAATGAAAAATTCAAAGAAAACGAAAGAGGCGAATATAATTATAGGAAGTAATTATGCAATCTAACATTTAGTAATTTTGCAGTCTAGCATTTATTTAGATATTTCGTATTAAAAAATAAATCTTGAATGCTCATAATACATTAAATTATAAATAAATTTAATATTAACAAGTCATTTCAAAATATATTTTTTAAATATTATATTTTTATAACATTTATCTATCAATTAATGAAGATAATATTATTAATACTCAAAATGTTATGATCAAGACTGAAAAAAGTAAGAGAAAGCTAAGTTCGTTAAGTGACATGAAATTAAAATATGATGAAAAACAATGTTTAAAACTCTAAGAGCTTTTTTTTTTGAAAAGAACATCAAAATACCATTAATTCAAATCAGAGTACAAAGTCTCATAAAGAAATGCTGGAGGGGCATGAATCCACTCCAAACAATCAGACTCAGAATCAGACGCTCTAGCCAACATGTGAGTCACCTGATTCGCTGATCTTTTAATAACTGAAAGCGTGAGAGAAACAAAGTCTCACATCACTATCTTACAATCAGAGATAATATCTAAGAAATAAGAATGTGAATGAGTTTCAATATTTTCTTGAATTGCTTTAAATACTACCTCGTTGTCGATCTCGACACTTAGATTCATTTGTCCAACCGGCATCCTAAGCCACCTCAATGCCTCCCGGAGTCCTGTTGCTTCAGCCATTTGTGCATCTTTCAGCCGCCCTAGTCCGAAGTGAGCTCCTCGCAAAAAATTCCCTTGATCATCCCGCACCACCACTCCAACTCGGGCCACACTTGTACGTATGTTAAAGCTTGCATCCACATTGCACTTTAAGACCCCTCTCACCGGTGCTCTCCATTTATGCATCCGGTCCCCCGACCCCAATCGGGCTTCTAAGGACCCGGGACGTGCTTCTTGCCACTTTTGTAGTACATTAGCAAGGGCATTGTTTAGTCGTAGTTTTTTGTCAAACGTAATTGTAAATTGTTTTTTTCTAAAGAACAAGTATAAATTGAGTTGTAATATGGCTACTCTCTTGGTCTCAAAGAACTTCTTTTATTTTACTCCCTCCGTCCTATATCTTTCTTCCCGGTTCGCAAAACGAAGAAAAATCTCAAGTTTTTTCAATCTATTTTATTTAAATATTGGTATAGAAATAAAAAATAAAATATACATATTTAAAAACTACATCAAAAGTTCAAGAAAAACAAATGGTGACAAGAATATTTTATTTTATCATATAAGCTATGAAAAAACATAAATAAATATAAATTCCTGTAAAGTTGGAATAGTGCTTTGGGAAGAAAATTTTAGAACGGAAGGAGTATCTTTTTACAGTCAATTAGAATCGACTTTTGACCTATAATTTAAAAAATTCATTTTGTATATTATTTATATAAAATAATATTACAGATATATTTTATACGATAAATCTAATAAAACTATTTTCGTATCAATATCTAATATCAAATTTATTTGATTAATGGTTAAAATTTATCAATTTTGGTCTTAAAAAGTAAACAATGAACAACGTTCTGGTACAGAGGTAGTAATTTAAAAGACTAAGATTAAAATAAGTTAAAGATGCTCCAAAAAATAAGAATTAAAAATATAAAAAAATATGAGTAGCAAACAAAAATGTAAATTTAATTGATTAATTTAACATTCAAGTAATAATGATTCAGTTTGAGATTTTTTTGAAGAGCTATCTGGATAAAAGTAAAAGAATATTAAAACATTAAAATAGAAGCCCCAAGTCATTTAAGACTAAATTAGAAGCTGATGCTGTCATTATTACACTGACACACTCATTAGATTGTGGTCATGTTTGGTGAATGGCGATTCACCCAGTATTTGGCATCTTTGACCATAAACGGCGGATTGGACTAGTCAAACCGCCAAATTAATTGTTTGGATAATGGCTTTTGGAATGGGCATTTAGAACCGAACAACCAAAAATTGAAATGCCAACTCTAGCAGCATTTCATTTAGCAATTCCATTTCTTACCCTTTTTTCAGTGTTGCATCTCTCTGCGATCCTTACGGCGCCAGAAGTTTTTCTGACTTTCTCTCTGCAATTTCTTGATTAGTTGAGAGCTTGTATGATTTTTTGTCACATCTAATACTCATGTCGTCTCAATAAATGTTTGATACTTGAGATTGTGATGCTTGTCTCTAGTAATTTATTTAATTTTTTAATTTAAAATTGGTGTAGAGTATTTTTATATATTTATGATATCATATTTAAAAAATTATAAAATAAAATATATCATGCATGGTTGTCATTTGTAGAATGATAAATGAGAAAAATAAAAAAAATCTACTTATAAAATATAAATGTAAATTCTCATTTCTTAAATTAAAAAAATTGAAGTAGCCTTTTTTTCAACAAAAAAATATATGTAAAGCATTTTCTTGTATAATGTGTGTATTTTATCAAATTAAAAAAATTTAAAATCATACAAAAATTAACATAAATGGAGGGATGTCCTTACATGTAGTTTTACTCACAAACAGCTAACTATAAATAGCTAAAGTTGCCAAACATCTAATTTTTAACAGCTAACTGAAACAGCCGGTCAAAACGGTTAACTCAATCAGTCATTCAAACCAGTCAACAGCCAGCTGCCATGTTCCAAACAAGGCCTGTAACATTGGTACTACTACACTATCACTAACATCTCGGACCCCACCGCCAGTTGCCAAAGCTGATTGGTAGTCTACTCGCAATTAACAGATCACACTGTCATATGACATTGTTAGTACTTTTTTATCACACTATCATCGATCACTCTTACATTACAAATTGAGGTTTATGAGGAGAAATATCTCACTTTTTGAAATCATTTTATTTACAAATTGGTATATCGATTAAATAAATTACATATTAAAAAGCTACGTCAAAAATTTTACAAAATAAAAGGTGACAAGAATATTTTATTTTATCAAATATTTAATGAAAATGTATACAAAAAATAAAAATTAGTGAAAGGAGTGGGGAAAAAATTATAATTTATTTGGGGACGGAGGGAGTATTATAGGGAATACTTCTATTTAGGTGATTAAACTGGATGACTTCCTGATGGGCTATTGGGCCCTCGTGCCCAACGGCCAAGACGCTTTAAGGAAACAAGTGCAATCCCTTCAATTTATTTAAGAAGTAAAATGGGATATTCTTTATTCAATTTATTTAATTATACGTACAAGATTCAATTTTTCATCATCTTCGGTGAACTAAAATAAATTATTTTTTTTAGTTTGGGGTATGATTGAATAATATAAAATAGATCTCTAAATTGTCTATGCTTTTTTAACTAATGAAGTATTACCTCCGTCCAAGTGCATTTGTCAAATTTGACTTTTTCAAGTCAAACTAAACAAACTTTGAACTCTGTTTATTCTTAATTTATATTACATATTAGCATAATGAAATATAATATTTAAAATTCTCAATACGATAAATATAATAAAGTCATTTTATATTAAAATATATTGCGATTTTTATTTAATTGAAGCTCAAATCAGTTTGATTCGAAAAAGTCAAACTTGACAAATACACTAGGAGTCTGGGACGGAGGGAGTAACAGTTAGTCAATCAATGCAATTTTCAAAGCTGAGCCAGGTGTCTCCTTGGAAAGAGCCTCTTAATTTCGAGTAGGAGTATGGTCTGCGTACACACACCTAGGGGTGCATACAAATCAAATAAAATGTATTCGATTCGTAATTCGTATTCGAAAAGGATAATTCGTATTCGATATATTCGAATTCAAATCCGAATACAAATCATATTTTAGATTCGAATTATATTCGAATTCGAATACAAATACTAATAGATTCGATTCGTTTATTATTCGAATTATTTGAATATTATAATTTATAAACAAATTTATATATATTCTAATATATTAAATATTTGTGTACATATTTTAACATATTTTAATATATTAAATTTTTGTGTACATATAAATTTATATAAATTCGAATATTATAATTTATAAATAAATTTATATATATTCTAACATATTTTTACTACATTTTACATTATTATAAAATAATAATTTAATGTCTTTAACAAATCTATTTCAAGAAAAAAATTACTAATATTTTCGAATTCGAATATTCGAATACAAATTCAAATACGTCAAATATCTATCGAATCGAATACAAATATTTTTTAAAATTCGAATTATATACGAATCCGAATTCGAATACATATCACTTTAATCAAATACGAATCGAATAGTGATATATTTGCTTTGATTCGATTCGTATACACCCCTACACACACCTTCTCCTGATCCTACTTTTGCAGGATTCAATTGAGTTGTTGTTGTGTAAGCATAAAATTAAAAAATAAAAATTATATATTTTAAAACTATATCAAAAGTTATACAAAATAAGAGGTGACATGATTATATTATTTTATTAAATAACTAATGAAAGTAGTAAAAATGATTAAAATTTGACCATGTAAATAGTAATTATGAAGAATTTTAGGATGAAAGGAGTAATATACACGGAGAATTTGTCTATAAATAAAATTAATAACGAATCACAATGTCTTATTATATTGTTAGCACGTTTTTGTCACACTATCATCGATCACTCTTACATTGTTTTGCTACTCCGTATTATACTTCTATTTAGGGGATTAAACTTGGTGACTTTCTGATGGGCTATTGGGCCACCGCTCGAGCCCAGCGGACAAGACGCTTTAAGGAAAGAAGTCCAATCCCTGCAGTCCCTGGGAGGCCCGTCTGCACAGTGGAACGGTCCATTAGGGTTGGGCCAACCTGCTAATTAAACCCCCTGGATGTTTCGGAAGTCGGCCGCTAGCGACTATTAGGGAGGATTTGTTTAGCCAGATACCAAAGGTAGGAGAAAACCATATGTCACAATTGTCTCTCGCTATTTTTATTAGTTATATTATTATTATTATTATTATTATACTTTTTTCAAAGAAATATTTGCATAAATAGCACTAAAACTTAAGTCATTTTCCTAAATAGCACATAAATTATTTTATTTTCTAAAAAACACTTAATAATGTCCAGAAGGAGAAATAATGTCAAATGATGTCAAACATTTACTTGAATCATGACTAATAAATAATGACTAAAAATGTTACATTGGAAAAAAAAAATAATATAATGCTATTTAGATAAAATCATTGTATTTAAATACTATTTAAATAAATTTGTCATATTAGTAAGAGATAATACCCATGCTACAATGTATGAGGCCTTAGTAAGGATAATTTCCCTAGGTGAATAGTTCGGGAAACAATTCCTTGCGAGTTCTCGTTAATTCAAGTATTCCAGTAGTGAAGAATGAATTATTTTTTGAAAAATTTACTTAAATAGCACTAAAATATAATGACTTTCCCTAAATAGCACTATATGTGTTTTTTTTCTCAATGTAGCACTTTTAGTCATTATTCAAGTAAATATTCGCCATCACTGGACATTATGGACATTATTAAGAACTATTTAGGGAGTAAAATAATTTAAGTGCTATTTAGAGAAATGACTTAAGATTTAGTGCTATTTAGTGTAAATATTTCTTATTTTTTCTATAATAAATTTTTGCTATTTTAATATACATCTTCCATCCCTAAAAATCTTCTTCTTTCATTTTTTGTTGTCCCCAAAAGATGTTTGTTTATCTATAAAAAAGTCACATCATTTATTTTACTAATAATCTATCCATCGCATCTTAGTTTTACTCATCACATCAAGAGTATATTTGAAAAGTCAACACAAAAAAAATCCACTCCCTCCGTTTTCTTAAAACTCTTCCTCTTTCATTCTTTTTGTTTTTCTTAAAACACTTCCCCTTTCTATTAAAAACCACTTTTACCCCTATTTTTTCATACCCTACTTATCACATCATATTTTTTCACTAATAACTAAACTATCACATCTTACTTTTACCTATCACATCAAGGGCAAAATTGGAAAGTCAACTACAATTTAGCACTTCCTTATTTTCCCCCAAAGTCAAAAGAGGAACTTTTTTAAGAAACGGAGGTAGTATCTCTTAATTTTCCAAGAAGTCAATAAGAAAAACTCTTTTAGGAACGGAAGAAGTATTACCTTTCAGCACAGTAATAATAATTAAACATTTGGAAAATGCTAGGGTACACCATTTGGGGTAACCCAATTAAATATGTGAAATATGCACTGAATAAGACTAAAACATAAGTCATTTTCCAATGTAAGACTTAAACTTTTTTATTCTCTAAATAAGACTTAATAATGACTAGTGAGAAGAATAATGTCCAAGTAATGCTGGACATTTAGTTGAATAATGACTAATGGATAATGACCAATGGTCCTACATTGGAAAATAAAAACATATGATCCTATATTGAGAAATTCATTATGTTTTAGTCCTATTTAGGTAAATTATCCATTAAATATTCCCCACCCCCTCTATAACCACAAAAATTAGCAAGCATGTACAATTTAAAAAATAAATAAATAACAACAACCCAGGTGAATCCCACAACAGTAAGGTCTGTGGAGGTGTGTGTACGCAGACCTTGCCCCTACTCGGGAGTAGGGAGGCTGTTTCCAAGAGACCCCCGGCTACACCTGCACAAAAATTAAAAAAAAAATAAAAATAAAAATGATGGTAAAGAGACATCTAGCGTACATTTAGAGTAAACTTTTAGTGTACCCTTTTACACATTTTCATACCTTTTACTAGTTTTTAACCCCGTGCTCCGCACGGGCTCGTATATACCCTAGTTAAATTTTCTACGGAGTATTAATTATGATAGTTTTTAGGTATAAATAATAAATAAATACTCCGTAAGATACATAAAAAATTGGAGAATAAAATATTGAATACATGGTATGGAGTAGTAAACTTTTCTAAAAAGAAAATGAAATTTTATTGTTAAAAAGAAAATAAATAGGAAATGACCAAAGCAAAGCCAAAAACACAAAAAATAAAGAAACCTGAAAAATACCAACACTTGAATCTAAATCTTAATTTAAAACTGCCAACAACAAAGGAACCAAATGAGTGCCCAACCATATATTGTCTCTAGAATACCAAGGTTGTTTCCTATCCTGGACGTGGAACAAAGTTCCAATCGTCACAAAATAAGTAGTTTTAAGCATCCTTTTCCTGGATAAACTTTCAAGACCCCCAATCAAAACACAACCAAAGCTACTCTACTTTTGTTTCAAGTCCAGAATGAATTTTTTTTATATGCCACTATAAAAAATTCAAAGCACTAAGAATACTAAAAATGGCCATTTATATAGATACAAATACACACAAATCCTAACTCAAGCAGATCCCAACTTAACTTCCCTTAGAGACCATGGAATAGCAAATATATGCAATCAATTAACCTAAAAAATGAAAGAAGTAATTAACCAAAAAACATCTAATCACCAAAACCCAGGGCACTGACCTTTTTTATTTGTCATCCTAAACAACTTCAGTGCACTTTAACTGTAATTACTAAATCACACAGTAAACCAGATTAATAAATCCCCAGTGCTTATCATGATATTAGGGACATTAATCACAAAGAAGCTCCGAGAAAGAAGGGGGGCTTCAAATGTAACATCAATCAAAGCACCAAGCGATAAGCTTCAACAAATTCAGTAGCTACCTGACTAAGGCTTTCTCGTCAGCCTTAGGTTCAACAGGTTTGTTACTGGGAGCAACTCGGAGAATCATACCCAAGCTTTGAAGATCCATATTAATATCTTAGGGAAAAGAGATGAAGATCAATCTGAAGATCTATCTCTTCCGATCCTCCCGCTAAAGAATACCCATCGTGTCCTGGTGAAGTATTTGCGAAATAGCTTTTGTTAGACGACAACCTTAAGCTAGAGTCGACAGAGTGAAAAAATGCATGGGTAATCAAAAGTCCAAATAACAAATTCAATGTGGCAAAGAATCAAACCAATAAACCCAAAATGTTATTAGGTTGAGGCTCTGTTTCATTAAAAATGTTGATAACTGGGCGCACCATACTTTTTGAATATTTTTATGACTTTTTAACACAAATTCATTGAATTAGATAATTGTTGTAACATGAATTAGATTTTAAAATAAATTGAGTGGATATCTCTTGATATTACAAAGAAAATAAAGTTTATTGCTATTCAAAAATGCGTTACACCTGATACCGAATGGTAAAGTAGTAAAAGGAGATACCTGATGAAGAATTCATGTGTCGATAGGTGATGGATGGATAGAAGGCTTACAACTTTGCCGGTAAGGAAGAGAAGACCGGTGAAATTCCATAAACAATGAAGGCCTTTGGCTAATCATATGGAACATAAGAAGAGCTCCATATAACAATCTAATAAAAAAACCAAGGGAGGTCATTATGATTGAGAAATTAGAAGAGGAAAAGAGGCATATTTCTAGCTATAAATTACCTGAGTATTGCATTGTCAAGATCAGAGACATTCCCTCAAGAATATATGCCTCATATGTGTCCAAACGAAAACCCTACTATGATACAAATGGTGAAACCAATGACAACTAACTCTTGAAGACAACTTCATCCATATACTTATGAAGTTGTTACTTAATGAGAGCACATATGAAATCATTCACTAACGATATGCATGCATAATACTCTCTTCATATTATTTTTTTGGTGAAACTAAGTTCAATGAACTTACCAGGATACCAGTTGCCCCCCTCTTGATAGGACTTGTCACACATCTGGCATTCTAAGCCACCGTTTCTTGTGTTCTCTCTTTTCTTTGGGATTCCTAAAAGGTCAGTTAGATCCTGCAAACTAAATATAAAAGCTCCAATGTGCATCCAGTCTGCCAAGTTAAGGGATTCTTTTTTCTTTTTAGAATAAAGCTAAATATTAACAATGAAAAAGTAATTAAGATTAAATTTTAGGATGATTCACCAATTTGCTTGTCTGTAGAGCGAAACATGTAAGAATGACTACCATCTGTCATTTATTGAGCAATCGTTCTGATTTTTTAAGTAAACGATTACTTGGTAGGGAACATGTAAGAATGACTACCATCATGTGAGTAAATTTTTCCTCGTGTTTTTGTATTTTTCTTTTCGGCTACCGAATAAATACAGGGTATATTATTTCATGATGCAACTTACTAAACCACACACAATAAAAATATGATAGTGACTTACTAAATCAGTAAACCATAACTTAATGCCCCGAACAATCAACCCCTAAAAGTATGATCTTTTGCATTATATAGTAATATTATTCAACTGCTAAGGACCATTTTCAGATTTAATTTTTCTTTAGACCCCCCGGTGAATTACAAATATTGCTCATTGCCATGCATCGGAAACCGTTCTGTTAGTGAAAGACTCCTACAGTGCAATTTTTTCTTGATTCACATCTCAAACACACTAAAAAATGATGATATATTGGAACAACTTACAAATTGGTGCAAGTATTATGAAAGATTTCACATCCAAATACTTTGCAGCTGCAGTCCATGTGTCCTATTCATACCCCTAGAAAATATAAATGTATATCATATTCAAGTTAAAAGCATAAGTACAATTAGGAAATAATATAAGGAAAAATTAAATAATGTTAAATCAAAATTGAAATTGCTAAGAGTCTAAAACTAAAACACCTTATGTGTCAATTTACAATCAGGATTGGAGCATGATCACTAAAATATTTTGTGCAAACAACAAATTTTCAGGGTTCATGGATGTAAGGACACTTTCCAGAAAATTGACTCTAATGAACATTCTGATTTACAAAGACGTGAATTCTTCTTTTTGGGTGTCTGGCCAGCTTATTACCATTGCCAAGGCACACCTATCTACAAAATAGCCTAGCAACAAAAAAAGCCAAATAAAACCAGAAATCAACACAACAATAGCAATATGATTTATCATTCACCTCCATTTTTACTACTACCTACCGTTTAAATAAAATTAAGGTATATTACAGTTTACTTATGGGTTAACTTGACAAACAACACGAAGCAATAATGTGAGTAAAAGGAAATGAACCAAATAGATACTAAATGCAATAGAGTTATAAGCTATTGCTTTAACGGAGATTAAAAAAATTTAGTGCTGCAGTATCAAAGCATACACAAAACAGAATCAAATGTAGAAGGAATAATTAGGAACAATTAAAAGCATATTAGGAACAATCAAATGCAGAATCAAATGTATATCATATTCAAGTTAAAAGCATAAGAACAATTAGAAAATTATAGAAGGGAAAATAAAATAATGTTAAATCAAAAGTGAAAAGGAGTGAGAATTTTTAGGTAATATTCATTTGGGGTTTAGGTAAACTCTGAGAAAGAGATTCTTTGGTGTTTTACTCATATTCATACTATAAAATTCAATAAAAATTGAATAAAAGAAGAAGACCCACAGGTAAAGGATTTACCTTGCTGCTACGTTGAAAGAAGAAGAATATTGGTAGTTGTACTTGCTAAAGGTGGTGGTCTTGCTAGACAGACGCCTCAATCTCCACCGTCAATTGTCGCCGGAATCGTTCACAGGGGTTAGGATCAAAACCCTAGCCCAACCTAAACATCGTCTTCATTAGTGCGAGCTGTGTCTTTGTTCGTGCAAATATGATCGAAGTCGTTTCAAAAAAGTCAATGCAGGAAATTGAAGTGCAAGGGTAGAAGAATTGATGACGGGGGTGCAAGGGTGGAAGATTAAGAGACGGCAGGGGTGGAAGCAATAGAGAGAAATTCTAATTTTAGCTATTTCCCCGTCCTAAAAAGATTTTCATGTTCTATTTTTTGCGAATCTCATAAAACACTTTTATCCCGCCTCAAATGCAAAAAAACTTTCATAACAACTTCTATTCAAAATAACTTCGTCTACCCACAATAAATGAGAAATGTGGTAAATTTTAGGCATTTTAGATGTGTGTAGAAGTGTTTTATAGGATGCGCAAAAAATGAAACAAGATCTTTTTGGGACGCAGGAAGTATAAATTAAAAAATCATCATTGTCCGTGTTTAAGGTAGTATGTTATAAATTTGAATATATAATGTTTTTATATATTCGTCATACATAAATAGCTTTTTAAGTCGCTAGAACAAATTAAGAAGAGTTAGAATAAAGGGTAATTTACATAAATAGGACTAAAATATAATGACTTTCTCAATATAGAACTATATATTTTTATTTCCCAATGTAGGACCATTGATCATTATTTATTAGTCATTATATTATTCAACTAAATGTCCATCATTACTTGGACAATATTCTTCTCACTAGTCATTATTAAGTCCTACTTAGGGAATAAAAAAGTTCAAGTCCTACATTGGAAAATGACGTATGTTTTAGTCCTATTCAGTGCAAATTTCACTAGAATAAATGAAAAAAATTAGAAAAAACTAGAAGAAATTGAAAAAAATGGAAATTAAATTTTATAACAAAAAAAAGAAAGAAGTTTAAATGGTGCTTAAGTAGCCTAATCAATGGGGTTGCATCTCTTTTAAGGAAAACGGGTACGGTTGCAAATAATAAATGAAATTTTCATTAAATAGGACTAAAACTTACTCCCTTCGTCCCAAAAAATGTTTATGTTTCATTTTTTGCGCATACATAAAACACTTCTATCCCGCTTTAAATGCCAAAAAACTTTCAAAACAACTTCTACCCACAATAAAGGAGAAATATTGTAAATTTTAGGACTTTTAGATGTGGGTAGAAGTGTTTTATTGGATGCGCAAAAAATGAAATAGAAACATATTTTTGGGACGAAGGGAGTAAGTCATTTCTCAATGTAGAACTTAAACTTTTTTTATTCCCTAAGGACTTTTAGATGCATGTGGGTAGAAGTGTTTTATAGGATGCGCAAAAAATGAAATAGAAACATATTTTTGGGACGAAGGGAGTAAGTCATTTTTCAATGTAGAACTTAAACTTTTTTATTCCCTAAATAGTACTCCGTCCGTCTCAAAAAAGTCCTTCACGTTTCAAAAAACCCGTGTCTATGAAAGTCTTTCTCATTTCTATTAAAAAACCACTTTTACCTCTTATTTTTTCATATTCTACCTATTATATCATACATTTTTCTAATAATCTACACATCACATCTCACTTTTACGCATCACTTTTACGAATCACGCCACGAAATGGTTCAATAAACTCTGTCCAAGGAGCATCGACTCGTTCACAGAACTGGCCTCAAAATTCAAGGCCAAGTTCCAAGAGAACTGTACAAAGAGGAAGTTCACATACCTCAGTATAGCTGGTCGGATGGAGTCTGAGAACCTCACTCAATTCCTTACCCGGTGGAAGGAAGAGGTGGACAAAGTTGAAGAAATGGACGATAAGACGATTATGTCTCTCCTGTTGAACGGGCTGCGTGCTAGGGAACTTTACAAAGAGTTCTGCCGAAGGCCCTCGGCCACATATCAAGAGGCCTACCACACGGTGTGGGAATTTGCTGAAGCCGAGACCCAAGTCCGAAGCATTCTTTAAAGAATAATAAAGTTTTTTTTTGATTGAATGAAGAAGAGCTGAATACAAAGTATGTATTTATAGGTGGAGGAATATATTATAGAATCCTCCACATTAATGACTAATTATATATGGTAATATTATATAAATATAATAGGTAAGAATCATAGTTACTACCTCCGTCCCATTGTCTTTGTCCACTTTTGACTTTTGAAACTGTTCATCTAAGCACTTTGACTCATCAAATTCTCTTAATGTGTAAGCCTATAAATAGTCATGTGTGATCTTGTTTGATTCGTCTTAACATATAGATTATTAATATATAATTTGTATAATTTTTTAATATAAAAATTACAAGATAAAATGGATTAAAGAAGTGAATTGGATGGTGTGCCAAAAGGTAAGTGGACAAAGACAATGGGACGGAGGGAGTATAATATATAATATTAAATATATTAAATAATTAATATATATATTTAACACTTGGGAATTAAACACACACAACACACACTAATAATCTACCAGAACCAAGAGAGAGAACGGAACACAAATGACAAACAAGAATTTAACCCAGATCAGTTTCCTTAGTCCACGGCTGCAACAAGAGGATTTTATTCAGTTGTCATGTCCCGGAATTATAATTACAAGATGCGTATATATAAGAGAAACCTAGGGCTACGAAACTTGTTCCCAAAAACAAGAAACAAACGGGCTAAAAAAAGGTCAATTCAAGTCAAGCCCAAAAAATATCTAGCCTCCACAAACCCAAGAGACAGTATCTAATGAGAATTCCTTTTACTAATTACTACAAGCCACATTTCATCACCTCCTTCTCTTTCCACATTAGCCTCTCTAATCATCGACTGTCATAACGTGATTGGAGGGGGCACAAGCTAGACATCTAAGAAAGCACCAAAGGGAGATTTTCTCCTAAACTCTTCTAGGGGATCGCGCCATGGGCGGTTTGAGTCTCATTAAATTGTGAATTTCCATAATTAATTAGAAATCATGTATAAATAGAGGGGACCCGAATGAGGATCCTCAAGCTGAATCAAGCAAATAAAGCCTACAATTCTCGAGTTCTTGTTCATTATTATTTCTTTCGATCCTTCATTCTAAGTTGGATCATTTGGTGGATTTATTGTCCATCACATGGGTTTGAAATTTAGCACTACTCAATTAAAAAAATCAAAGTTTTACATGTAAGGATCAAATCGACCATGACTACATGTAAGGAGGCATGTTAAAATATTCCTCCACCCGTCTTAATTTAGATTGCATGTTTATAGTCCTAATATTTAAAGTTTAATCACTTTTTTTACTCATTTTCGTTACACCAATGATAAAATTAAATAATATACACACGTCACTTCTTGTTTTGTAATATTTTAATATAATCTTCGAATATTTAAATTGTATTTTAAAATTCTACTCTAATTTTTTATACTTCCTCCGTTCTAAAACTTTCTTCCTAGAGCACTATTTCAACTTCACGGGAATTTATATTTATTTGTGTTTTTTCATGGCCTATATGATTAAATAAAATATTCTTGTCACCATTTGTTTTGTTGAACTTTTGATGTAGTTTTTAAATATGTATGTTTTATTTTTTATTTCTATACCAATAATTAAATAAAATAGATTGAAAAAATTTGGGATTTTTCTTGGTTCTGCGCAACGGGAAAGAAAGATATAGGAGGGAGGAAGAATAGACTATAAACAATAACGTTTAACCTAGAGTACCATCATAAAGCATGACCTTTTTGGTTGGTTGAGTTGTTCATTGTTTCAGTCATGAATGTAAACTACTCCATTCCGGCCGTGAATGTTAAATGCAGAGTATCATTGTGCATCTTTGGCAGATGTAATTAAAGGAGATGAGGATATGATCAATCCATCGCCAAGAGAGTTGGCCAAAATCGTCAGTAATGCTTTGATCACGGCGGCGAAACAAGTCGCCCCAAGTCAGAAATGGAAGTGGACGCCGCCGCTGGAGCAAGCTTTGCACCGCCTTGGGTGCCGGCGGCTTCTCAGCCCGGCGTTGGTTGCCGGCGTGATCGACCCGCACCTCCTCCATCACCACTCCATCGCCCTCGGCTTCTTCGACTGGTCGTCCCAGCAACCCGGATTTTCTCACGACTTATCCTCGTACCAGTCGATCATCAAGGCCCTCTCCCGTTCCCGCGACTTCAATGCCATTGAAAGGCTCTTTAAGCAGAGCAAATCCCAGAAGCTCGTTCTCCCGCCTCATGTTTATCGCGCCGTCATTGCTTCTCAAATCAGCTGCAAGAAAATTCAAATGGCGTTTTCCACTTTCAAAGAGCTTGGCTCGTTGGTATCTGGAATCGGACCTCACACTTGCAATTCACTTCTTGCTGCGATGTCCTCTGAAGGAGATATTTGTGGCGCCCGAAAGGTGTTCGATGAAATGACTCTTAGAGGCGTTCAGTTGAACACGCTTGGTTTTGGTGTCTTTGTGTGGAACTTCTGTCGCAGTAATGGACTGGAAATGACTTTGAATGTGCTAGAGGAAGTTCGGAGGATTGATTTTTCTGGAATCAACGGGTCTGTTATCGCCGTTTTAGTTGTTCATGGGATGTGTTCTTGTAATCTTGTATCTGAGTCTTTTGTGGCATTGGAAGAGTTGAGGAAAAGAGGTTGTAAGCCAGATTTTATGGCGTATAGAGTCGTCACAGAAGCATTGAGGGAAATGGGTGATGTGGTTAATGTTGAGAAGGTTTTGAAGAAAAAAAGGAAGCTGGGGGTTGCCCCAAGATCCAATGATTATAAAGAATTCATTTTTACCTTGATTTCAGAAAGACTAATATCTGAAGCAAAAGAGTTGGGAAAGGTGATTATGAATGGGAATTTCCCAATGGACGATGATCTGCTCAATGCTCTGATTGGATCTGTTTCATCTGTTGATCCTTGTAGCTCCATGCTGTTCTTCAATTTCATGGTTGAGAAAGAAGTATTTCCCACACTTGTTACTTTGAACACTTTGGGTAGGAACCTCTGCAGGCATGGCAAAGCTGAGGTGCTGGTTGAGGTCTTTCAGAAATTTTCTGCCAGAGGATATCTCAGTGATACACAAAGCTATAAAGTGATGGTTACACTTTTGTGCGAGGCGGGTAAGGTAAAGGAAGCTTATGGCCTTCTCGGCGAGATGAAAAGAAAAAATTTAGGCGTTGACGTATCCTTTTACAATTCGCTTCTAGAAGCCTGCTGCAGAGAAGATATGTTGCGGCCTGCAAAACGGCTGTGGGACGAAATGTTTGCAAATGGCTGTCCTGGCGATATAAAGACATACAACATCCTCATCCAGAAGTGTTCAGAAGTCGGTGAAGTTGAAGAAGCCTACAGGCTATTCCAGCACATGTCCGAGAAAGGGATTGCACCGGATGCAACAACTTACAAATCCATTCTTAAAGGGATCTGTCAAGCCAAAGATCTCACCTTGGCTCTTAATGTGTTCAATATATGTGTTGCTCAAAGTAGTGTCATTATGCGGGACATTTTAGGTTCATTCGTCCTCAGTCTTTGCAACGAAGGTGTGACTTTCAACATGTTACCATAAACAACTCCTCTATTCGTTGTTCTTGACGAAACACGTACTCGTTTAACATCCATGTTTTGCTCTTTTGTGTTTTTGCAGGTTATGTGCTTCCTGCTTTGAAATTGCTTCATGGCTACGCCAATGATATCGCATATCTGGACTCCCATCTCACAGTGTTGAAATTTTTAACTGATGCTGGGGAGGCTTCACTGGCTCTCGAACACTTGAAGTCGATTAAAGACACTTCTCCTTTCATGTTACAAGCTCTTCACAATGAGATTCTATCTTTATCAAGACCAGATTTGATAGTGAAGCTGTTTAAAGCAGTGCAGGAAACCGTCTAGCAGTAAGTGAAAGTTTACCCTTGTGATAGCTTTTTGTGCGCATCGAGCACGTAACGGTCTCTCTAACGGTCTCTCTAAAGATCAAACTAAAATTATATGATTTACTTTCTAACTACTACTCTCTAAAGATCAGACTAATTTTCTCTTTCTCGTCTATTGGATATGCAAGATGGGAACCCGCATTGGGGGCCTAAACTTATAGGGTTCAGTATTGTTAGGTTGTTTCAATTGATTGATATATTCAAAGTTATGTTTTTAATGTAAAAAGTAATCTCTTATAGTCTTATGTATTCCAATAGCCAAAGTATCATAAAATGACCATTAAAATTCAAATTCTTTATTGTTTTTTCTCGATTTTGGGCTGGTCCGGCATCTATTCATGGACATTTCCATTCCCAACAATATCTTTCATCACACTTCCAAATTAAATTTCATCAAATTTTATTTGGTTCCGCCAAACAAGCCTTAGAGCTACAATTAGAATTCCCATTTAAAGGCATTAATTATTGAGTCCTAATAAGTACTCCTTAATAAAGAATGCAACATCGCATTCAATCTGTGTTCAAACCTTTATCCACATGCTATCTATATACGTACTCTTTCTGGTCCAAAAAAAAAACTATTCCCCATTTAAAGATACTCCGAAAGACCAAAGTAAGACTAAAACATTGAAATTATACCAAAATAGGATTTCCATGTTTTTATTCTCGAAACAAGACTTGCATTAGCAAACATGATCATATACATTATCAAAAAAGTATAGTAATGTGCATATGTACACTGCCACATTACTACAGTGCAAAGTTACATTACCACAGTGCAAAGTCTTATTTTGGGAAAAAAACATGAAAATTCTATTTTTGTACTTTTCTCTATGTTTTAGTCCTATTTAGGGTGATTTCTATATATTAATTTAGTTTGATTGTTATTTCTTATTTGGGTGTTATGTTCTCATTTAATTCCATCCTTCGGGGTAGAATGCAATGTGATTTTACAAATTAATATACGATGACTCGATGAGTGTGTATATACGTACTTCCTCCATCCTGTTAAAGAGTATCTCACATTGAAAAAGTGAGGAAAAATTAGTCTGTTACAGAAAAAATAAAACTACGAAATATTTTGTGGGACCGAGCAAGTATTTGTCATAGAATGTGACATAAAATTTCCTTTGGTCTTGAGGAAGAATGTTAAGTCTAAAGTACACTGTAGACTTTTCTGTAACAGAAAAAATAAAACTACGAAATATTTTGTGGGATCGAGCAAGTACTTGCCATAGAATGTGACATAAAATTTTCTTTGGTCTTGAGGAAGAATGTTAAGTCTAAAGTACACTATAGACTTGTAAACTTTTCTGTAACAGAAAAAATAAAACTACGAAATATTTTGTGGGACCGAGCAAGTACTTGCCATAGCATGTGACATAAAATTTCCTTTGGCCTTGAGGAAGAATGTTAAGTCAAGTACAATGTAGGAACTTTATCCAAATGTGATAGTGTCTTGTGTGCTTTAAGTATAGGGGTGACATCTTTTTAACTTATCAAAATTATAACGTGATTTATCTACATTATTCCCTTCACATAAAATTTGCTTCTACTTCAAATTGTTTTGAGAAAATCTTCTTTCAAACACAATCTCTCTCTCTCTCTCAACCATATTTTTCCTAACTGCAAACAACTCCTCAAAATTTTGTGAAAGAGAGAGAGAGGTACCTACGTCTTACATGCGGCTTATTATATATGATTGCCATGAAAAAGAACAGCACTTGAAACTCAGTTACCATCTAAACGATGGAATCTTTAGACAATCCCGGAGTCGATTTGGAAGCCGGTAGTGGGGGAGACGGTGTCGGGCCACGCCGTTCAACCGCGAGCAGCTCCGACAACGCGGAGGCGGCGGTGCCGGGCCCGGAACCGCAGCCGTCGCCGAAAGAGGAAGCCAAAGCAGAGAGGAATTGCAGAATCTGCCAATTGGGGTTGGAAGGGGAGAGTCAAGAATCTGTTGGGGTGGTTTTTGAGCTGGGGTGTTCTTGTAAGAATGATTTGGCTACTGCCCATAGACTGTGTGCTGAGGCTTGGTTCAAGATTAAGGGCAACAGGTTTGTTCTAATTATGCAATCTCATCATTTTAGCGTTATAGTTTTGGATATAACTTTATTAGCGTAAATTAATTTTGAAAAACGCTACCGTTAAACGCACTTGTTACATAACTTTTTCAAAACACCAATATAAAATTGTTTCCGAACTTACCACTAGTGAGTATTGTTTTATTTTCACTTTGGTGATTTCATTTGAGCACCCAACGCTATTCTATTTGATCCTAAAAAAGTTCATACATGGAATTCAAATTATGGAATTAGAATTGAAGATAACAATTCGAATTCTATTGTTTGATATCACAAAAATATGTGAATTTCGAATTGGTACTGCCAAAAATGAATTAAAATTGGAGAATTCAATTCCATCCAAATCAATTCCATAGAATTTTAATTTTCAATTCAACTTCAGTTCCATTAATTCTGTGTACCAGAAGGACTCTCAATTCATTCTATCTAATTTTTTATGGGTTAGTGAGCATATGCATTATTTCTATGCAGATTTTAAGTTACTCCAAGAATGTGATTTATCCCCTTTTATTTTGAACCGTCCGTTCCTAATCTTTTAAATCTATTTTTGTTTATAAACTCTTTAATTTGTTTAGTTGTATAATAATTGCTTCAATACTGCCAAAAGCGCCAATAGAAAATGATTATATAATGCTCTCTGTTCTTAAAAAATATGTCACAGTTCATTATTTAAAAAGTACAAAAACTTTTATTCATTTAACTGTTTCAATTTATTATTTTATAAAATAAAATATTATTACCTTATTTTGTTTTGAAAAAAACTTTTGACTTATTTTTTAAATATGTAAATTTCAATTTTAATTTTTTATCAATTTTTAAATAATATAAATTAAGGAACTTAAAATTTTATTTCATTTTGGTAATGTGACATTCTTTTTTAAAAAAAGAGAGTGATATTGTGTACCACACATTAAAGAAATGGCTTTGGGTCCTAGTCGAGGTTTATTAAAACGGAAAAAAACCAATCAATTAATTATGTGCATATGGAGGAAATAATATGCTACGTATTAGGCAAATCCTGTTAGATTGGACATCATATGCTTGCCCAATTTATTTTTATTATTCTTTTTTTCTTTTTCTTCACGAAAGTTTATACTCCTTCGTTTCTCATTCTTCACATTACGCTTAAATAACATAAAATTTAATGTCATTTGTTAAATAAATTGCCACTGTTCCAGAGTATGTCATGTGTTGACTTTTCACAGTAAAAATTACTCCGTATTAAATTTTGACCATTAACTAAATAAACTTTAGATTGTATATTGATAGAGGAATAATTTTATTATCTTGAAAAATATTTTGAATATAGTTATTTGTTTTATTAATATCACATGTAATTTTTACTTTAATTATAGATTAAAGATTGGTCTTGGATAACTAAAAAAAGTCTAAACTGGACAAATATTCTGGGATTTGGTTTCCATATTCCCTTTGTCCCAAAATTGAAATAACTTTTGTTTGTTTGTGTACTTTCATTGACTATTTAATAAAATTAAATAATATTATCATTCTTTGTTTTGTAGAATTTAGACGTAGTTATTTAATATATAAATTTTATTAATTGCGCAAATTTTTATTTCATAATATTATCCACAGGACTTGTGAGATATGTGGATCGATTGCGTCCAACGTTGCCTGCACCAACATGGAGGCTGAACCCATTGAAATGTGGAGCGAATCAAATGTTGCCGCTGGCACATCGGCGGTGCGGTCGTCCTTGGCCCGAGTCGAGACCCCGCGACGCTTTTGGCGGGGTCACCGCTTCCTCAATTTCTTGCTAGCTTGCATGGTTTTTGCCTTTGTAATTTCTTGGCTCTTCCACTTCAATGTCCCCTCATGAATTCCCCTGGCTCAGCTAATTTGGTAAATTGTATATGTGTCTGTATATATGTATATATCCATTGATTTTTTTCGCACCGGTGTTAAGTGTGTTGGTCCATTTGCAACAAGTTAGATTCAAAATGATCTAGTGGTCTTCTTGAGACGAGAGAGGACGTGTTAGAGTATCAATCATCAAAAAATAAAGAAAAAATAATGAGTTTATAAGCTATTGGATTGAACTGGTAATTAATTGAAATTAATCTTTAAACATGGCTCAACCTAATTGTCTTATAATCCACTGCAGTGATCCATATTTCAATCTAAATTCTACTCCCTTTAATTTGTCTGTGAAAATATCAGAGATTTTGATTTTTAAAAGATTTAAAAGGAGAGTATTTTAGTGTTGAGTTTTCAAAAATGTGTCTTTAGATATAATGAGTAAAAGTAGAATTTGATGAGTAGATTAACAGTGAATATATGTGATGTGATATGTAAGTTAATACGTAGTAAATTGTAAGGGTTAAAGTGACTTTTTAATATAAATAAGAAAAGTTTTTTGACACGGATGAAAAACGAAATCAAAAGATTTTCAGGAATGGAATGAGAGGTTGTTTGACAGTGTGTTGCTTTTAATAATTTAGCTTCTGCTTTGAGTAGAAGTGATTTTACTCTGTTTGGCATGTCAGCTTCTGCTTTTCACCACCACTATTTTGTACATAGAACACCGTTTCGGAGAAGCAGGTAGGAGGTACTTCTACTTTCAGCTTTTGCGAAAATCACTTTATCCATAAGTTAATTACTCCCAAACACCCTCTGAATATTAAATATCAACGCACTTTTTTTAAGTCACGTGAAAATCAAACAATAAATTTGTTTGGTTAAAAAACATTTTTGTGTGACTAATGTTAGCATTGTACTGTAGATGATTTTTGTGACATATGAGCAATTGAGCAAGGATTAAGCCATGTCAATCCCAACATTTATACCTCAATTTGTACCTCGCAGTTTTACACCAACATTTTGTGTTGGTGTAAAACTAATTTTTGTTAACGCACCAATATTTGTGTTGATGTAAATCATCAAAATATTTGTGCTAAACTGTGGTGTACAAGTGTGGTATATTTTTAATGTAAGTGTAACATGATCATGGCTCTCTCCAGTCTCCACTAGCTTAGGCGTACAAGCATATAGTAATGGAATAGTTTGAGACTGACAGTGCAATAAAAAATTATTCCTTGAAATATTATACATAGTACTCCCGTATTCTATATGTAGCCCAATCAAGATTTAAATCAGAATAAAATCTATTGCTCCATCATGAATTATTAGAATTATCATCCATAAAATTTCTTGAATTCTGAGGTGTCTTCTCAAAAATAAATGACATAAAGACTAATACTTGCTCTATCCCTGAAAAATTTTTCTTCATTTTTTATTTATCCGTCTCAATTTTTTTATTTTTATTAAAAACTTATTTTTGTCCTTACTAATTCATAACATATCTATCACATCACATCTATTCACTATTAATTTATTAATCAAATTCTACCTTTACTCATCATATTCAGGAATATTTGAAGAAATGGAACACCAAAACACACTCCTCTTAAAAATCAAAACTTCACATGTTTTCATGGACAAGCGAAATATATAATACATCCTTTTATGATTTTATTGGTTTCATGAAGCATA
Organism: Cuscuta australis; assembly: GCA_003260385.1. Classification (NCBI taxonomy): domain Eukaryota; kingdom Viridiplantae; phylum Streptophyta; class Magnoliopsida; order Solanales; family Convolvulaceae; genus Cuscuta; species Cuscuta australis. The sequence goes on along the minus strand of NQVE01000005.1, from coordinate 891,585 downwards.
TTAATGTTTTCCTTGTCACTTATTAATAATGTCAAATGAAAGATATCATTCCAAAATAATGGACAATATAATGAACGGATATATATATATATATATATATATATATATATATATATATATATATATATATTTCACATTTTCTATATGAATATGATCTAAATCATCGAAACCCCACAACCCACGTTGGTTTGGGGCCTAGCTTATTGTCTGCCATGATAAAAACCATGATCCAACTTCAAAAGGTTATTAGCTGTACAATAATGCATATCACACTTTATTTTTTGTTTAGACTTTTGTATACAAACACTTTCTGCCCCTTTTATATTAAGAGCATTGAAAATTGTTATAGTCTTAGTTTTGCTTAAAAATATTTTGAACTCCTTATCTATAAACAGAAGCATATTAGGGAGTACTAAACACCATAAATTTGAAAGTAATTTTCAAACACAACCATGATCACCAATATACTCCCTCCGTCCCTTAAAAAACTTCTCATTTTGACTTTTAATGATTTAAGAAGAGTGTATTTTGCTCTTGACTTTCCAAAAATGTCCTTTGATGTGATGGATAAGGTACGATGAGATGGGTAGATTAATAGAGAAAAAGTATAATATGATAAGTAGGTTAAGAATTATTAAGGATAAAAGTGACTTTGTAATAGAAAAGGAAAGTGTTTTTTGGGACGGATGAAAAAAGAAAGGAGAATGGTTTTGTGGGACGGAGGAAGTAATTCTTTATAGAGTTTATGGGGTAATTTTTTGAAGAATAGACCTCTTTTGGAGAAGAAGAGATTATGGCTCCGTTTGACATCAGCGTAAGAGGTTAGAATTAGTGCTTAAAAAATTATCTGACGATAGCCTTTAGCGTTAACATTTTTAAAATTATGGGTCACGTACTTTCTAATTAAAATAATGTTAATTACAGATTAGAGGCCAAAATGGTTATGGTTCGTCCAACTTATTAAACATTAATTAGGATTAATAGAGGTTGAGGAGATGCATGTTTAGTCCATATCAAACAGTTGGAAGCACTACGTCATTCGTGGAGTAGAATCAAGAAAAAGCCCCATGTACCAAAAATTTCTCCCTCTTTCTTTTTTTCTTGTCACACAATATTCTTTTCTTTTTTTACTTTTTTTGTTTTTAAAAAATTATCACATTTTGAATTTTTAATTAAGCTGTGACACTTTTTTTATCATGAATTACATATAGTTTAAAATAATTAAATATTACGGAGTATGTAAATTTTATATTTTAAACTAATATTTTAAAATAAACTTAATTTTACCAAATTAACATTATAACTAAATATATTTTTCCATAATTCATGGTCAAAGAGTGTCACAAATGAGCAAAAAAATCAAACTGTGGCAGTCTTTTAGGGACGGAGGAAATATTAAAAAAATCACTTTTACTCATACTTTTTCTTAACCTACCTATCACATCATACCTTTTTACTAATAATCTATGCATCGCATCCTAGTTATACACATCATATCAAGAGTGTTCTTCGAAAAAGTAAACACAAAATATCACTTTAATTTTCTTAAAAATCAAAATCGGAACACCTTTATATAGATTATGGAATAGTTGAGCACTCAATCACTCATCATATACAAATTAATAATGCATGCAGAATGGACAATAAGAGACGACCATAGTAAGTGCACCCACAAATTTGACAAGTAGTTTGATGCTTTTCTTTAATTTGGGTACGATGCAAAAAAAAAGATCAATCTTCATACCAAGCAAATGATGCAATTCTAGATCGTATCAGTATAGATAAAACTTCGAACATCTTCAAGCTCTAAAAAAAGAGAGAAGAGAATGATGAAAAATTTGGAGCGTTTTTAGACTCCCAATTTGAAATCATTGACCATAATTTACAAAACAAATTAATATATAATGTTATTATTTAATTCAAAATGAATTTTTTGTAACAAATTTTTTAAACATAATATTTTTATAATATATATAAATATAAAATATTGATATAAATGGTCAAAGGAATTATTAATGCTATTTTAAAAAGCCTACATGAGTTAAATGAAGAAAGAAATGCCATTTTAATACTCCGGTATTTTACGTTTTGGGCTAAAGGAAAATCTACTGGGCTTAAGCACAATACTGTACATAAAAATATTTGGGGTCTTCAAAATTTTGGGAGCCCAGTATCGGCCCAGCGTCCTAAAATAATTACTCAGTATTTCTTTTTAGATTATCTCAATGGTATGCCTATTTTCACTTAAGTCAAAGAAATAGTGACATTGATTTATTTGTTCTTCCCTAAAATTTGTATATTTATAGACATTTTTAATCATTGTTTTCCTTTATTGGTTCATTGCTTTCTTGTCGACCATAAAAAAAGATAAATACACTAAGAAGGATGAGCACGGGTCGGGACGATCCGGGTTTTATATCGTCCCGCGTTTTGTCCCATTTTTTCTAACGGTTCAGAGTGGTTCGAGCCATAACATTATCCTTCTTTGTCTCTAAATATTTAGAATCAAGATAAAACAGAACGGCTTCATTGTCCTAATTTGTCATTATCCAGAATTAAATATAAAAATATAAAATACATAAGAGAAGGCAACCCACTTGGACATCAAATAAAGTAATGGAAAAAAATGATATATTTATTTAGAATGGTTTAAAAAAATTAAAAACAATAAGGAAATAAGAAAAAAATGTTACAACATGCGTCAAAAGTAAAGACTACAAACTTCATAAAAACTATGAGCCATAAATTGAAATGAGTCGGGTTAGAATGGTATAGATTTTTATGTGTTCCGGTCCTAGTCTGTTTTTTAGAATATTCGAATATGGATGTTTTTTATATCTATATTGAGAAAAATAAAAATTGTGATACATTTTTTAATTTTGTGCTATATCATTATATATACACACACACACACAAATAAATATGGGACAACGGGACAAGACAGGAAAATATTTATGTGTCCCGGTCCTGTCCCATTTTGAAATGGTTCGAAAGGTTTGGGAGAAAATTTTGTCATCCCTAAAAAAACGAGACATTGTAGAGACGGGATCGATATATATATCTCAGATCGGGAAAACGGTTTTGCGATTCTTGTCCATCCCTAACACCGAGATGGAAGAATATTTCTTTTTCCTTTATGAGATCATGTAATCAAGCGGGGACAAACGTAACTTATATATTTTGGATTCTTCAAAGTTCAAATGACACCAGTAGTTTTGGAGCACTTATGATGCTCTGTTCATAAAACTAATAATGATTCTTCCCCCTAAACTCTCGGGCCCATCAATTTTACCCCGCCCGCACCCCCTAGTGTCAATATATATATTCACATCCGAATGAGGGTATGAGAAGTGTGTGTGTGTGTGTGTATGTGTGTGTGTGTGTGTATATATATATATATATATATATATATATATATATATATAATATATATATATATATATATATATATATATATATATATATATATATATATATATATATATATATATATATATATATATATATATATATATATATATATATATATATATATATATATATATATATATATATATATGGGAGTATATCTTTTGCCTCACTTCAAGAAATATGATGTTCCATGCAACGTATAAGTCTATGAGAAGATAACTTCATAAATCTGGCCTGGCTTGTTTTATCTTGATGACAACAATAAGGATTCCTTGTGGTTAATTGTTTACTATATCATGGTTGGACCGACCACCAAATAGATGTCCATATCCAAACCAATCCTGGACTGGGACCTTGCACATTCCAAAACATGTCTTCTACTTTAATTTGGATGTAGAATTTATGTTACAAAATGATCATTTTTTTAAAAAAATTATATATATGGTGCCACATTTTAGCATGTTTACAATAATCTTGAATGAGGTCAAAGATTTTTTAAGCTAACGCAAAGCTTTGCTGCGTCAACCCTGTTTAGTCCTATGGAAGTATCTCTTTTATTTGACTTTTTTTAGTCAAAGAATTCACATTTTTATTATATATTAAAAAATAATTAAAACTAAGATCTTATACTCCGTATGTTTCATCTTGTAAATATTTAAAAACTACGTAAAAAAGATATGTTGGATCGTAATGAGTATTTTGGAAGGAAATTCAGCGCAAATCATATCTAAAATAGACAAATAGTCATTAACAATGAATGTGATTACTTAAATCCAAAATACTTCTACTTTCTATTTAAAAAAATTATTTTTATTCTTACTTTTTCTAGACTTACATATTACATCATATTTTTTAAAATGGGAAGTAATTTCAAGAAGAGAGGGAGTAATCTCTTAAATTTCAAGTCTCATACGTACGTGTTTGAAATTGTAATTTCTAAATTGACATTCTATGATTCAATTCCTTTAATGAAAAATTCATGAAAGTCAGAAGCAAACACTAGCGGAATAAACATTTTTCCCATATATATCAATGGCATATATTCGAAAAGATTCAAGAGTTATTATTACTACCCATCTCAGTTGAACGTATATAAGCTTCAACCACTCTTAATTTTTATTGCATATTAATAAAATGAAACACAATTCTAAAAATTCTCAACATGATAAATCTAATAGTATCATTGTTATACTAAAATATATTGCAATTTTTATTCAATTGAAGCTTAAATTCATCGAGTTTGATTCAAAAAAGTCAAATTAGACTAATGCGTTAAGTCGTAGGACTTATTTTTTTAGGTTAAAATTTCAGAGTTGGATGTTAGAAAAAATTAGAAAGAGTTAGAAAACCTGGAAATACTCGAATAAATTTAAAAAATGTTGTAACAATTAAAGTGTTAAAAAATAATCCAATTAAATGATCACTCAAATAAATATGTTAGAAAACTCTAATTTTGAGATGACTTATCATAAATTGGTAGAAGTTGAAAGAAATGGGAAAAAGTTAAATGTTAGAAGAATGAAAATATTAAAAAGTCAATCAATTAAATGATTATCGAAATAAATATGTAAGAAAATTCTAATTTTAAATAAAAAAAATCATCCTTGTTCTTGTTTGATGTGGTATATTATAAATTCAGATAAATAATGTTATTGTATATTCATCGTTTGCAAATAATTTTTTAATGTCGTTGGAAAAACTGGAAGAAGTTAGAAGAAACTGAAAGTAATTTAAAAATTTTAAAAAAAAACAAACTTTTCAATAAAAAAAGGTCTTAGTGTATTAAAAAAACATTGTCTTTCAAGGACCTCGTAGTCCGATTACAACGATATGGCTCTTCCAAAAGAGAACTTTATTTGATCAATTCTCGATGGAAGCAAGACCCTATGAGCTTTTGTTAGTTGAGAATGTATGAACAGATAACACCATGTGGCAGAGCTATTAGTATTAAAAAAACTAAACCTCTAGCAATTTTTATAAACTAACTCGGATTAAGGATTTCTCAAAGTTCAAAACAAGGAGAATAAAAGAAGTATGAAAACCTTCAAAAAGGAAAAAGAAGGAAATATTATAAAGGAGCGTGGGATCACGACATATTTTCCGGAAAGATGACAAAGAACGGCACGTCGTAGGTCAGGTGGCGTCGGTTGCCTTGCCTCCGAAATAAAAAAAAATTCCCCTATTTACCCCCCCTTTCCCTCCCCCCTTTCTCTTCATTCCATTCCCCTTTTTCCCCTTTCCCTTTCCCTCTCTGAGAAGGAATTAATACTGAGTGTACGAGATGCGGACACTTTGCCCGAATCTCGACCGGGAAGACGGGCTGGAGACGGTGCTGGAAGTCCCCATACCGGAGGAGATGTTCCCGGCCGGCAATAAGGGCTCCGGCCGCCACCCGTGGCAGGCCATGATGAAGTCTTGGATGAAGCCCCAATCCGCCCCCTCCCCCCGTCTTCGGCGGCCGCACCGCCCAGATTCAGCTCCTTCTCAGCGTCGCCGGCGCCCCTCTCGTCCCCCTCCCCATTCCCTCCGACCACTCTTGCAACTCCAAAATCAACGATCACCCCATCGTAAGTAATAATCATGTCTTCAACATATATACGAATTTCATTTTGTTTGAACATTTTTCATCATATCCCAAGAAATTGTAGCCTGAATAATTTGTCTGAGGAACGGATTCAACCAAAAACACAAGCCTGTGATTATCGTCACACGTCTCTCACGTGCAAGCGTGACTTCTTTAAACGAAATTTTATTTAAAAAAATTTGGGTGGCGGTAAGTTTTAAACTCGTGACTTCTTGATCATCAAGACTCTGATATCATGTCAAGGAATCGGTTCAACCAAAAACTCAAGCTTGTGGTGGTAATGTGCAGGAGGCATCGATGGCGAAGTACATTGTGAAGCAGTACATAGCGGCGGCGGGAGGGGAGGAGGCGATAAACGGCGTGGAGAGCATGTACGCAATGGGGAAGGTGAAGATGGCGGCGTCGGAGTTCACGCCGGGGAGCGGGGAGGGCGGCGGGGAAGGGAGGACGGCGGCGAAGATGAAGATCTTGAGAGGCGGCGGAGGGGAAATGGGAGGGTTTGTACTGTGGCAGAGGCGGCCGGGGCGGTGGAGCCTGGAGCTGGTGGTTTCCGGGTGCAAGATTAGCGCGGGGTGCGACGGGAAGGTGGCGTGGCGCCAAACTCCATGGCAGAACTCTCATGCTTCTCGTGGGCCCCCTCGCCCCCTTCGTCGTTCTTTACAGGTTGGTCCCTCTTTTTTCTCTTTTTTCGACTTTTTTCTTTTTTTGCCATTTTTTTCAAACGTCTTTTATGCTGGATTAGCTGTTTTTTTCTAATCCTCATTAACAAGAATAAGGAATATCAACTGATTGACTGTTTATTTGGGACGAATTATTAGGCCCCTTTATTAGTACCATTTATCGCTTTATATATCTGTTTTTATTTCTCTATAAAATGATTGGAAATCACACCCACAAAAGTAAAAACAAAAAATATAAAGAATACTTATATTATTCAATCTTTGATTAAAGTTAAATGTTGTGTTTTTTTGTTGAGAAAACCAGTCTTTCAAAACACATTTACAGTTCAAGAGAAACAAATGTTTCCCCATTCTATTTTCTAAATATGACATGATTATATTATTTCATTAAATGACTAATGAAAATATGTAAAGAAAGTGATTAACATTTGACCATATAAATAGTGACTGGGAGGATCATTTTAAGACGAAGAGAGTATAAAAAAATCAAAATGTAATAATATTTTTGGGACGAAATGAGAGGAGTAATATTTATAGGTTGTCCAATAAGAAATACTCCCCCACATTCCTGAGTATTTATCTATTTTTTACTTTTTTTTTATCAAAACTGGTAAACTTTGACTTTAAATTAAATAAAAATGATATAAGATACTCCGTATTGATACAAAATAATTTATCAAAAAAGTCAAAACTGAAAAAATACTTAGAGACGAAGATAGTAGTACTAATATTACATAGCTAAACCCACAAGATTAAAACGCAAAATTTCTTAGTTAAATTTATTTGCTTTACTAGATGAAAAGGACAATATAACTTCTCAAAGTCTTCTTGTGAATAAGCCAACCATTAAGGGCGTTCATACTTGTCATTTTCGGAAGGTTTATTCATGGACAGGATCAGTTACGTGGTACATTTAAATGGGAACAAGAACTGGATTATTTGTTTATATATATCACCAGGCCATTAGTATATTTTAAATGACATCTTTGTGTCCCTTGGAGAAGTAATTTAGTGGTTGTAAAAACAAACCAATTTTGTTGACTTTTCAGGATAAATTTTAATGATATAATAAATCGTCTTGAAATAAAAAAAATTATCTTTAATGAACGTATATTATATTTTAATCGAGTCAATAATATTTTAAAAAAAATGTCTTCAAATATATTCTAATGTACCATTGTGCACTAAATAAAGTATTGACTTGATACAAGAAATTTAATTAAATAGCCCTCACATATATGACTTTTTTTCTAGAAAATTTAGTGTTTCGAAACCTTAGCATTTTTTTCTAGAAAAAATTGCTCCATATAAGACTAAAAGGTAGTGCGTTTTACTAAATATGACCAAATATATTTTATTTCCTTTATGACACATAATTTAATATGATCGTCCATATATGCCCTCATTAGAAGCAATTGTTGGATAATGAATGATTGTGGGATGACTCTACGAATGTGATCATTGGCGAATAGTGTTGAATAATGACTGATTATTTCAATGAGTCAATGACTATTCGAATTATTTTTAATAATATTTTACTCTACTTAAATTGTGTAATATGTCATTTTTCTCAAAAGTAGAGCATTTTAGAACCTTCCATTACCAAACGTTAGAGTAGATATGACTGGTCGTATTTAAAAAAAACTGATATACTCCCTCCGTCCCATGAAACCTTTCTCCTTTCTTTTTTTATTCGTCCCACAAAACACTTCTCATTTCTATTAAAAAGTCACTTTTACCCCTTACTTTTTCATATCCTAACTATCACATCATACCTTTTTACTAATAATTTATCCATCAAATCATACGACATTTTTGGAAATTCAATGCCAAAATACACTCCCCTTAAATCCCTCATAAAAAGCAAAAGTCCCATGTTTCATGGGACGGAGGGAGTATATGTTTAAGTCCTATTTACGTAAATTACTTTTTTTCAAATGTGGAATCAGCCTCCAAATATTAATCAACGACTTTCTTAGTTAGCAATTGATGGGTATAAACCACTGATACCACCCGATAGGATCGCAGGCGCTCAGGAGGTTCCAAGGTTTGACCGAGCTTGACCTCACCATCCCCGGTAATCTGATCGGGTCTACGTCGGGTGGGTCAGACCGATAAGATCGTGACTTGATCCATAGAAGACGTGAGTACTGGCCGGGTGAATGCCTTGAGATGAACAATAGTCATAAATAGTGTATTTTCTATTATTATAAATGGGAGTGAAAGCCTCATAAAGAAGACAAGCAATTGATCTCTATATTATAAATAACAAATCAGGTTACATGTATTCCCACCTACAACACTTCCGCTTTTACTTACTTATACTCACGTTGGTTTTACACCATCAGCAATAGAGCTGGCAAATTGGTCAATCAGGTCAGGTTCGAGTTCGGTCACCTTAGTTTCGGGTTACTTCGGGTTCGGATAAGTTCATGACCCAATGTCATAAGGTTCGGGTTTACCCAATGGTTACGAGTTTCATTTATTTTTTTGAATGTTTAAGTAATTTTTATGACCTAGTGTCATATTACGATTAAAAAGTTAAATATGTAGAAATTTAGAAAAATATAAGATAATTATACGATATCATTAAAATTTGTTATGAAGATATAAATCTATACACAAAAGAACGAGTAGTAAGCAAAGAAATATAATTATAATATTATTTTTATAACACTATATTTCATATTAAAATATGTGATTCTGAAAAAATCTTAGATTAGCGGGTCAGTCAGGTCTGGTTTGGGTTTGGTCGGATTTGACCCATTTTTAGCGGGTCATTTCAGGTTCGATCAGCAAAATCTTTGTTCAAAATCCAGTATTTTCGGGTCGAGTCTTGGGTCAAAAACAGGCCGGACCATTTTTTGTCAGATCTAGTTAGCATTTAGCAATATAGTGGTATACATTAGTTTACGGCTGGAAACTTCCTATTTTTTACATTTTCTATTATTAATTATTCTAACATTGAATATGAATAGAGATTATGCATAAATTCTAACTACTCCCTATTTTGATCACCAAAGTCAATCCAAATCTTGGCTTTATATCAAAGTTTAGATTATGTTTTCCTCAAGAAGTCAGCATATTCACATGGCTTTGGAAAAAAAATTCTTAAACCAAAAATGTTTGGCTGCTTGTCTCCATCTGCCCCGTTTGGTTGGACGTATTGCAATTAGTTCTAATTCCTGCTTTCACTACCAAAGCAAGAAAATAAGTCTTCAAACTTCTTGGGGGGTTGGGGGGGAACAGAGCCTATAATTAAAATTAGGGTGATATTAGGTCATTAATTTGGACTATAAATACTTGGAACTATATTAAAAGATTAAATCTAGTCAATGTGAGTCTAAGAGCATACAATTGTCTTTGTGAAAAATTGCCTTCCCAAAATACCCATATCCTTATTGTACCCACTTGTAGTTCTACAAATGATTGTGTTCACAATGGAAATGGCAGGGGCTTGACCCAAGATCAACAGCGAATCTATTCTCAGACGCCATCTGCACGGGGGAGAAGACGGTGAACGGGGAAGACTGCTTCGTGTTAAAGCTAGAAGCCGAAGCCCGGAGCTTAAAAGCTAGAAGCTCCAGCAATGTGGAAATGATAAAGCACACACTGTGGGGGTACTTTAGTCAAAGAACAGCCATGTTAGTGCAGCTAGAAGACACCCACCTGCTCAAGATCAAGTCCTCCGAGAACGACTATGTGTACTGGGAGACGACAATGGAGTCGTCGGTCCAAGATTACCGCACGGTCAACGGGGTTAACATCGCTCATGCAGGTAGGACGTCCATTTCCCTCTTCAGGTTCGGGGAAAATGAGGAGGCGAGCACCCGAACCCGAATGGAGGAGGTTTGGAGCATCGAGGAAGTGGACTTTAACATTAAGGGCCTTTCGAACGACTGTTTCTTGCCCCCGAGTGACTTGAAGGACGAACGCCATGCGGGCTCCACGAAGAAAGACACGACGGTGGAAAGTTGGATCGGGGTGAAACTCAGATTGAGTAACAACGGTAGTAAAGCGAACTCGGGGAAAGGGGTGAGGATTGTGGCCATTGATGAATATGATGTGGAGGATTGAAGAGGTGAGGGCTAGTAAATATATACATATATATAACACATAAAAAGCTAAGTTTATGTCATTTTGGATTCTTGATATAATATGCTCTGGTCATTTTTGTATATAAAGACCATGGAGAGAGTATGTCATGATTTTACATATATTTGAACACTTAATTAGTGACATATATCATAGGGAATAGTAATTGATTAGATGTGTATTGTGATGGTGTTAAACTATCACAAAAGTTCTTACTTGTTTTCAACAAACTAGTATTAATATTATTATTGTTTTCAAGTGATGTACTTTATGAATGAGGTGTATTTGTTTAGTGACTACCTTAATCTAACATGATTACTAGCAACATCTTACATTACATATCATATTGTATCATGCTTTTTTGTTATTGTGAATAAACTTTTCCTTATTGATTCATGTTCCGATCCATAGTTTTCTTCATGACCTGTCCAGTTCTAGTTGTCATGAATATGATAAAGATATTCATCTAAATAGTACTAAAACATAGTAATTTTTTAATATGGTATCATGTGTTTCTATATTCAATATAGTACAAATGTTCAATATCTACTGGTCATTGTTCAAGTAAATTTCTAGCGCTAGTGGAAATTATTCAAAATAAATGTCCATCATTACTAAGCATTGTTTCCGTCACTAGACATTATTCAAGTACTATTTATAAAATAAAAAAAATTGTACTATATTAGGAAATGACATACTTCCTCTGTCCCTAAATAAACTTCTCTTTCGTTTTTTCTGTCTCCAAATAAATTTCTTTGTTCCCTTAAAAAACCCATTTTACCCCTTACGTTTCATACCCTACCTATCACATCATACCTTTTTACTAATAATCTACATATCACATCAAAGATATTTTTGGAAAGTCAACACAAAAATATCCCTCATTTAAATCTTCAAAAAGTCAAAAAGGGAAGTTTATTTAGGGACCGATGGAGTATATTTTAGTACTATTTCGTGCAAATTTTACACATGATAATAGCAATACTTGTCAACTTTCATCCTTTGCCACGGATCTCTATTATCTAATCAGCATCTATATGATTTTCGTATTTAGTTTTTATGTTAATTTATAATTAAAACATCTTAAAACCTTTTTAAATATGTATTCTCTAAAGAAACTAAAATCTACATTCACTCTTTAAATTCTTAAATGGATTATATGATTATATCTCTTGATCTATTAATATATGCTTCTTCCAAAAGAAATACGGAATATTTGTGTTAAGACTTACGGAGTATGTAATATTGTGCATAGGGCCTAATACAAATACGGGCCCAATTCTTTCAACCCATTGCTTGCAACTCTTAGCCACATTAAAGCCATCAAGGTTTCCAAATGTCATGGGATGACTCGGGGTGCTGCAGCGTCACATTCGTAAAATTGATTCGAGTTATCCCATAACATTGGTTCCCAATGTCACGAGAATCTTGCCTTAAAGCCATTGCACATTATTTTTTTTGGAAATTCCCAATTTATTTCTCAGAAATTTATGGGCTAAATTCTTTGAAATTAATTTCCTCGTTAAATATATATTCCAAAAAAATAATTTCCCTTTTCCGCTTGAGATAGAACATACAACTCTTCTTGAAATTGAAATCAGTGATGATTTTGCCTGTTTTAATTTAAATTCATGTCATTTTCGCAAATACATTTTTACTATTATCGGGAAAAATATGGTCACAAATGATGATTTTGCACAAGATTGAACTCTCTTCGGTTTTTGTCTTTCTTGTTCCTTCCAAATTTGACTTACATAATTACATTTTAAACTTTGAGCATAAATTACAAAAAAAATGCATTGAATTATAATATAAATTTAATATTAAATATTACTATAGCTTATATACTCTTTTCAGTTGGGCGTGTTTGACCGAATTAACTTTTTTATTCCTTAAATAGGATTTAATAATGATCTAGTAGGAGGAATAATGTCCAGTAATGCTAGACATTTACCTAAATAATGACTAGTTAATAATGACCAAAAATTCTAACTTGAGAAATAAAAACATATGATCTTAGAAAAGTCATTATGTTTTAGTCAGGTTTGTAGATGAAGGAGAAATGTATGATTATTGAACACAGATCTCTTCACACACTTTCACAAAACAAACAAAATTATTACAGACTTTGAAGCATTTCAAACACAAATTTTCAAACTCTGAAACTCACATTCATCACAAAGCACACAAATCATCCATTTCTTAATCAGCTATGAATTAATGTTCTAACCGTAGATCTCAATGGATTTGATCTCCGGCTTCTTCACCTCCTCCTTGGGAACCGTCACGGTGAGCACTCCGTTCTCCATCGACGCCTTCACCTGCTCCAATTTCGCGTTCTCCGGCAGCCGGAACCGCCGCAGGAACTTGCCGCTGCTCCGCTCCACGCGGTGCCACTTGTCGTTCTTCTCCTCCTTCTCGCCGCTCCTCTCGCCGCTGATCTGCAGAATCCTCCCCTCCTCCACCTCCACCTTCACCTCCTCCTTCTTCAGCCCCGGCAGATCCGCCTTGAACACGTGGCTCTCCGGCGTCTCCTTCCAGTCGATCCGCGCGTTCGCGAACGCCGACGTCTCGCTCGGCGCGCCGACGGCGTTTGAGAACGGGAATCCCTGGAAGGGGTCCCAGAAATCGAGAGAGAACGGGTCGGAAACGTGGCTCCGGGGGCGACCTCCGAAGATGCTTGGAATCAGAGACATTTTACTAATTGGAAATCGAATTTCTGATGAATGATGGTTTTAGAGGATTGTATTGAACAACTGAGAACTGCTGGGGTTAGATTTCTTCCAATGTATTTACGGAGATCCATGAATGGGGATTTTATAGTGGAGGAAGGAGGAAGACAATGGAACCAGAACTTTCGCGGAGCTTCCATGGAACGATTTCTCAAGTCTTCCATTTGTTCTTTAGAGTTCTACAACGTTCCGGATAAGTCACTTTGGGCCGGAATGGGTTTGAGGTTTTTTAGTATAATACGGGCGTCATGTCGATAAGAATTTAGCAAATGAATGCAGTCCAAGCTGAAGAAGGATGATGGGCCAGGTTATTGGTTTTGGTATTGTTGGGATAAAGGCCCAATTGGATTAGTGCAGGAGCCCAAGATGAAAGAGCCTCCCCCAAACGACGTCCTCGCCATGCGCACCTCCCACACGCACCGGCCCGACGGATCCTTGGGGTCGGGCTTAACCACACCCGATGAACGGTCGGGGAGACTTGGGAGACTCAACGATTGTTTGTTTAACCCAAGGAGTATCGAACAGGTGCTGATCGGGGTTGAGCCATCAACTCAATATGACCAACCACCAATTATGACGATCGTACACTCATTTATTGCGGAGGCGACATCTGATGCATGCGCCAGCTGCCGGCAATCACGGCATAGTGATCTTAACTGTAGACCCATGCCAACGTTCCCCGCCAAAATTCTCTATAAATAGATGGAAGCAGAGAGAAGAAGAGGACGGCTGGCTAGAGAGAGAATGAACACCGAGAGAAAAACATAATATCGTAGCTATAGAGCTAGACATCCATTTTCTCTTTTCTTATAGTTTTTGCATTTTTTATATATTTATTTAGGGCTTATTTTATTCACTTGTTTTATTTAATTGTTTACAATAAAGATTAAAAACAAACAAAAAAAATTCAAATAAAACAGACAAAAAAAATTAAGAGGTATGGTTTGATTTTTTTGTTTAATTAAATTGATTAAATATAATATAATACAATTATTAACAAAAAAGATAAAAGATAAAAGAAAAAATAGCGAAATAGATAAATAGAGGAAAAAAGAAAGAAAAACAAAAAAGAAAACAAAACAAAGAAAAAAAGTAAGAGATGATAAAAAGCGGAATAGGAATAAATAATAAATAAATATTTTAAAAAGCATAGCAAACAGAAACAAAAAGAGAAAATTTAAAATTTTTATGAAAGTTCTTCAAACTTATTTGGATGGGTCTTTATACCATAAGTATATTCCCTTCATCCAGTCCGTCCGAAAATACTGGTTGTTGTATCCCTCTGGACAATTTCGTCTCTCAAGTGGAAGCAGTAGCAGCAGCCAGAAAAACGGGTCGGATGGATTATTCGGGTCATGTAATCATATATCCTCTTCCACTCCAGGGGCATGTGAACTCCATGCTCAAATTTGCACAGCTCTTAGATCTCTCCGGCCTCCACGTCACCTTCCTTGTCACCGCCGCCGTTGACTCTCGCCTTCGAGCTCACACCGACGTAGATTCCGGCAGCCGGTTCAGCCGCCGGTTCAGACTCCAGACTTTCCCCGCCGGAATCTATGATGGTAAATATTACCCTAATTTCACACCCCATTTCGATTTTGAAATCTTAAATTGGAAGTAGAAGCGTAGACTTGCGATTCAATAATTGGGAGATGAAACAGGTGACACCCAATCCAAGGGCGGAATTAAAGAGCTTGTGGATTCAATCGAGAAGATTGGGAAGCCATTCCTGAGGGAATTTTTAACACAGACCAGTGATTCCTGGCCACCGTTTACATGCTTTGTTTCGGATTTACCGCTCGCCGTGGCCGCGGAGGTCTGTGCTGTCGCCGCAGCCAATTTGCCCGTTTACTATTTTCGCACGGCAAGCGCTGCCTCCTTTTGGGTTTACTTCTCCTTGCCCGATCTCATCGAAGCAGGGGAGCTGCCTACAGAAGGTCTGTTTATTTCTCATATATATATTTTGCATATTCATTGAAACAAATGCGCGAAATTGTGAAATTTCAAGAAAAAGCTATCGACAATAAGTTTTCTACTCTGTATCTTAGTTGTTGTTTTTAACCTGAGTATTCCCTCTGTAACTTGAGTTTTTTTGCTTCAGATTGTTACCCAAATAGATATGAGTTTTTTTTCGAGTTCTTAGAGTTTTCGCTTTGATACCATGTAGAATTATGAGATTCTATCCCAAATCCATATAATTTCAGCATTGATAACATATATCATGAAATATTCCTCATATGAAATGTAAACAACGTAATGCAGAGAATGGGATGGACTCACCAATAACAAAGGTGAAGGGCATGGAAGGTTTTTTAAGAGCGCGAGACCTTCCAAGATTTTTTGGAGAAGATGTCGTGACAAGCGTTCTGTCTCCTGAAACTCGGGGTGCAGTACAAGCTCGAGCGGTCATACTCAACACGTTTGAAGACCTCGAGGGGCCAGTACTATCCCAAATAAGAACAAAATGTCCAAACGTCTTCTCAATCGGACCAATCCATGCCCATCTCAAGGCAAGACTGGCATCAAAACCGACCTCCTCCAATAGTCTTTGGCAAGAGGATCAAACATGTTTGGCTTGGCTCGACTCGCAAGAGCCCAAGTCCGTGATCTACGTGAGCTTTGGAAGCATCGCGGTCATCACAAAGCACCAATTGGTAGAATTTATGTACGGCCTCGTGAATAGTGACCAAAAGTTCCTGTGGGTTGTGAAATCTGGAGAATATTCTCTCCCTCCTGAGCTAGACGAGGGAGTGAGGACGAATGGGTACATGGTGAATTGGGCCCCTCAAGAGGCGGTGTTGGACCATCCCGCCATCGGGGGGTTTTTTACTCATTCTGGTTGGAATTCGACATTGGAGAGCATTGTCGCTGGCGTGCCTATGATTTGTTGGCCTTTCATGGCTGACCAACAGACGAATAGCCGCTTCGTGGGGGAGGTTTGGAAGCTAGGGCTCGACATGAAGGACGTGTGTGATCGTGTCATCGTGGAGAATGTAATCCGAGACGTAATGGTTAGGAGAAAAGGTGAGTTCTTGGAGAGAGCTCAGAAAATGGCTAAGTTGGCTAAAGAAGCTGTCATTGAAGGTGGATCATCCCATTCCAATTTTGAACTTCTGGTTCAAGACATTTGTTCACTTAGAAAGCCACTTTAATCCTTCACTTTGTTAAGGGTATTTGTTTTGCCTCATTTCTTTGAAACAACATGTCAAGAGGCTTATTTATTCACCATCTGTTCTGTAATTTCTACATGAAATAAAAAAAAATGTGTGGTTGCTTTGTTTAAGAGAAGAAGAAACGTTATGAACAAGAGAATGTGTGTGGTGGTGGGTTTTTTCCGAGACGAATACAACAGAAAAAATTGAACTTTTTTTAAAAAAGAAAAAATTGGTGTGGTTAAAAAGAAAGTTACAATAAAAGAATTATTATAAATCATGTTCTTATATATGAGTATGTCTTTTTTAATGAGATGAGAAATTAAGAATGAAGAAGAATTTTGAACAAAGGGTAAAAAGAAAGAATTGGAAAATGCACATGTAAAGGACCCAAAATCCACACAAAAGCTCATACCGACAATGGCGGCGTTCATTGCTCAAAGCAAGAATCGCCCCTCACTCCGCTCCCATCTCAAGATCCACTCATACATTTATGTAGAAAAAAAACAAATTGCCCACCCATTTCTCCTCCAAGGCTTTTGTTTCGCTCTTTCACGCTCTCCCCAAAATTATTGCTCTCTTTTGGTTCTTGCTTTCACCCTTTTCTCGTAGGCATATCCTCCCAATTATTATTATTATTTCTTTAATTTCAAGAAGAATACATATAATAAAGAAAAGATTGAATCTTGGGAATTCTTTTTGGTTCTTTGCGATTGCAGAATCGGTGGACGGATTGTACGTACTGGTGTTGTTGAGTTGGGATCGACGGATCACATGTTTTGCTGCCCACATGTTCGACGAAATGCCGCACAGGCCGATAAAAACATGTTTTTTTGTGTTGTTATCAAGAAGCAATTGAAGGTTGTCTGTGAAGTGGATGTGAATTGTTGAGACTGGATTTTTTTTTTTCGGTTTGAAGAGAAGAATGGCAACTGGGATATATGGTGAGGAATCACAGAATGGGGCTTGCAGAGAGGGAATTATTTCCATTGTAGATGAAAATTCCCAGGAAAAGAATGATAGTTCATGCCAGGGAAATCCCGGGAAACCTCCGAGGAATCTCATGGTGATCCGACGTAGTATCAGTCAGGCAACGTTGGCAGGTATCTTTGAATTGGTGAGTGGTTCCTCAATCTGATTTTCATCAGTTCATAGCATGTTTTAAGTTATAGACTGATAGGCATTAGGTGGGATATACAATGGTTATGCAATGGATCTTTCTAAAGCTGCATTTCATTTTATGCAACTTTCTACAGTTTTTTGATTTTATAAGCTCTTGGTGATGATTTTTCATTTGTTTGGCATGTCAAATTGGTGATTGTAACTTGTTCATTTGGTAATCCAATATTTAGGAGGCAACCAATCAAATTACAGGCCTGAAATCTCCTCCACAAGTTGAGAGTGCTGGAATTGTCCCCGTATTTCGCTCCGGGAGCTGTGCCGAAATGGGACCGAAATCTTACATGGAAGATAAGCACATTTGCGTCGAAAATCTTCACAAACATTTCGATAATAATCCCCAGAAGTTTCCTTCTCCAAGCGCTTTTTTTGGGGTATGTAGCTTCATGGCTTTCAAGAACTGGGAAAAAAACGCTTAGTATTGATGTCTTCTATGTTATCACTAATTGCATTGGCTTAAATACATAGAATTAAATGCTTGATTTGATTTTTTTTCTTGAAGTATTCAGTCGAAACGCATATGTTTCAGGTGTTTGATGGGCACGGCGGTGTTGATGCCGCGTCATTTGCTCAAAAGAATCTCCTTAACTTCATTGTTGAGGATTCCCATTTCCCTTCTTCATCCAAAAGAGCTATTAGGAGTGCTTTTGCCAGAGCTGATCATGCACTGGCTGATGCTAAATCACTTGATAGCTCCTCCGGCACAACTGCTCTCGCTGCACTCATGTTAGGACGGTAAGAGAGATATCCATGGCGCACTCCTTTGTTAATGTCGGTAGTTTTCACGAGTACTCACTGTCAAGGAATCAACTCAACCAAAAGCTCAAACTTGTGGTTGTGGCCCAGGAACAGTTATTTATATTCCTAACACGCCCCCTCACGTGCAGGCGTAGTCTTTTTCAAGTCTTGCACGTGAAACTTTAATTTTTTTTAAACTGGGTGGCGCTGAGTTTCGAACCCGTGACCTCTTAGTCAACGAGGCACTGATACCATGTCAAGGAACCAACTCAACAAAAAGCTCAAGCTTGTGGTTGTGGCCCAGGGACAGTTATTTATATTCTAACACGAACCAACTCAACCAAAAGCCCAAGCTTTCGATTGTGGCCCAGGAACAGTTATTTATATTCTAAAATACACGATTGAGTCGTTCTACAATAACACCAAGATTGACACGCTAGTGTCTCCAAAGACAATCGTCGTATATGACGGTCTGTGAAACGTTGATGATGATTGTCTGACTCATAGTTACAGAATTCGCTTACCTAGCCGCGATTTCCGAATTGGTACGAATCGTACCGGATCGCAAGTCGCCGGCGAACCGATCGCCACCGGTACGGCGATCCAATTCGGTGTGGTACGGCGCTCCAATTCGCAATTCGCCGGTGATCCAGATGCCCTAGAACGTCGCACCAAGTCGGATAATACGGAGTACCAATCGCCGGCGGTCCAGCGATCCAAATCGCAATTTCGTCTCTCCCGCGACCTTCCCTCTTCCAAGCGATTGTTTTCTCCGTAAATTGAAAAGGTCAATTCGCGATTGCACTTCCCCAAGTTCCGTGCGAGTCGTTCATAGTCTCCGTGCCTTTCTCGATTGTTCTCTGACTTCTCCCTTTAATGTTTCGTTTTTTCCTAGGCAGTCTCCAAATATATATATATATATGTCTCTCAAGTCTAACAAGTAACCACAACCCAATCTAAAGTCTTCAATATCCAGTAATTTTTAGATGATGTCTTGTTTTTCAATTGGATTTTGTAATGTTATGCACTTATGCTCATCTTATCTATTTTTGTTTACTTATGCTTTGACTTTTGGTACACCGAACCGAATACATGGTACACCGTACCGCTTCGTACCACTTCGTACCGAAATGAACCTACCCCCCTTCGTACCGAATTCGTTACATCTAGCGAATTTCGTACCCGTACCGCGTACCCGTACCGAAGCGTACCGCGATTTATGTGACTATACTCTGACTTTCTTAATGTTGGTAGCTTTCATGGGTACTGACTAACGAGTCATGCTACAATGACACCAAGATTGACACTGCTAGTGTCTCCACAGACAATCAGTGTACATGACTGTCTGTGAAACACTAGTGATGACTGTCAGTGCGAGTGCGTGATTGTCTGACGACTGACGGTCTTTAGTCTTTACAATTTTTTTTCAGGACGACAATAATTGCCAATGTTGGGGACTCTCGAGCAGTACTGGGGAAAAGAGGAAGAGCGATCGAGCTATCAAAAGACCACAAGCCGAATTGCACGTCCGAAAGGCTGAGGATAGAGAAACTAGGGGGCGTGGTGTACGACGGGTACCTGAACGGGCAGCTATCGGTCGCACGGGCTCTCGGCGACTGGCATCTGAAGGGACCGAAAGGATCGAAGGGCCCACTCAGCGCGGAGCCGGAGTTAGAGGAGGTGGTTTTGACAGAGGAGGACGAGTTCTTGATAATGGGGTGCGACGGGTTGTGGGACGTGATGAGCAGCCAGTGCGCGGTGACGATGGTGAGGAAGGAGCTGAGGGCCCACAACGACCCCGAGAAGTGCGCGAGGGAGCTGGTCCGGGAGGCGCTGAAACGCAACACGTGCGACAATTTGACCGTCGTCGTTGTCTGCTTCTCCCCTGACCCCCCTCCTCAGATAGAGATCCCAAGATTCTCAAGGAGGAGGAGCATATCAGCTGAAGGACTGGACCTTTTGAAAGGTGTGTTGAGTAACATATAAAAAGGGGTTAAAATTAATAATTAGTAGAGTTTTTAGAAAGAAATTCACTTGTTACATTTCACAACTTGTTGGTGTGGTGTAGTCATCAATGTCATTAATAATTCAGAAACTGGTGAATCTTTTGTGTTCATGGATGCTTTGACAAATTTGTGTTTATACAGAAATTGGTCATTTATTGTTAACTAAAATCTAGATATTGGAGTGTAAAATTTTGTAATTGGAGACTGGAATTTGGACATTGAAATTTGGAGTTCCCATTTGAGATGGACCTCAACTCACAACCTAATAGATTCTTAACCAATAGTGTGGGTTTAGGTGCACTGAAACTAAATACAAATTTTTTTAATACAGATTTTAAATATGTACTTATAAATTATACTCCTTCCGTCTCTAAAAAATCTTCTTGTTTTATTTTTTGTCCATCCCATAAAACATTTCCACTATATCTAAAATATCTAAATTATTTATAAAATAATTTCTACCCGTAAAAAAATACAAAAAAATGAAACAAGAAGTTTTTTAGAGACGGAAAGGGTATATTTATAGTTTTGCGTTAATATCTAGATAAGTTAAATTGAAAATGAGTTAATTCAAACATTATACACTAAAACAAAACAGAAATAGCATTTAAAATTATTATTTTTAATAATCAGTATATTAGGAGTGTGACAATTTGAACAAAAACGTTAAGCTTTTAAACAATTTTTTTGAGATGATACGACTATTTCAATTCATTTAAGATGGATAAAGCCTCAAACTTGAGGCATAAAGCAAAAAAACTTATAACCACTTTTTAATAGTCTTCATTTTCAAGAAATAATCTCTCTTTATTGATTTAGCAAAATACTCCGTAACAAAAAGAATCAATATATAAAGTATGAAAGGACAACATATACTTACAATGTGTATCTTTTCAAATATTTGAATTTCCAAATTCAAATTTAAAAGAAGAAATTTTAGGGCCATGTTCTTTGACATTTTCTTCTCATTCACTTGAGACCCATCCCGGAGGTCCTTCAGATCCAACTAAACAGTCACTGAAAGAAAGTAAATTTAATTTTGATAGCAGATTGGTGGCAAAGAGTGGAGTCTGTACCTGGACAATCTAATACTTGTAAAAACTTCATGCTTAATATAGTTGTTTCGCAATGCAGTTACCAGGAATCAAACTTAGGTGTTACCTACTTGGCACTCCTTCCCATTGCCACGAGCTTTTTCTTTTCTATCACTCTAGCTTCTATTGGTGGAAATAGTCAAATTGTGAAGCTCATTATTGAGAGTTTCACTTTAGTATAATTTTTACAATTAAATTAGACAAATTTTAGTATCAGGTGTTCCATTCATCCCACATAGATCTTCTCGTAACGCGTTAGGAGACTTGATCGACTTTATTTTAAGTAAAAAAATTATTATAGGGGTAAACTTTAAAATTAAAATTTATATACAAAAAATAAGCAAACAAAGTTCGTTAAGTTTTACCTTGTAAATAGTATTTTAGAAGATCTATGGAGAACTGAGAAGGAACAAAAAATTCCTTTCGTCCTAATAATATTATTTGTATCCAAACGATGTGTAAAATTCAAATATTTTTAGATTTATCTTATTTACAAATTGCTATAGAAATAAAAATCTAAATTAAAAATTTCAAAATTACATCAAAGGTTTAAAAAAATAAAATGTGGCAAAAATATTTTATTTTTTCAAATTACTTATTAGAAAAACGCATAAAGAAATAAAAATTATAGGGAGATCATAATAACGGACACAATATTTTAAGGAGAATTACTAAATAGTACGGAGTACTAAAATATAGTACTTTTTCAATGTGGTACCACTATTCAATGTCCACTGGTCATTATTCAAGTAAATGTCCAGCACGACTGGACATTGTTCAAACTAAATGTCCACTATTACTAGACATTATTCTCGCAACTAGACATTATTCAAGTACTATTTAAGAAATTAAAAAGTTTAAATGCTACATTGAGAAAAAACATATGTTTTAGTAGTATTTAGTGCAAATTTCAAATATTTTAAAGGCAAGCTTACTTTGAATCCTAATATACGGAGTATCCG
This sequence comes from Cuscuta australis, assembly GCA_003260385.1. Taxonomy (NCBI): domain Eukaryota; kingdom Viridiplantae; phylum Streptophyta; class Magnoliopsida; order Solanales; family Convolvulaceae; genus Cuscuta; species Cuscuta australis. The sequence goes on along the minus strand of NQVE01000005.1, from coordinate 868,952 downwards.
CAAACAAGATTTATCTTGCAATAAACATTTTATATAATTATTCCATTATTTTAATATGCAATAAACTTTTATATAATTAATGATCGTAATTAAGCCATGTTTTAAAAAATAGGTAAATTCTTCCATGGTCTTAAGGTTCATACTCGTGTTATGGACTTCAATACATTGGTATCGTGTAAAAGAATTAAGCTTTTAACAAAAAAAATCCATCTACTAGCTAATGAAAAATGTAAAAAAGTTTATATTTTACATATAGACATTAAGATTATGAAAGGACATTTTTTTAAAATAGAGTGCTGATTTCATGAACCCAAAATCCACATCTAATGTTTAGACCTTCTCACATAAGTTGTAGAAAAAGCTCATTTTTCTCAAGGAAATCATAATCTTAATCTTAATTCTAATCGTAATAATAATACTTATGCCAGTACTAAGAAATCCATGTCAACAAGGTTTATATAATGTGAATGAACAAAACCTGAAAAAGAATTGCTTTTATTTTTTTATTTTTTCCCCAATAAAAATGTTATTCATTCTCTTTCAAGTAGATAGGGAGACCATAGGTGTAAAATTTTGGAAAATTTCCAATTCCTTCACACCTGATTTCCACTCCAACACACCCTTTACAAACATGCCCTCATAATGGGATACAACTCTTTTGCATGACACTATGCCAACATAAATTAAAGTGTGTTGGGCTGCCATTAATGCCCCCTACCCAAGAAGCACCAGATTCCAAAGTCAAGAGATATTGAATGGCAGAATTGGGAGTTTGGTGAGGGAATTAAAAACGAAGTCACAGAAGAAACAATGCACCCATTCAATGCCCTTCAATGACTTTAAACAAAGTGTGCTTCAAAAGTAACCATTTCTTTCTTGTTACACATTTAACACTTCAGTACAAGGAATGGCTCTGCCTGTCTGCTTTAAACCAACTTTATTTAATACTCCACCAAAGAAGTCAAGAAAACAAAGAAAACAAAGAAAATCCCATCTTAATTAATCCACTTATCAATAATAACTCCTAACTATATTCCTCATTCTGCTGTCCTTTGCCAAGAAATGCAAAGAAACCAAACCCTTTCAGAATATGTTTCTGAAACCTCAATAAAACCCCAAAAGAATATTATAAAAAATCTCATCTTTTCCTTCTCTTAACCCTTAAAACCCCAAGATTTGTTATTGCATCTACTATTTATTTAGGTACTTGATCACTAATTATTGTCCTAAAAGACCACTTCTTGTTTAAAAAAACCTCAGCAGTGTCAATAGGTCCATTCCTGGGGAAGCATTATTTCGGGGCGAAAGTCTTTCTTGTTTTGCGCTAGCAGTGCGGCATTCCTTCTTGCAAGCATCACATCTGTATATAAAATGATTTTCACCATGACTTAGTCCCTTAAACGTGCCATTACAACAATAACAAACCCGATTAGAATACCACAAGACTTTGGACGGAAACGTACCATAATCCGAAACAAAGTTGATGTTTAGACGAGGTTGAGTAGAGCCAATGATGTCGCGAAAGTTGTAGGGTGTAGAAGGAACAGCCCTAGCATTTGGGCAGAAGCCTGTTTAAATCAAGAATCAGCACAAGAAGTCCAATTATATACCAAATCTTACTTATGCCAAATGTTAAAACATATTCTCAATTAAGGAATCACTTTCACATTCTTCCAATGTGTCAAACGCATAATTTTTGTTCTATGATTTTGATATCAGATAAAAGAGACATTTATTTTGGAATGGGAGCATTTGTCACATTTCAAATATCAAAGTCAAACATGTGTAAGGAGTACTGTTTAGTTGGTACATCAAATTATTTATTTCCACACTAAACTAATATAGTACAAAAAAAGATTCAGTCTATGCTAGAATAGTGAACTCTTTGAACAAACTTAAGTAGTTAGAAAAAAATTAAAAAAAAAAGTTTGAAATTACGGTAATAGTTAAAACTCAAAGAACAAAATCAAATTTATTCTCATCATTCTCCTAAACTAAACATAAAGTCCTCTCCTCTGTCTTAAACCAAACACACCCTAAGAGGAAAGCAAATTCTTTTCCTTTTTTCTTTCCTAAAACCACTCCAAAGGGAACCAAAGTGGAGTAGTATTCATTAAGGCATTCAAAGCCTATATGACAAAAGAAGTCACCTTTTTTTAACATCTATTTTGCAGCACTCCGTACAATTGGTTTTTAAAAAAAACGTTTCAAAGAAATAAAACCAATAAATAATGTTAAAGACTGTATTTGGCTCTACTTTTTGGTAACAAAGACTGATTAAAAGACTAAAACTTATTCATTTCCGTAAAGAGTAGTACATACTTAATAATGTATGTAATATCCCAGGAAACATTTACCAGTATTTGAATAATAACTAATGTATAATGACTAAAAGTATTACGTAGTATATTAGGAAAAAAACACATTGATACAATTTAGATAAAACGATTTATGTTGTAGTGCTATTTAGTCATTATTAAAATAGTCTAACCCATTGAGTCAAAAGGGAGGTTCTTTGCTTTATCCAGACCAGGTATCATCAGAGCTTTATGAGCAACTGAGTGACTCGGCCTAACCCATTGAGTTCACATGACTCGGATAGAAAAACAGCTAAACAGGGAAAGGTAAACCAGCAAGACAGAGAAATGCTTTACCTGCTTTGTTGCGGCCGGAATTCATAGGATACCGATGGGTACTAGTGTCACTTGCATATGGCCTCGGCAAGAAAACGCCGGTCCCAGAACGCTCTCTCTTCACTCCGCCGACGCAAGAGCCGCCGGCGCCGCCGTATGGCATAGTACCTGGCCTGCCCTGCAAGGAGGCGGCGTTGCTAGAAACAAACGGCCCAACTCCTCTAGCTTTGTGCGGCTGCAAGAAATTGGATTTTAAATCTTTGGAAATGATGGCATGAAATGAAAATAAACAAATGTGAAATAGGTTACCGGCGGCGAGAACAGGGGAAAAGTCCGATGACCCGGAAGACGGTGATCGATCAGAGATTCCTCTCCGGCCCTCATTTGCAGCGCCGCAACTCGACCGGCGGCCTGAAGTATCAGATCCCACGAATCTTTCTTAAAGCCGAGCGGCGTAGTGGGAGAGGATATCTGCGAGGGCCCGTTCAGTGTGCCGGAGCCTCGACCCGACCAGCTTCTTTCTCTTCTCAAAGTCTTCTCCGGCGACCGCGAGAGCAGCCATGCCTATGAAATCAAAGTTTTAAATACAAAAACGTTAAAACCAAGCAAATGCAATGAAACAGGGGAAGGAAGAAACAAGAAAGAGTACCTCAAAGTGATTTTGCCAGGAGGAGGAGGAGTTCAGAGTGTCCTCCGGCAAAGAAGACAGAGCAAGCCGGCGGGTCAAACTGGAAAGAAACTCGTCGTCGTCACTCTCGGCAGATCCGGCCGGAGAGGAGCAGAGGTCATACGGGAACTCGGCCGGGAAACAGATATCAGTGTCAGGCTTCCGGTATTTCTCCGGGAAAACGTCGCTGTCGGAGAAAAAATCCGACGGCAGCGAGAAATCCGGCAAGGATTTCTTAACAGCAGCCATATCTTGAGCGAAAGGGAAAGGAGGGGATTTGCAGGGGAGGAGGGGATACGGATGAAGGCTAATAAAGAGGGAGAGGAGGAGTGGGGAACGGGGTATATTTGCAGTGGGAGTGGGGCCAAAGTGGGGGTGGTGGTGGGGACGGCGGAGGTTTGACGGAGTGGGAGTAATGGATGAGGGATTGAGGGGTGACTGGATGTTCTGCTGGGGCGGACAGGTGGCCATTTTTAAAGGATATTTTGGACTTTCTTTTTGTCCTTTTCTCTTTCTTTTGAAACTAGCGGAAATTAATTGAATCGAATATGTCATTACTAAATCCATATCCATTTATTTTTGTCGGATATTGAATTCGGATACGAATCTTGACAGATATTGAATATCAAAATCGTATCCGCATCCGTCGGATATCGAATATATCTGTATTCGTTTTCCAATTTTTAAAACCAAATTAAACAATACATTAATTTTCAATTAAACTAAATAAATACTCCCTCCGTCCACAAATAATTTTTTCGTTCACTATTCACAAAGTCAAACTTTATTCACTTTATTAGTCTATTTTTGTCACTCATTTGATAAAATAATATAATCATGTCATCTTTAGTTTTGTAAATCTTTTGATATAGTTTTTTAATATGTAATTTTTAGTTTTAAATTTTACACCATTTTTCATATAAAACGATTTGAAATAACTTCAATCAAATAGCGCAACGCGCAACGAGAATCGGGAGAGCGCCCTTCACCATAGATATGCAATGCACGAGGGGGGGGGGAGCGTGAGTAAGGGAGGTCAAGTCCCTCCTCACGCTCCATAACACATGGCAATCCGAACATCTCGAGTTCTTATGATCTCATTACTTTTACATATACGTATATGATAGAATTTAGGATGGGTATGGACAATAAGACACTTGGGTTGAACCACATTAAAAGATTGAATCCAATCGATTAGTTAGTTCAACTCTAGAGCTTATATACCGATTATTTTCTCTTGGATTTTCCGATGTGGGATGTACTCTAACAATATAGATAATTAAAAAAAATCAACCTAAATAGAAGTAACACATAAATGATAGATGAAATGCAAAAATAAAGTCAAATTGTATTAATAATAAAGTTCAAAAAGAAAAAGATAATTATATTTAAAATATCAATTATAGAATTTACTCTATCAATAGGCTATAGGATGAATGAAGAGTATCCTAAAAATTGAGTAATACTCCTTTCGTCTCAAAAACAACAACAACAATCCAGGTTGATCCCACGAGAGTAAGGTTTGAGGATGGTGTGTGTATGCAAACATTGCTCTACTCAAAAGTACAAAGACTGTTTCCAAAAGATCCTCGACTCGAACAACAAAATAGAGATGAGATCACAGAATAAACTAATTCAAAAGTACGACTGTTGACAAAATAAAGACACACCATCAAAGAGCATCAAGCCTATAGGCAAACAGAGCACACAAGTGGATAAACGACCATAAAGTCCAAAATGCCTACCCGACTACCTTAATCTTAACTCTCCTAACGCTCTTATTTAAGGTTATATTCTCAACGAGAAATTGAGGGTAAGAAGTCTTAGATCGTGACTAATCATCTCCTTCCAATTACTCCAAAGTCTATCTCTTCCCCTACTCCCACCCACCAATGTCTTGTCCTGAAAAAAATTCACAAAAAACTTTTAAAATATTTTATAAATATTTAAAATTTATTTTTATTTTTATAATAATTTTTAAATAAAATGAATTTGAAAATTTTTTAAATCTGGTTTGTCATTGGTAATGTGACAATTATTTTGAGAACAAATTCTATGGTGAATTTAAGGTCCGCCATGGACTTTTTATATAATGCAAATAAGCCAATCCTAACAGAACTATTTCGATAAGCATTTATTTTAAATAGTAAGAATTAAAGAAACACAAAAACGATAGTGCACTAAAGAAGGGCTCTGTTTTGAGATGAAGAAAATCTGAAAAGAGTTTCCCGCGCCGAAAGGAGGAGGAGGAACAGTCAACAGCGCAAATCAAATCATGTCAGAGAAACATTGCCATTCCTTGTAAACCTTCGCCGAACTCAACGGTCAGATCTTAGCTTGTTTTGTTGTTGTTGTTGTTGTTGTGGCAGCTGTCTCCCACCTTACACCCCAAACAGCTCACCCACGCCCCCATACATCTACAAACACAATACTCTCCTTGCGACCCCACATGTTCAAATGCTCCCTATTCACCCTCTACCAATAAAAAATTATGAAAATATTAGAATTAGAGTCATATGTCTTTTAAAACTAAAATAGAAATTCACATTAACATTGTTACACTATCACACTCATTACAATGTCACATTGTAATTGTCATATTATCACTACCACATTTTCACGTGTCGCTGCTGGCCACCAGAGTGTCGTTAGAGATCACTGACTGTTGACTGATCACAATGACTTATTACATTGTTATCGTTTTTTCATCACACTCTTAATGCGTACTCTTATAACTAATTGTTACTCGTATTATACTCATATTTTGATCTAAAAGACAAAGAACTATTGTTTTAGTATTTTCAAACCTTTTTACTTCTACCCAAAGAGATTTCTTTCTTAGAATTCATGTCCAAGGATGTATGTGAATTCATTCATACAATGGTGATTATCGAGTATTATCATCTGTGCGATTGTGTCCATAAATTATTAAATTATTTGTATGAGTAAATAAGTAAATTTATAGACAATTGTTAATTGTGTTGTCAAATTTAATAGCATATTTTTTAAGGAAACTTGATAGCATTATAGATGGTTCATAGAATTTTGGGTAATCCATATTTTGTCCTAATGACACATGAAGAACATAATACTCATTAATTTCATAAAGAGGTTTCTTGTTTAATTTTATGTTAAAAAAATACGAGTCATTATATTGTGTTTCAAAATAAAGAGCACAAATATTTTCTATTGAGAACCATATATTCACAAGAGTCACTAAGAATATAAACCCCACTACTCGGCTACTCCTCTTCCCTACTACTCATCTCCCCCCTTCTTCCAAGTCAATGTCGTCAGTTTTTACTGTTTCTTCATCTTCCATTCCCCTTTCAAGGTTGTGCTTCCCCTTCACTTTCTCTTTCCCTTCCAATTTTTAATATTATATGTTAACACTTATTTTTCATAAAATAAACACAAAATAAACATTACAATACAAATTTACGTAATTATAATTTAAATTAAACATTTCATTAAAATTAAAATAAAAAATATATTAAAAAGGGAATCTGATGAAGACACAAGTAGTCGTAATTGATGCGTTGTGCTCAGAAGTGTGAAAAATATTAAACAAACACTACTAGAATTCAAAAAGATGGATGAAAGTATACAACAATGTGAAGGGGAAAGATGTGTTTAAATAGTGAAACTTATAGAAATATTTTTGAGGCTACCTATACAACGCTAACAATTCAAAAAAAAAAGACTATAAAACAGTCGAAAAAGGAAGAAGCGCGATACAGGAAAAACAGGAAGGAGAACCTGCCTTTCCTGTTCCGACATGGGAGGATGGGGGACAATGTTCCCTTCTTCCAGTTGCCTACGTGGGCCTTCCTTTTGCCCTCTCGTCGTGCATACCAAATGGTATTAAACTATTTGTAGCCCAAGATTTGTACCCAATTTGTAAACTGCACGTGTGCACCTACATTTTCTGTCGGTGTAATGCTAGATTCATAGTTCACATGGACACAAAATATAAATGATGATTTTTGTTAAGGCATCAATATTTTATGTCAGTATAACTTAATCAAAATATTAGTGCATATCCTTGGTGTAGATTTAGATTATACATTTTGGTGTAAGTGTAATCGTGAGCTTGAATCCTTTAGACCTCTTTAACTTTTTGAACATTTTCCCTTTATTTTATTTGTAGTAGATCACACGCTTCCCCACACAGCCCATCAATGTGAATTTAGGAATTCATGGGCCCGTCTATGTATTAGGGCCCTTTATTTTATTTGTAGTAGACCGCACGTTTCCTCACACAGCCCACCAATGTGATTTGAAATCATTGGGCCCATATAAGCATGATGAGGAGGAGGAGACTATTTTTTAGGAGAAACGTTTGGTTCACAAATAAAATCGGAACAAACTTTAAAATAGTTTAAAATAATTTTAAAATAAGAATTTAAATAGTAAAGTTTGTCATGATTTTGTTTATGAACCCATCGTTAGCTCATTTTTTAGAGAGTATTAATCAAATTGTAATGAGGAAAAGATATTCTCCCTTCCCCAAAAGAATCTCACATTCATTATTTCAAACTTATAATGATATTTATTTACTTTTGTGTTTTGATTGATGATTTTATAAAATTACATAATTGTATTATCACTCCCTCTATTTCAGTAAATCATTTTTATTTTGACTTTTAGCCAAAATAAGGAATGTATATTTATAGTTAACTTTGCAATTTTGCCCTTGATGTGATGACTAAAAGTAAGATTATTAGTGAAAAATATGATGTTATACCATGTAGGATAAGATACAGTAAGGGTCAAGCAGGTTTTAATAGAATGCGGAAGTGTTTTTGAGAATGAGAAAAAAAAGGAAGTGTTTTAAAAAAACGAATAGAGTATTTTATATCGAGAGTAGACCTTTTTATACTCTCTCCAGTGTCTTGCAAAATTTTATACTTTGAAAAAACTAGGATTTAAAGAATATGTAATTTTTTATATTATTTTCTAATTTTAACCTAACTTTATAGTAGGATATGCAACTTTGAAGATGACAACAATAATTACTACTCCTTCCAATAAAACTCTTTCTGTTTGAAAAAAAGTACATTTTTAAAATGAGTAATTTGGTGTTATTTTTTCATTATATAACTTATCTGCTTTCAAATATAACTTATCTGTTATTTTTTCATTATATAACTTATCTGTTTTCAAATATAACTTATCTGTTATTTTTTCATTATATAACTTATCTATTTTGAAAAAAAGTACGCTTTTAAAATGAGTAATTACTACTAGCCTCTATCATAAAATAAGGGTAAAATTAAAAAATAACACTAAAATTATTCATTTTAAAGTACACATGTTTTCAAATATGAAGAGTTGTATGGGAGGGGGAGTATTAATTAGTTTAAGGTACAAAGGATATTGCTCTTGCATCACATGCACAACTTTATTACAAAGTGCCTTTCAAAAGAGGAGGAAAAAAATAAACACAAAATAAGGAACTAGAAATTAGCGTGTTTTGTGACGTGCATGCAACTCCATGCAGCTGTACGTACTTAATTAGCCTCTCGCTTCAGTAATGGTATGACCCTACACACACACGAAAGAGAATAAAAATCTAAGAAATTTGATTACCAAAAGGATATATCATTGTTATAGTACAATATCTTGTTCTCTTTCTATATAATTCAGTTTAATTTATTTGTTCCATAAGTTATAATCCTCGTAGTCCCCCTAAAAAAAGTGCCCAATAAGTCACTACGAAAAATTTAATTTATTATAATGTATTTTAAAATTTTCATCATCTTATTAAGTTATGAGAAAGTTCTCAAAGTAGTCCTTTGTTATTAAATCTTTTTCCAAGTCACCCTTTGAAGTTATAATTATAAACCACCAATTTTCGGAAGAAAAATCTCAATTGTAAGTTACTATCTAGATAATTACCTCCTCCGTCCGAAAATATTCTTCCTATTTGACTTTTCTTGGTCAAATATGTAAACTTTGACTATAATATGTGAAAAAATACATTGTATTATGGTATAGTTTTAATATGAATATATTCCTTTTGAAACGTAGTTTTAAAATATTAATTTTTTATAAAATATATCTATGTATAAATAAAGATATTAGTGTTCAAATTACAATCTTGAATTCGTAAAAAATCAAATAGAAAGAACATTTTTGGACGTAAAAAGTATTGTTTATTGAAGACTACCAAGAAAAATATTTCATTTCTCAAATATCATATGATAAGTAATTATTCATTATTAAAGATCAATTTTGGAAAACGTCTTACTAGAAGGGATTATTTTGCTCTTATCCCTTGTTTGGGGAAGGGAAAATATGAGAGAAAATCAAATATTGGATGGAAAATAAGGAGATAAAAAGATCAATTATGTTTGAAAAATATGAAGGTAAGAGAAAATAATTTTTCTTTCCTCATTAAAATTTTCCATCCTTATTTTCTTCCCCCTCAAAATGTATCCAAGGAGGGGTTAAAGTTATAAATAAACATACCTTTCCACCAATCACCTTGGGTACCATAGTTATCATCGTCTCCATCTTTTTTCTTTGGCTGGTAATCGACAATAATTAATTAAAAGTATCAGATTTTTATAAAATAAGGAGTAATTATTTATACAAATAATTAAATAAAGATAATAAATAATTAAATATAGATATCAATTGTTAATGTGTTACATTAAGAATGAAAAATAAAAAGAATTGAAATTGATGACTGACGTGAGAGGAAGGGGTGGTATCAACCACGTCTTGACCACCATAATATATAGAAGTGGTGAAATTGGTTGGCCATTCTTCTCCTTCACCAATCTCTGCCATTGAACTTTTTATCTTTCTCTCCCCATCCATTATTATGCCATCTGCAACATTTTTTAAGTAGTTGATGTTAATTAAATAATAAGATTAAATTGCATTTTTTTGTCACATAAGTAGACCCTTTGACAAAATGTTTTGTTTTAAAGATTTGGATACTTCAATTTTTTTTATATATTCTTACACACCGGCCACTTTGGGTGTAGGCATCATCGTTTCAGGCCTTGCACGTGAAATGTTAATTTTTTTAAAAAAATTAGACGGAAGTGAATGTAAACTATGACTTCTTGGTCATAACTCTAATACGATATACTGTCAATAGACCTATTCAATTAAAAAAGTTCAAGGTTGTATTTAGAGACCAAGAAAAAGGTTTTTATATTCTAACAAGAAAGAAACACAAAATATAACTAACCTTCATGCATGCATGCATGTATGTAATGTGTATAGTAGCCTATGCCAATGAAAAAGAGGAATTTACCTAAATAACACTAAAACATAATGACTTTCCCTAAATAACATGATATGTTTATTTTTCAATGTAGCACTTTTAATCAATATATCCATTAGTCATTATTCAAGTAAGTGTTCACCACATGGGTGGCCCGGAGGGTGTGCAAAGTGGCCAACCGCACAGGGCACCTTAAAATTTAGGGCACCATATTTTTAAATTTGTTAATAATTTTAAAACAAAAGTATTCTAAAAATATAAAATATGGCACAAAATATAAATTTCGGACCGGGCCAATTTTATTTTTTCGTTTTTCGGGGCCGGCCCTGGTTCACCATCACTGAAAATTATTCCTTCTTTTAGACATTGTTAATTGTTATTTGGAGAATAAAAAAGTTTAAGTGCTACTTGGAAAAAGACTTATGTTTTAGTACTATTTAGTACAAATATTTCAATGAAAAAACGATATAGTGAAAAATAGTTACGAGAATAATTTTTAAATTCCATTAAATGGCATGCAGTTTTAGCATTTCGTTTGTACAAGGAGTAAGAGTAAAACAAGGATTAAATAAGCTATTTGTACACCAAAATTTATACCCCAATTTGTACTCTAAAGGCTTGCACCGATATTTTGTGCTGTTATTGTGATGATTTACATTGACAAAACAATGTCAGTGCAAATTTTTTTATTGAACTAACATTTTCTATCAGTGTGAACAGTTAAAATATCGGTGCATTTCTTTGGGTACAATTTGAGGTACATTTTTGTGTATCCCTGGCATGCATGGTTGATAAAACAAACAAATTAAACCTGCAGGTAAGGTTCCACTTTTGAATTTATAACTCCTACATAACAATCCTTGACCAGTGTATTGCTTCCCTACTAGTCCCTACACAACAGAAAAATTACAGATTAATTACGCAGTACAATATTTATCTTCAGATTTAAAGATATGAATAATCTCTAAACTAATCATATTTATTCACATTATTCAAGACAACATTAATGTCTTATTTTTTGAAAATTTACCTATATAGTACGTACTAAAACATGACGAGTTTCTCAAAATAGTACCATATATTTTGATTTTCCAATTTAGTATTACTCTATAATGTTCATTGTTCAAGTAAATGTCCACCGTCATCAGACATTATTTAAAGTAGATGTCCACCGTCAGTTAATATTATTCCCGCTATTTGACATTATTCAAGTATGAATAAATAGTGCTCTAGCTCTCCATCCCATAGAGCTATTCCATTTTGAAAAAAAAGGATTTAAGAAATGTAAAATATTTGTGTAACTTTCCAATTTTGTCCTCATTTTCTACCCCTCTGTTTGTTAAAACAATTTCTCTTTCAATTTTTTCTTTCTCCAAAAAACTTCAACTTTATTATAAAAATCACATTTACCCTTATTTTTTCTTGTCGTATCTATCTAGGTTGCACGGATTCGGCGCTTCACTGCCGCCTCGCGCACCAGAATCGTCGCCGGCGCGGATTCGCCGACGGGGACGGCAGTTGGCATACCCGAAACGGATCTACAGGTTTGGATTCGTCGGGTAGGAATTGGGTACGAATCCGGACGAATCGGGTAGGAATTGGCTACGAATCCGAAATTGGTAATTTTTTTAAAAATATTTGACCAATTAGGATTAGGTTTGGAAAGTAATTTAATTAAGCCTATATGATTGAGAGACCTGGATCCGCCGCCTCTTCCAAACGAACCGATTCAGAGCAGAGACTTCTACTGCCGATTGCATCTACCGCCGACGGGGGGAGGGATCCAGAGCTTTAATTCCGGTTAATTCCTTTCCTTTTTCCGGAGACAAGGTAAGTTAATTCCTTTTCTTTTCTAACCAACTTTAATTTCTCTTTTTTTAGGGAACCAGAGAGACCAGAGCAGTAGAGCACCACTTTGATGCTCTTTTTTTGACGGATCTGAGCAGATACCAAAGCAGTAGAACTTTAATTCTCCTTTCTTTTTTTTTATATTATTTTATTAATCTAGTTTGGACCCTTGTTTATTACTGTATTTTGGACCATAGTTTATTCCTTTTCTTATTACTGTTTTTTAGATTATTTTTAGATACTTTATAAATCAAGTTTGGACCATTGTTTATTACTGTATCAATTTAGTTTTTTAATTAGTTGTCATTGTTTATTAAATTAATTGTGTTCTAAGATTATTATCACATTCTTGTTTTTATTATTTAAATTTTTGTCACTATAATTTTTATGTTATAAGTATTCTATCATTCTTTTCATGCTAATTAAGTACGTCATTGGATTGTTTTATGTTAATTAAGTAGAATATTATTTTTAACATTTACATGCCTATATTTAATATTTTAATTATCTTTTGTTGCCGAATTCTTGCCGTCCCCGCATCCTTAAATTTTTAAAATGCCGATTCCCGAATCCGTCCCCGTCCCCGTATATGTACCCGCACCCGTCCCAGTGCAACCTAGGTATCTATCACATCATATTTTTCACTAAAAATCGAGCAATTATATCTTACTTTTACCCATTACACTAGGGGCAAAAATGGAAAGTTAACCACAAATATACACTCTCTATTTCTTTTACTAGTCAAGATAAGAATTGTTACTCTCTCCGTGCTAAAATGTTCTTCCTACTTACTTTTCACACGGTCAAACTTTAATCACTTTCTTTACCTATTTCCATTAGGTATTTGATAAAATAATAAAGTCATGTCACCCCTTGTTTTGTAGAACTTTTGATGTAGTTTTTAAATATATAAATTTTATTTTTTAATTTTACACCTACAATCAAATAAATTGAATTGAAAATAAAGTCAGTCAAACCTCATAAACAGAACCGAGAAAAACATTATAGGACGGAGGGAGTATAAGAAAAGGAGGGAGTAGTAGCTAGGGTAGGAATGTAGGATATGGCCTAAAAACATACCGTGGAAGATGGCCCAAAAATGTCGTCAAAGTAGAGGGCAGAGGACAAGAGCAGTGGGTCTGAGAGATCGTGAACCGGACTGAGTTGGTCGCCGTCGGGGGCTAAGCTCGGCGAACACGGCGGCGGCGAACCAGAATCAGTATTATCTCCCTTTTGCTGCAGTTCATTATTGTCATTTATTGTTATTTTTTGTTCTTGCTTCTCCATGGACTTGTTAGCTAACTACTAACTAGCTAGCTTAGCTTACACTAGTGTTGTTCATATATATATATATATATATATATATATATATATATATATATATATATATATATATATATATATATATATATATATATATATATATATATATATATATATATATATATATATATATATATATATAATATATATATATATAATATATATATATATATATATATATATATATATATATATATATTGACAATTAAATAATTTCATTGGCTGTTTAGCTCCACACCGTTGAAAAGAGAATATGGCATCTTTGATGAGGAAGCTAAGGGGCATATTTTCTTTTTTTAAAAGGAATTGATAAGGATGTAACCTCTACGGCCAACGTTTCATGATGAGGAATGGAATGAGCATATATATATATATAGAATTATAAAATTACAAAATATTTGTAGGGTCGAGTGACCATATGCAGGGCCTACCTATGGTTGTGCAAGTGGGGTCAATTGCACCCACTCCAAAAAAAATTATTTATTAGTAGTAGTAAGTAATTAGTTATTATATGTAGATTAAGGGCATCCAAGAAGAGTATATTTATATGTGATTATGTGCTATTTTTTTGAAAATGAACATAGAACACCTTTTATAATTGTGTAGAATTTTATGTTTTAATTCTTTTAGATTTGGAAAATTGATTTAAATTTAATTACGAAACTTAATTATAAAATGTTCAATTTTTTGAAATGTATGAACAAGTTTAATTTTTTTAAAAAGATTCCTAAAATATACTTAGTATTTGAAGAAATTTCTAGAATTAATATTTTAGTTGTTTAGTTTTTTTTCTTTTTTGGTTAAAGCAATGAACGTATTATATTTATTATACATTATTTCAAAAATATTACATACAACTTGCAATATTTATCTCAGAATGCTATTTATTGATACTTTTTTACCTTGTTTTAAATTTATTGCTATACAAATATCAACATTTTCTTTTGAAATATTTGCACTAAATAGCACATTGGGAAGAATATCAATAATGTCCAGTGATGTCGAATATTTGCTTGAATAATGACTAATGCATAATGACTAAAAGTGTTACATTGAGAAGAAAAACACATGTGATGCTATTTGGAGAAAGTCATTATGTTTTAGTGTTATTTAAGTAAATTTCTCTTTTCTTTTTGTGCACAAAATGTGAACCCACTCACCGAAATTCCTGGGTCCGCCACTGACCATATGTGACTCTACGTGTAGTGGCTCCGCCCCTGCATGCATGGTCCATTGGTCCCAGGCTCCCAGCTCAAATCATACTTTTTCTTTAGTAATAAATCTATCAGATCTTACTTTTATCCATCATATTAATGACAAAATTGAAAGTCAACTACAATAATAATAATAATAATAATAATAATAATAATAATAATAATAATAATAATAATAATAATAATAATAATAATAATTGTTGAAATATTGGAATATTAATATTGCTCATTGAATTATGGAGTACATGATAGAGTATATATAGGAGAGACTCCTAACACAACTAGGAATAGAGAATGGAAACTGACTAACATACAACATCTACCACAAATAGGATTAGAAAGCTGACTAATAATGAAACACTACCATAACCAATACTACAAGAAATACTATTAATATTATTGTCTAACATCCCCCCTCAAGCTGAACTCTGGCTGCTGACGTCGTTGGAGAAGAGAGAAGTGTGACGCGCGTTGGTGGCTGCTGACGTCGTTGGAGAAGAGAGAAATCTGACGCGCGCTGGTGGCTGCTGACGTCGTTGGAGAAGAGAGAAGTCTGACGTGCACTGGTAGCTGCTAACGTCGTTGGAGAAGAGAGAAATTGACGTGCGCTAGTAGCTGCTGATGTCGATGAAGATGAGAGAAAGTTGACATGCGCTTGTAGCCGCTGACGTCGAAGAAGAATAGAGAAAACTACTGGAGGTGCTTGTTTGACTGAAGATCCTTGTCATTTTTTGTCTTTTTCTTGGATCCGGGCAATGCCCTATTTCCTTATTGAAGGGGTGAGTTGTAGAGGTCTTATTTCCTCTTTCACTACTTCCCCTCTTGGCTTTGCTTTTGTGCTGATTTACTTTGGATTTTTAATGATTCAACAGAAGAGAAAGAGAAGGGAGGTTGATGATTGGAATGAGTGATTTTAAAGAGAAAAAGTAGGTTAAGAATTGGTGATGGAAAAAAAATTTGGGTTTGAGATTTTGATGTGGAGAATTGGAGAGAAACAACAATCATTTTTTTTCCTTTTTTTTGAGATCTGAGAGAGTTTGTGAGGAGTTGAGTTTCTTTTTTGAAAAACCATAGAGATGACAAGAGAGAAGTTCCTTATTCAATAGTTTTTTTGTGTGTGATTTCAATAGGAGTTTTTTCCTTTTTTCATTTGAATGGAGAAGTTGATTTGAAGATAAAGAAGGAAAATAAAATAGAGGTGAATATGGTGGAGCCGTCGTCGCTGGAATTACTAGCGGCGGCGGCGGGAGCAAAGAACTTTTTTTTAGGTCACCAAGAGCGGTGGCTCCGATACCATGTTGAAATATTGGAATATTAATATTGCTCATTGAATTATGGAGTACATGATAGAGTATATATAGGAGACTCCTAACACAACTAGGAATAGAGAATGGAAACTGACTAACATACAACATCTACCACAAATAGGATTAGAAAGCTGACTAATAATGAAACACTACCATAACCAATACTACAAGAAATACTATTAATATTATTGTCTAACAATAATAATAAAGTGCATAAGTATGAACTGATATTACATTATAATAAAGTCAATAGTATTCAAAAAATATGAATGTGAGTGAGGAGTGAGTGTGGGCGACATCAAATGACAAAATAGATTTGTAACAGTGGAAATATTAGTCATCGGTAATGCTAGAGTCACAAACAAAATACTGATAAAATGCACAAACTTACCAGTTATGCATTTAATATTTTACTTTTTAATTATTTGGAACCATTATTTGAGACCACTATTTTACATATCTGGTAAAGTTGTGCAGCTTGTGAATATTTTGTTTGTAAATCGCCATTAGTCAATAACAATTCCTAAATTTAATGATGGAATTAAAGTTATACCAAATCAGCTATTTAATCATTTCCGACCCATGCCTTTTATAGTTTCATGCGTTACCAACCAATTGAGGCCTATAAATCCATTTAAATTCCCATTCACCTCACGAATCGAACTACTATACACATACATTAGTGTACGTACCAATTAACATTAATGGCTACTACTACTACTGCTACTAATTTCAAATATTTTCTCCTCTTGTGCCTCACAATTTCAAACTTATTTAGCGCTTCCGAGTGTAAGTTCATTTTGAAACCTGTTTAATTTGATTGTTAATTTACATTATTTATGTTTGCACACACACACACACACACACACACACACACACACACACACACACACACACACACACACACACACACACACACACATATATATATATATATATATATATATATATATATATATATATATATATATATATATATATATATATATATATATATATAAAACACCCAAACCCAATAATATTTGTCTTTGATTAATGTTGTTAGACAATAATAATAATAATAGTACTTCTTGTAGTATTGGTTATGGTAGTGTTTCATTATTAGTCAGCTTCCTAATCCTATTTGTGGTAGATGTTGTATGTTAGTTAGTTTCTATTCTCTATTCCTAGTTGTGTTAGGAGTCTCTCTTATATATACTTTATCATGTACTCCATAATTCAATGAGCAATATTATTATTCCAATATTTCAACATGGTATCGGAGTCACCGCTCTTGGTGACCTAAAAAAAAAGTTCTTTGCTCCCACCGCCGCCGGTAATTCCGGCGACGGCGGCTCCACCCTAATCACCTCTATTTTCTTTTCCTTCTTTATCCTCAAATCAACTTCTCCACTCAAATGAAAAAAAAAAGAAAAAAAACCCTTGTTGAAATCACACAAAAAAAATATCAAAAGATGAACTTCTCTCTTGTCATCTCCATGGTTCTTAAAAAAAACTCAACTCCTCACAAACTCTTTCAGATCATCCTATCTTCTCAAAAAAAAGAAAAAAAATTGTTGTTTCTTTCCAATCCACCATATCAAAATCTCTGACCCAAATTTTTTTTCCCTCACCAATTCTTAACCTATTTTTTTCTCTGAAATCACTCATTGTAATCATCAACCTCCCTTCTCTTTCTCTTCTATTGAACCAATAAAAAAACCAAAGTAAATAAGCACAAAAGCAAAGCCAAAAGGGAAAGTAGTGAAAGAGGAAATAAGACCTCTACAACTCACCCCTTCAAGAAGGAAATAGGGCATTGCCCGGATCCAAGAAAAAGACAAAAAATGTCAAGGATCTTCAGTCAAACATGCATCTCCAGTAGCCTTCTCTCTTCTTCTTCGACGTCAGCAGCTACAAGTGCACGTCAACCTTCTCTCTTCTTCACCGACGTCAGCAGCTAATAGCGCACGTCAATTTCTCTCTTCTCCAACGACGTCAGCAGCCACCAACGCGCGTCACACTTCTCTCTTCTCCAACGACGTGAGCAGCCACCGGCGCATGTCAGACTTCTCTCTTCTCAAAGTTTCCAGTTTCCATGCCAGCTAGTGTCCAAGCTTCCTCTTGCTTGAGCCAGAGTTCAGCTTGAGGAGGAATGTTAGACAATAATAATAATAGTACTTTTTGTAATATTGGTTATGGTAGTGTTTCATTATTAGTCAGCTTCCTAATCCTATTTGTGGTAGATGTTGTATGTTAGTTAGTTTCTATTCTCTATTCCTAGTTGTGTTAAGAGTCTCTCTTATATATACTCTATCATGTATTCCATAATTCAATGAGCAATGTTATTATTCCAATATTTCAACAAATGTTATAATAATTAATTAAAGAATTAATATACTCCGTATATATATATATATATATATATATATATATATATATATATATATATATATATATATATATATATATATATATATATATATATATATACTCGTATAATGCATGGTTTGTGTTTATTAGTAATATATATTTGGAATGAATTGAATATCGCAGCAGGTAAGCCACCCGTATTTTCATTTTGTCACGAAGACAGCCATTGCCCGGATGGACCCCCCTGTTGGTGCTGCTTTCGAAGTTGTTGAGGTGACAAACTAAGTTGCCTCAAAGATTGCAAAGAAGTCCCTCCCGCGGCAAATTTTAATAATGTATAATTACTTAATTGGCCTCATTTTTTATTTATGGACTTTTGTTTGTGATTTCTCACTATTATTATTATTATTATTATTATTATTATTATTATTATTATTATTATTATTATTATTATTATTATTATTAAAGTGAGAGCTATGAAGCATTTGAAATTGAAGTAATAAATTTAATGTTTTTTTTGTTTGTTGAAAAGTTGCTTAGCTTGGATTCATAGTATTATACTCTTCATTTCTTAAAATAATACTCTCCTTCATTTTTTTTTGTTTTACCCAAAACATTTGCACTTTCTATTATAAATTACTTTTACCCATATTTTTTCTTACCCCACATATCTCATCATACTTTTTCATTAATAATCTATCCAGCACATCGTACTTCGACTAATCACATCAAAAGCAAAATTGAAAAATCAACCATAAATATACATTCATTATTTCTTCTAAAAGTCTAAATAGGAACCATTTCATGATACGGATGGAGTAATATGTTCTGTTCTTGTGCCAATCAAAACCTTTATGTGTTGTACTCCGATCCCTCTGACACTAGAAGATTGTCACAATTTGATTTTTGGGTCAAAGTGTAGCATCCTTTGATCATAAATTAAATATATTTTAAAATAATTTAATATTATAAATTTTGATATTTCAAAACTACATTTTAAAATAAACCCAAATTTACACTATATATAAATGGGGACTTTTTCCATAATTTGCGATAAAAATGTCACAGTTTGACTAAAAAAGACAAACTGTGATGATCTTTTAAGAACGGAAGAAATATGTTGTTTTGATTTCTAATAAAAGAAATGCAAGATCAATGATAATCCATAATGTATAAATCTATCACTATATGTTTGGTTTAAGAAATTTAGATGAGAAACATCTAACAACATTGAGTCCCATAAATTTGGAGGTCTAGTGTGGGTGCACACCACTAAGACCAACCATACCTATTAGAATTTATCGATCCATTTTGATCTTTCTATGCCATGACTAGAAAAATTAGTCGACCGAGTTCTCAAAAAAAGGTGCGTCCAACCTCTTGCTGTGTAGTCCCAAAACGGAAGGTACTCCAGGTTCAGAATAACGACTCTTACAAAAGGTTATAGAATTTTTGAAAGAATCATTATTCTGAACCTAGAGCACCTCACGGACTGGATCTACTTTGCCCAATGCCAGTGCACTTTAGTTTGAAATTTTTGAAAGATTCACGGACTAATTTTTCTAGTTTTGACCTTTTGCAGTCAATCACTCTCAATATTTGACCTATAATTAGATAAAATATATTGATTAAATAGAATAATACTCCCTCCTTTCTATAAAACCCTTCCCCTTTCGTTTTTTTAAATTCCCTAAAACACTTCCACTTTCTATTAAAAAACCACTTTATCCTTATTTTTTCATACCCTACCTATTCCACATTCTTTTTCACTAATAACCAACCTATCACATTTTATTTTTACTCATCAAATCAGGAGCAAAATTGGAAAATCAACCAAAATTACATTTTCCTTATTTTTACACTTGCCTTATTTGTATCAATATTTAATTTCAATTTTATTTAATTAGTGATCAAGTTTGTTAAATTTAGCTGTAAAATTCTAAAACTAGTCAAATAACCATTGCATAGACAAAGTGAGTAAATGGGGGGACTATTTTGCCTGGGGGACTGCAATTCTCGCTGTATTCAACTTTAGCAAATGGACAAAAGCATGCATTTAGGGAGTATATTTTTGGAACGGCCGGACATTGTACTGCCGGAGATGATGATCGCACTTAACAGGCAAAAGTATGATGCGATGGGTAAAAGTAGGATGTGATGGATAGATTATTAGAAAAAAGGTATGATGTGATAGACAAAGTATGAAAAAGTAAGAAGTATAAGTTGTTTTTTAATAGAAATGGGACGGACTTTAAGGGACGCAAATTTTTCGAAACGGGACAGACTTTTTGGGACGGAGGGAGTATTATATTAAAAAAAATCTAATGAAATGAATTTTGTACCAGTATTTAATTTCAATTTTATTTAACTAGTGGTCAAGTTTGTTAAATTTAGGCTCCGTTCCGTTCAACTTATTTTTTCTGATCTGATCTGATTTTAATAAGTTCTGATCTGATCTGATTGGATCTGATCTGATCTGATTAGATCTGATCTAATCTGAGCTGATTACATCTGATCTGATCTGATTGGATCTAGGGGTGGACACGGTACGGTTCCGGTACCTCCACCCCTTGGTACCGGTACCGGTTCCGGTTCCGGTACCGTTTCGGCCACCATAATTTCTTTTTTTTTTTGCTTTTTTATTAAATTTTTAAAGTGTAGAATTGTAAATGTGTAATTGTTAAAAGAAAGGATGAAATAAAAAACTCTAAAAATGAAATTAATAAAGGAAATAATGAAATAAAAAATAAAAACAAAAAAAAATTAATTACGGTACTGGAACCGGTACCGCCAGTGCCGGTACCGAAAAATGGGCATCGGAACCGGTACCGGAGTGGGCGGTACCGGTACCGGTTCCCGGAACCGGTGGACCGTCCCGGCCGACGGTAAGGGTACCGGTACCGACGGTACCGTTTCCGGTCTCGGTACCGTACCGGTACCGTGTCCACCCCTAATTGGTTCTTATCTGATCTGATCTGATTGGTTTTGATCTGATCTGATGTGATCTGATTGGTTCTGATTTGATTGAAAATTGTAATGATAATTCATATTATAATATAATCAATATTTTTTTATGATTATTTATTAATGAAACAAAATTAGTTAACTCATATATTAGAATAATCATTCATATTATAATGTAATAATATTTTTTATTTTATGATTTTTTTAATGAATAATATTGATTTAATATTTTAATAATTAGTTTATATGAACATTAGAATAATTATTTAATTTATATATGAACTAAAATGTTATTTAATATAGATAATCAATGTTATTAATAATCATTAATATTTTTATTAAAAGATCACATCCTTATATTATCAATGTTAAGCAAAGAAATAATACATTTTTCATTAATAATTAAAGATCAGTTTCTCGGATTTCTATTTAGCTTGTTTCTAAAGTTTATTATTTTTCATTTTTAAGAAAACAATTGTGCTTCATATCATTTATTTTAGTCTACATAAATTATAATCACACAAAAAGTTTCATGTTCTTTCTTCTTATATTTTTTAAATAGAATTAAATTTATTTTTTAAAAGAACCGTATCAAGTGAAACACTAAAAAATATGGAATTTAAAAAGTAAGGAGTAATAAAGATATTGATAATGATAATAGTAGTAGTAGTAGTAGTAGTAGTAATAATAACAACAACAACAACAACAACAACAATAATAAAAATAATTCTTATTTGGATCTGATCTGATTGGATCTGATCTGATCAGATTAGATCTGATCTGATTTGATTAGATATGATCTGATTAGATCAGATCTGATTGGTTCTGATCTGATTGATTCTGATCTGATCTGATCTGATTTTAATAAGATTAAGAAAAAAGCAGAAAAAATAAGTTGAACGGAAGGGCTGTAAAAATTCAAAATTGACCAAATAACGAAAGATAAAGTAAATGGCACTGCACAAATTGGCACTATTTTGCATTGGGGGGCCTGTTTGGGAACAACGTTAGAGTTTAGAGTTAGAGTTTAGCTGTTAGCATCAGAGTTACTGATTAGCAATTTAATTTTTTATTGTTTGGTAATTGAACAATTTTAAAACGTTAATAAATTTTAAGTTACTAAAATACCCCGGAGTTTATTGAAACGGCAATTGCTTCACTCTTGGTCTCATATGCATATGACTACTCGGTATCCCTTTGAAAGGGCCATGGAGATCTTTCTTCCTCACGATAGAGTACTTATTAATAAATATGGAGTAAATTAATATATAAAGTTTGTAGTATTTTCTTATTGTTTATTACTACTGTTGTTGATACTCATCCGTATCATCGTTAATATTAAAACAAACCAGTGAAATAAAAATTAAAACAAGCACACGATTCTCTTATCATACCATTCATAAGCAAATTAAAAAAAAGTGTTGCGTAACCCAACAAACTTCGAAAACATTCAGGAGCTAGAAGATATACTAAATTGTTTTTTTAAGGGAAAGGTATTGAATTGAATTTCTTACTTGCTCCGATTCCTGGGCAACTCCCAATACAAGCAAATAAACCCTAGTTTTTTAGTGCCCAATTACAAGGAGATGCAAATAGGCGCAGCGTGGAGCAATAATTTTCAAGGTTAAAATTGGGAAAAACTTTAAAAACGCCAAAATACTCTATAAACGCTGGAGGGGAGCAGCGTTCTGCGTTTAGCGTCTAGAGGGTACCGGACGAGGAATAACGCTTCTCATTCTATCGGGAAACAAACACTAATTATTTTAGATCCACGTTTTACTATGGAAAAAGCTAATCCCAAACACAGCCTAAGTAAGTGAGAGATCAAAACTCAGAAGAACACTAATTATCAACTTTAGCAAATTAAATGGACAAAAGCATCCGAGTATATTTTTGGAAGATGATGATCGCCCTTAAGAGGCAAACTTTACTACTCCACTAATTAATAATGGCCTCCCCACCACTTTCTTCCCACTTGCAGTGTTTCATCTCCTCCGATCCCCTATCTTCTTCTTCATCACCTCCTTCTTCTTCTTCTTAAAAATCAAGAAAAAAAAGTATATATATATATATTGATCTGCGGGCAAATGGCGATGAGGAAAGTTTTGGGCGGACCGGGGCAAAAGAGGAGCGGGATAATACTGAGGACTCTGCAGGGTCTACTTTCCCTTCCTTGGTGGCTCTTATTTCGAGACCTTCTAAGTTCATTGGCATTTCAGCTCTGTGGTATTATTGCTTCTGATCTGGTCTCAAATTTAATTACTTCATGTCTCTTAACTCTAAACAATTTCTTCTTTTTTTTCCACCAATGTCATGTTCATTTTTTCATAGCTACTTAGCAGTGTCACAAGCTGTCCAAATCATATGGAGCTTCCTTGTTGTGTGCATGGATTACAAGTCTGCGGACTGCGGTGCACGGGACCAAAATACCCTCCCGACTTCGCGTGAGGTTCACTGCATTTTTCGACTCGGTAAGTTCAAAATTTAAAATACTTTAATTTGTCTAATTTTCATTATGTTAATTTCTTGTTTGAAATTTGATTGAAAAAAATAATTGCAGTGTGTTGGCCCTTTGTCTTTTGCATCTGCAACGGTATCGGCAGCGGTAGTGCATTGGCTGTTGGAGACATCATCAGTTTGCGAGAGACTCGGGGCTCCATGCAAAATGTACATATTTGCAGTTGTCACTGCATATTTAGCTTGGTCTTTGCAAGCCTTTTTATCTTTGGTAACCATTTGGGTTGCAGCATCTGCTTAAACTCATCATTCCCCCTTCTCTATGTGTCACAATTGTCGTAGTGTTTGTTTTGTTGCTTTTGAAAAAAAATTAAGGATGAGTTCGAGGGTCCCCTCAGACCCGATCCGATGGTCACTGTTTATATATTTTACTGTAATTAGAAAAAACTATGTGGCGAATGGTATCTTAATAATCGTCAAATAAGTTTGGTGGTGCGGAGTGCACACTTCGTTGAGTCTGGTGCTGCTTTGAAAGAAGTTGTTGGGGTGACAAACTAATTAAGTTGTTAAAGAGTATCCCACATCGGAACTTGAAGAGAAAATAAACCGTTACATAAGCCCTTGAGTTGAATTAACTAATCGATTGAATTCAATCTTTTAATGTTGTTCAGCCCAAGTGTCTTATTACCTAATCCAGTTGTCCATACCCATCCCAAATTCTATCATAAGTTGTCTCAAAGATTGCAAAGAAGTCCCTCCCGCAGCCAATTTTAATAATATATAATTACTTAATTGGCCTCTTTTGTGATTTCTCACTATTAATTACCGAGTATTATTAATATATTTATTGTTATAATTATTATAAAGTGATGCTATGAAGCATTTGAAATTGAACTAATAAATTAATGTTTTTTTGTTGTTGAAATGTTACTTGGATTCATACCATTAATTATAATATGTTTTGTTCTTTGTGCCAATCAGAACCTTTATGTGTCGTATATTGTTTTGATTTATAACAGAATTAAAGAGGCAAGATCAATCATGGTCTATAAAATATTTCAATTTTCTCATCTTACTCGTTTCATAAAATATTTTAATTTTTTCAAAACTAGTATCACACCCGTGCGTTGCACGGCTCGTATTTACGTTATAAATTTATATTGACATCATATTTATTGCCACCCAAGTATGAAGTTATCCCCCATCATATGTCCATATAAAAATATACCATCTATAAATAGTATGTATTTTCCATATATACGGAGTATTATTTTTTCCTAAAATAATTATCATTATATAATATATGCACCAAGATTACCATATGTAATAATAATGTTTTCCATAATAATATATGCATATAAGATTTATTTGAATCTCTAGTGTATTATTCTTCATAGAATTATCTCCTTATTTCTTTTTTTTAAACTTTTACCATTTTTTATAATTATTTACTCCTTTCATTATATTCGCAAATATGTAAATAAAAAAATCTTTAAAAACGCTTTTTATATAGTAATCAGTATTATTTTGTATATACAATAATGTACCGAGTACTATTTTATATCCATATTTTATTTCCTTATTTATAACAATTTTTTATATTTAATACTAATAAGTATTATTTTTTATATATAGTAATGTAGTATTGTATATACGTAGTATATTAGATTTTTATCGGATCATGTTACAAATCTTTTAAGACAATACCATTAATATATTAATGTTTTTAGTACTTCCGTCTCAAAATTAAAATGAAATTAAATTAAATCTGTACATAAAAAATGAAGACATATCTCCATAATAATTTATTTCCAAATGTGGAAATAAAAAAACAAAACAATATAATGCAAATATGGAAAAAACAAAACAATATAACAAAACCTTTGCTTCCGATTTCCCTTTTTAATTCTCACCATATTTTATTTATTTCCTACTTTCATTACTTTATTACTTTTTTTCACAAATATAGAAATATTTGTTAATTAAGTGCATTTTTTCTATATTAAATAGGGTCGTGATTTTATTACTTTATAACTTTTATTCACAAATATGCATATGAAAAAAACCAAACAATATAATGCACAGCTTGCTTCTGATTTCGTTTTTTAATCTTTACCATTTTTTACAATTATTTCCTCCTTTCATTACTCTATTAATTTTATTTGCAAATATGTAAATAAAAAAACAAAACTCTTCAAAACTCTTTACATATAATATTAATCAGTAGTATTTTGTTATATACAACAATGTAGTATTTTATATCCTGATTTTTATTTCCTTAATTAAAATAGATTTTATATTTAATAATAATTAGAATTATTATTTTTATATATAGTAATGTATACGTACAAATTTTTAAATGTAATATATTAGATTTTTTATTGAGTCATGTTACAAAACTTTAAACACATTATCATTAATATATTTATTTTTTATTATTTCCGTTTGAAAAAATTGCTTTTCATTTCCTATTTAATTCTTGCCATTTTGTATTTATTTCCTCATTTAGTGGTATCAAGGTAATAATATAGTAGGAAATTGTTACCTTTTTTAGAGTGCCGTAATATTTCCTCCTTTAATGGTAACAAAGTAATAATATAACATTAAATTCTTACATTTTTAGATTGCTGTAGGTCTACATTAATGAAATATTTTATATCAACCGTAGATGATCAAATCCTCAAAGATCAACGGCTTACAAAGGTGTGAGTTTGGGTGGGAACCGTATAAAGTAAATTTCTTTTTTTATAACACTTTAAAACCTAAATATGTATATGCACAATGCTTTCCTTTTTCGAGTAATGAATGCACGATATTAATTCTGGGCATTAAATACACGCGGTATTAATTTTGGTAATTAATACCAATAGTAACAGATACACAATGCACACAGTATTTCCCTAATAGATTAAAACACACACGGTATTAATTTTGGTAATAATCGGGAATACACACGGTAATAATGCTGTAAATACACACGGTATTAATTTTGGTAATTAAATAAAAACGCGTTAAATACACACAGTATTTCCCTTTTTATCTCGAGTAATACACATGGATTAATAATAACCGTAAATTAAATGTAATAGATTAAAATCGATGGTCCATAAATGATAGTCATTGGGCGGGAAAAAGCATGGGGCATAATTCCCCTGCTTTTAAGAATAGGATGATAGACTACAATATCCCTCTTTAACCCAACTTTCCCATATCACATTCATCACATCTCATATTACTTTTTATTTTTAATTACTCTTCCACGTTATTAATCACTATTCTTGCACACCCTTGGGACTGACCATGCCAAATATGAAAATTTATCAAATCATTTTGATCTTTCTATGACTAAAAACAATTAGTCGATTGAGTTCTCAAAAAAAAGGGGCATCCAACCTCTTGCTGCGTAGTCCCAAAATGAAAGGTATTCAAGGTTCAGATTGATGACTCTTACAAAAGGTGATATAATTTTTGAAAGAATCGTTATTCTGAACCCTGAGCACCTCACGGAGTGGATCTACTTTGCCCAATGCCAATGCACTTTAGTTTGAAATTGTGCTTGATAATCGGGTTGGCCGTTTAAAATTAGAAACAAAATAACAGAGTAGTTATAGGCGATGTGGGAAGGGACGAACATGCATACATGAGTAATCATGTATTCATATTTGTTAGTTTGACTTTATGTTAAATTGAGCAATCTTTGGACCTTAATTAAGTAAAATATGTAAATGTATATTACTATTTAAAAAATAAGTGTTATTGTCAAAAAAAAGAGTAGAAATGAAAATATACAAACAAAAAATAACGAGAGCTTGTGATAGTAGCAAAGACATTAATTTTGTGAGGGAGCGATGATTAAAGTATATGATTTTTAAAAACTTTTACATCATTTAGGTTGAGTTCGTTTTCTATCAACAAATCTTTTACTCAAAACTCAGTTTCAAGTAAAAAATAGGCCGGATCATTTTTTGTGAGGTCTATTGCTTATACCTTAAATTTGGTACAAGTAATTGCTTAAGCATTCTAAAGTGGGAAAAAGAAATATGGATTCAGATCTCTCTATATATCAGAGTCATTTTTTAGTATTTGGTGAAACAAAAAAAGATATCAAGTTCGATACCTCCAAATAATATAAATCTTTCGAAGGATTTTGATATCTTTTGAATTTGAGATATACCAATGTAGGGATTCGATATCTTTCTCATCCATTAATCATTTTAGGCCATCGACTACCATTGTCACCGTCAATCACCCATATTGCCAGTCACCTCCGCATATTAGTAGTTACATAATGGTTTAAAAATCCTCACAAATATTTTTGTTTCACATTCAAAACTCATAAATTTTCTTCTAGATTTTAAAATTTATTTTTTATCATACCTCCAAAATTCACCAAAGACTAAACAGGCCGTAAGAGTTGTTTAAATTTTAAACGCAAAGAAATATACTTACTCTCACCCGCTATATAAGACCACTTAGGTGAGCAAACTACTAGCATGATATAAATTCTAAAATCTAAAAATATGATACGGATTTTAAAATTTAAAATATTTGGAATTGACTTAGTATTAAGGGAAGTGCTAGAGAACCCCATTTGGGGTACAACATGGCACAAATAGGCACACACAAACACTTAATGTGTGAGCGTGCACAAGTAGTAGTGTCTCTGTGTTCCTATTTGTTTGCGTAGCCCAAGTGAGATTCCCCAAATATTATTATGGAATTTAATATAGTTCTTGAAAACAGGCAAACGGTGGAGACTAAAAAAAATTCTCATTTATAAACCTAAAGATGACTCAGTCTAGTTGAAATAGTAAAAAGGACCAAATTAGACTAAAATATAGCAAGGAGACCAATTCCGCAAAAATGGACCTTCATCTTTTTGTGCATAAAATATGACATATAATGTCAATAATACCAACATATATTTTCAAATAATATTATGAATTATCATTATATGGTAAGTGTGTGTCTCGCTGTAAGTAAAACAAGCACATTGAGTAAGGCTGATACGTATTTGTATCGGCGGGGAGAAACTTCGAGCGCCTTCGGGCTCCGAAAAGATGAGGTGAAGGAGAGAAGAATGACGCACCAGGTGCGCCGCAGGAAAGGAGTAGAAGAGTAGACTAATTTAGGGTTTTTGATTATTCTTCCATACTAATCCCGTTGGGTACATCTTCTCTTATAGGTGAAACCCTAACCCTAATCTACCTGTCGGTTCAATAAAGGCGTCAAAGGAAAGAACCGAAAAGAAAACCCTTGAAGAAGCTTATAGACCGCTCTCCTAAGAAAATCTATTACAATTATTAAATATAACAATAATAATGAAAATAATAAAAGTGCTACTAAAAATAACTACGTGTCGTAGTCGGCATGCCATGCCGGTGGTCGTCTTGTTCTTGTGCCCCTGCGCACCGGACTCCCCGCTTTCCCCGGCTGTCCATCGTCATCGTCCCGAGTTGGTTCCCCACACTCATCCTCTACTGGTCCGTTATCTCCCGGTGGAGTACTCATAACAAAGGCCTTGGGATGTGCCGCACGGGAAAGGCCAGCGGGAAACCACCTTGCACGGGAAGGGAAAGGGAACGTACATTATTAGTGTACCAATCAACTAGAGGCTTAATCATACATAATTAACAATATAATAATGGCTACTACTACTACTACTACTAACTTCAAATATTTTCTCCTCTTTTGCCCAATATAATATTCTGAAAATCAGACCGGACATCGACCCGGATAATTCACTCGATCAAGGACTAACTGGTTGGATCGGGGTCAACTCGGGTCAAAGACCCAATCAACATACTCATACATATTACCACTACTTAATGTATTTTCAAATACTCATATTTTTTAATATTTCAAATTTATAATAAAAGAGGCAATATCAACAATAGTCTACAATATATAAGTCTATCACTATATGTTTGGTTTAAAAAATTTTAGATAGAAAATATCTAATAATATTGAACCCCATAAATTTGGAGGCGTGGTGTGGGTGCACACCCTTGGGGCTGACCATGCCAAATATGAAAATTTATTGAATCATTTTGATCTTTCTATGACAAAAAAAAATATAATTAATCTATCGGGTTCTCAAACAAAAAGGTACTTCCAATCTCTTACTGTGTAGTTCCAAAACGGGAGGTACTCAAGGTTCAGATTGATGACTCTTACAAAAGGTGATATAATTTTTGAAAGAATCATTATTCTGAGCCTTGAGCACCTCGCCCAATGCCGGTGCACTTTAGTTTGAAATTGATGGCAATGCCATTGTGCGCGGTAATTGGGTTGGCGGTTTAAAATTAGAAACAAAATAAAAGAATAGTTATAGCCGATGTGGGAAGGGACGAACATGCATCCATGAGTAATCATGTATTCATATTTGTCTAATTTGACTTTATGTTAAATTAAAAAATCTTTGGACCTTAATTTTTTAGTATTTATAATTTTAATTTAAACGTTAAGTATGTTAAATTTTCCCTTTGTTTCTAGTGTAGTAGTACACATTTTGTAATTTTAATGTAGTTTTCGTTTATTATTTAATTTTTTAATTGCTGCAATCCTTTATTTATTTTTTATAATTATTTATCTATTTTTATTAAAATAAATATATATTTTTATTAAATCTATTTAAATTTTTAATAAAAATGAGAAATAATATAAAAGAGACGAATATGTAAAACGAAAGAACAATAATATGGCAGGTGATAGATATCCGGTCCAGTGATCAGACAAGGGCAGCCCAATTGCAATTCATGGGTCCAATAACTAAATAAGTTTGATTGCAGACGTGGAGGCAAGGCCCAAAAGTGTGACGGGATGACGAGTCTGACCCAATACCCAAATGACACGGAATCCCCCAGATCGTGGGATTGAGGGGAACTGATGACTGATTTCTCGCCATTATTGACGCACGATATATGGATTGCCGATAATATAACGCATGAAATGTTACATGCATTGTATTCGGTAGAATTAGACTATAAATAGGGGGTAACCCCTCCATTGAAAGACAGACTAAAAAAAAGCTAGTAATACCAAGATACAAGTCCTTACTCCTTTGAATTTTATTCTTTTGTTTATTTGTTTTTTGCACGGCATAGTTGTTGAGCTAAATCCTATCAGCAGATGTTTTAAAACAGAACAAAAAAAAAATGATGTGATAGACAATGAGATAGTGCAAGGGGAATGCCTCGTTGGCCATTGCAAATGCTTTAAAGATCGATATGAATACCAAATTTGATGATATACGGAGTATATATTTGATTTTTTGGGTGCATTATACTCGGCATGCAATAAATTTGATTCCAATTATAGTTAATTAACTATTTACTCATTTCGATCTTTATTATAAACTTTCCTATTATAGAATTGGTTGAAACATATAAATTCATTCAAATTGTTCATTGTTCACACTCACAAATCACAACCCATTAGTTGTCTAAAAAAAAGAGCTTATAAAATGGCTGCAATTCACTTCAAACATTTACTTATCTTGTGTCTCACAATTTCAATTCTCTTTAATTCCTCCGAAGGTAAATATAATGTTCTCTAACCCGCTTTTATCGTCTTTCTCATTCACACATATGCCTTCTGTGGTGCCATGAAAAAATTCATTTTTTTTGTATATAAGTGTGAGATGAAAGGTAGAATTGTCTATTTATTATTAAACGAGGCAAATTTAGTGGAATGGTATGCGGTGTGGATTTATCATAAAGAAATTATCTCAAATTGAAATAAAACATATTATCTTTTCTCAAAATAAGAGTTTTATATTTTTTATATCTGAAATAGAAATATAAATTGTGATAGTACGACATTATATGGTGACACTCCACTATATGTTTTGTTATAATATTTTGACAAGTAGCTCTTACGGAGTATTTTATAATTTTATTCACATTTTTAGTCTTAGTTTAATTTTTTTCTCTTTATCAAATATCCTCATGCATGATTTTTTTTTTGTGAACTCTTAAACAGGCAGGGTTTCAAGAGGCGACGATGTGAAGCTTAACATTCCTTCATATTGTGTGCATAAATGTTATGATGGGCCACCGAATTGTTGGTGTTGCTTTCTAGATCAGTGTTATCCCACCAAGGAAGACTGCGAAGACTTTTGCCCCAAGCCTCCAAAGAGTGAATTGAATTAGTTGTTGTCAATGTTCGGGCCGGCCTCAAAAAATGATAAAATAAGTCTGAACTTTATATTCTGGGTCCTATTTTATTAGTATAGAATTCTTATGTTTGAAAATTAATGATGATTTTTAAAATATAAGGCCCTAAAATTTTTAATACCTTGTGCGGTTGACCACTTTGCACACCCTCCGAGCTACCCATGCCAATGTTAATTACTCCCTCCGTCCCATTTTAAATCGTCTGTTTTGATTTTTAGGCATATTTAAGGAAGAGAAAAAAATAGAGTTAATTTTACAATATTTCCATTACTTTTTAGGAGGGGTAACAATGTGTGTGAAGATAAAGTGGAGAAGAGTGACTTATTTTAGAGGTTGTTTAGGTATTTCTCTTAAGAGTTTACAATAACAAATAATATGTAACTTATTTTGGGAAGGAAAAAAAAAGCAAACAAGCAATTTAAAATGGGACAGAGGAAGTATGTTATATCCGCTGCACTGTATTTGTCTCGTTTGGCTTTAGATAATTTTAAACTTCAAGTACTCTTAATACATATTGAATATTAGTAAAACGAAATAAGATTTAAAAGTTTCTAATATGATAAATCTAATAAAATCAATTTTATACTAATATACATTACAATTTTTGCTTAATTAACACTTAAAGATCATCTTGTTTGATTCGAAAAAGTCAAACTTAACAAATCCATTGG
Organism: Cuscuta australis; assembly: GCA_003260385.1. Lineage (NCBI taxonomy): Eukaryota > Viridiplantae > Streptophyta > Magnoliopsida > Solanales > Convolvulaceae > Cuscuta > Cuscuta australis. The sequence goes on along the minus strand of NQVE01000005.1, from coordinate 836,096 downwards.
AACATGTACATTGTTAACATGTACTCTTTTACTCCATATAACATCCGATTATTGAGATAATAAATAAGAGTTGTTTTTCCGTACTCCTAAGATCCACATGTGAAACATTGATCTTCTCATGTTTTTCATCATACTTTTCATAAGCGGACAATCTTTCCTTCTTTTTTTTTGCAAAAGACCCATTTTTCTATATAAATGTACTAAGGTCTATAAAATGAACATAGAACTTAGGATCACGTTAAAATTATATGTTTATAAATGCTAAATTTAAACAATGTCATTTGGATAATTTTCTCTCTCAAAACTCTCTTCTCAAACGAATTATTGCTACATACTCTGACTTTAATAAGAACTATGCAATAAGGATCCGGGCCAAGTTTGATACAAATTATTAGCCCATTTACACGGGCAGGCCTAACCCGGCCCAAATATGATAGACTTAACTCTTTACCCATACCGGTCCATCTTAACGGGCTGAATTACTCACCGGGCCACACGGCCCGAATTAAACATCAAGAATTTTTTTTACACAAAAAATTCAAAAAAAATTTTTTAGCTCTCTTTTCAATGTTTAAAGTAAAATCACCAATCATCACACTTACATAGAAAGCATAACAGAGGTATTGTTCCATGAATAATAAACACATCATACTGATTCATTAAAAATACTTGATTTTTGTTTAAGAGAGGTGGGTGAATTGAACCATTATACATGAACTATAGAAAATTTTAAGAATTATATTGGCTAGGTAATTAATAATAAAGCAAATGAATTTGATAAATATGGGCGGACCTGTTGGTTTTGATGGGCTAAAAATAACTTCCAGATCCTTCAAATACAATTCGGACTCAAACCGATTCGACCATTTGAACATTAAAGATTGTTCATATCCGTCTTTTTAAAAGGACGGGCCAGACGGGCCAACCCTTGTTTGGAAGGGTCTAATTTCAAATTTCCCATCGTAAATAATTATCATAGTATTGGACTTTAGATTTGGACTTGCATTGTTTTCACGTCACTTTGCTTAATTTTGGGCCTGTGATTTTTTCACTGCGGGCTCAGGGATGTTTGACGTTTTAATGCTTTTTATTTCTAGGAAAAATTATTTAAAATAATTCCAATTTTACTCAGTCTTTCAAAAATAATCTCACCTTTTAGTGTGATGCATAATAATCCGAACTTTACTGAATTTTCCGAGTTTTGGGTTGCCGTTAAGTTTCTAACGGAGGGTTAACGGAAATGCATGTTTTGGGCAACAAAATGAGAGTTGAGATTATTTTTGATGAATTTTCATTTTTTCATTTTTTTTATTTTTTTTATTTTTTGAATTTTTCATTTAAATTTTTAAAATTACTTTCTACCTCCATCATCATTTCTTTTTCCTTTTTTAAAGATTAGTCTTAGTTTAAAAAAATAAAAATAATAGATATAAAAAAATAAAAAAATGAGAAATGTAACTAAAATGATACAAAAATACTCCGTAATAAAATAAATGAGGTAATCAATAGAAACTAACTTGAAATTGGTAATAAATAAAATAAAAATATACGGGTGGTTTTAATATTTTACGCACTATACAAAGTATAAACGTATCACTTCTTATTTTTTAGAAAAAATTATCTACAATAATTTCAACTTTACCGGACGGCTTGTTCTTTTAAAAAATAAGTAGTACATTAAGACTCCGTATTGTATATAAAATGTTAAAACCCACCACTCCGTATATATTTATTTTATTTCTTACAAGTTTCTGTTTAATTTCTATTGATTACATTATTTATTTCATTAATTTTTTATGATTTTTGTTTATTTTTCTCATTTTCGTTGTTTTTCATATCTATTTTTTATTTTTTCTAAGGTAAGAATAATCTTTAAAAAATAAAAAGAAATGGAGGTTGAAAGTAATTCCAAAAATTTATATAAAAATTTCAAAAAAAATTTAAAAAAAACTAATAAAAAACAATTCCAACTTTTATTTTGTTGCCTAAAACAAGCATTTTCGTTAACCCTCCGTTAGAAACTGAACGGAGGCCTAAAACTTGCAAATTTCAATAAAGTTGGTATTATTATGCATCACAGTGAAAAATGGGATTATTTTTGAAAGACCGGGTAAAGTTAGAAATATTTTGGGTAATTTTTCTTTATTTCTAATGTAAGGTTTACAAAATGAGATGTTCCTCTCTTCACCTCCAAAAAAGTTGTATAGAATTTTTGGTAGAGTTTTTAAAAATGAATTACTGAATTTTAAATTTTTTATTTTTATCAGTTTGTAAATAAAATTAATTTTAAAAAGATGATACTCTACACGTTGAAAAGAGACATTTTCTTAGGGGCTGTTTGGCAACTTCTGAATGGGTAAGTGCTGAACCAGTAAGAGGTCTGAATCATTAAGTGCTGAACCAGTAAGAGGTCTGAACCATTAAGAGTTAGTATATTGCTTAACTATTCAGAGACAAATGTCTGATCAATTCAGATAACAGCTCTTAACCATTCAGACTCTGTATAATACTTAACCATTCAGAGGCAAATCTCTTAACCATTCAGACATCTGAACCATTAAGAGGCTGAAACAAACAGTCTGAATCATTAAGTGCTGAATCATTCAGACATCTGAACCATTAAGAGGCTGAAAAAAACAGCTCCTTAGACGAAGAGGTAGTTAATTACCACGTTGATCTAACTTTACGCTTGCACACACTAATTTTACACTATTGGTTCCATCCTTCCTTTGCGAAGAAACCTCTTTGTTTTGTCCGGCGAGCGGAAAAGAAAGAAATAACTAGAGTTTTTAATATAGTCTTTTAATACGTACGTGAAATTTATTTTTTAATTATGCTCTAATTGTCTAACAAATTACTTTGAAAAAAAATCAAATATCGTAAATCGAAACAGTTAATTTAAATTAAGACGTACTCCGTATTTAACAATATGATAGATACTTGGGTGCGTTTAAACCATTATGTAGAGAGAGAGAGAGAGAGTGATTTATTCAAATATTTAAACATCATCCAACTTGAAAAATGGTCCTACCCACCTTTCTAAAACCCAACAATCTAAAGTTATCTTCTTCACTATTTTTGTCTTTTTTCCTTTTTTAATTTTTTTTAAATTTCAATGTCTTCAACTGGCCGGATAGTAATTAGTAAATGGTAAGGAGATAATCGAACATTTCTTTGCTTTGATATTTGATTTTCAAATATAAATTCATATAAATTTTTAAATATTTAATTCAATATAAATTCTTTTAATTTTTTTGTTCATCTTATATGTTTTGATAAAAAACGAATATTATTTTATAATATAACACGGAGTATGCAGAGTAAACTCTGCATTATTTAAAATAATAAATAAAATATGGATGATTGGGAATAACGTCAGATATTAGCAACTATCTATGAATGATGTTTAGTGTTAGCATTTTCAAAGTCAATCTACCCCATTAGTATTTTATATAAAACGCAAACGTTAAAAATGAAAATGTTATTTCCAAACAAGCCATATGGAGATGAATGAGAGGAAATGATTGAATAAATAAGTTTGAAAGTAAGGGATGTAAACGCTCTAATGAACACCTGGTTTCTTATAAAAGATGAAGAAAAAAGCAAATCACATTTTTTTGTGATCAAATGTTATTAAAAATTGTTGCTAGACATTTTGAAAAAGAAATATTTGTATTAAATAGAAGTAAAACTTAAATTATTTTTCTAAATAGCACTTAAATTATTTTATTCCTTAAATAACATTTAATAATGTCCAGTGATGGTAAAGATTTATTACTTGAATAATGACTAATGAATAATGACTAAAAATGCTACATTGAGAAAAAAATACATGTGATGCTATTTAGGCAAAGTCATTATGTTTTAGTATTATTTACGTAAATTTCCCTTGAAAAAAACATATATACAACCTAATCACTGTTTTTTTTGTTTGGCCTTTTTTAGTCAAATTAGACAAAGTGTATATTTTAATTAAATAAAAAATACATATTAGTGTAAAAATGATTTGCCAAAAGAACGCGAGTGTAAGAACTGAAAATGATTTGAGTCAAACTAGACAAAGTGTAAGAACCTAAGTATGCCACAAGACGCAAGTGTTCACGCGAGTTTTCTTTCGGTTTTCGGGTCATTTTGACACTTATCCGTGCGATCGAATCTTTAGGGTTTCAGACTCCATTCACCGAAAATATGAAGGATTTTCATAAAACAATAACGTCTAGAATAAAAAATTTCCAAGCTATCTCGGCCAGGGGCTGTCCCCTGGGGGGTTGATGCCCCTTGGGCCCCGCTACTGGGGGGTTTCTGCCTCCCGCCTCCGGAACCCCGCTATGAATTTGTAACATCATTGAACAAGTGCGCAATTGACACCTCCTAACTCTTTAGACAACGTCTATTCAAATTCTTGTCTAATCTAAGTAAAGCCAATCACATAAAAATAAGACACTAAAATAATAATCTAAATTAAAGAGCCATCCAAAACAACATACCCAAATAGCCAACAATCATCACACAGCCAACTTTCCAACAAGGCATTAGCTAGGAATCTAGGATAGATGCGTGCGCACACAAACAGTTAACAAGTGCAAATGAAATTGAATTAAATAGGACCTCTCCTAAACGCTGATTCCATATACATAAACATGATCACAGTGAAAAACGCTTGTAAACACCAAGCAAGAAGACCAAAGAGAAGAGAAACTGGGACCATTGTTGTAAACGACACACTAGCTTCCTCCCACATTGGGGTTCCCCGTAGCCAGGACGCCGCCGCTGCCGCCGCGCACAGAGTTCCCAGTGAAAACCAGCTTGTGCACTGCATCCATATCCAACTCCATATATAATATATACCCAGCCGTATTTCGGGTTGGAGTATAAAACATTTCATGGGCGAAACATTTACGCTAAATAGCACTAAAACTTAAATACATACTCCTTCCGTCCCATGAAACATGAGATGTTTTGCTTTTTGAATAGATTTAAGGGAGTGTATTTTGGTATTGAATTTCCAAAAATGTCCCTTAATGTGATGGGTAAAAGTAGGATTTGATGGATAGATTATTAGTAAAAATGTATGATGTGATGGGTAGGGTATGAAAAAGTAAGGGGTAAAAGTGACTTTTTAATAGAAATGAGAAGTTTTTATGGGACGGATGAAAAAAGAAAGGAAAAAAGTTTTATGGGACGGAGGGAGTATATACGTACCCAGTCGAGCAGACAGGTGACGGTGAGACGGAACGGGGAAGGCGGGCGTTGTGGTCCCCCGAACACAGCCGTCTTAAAGTCGATGCCCGCGACGATGACGCTCCAGACAAGTTGAACGCATTGCGACTTCAGCAAGTAGCTACACAAAGCAAATCGAAGAAACACCACATGCAATTCAAGTGAAATTACAATAATTAGTTTTTTTTTTTAGAGATATAATTAATATTTACAGTGTACTCCGTAGCTCTAGCTAGAAATTAAAAGAAAGAAGATGGGTAGAAAAATTAAGAGAGATGTAGATAGATAGATAGGTAGATAGATACCGGAAGGCGGTAACCCGGGCGAAATTGGGAGCTATGAACATTGAAAGAAACGAGAGGAGGGAAAGGAGAGCTTGAGTGAACCGGAGAGCTACTCCGCTTATCTGTCCTGGCCCTCCCAACACCATTTTTTACAAATTAATTATTACTTGGAGAGAATGAAGAAGAAGGATATATCTTAGCTTATAGCTTAGTTCAGACAAATAAACAAACATACACATGGTGGTCATTCTTTAATTAAAGTGAAGGAGGAGGGGATATATGCCATCCGCCAGCCGGAGATGCTTTAGTTTCCCGTTAGAGACCAAACATCATGAGCAGACCTAAGATATTACAATTGATTACACAATTGATTAAAAAAAGAAACAGAACAGCGATGAACACAATTGTGCGAGACTATTAGGGCACTCTCTAACAGACCCAAGAATAAACAATATGATAGAGATGATTGTAGAAAAAACATACCTTAAAGATCTCAATTGGAAGCAAGGAGAGGATGAAAGAGAGATGAAGAAGACAAGCACAGGAGAGGATGAAGGAGAGACGGACGGTCGGAGGAACGGCGAAGGACGGAAGGAGGAGTTTTTATAATCCCGGACTTTTGGATGAGATTTGAGAATAAATTTATATTTATACCCAATGCTAAAAAATCCATCAAAGTCCACCCTTTTAAAAATCTCTAAAAATATATCAATTTTTTGAATATCATTATATTTAGAAGGATTTTTTAAAATCTTAATTGAATACTCTCCGATTTTAAATTACTTTTTAAAATCTGAATTGAATACTTATAGATTTTTAGAATCCAAAAAAATCCATCAAAATCTGGATTGAATACACCCCTAGACTATTAATATCATATATATAGATATATATTGAAAAATATAGTATTTCAAAATTATGTTTCAATACAAATCCATTAGTATTAATTTTATATGATAATTCAATATATATTTGATGTAATTCATGATTAAAATTTAAAAAGTTTGACCAAGAAGTCAAAGTTGGAAGAAATAATTTGAACAAAGGGAGTATTAATGAAATAAAATTCACATTTTATTAGATATTGATATATAAAAATAATTTTACATGGAATGCTTATGATTTATCTTGTATTAAATTATTTTTATTCTTTAACCTAAATAATATACAATGTAATTTTATTTAATTGAAGATCAAAGATTCAATTTACAAAACATCAAAACTAAATAAATACGTTTTATAAATATTGATACATGTGTATTCATCCATTTCTATGAAATGTAAAAATATTGCTCCCTACACCCCCAAAAAGGGTCCAATTTGATTTTGTAAGGTCAAAATTATTTATAGTTTGACATGAAATGTTTCTAAATGTAATTTTTAAATATCACATGTTTTATAGTCTATAAATATAGACATTAATTTTCAAATTGTCAGAGTGGAAACGGTCAAATGAAAACTTTTTGGGGTGGATGGAATATAACATTACTCTCTTTGTACTATATCACTAAAATAATAGTAATAGTAATGATATTAATAATAATAATAATAATAATAACATTATTATTATTATTATTAATTTTTTGACCAAATCTCAGATATAAAAAAAGTCAGTTCAGTGTCCAAAACTTGTGTACTTATGTATTTGTAGTGGAAGTCGTGTCGTGTAGGCTTGGCTTGAAATAATATTTCCTTTCTTTTACACTATATTTGGTTTGTAAAGTTCGGAAAAAAAATCTCACTTTTTTCACCAAAATAAATTTTTTTCCTCTCTAACCATATAAAAGAAATGTTCTTTTCTTTTCTTTCTTTCAAATTTTTTACGATAGTGTTTGGGAACTACATTTTATTTCAAATCTAAAATTTGAATTCTTAAATTTTCAAAGAAAAGAAAAGACATGAATTTGTAATTGAGTTTTGTTAAAAATCAGAGAAATTTGTCTCATATCAAAATATAAACATCTAGAGAATATTGGTTATAGGTAACTTGGGCTTATGAAATTCGGCCTAAATTGGAACAAGGCCCGCAATCAAAAAACAAGGCCAAGGGCATTCTGGTCATTTCCAGCTGGACCTCAGCCAGTCAGCCACGTCCTTGATTTTTCTTGGGTCTAGTTTCTTTTGTGGACTTTTTCTTGGTGCATTTTAGTACTCCATAGAATACTTCTATGGATTAATCCATTTGAACTTTAGAATAAATTCAGTTTAAATTTCATACCAAATCAAACCAGATTCTAATGAACTCAGATAGAAATCTGACTAAAATTAGACGAAGAAAACATGTCCTAATTGATGAGAATCTAAAACCCCAAAAAATTACTTACAGATGACGCAAGTTTTGTTGAATTAATTCTCAGGTCCCTCTATTTTCAAGAAGACAACTGAAGTCCTTATATTTTGTTGTAATGACTGGAAGGGGACATTTCATCCAATATTTCATCCATAAGTGTTAATAAATGTATTTTTTTCCTATTTTTCCATTACCGTTTTTTCCTATTTTGCCATTACTCAATTTTTTCTTTTTTAGAAAATATTTTATTTCATTTATTTTAACATAATACAAATAATTTTGAATTTTTATCTGATTTTATTGAAGAAATTCTAAAATAACATTTTAAAAAAGAGTAACAAAAAAAGAAAAACAAAGAAATAAAAAAAGGAGTAACCTAAGATTTATTACCTTAAAACATTTAGAAAAAAATAAGAAAAAAATACATTTATTTATGTTTATGGATGAAATATTGGGTGGAATGTCTCCTCCCAATCATTACAACAAAATGTAAGGACCTCCCTTGTCTTCTTGAAAAATAGAGGGACCTAAGAGTTATTTCGACAAAACCTACGTTACCCGTGAGTAATTTTCTGCTAAAACCCATCAACAAATAATAAAAAACCAAAACCAACAGAATCAGTTGAACAATATTTAGATTGTGAAAATACTGACCAAAATAAGAGTGAAAACATATTTTACAGGACAATAATTTTAAATAAATGGTTTTCAAGTCATTGCTTATATGTCCGTCAACCGTCGTGCTAAGTGAAAACGGAGTATAAAAAATAGAGCGCTTAGGAACAAGAGTACAAATTTCAAAATGTACAATGGTCCTAACCTTGAAAAATACAAATAATAAATGACATCTCTGAGACACAAAACTAAGATTATATTAGAGAAGAGAGCGAATAAAACAATAATGATTTTCGTAACATGGAAATAGGAAATATGTCTCTATGTTGTTGTTGGTCCATCCAAGCAATTGGCCGTGGGCGAGGAAAAGAGACGGTTTGGTTTGATTTTCCAAACCGTATAGATCTTCTCTGATTGTGTTGTACTATACCAATCCGTCGATAAATTGCGCTTTTTCTCTTTTAAGGATAAAATGTTTACAACTATACAAGATAGGAAAGTTGTGTCACTTGAGAGAGTAAACTGCATAATACTTATACAAGGCATACAACATTCACTCACTTGGTGCAGAGTGCAGACTATAAGGTGATTTTTAGAACAAAAAACTTCTACTAAATTTATAATTTTTGAACAAATTGCTCCCTCCGTCCCAAAAAAAAACACTATCTAGTTTGACTTTCACGGTGTTTAAGAAAAGTGTTGAAAATTGCGTGGCTCAAATTTGTTCAAATGGAAGCAAACTCGTGAGTTTATTCCTTTAAAATGAAATAAAATAAGTGGGGAGTACTTTTTGGGATGTCCGAAAAGGGATATTGAGGAGTGCCTTTTGGGACAGGGGAGTCTATGTGATTATCCCTTTAAATGTATGTATAAATAGGTCAAAAATGTCAAATCATAACAAGGAAAGTTGAAAAAACAAAGGTATAAAATATTGGAGTTCAAAAAAAAAGGAAGCAGACATAGACATACAGTTGTGGTAGGGGGGACATACCTTTCGTAAATTTCAGGCGAATACTAATAGTGAATGAAATCACATTTGTGATGATGCCATAAATTTATTTTTCTTCTCGGCGGGTTTAAGAATCTGAAAAGAGCACATCAAATTCTCATCAACGCTCATCATGGCACCGGCGTTATCAAATTCCCCACAATAGTTTGGTGCCGAAAAGATGGTGACAAGCTGCCTGTCAGCAAAGAATTCATACCCATCCTCTACTACCTGTGAACGAACAAAAACAAAGGTTTACTATATGTTAAAAACAGTATTATTAGTCTGCTTAGATCTTGGAAGATGCAAGGGAAATATGAAGTAAAAAGTAGGGGAAATTTGGAGGGAAAGAATATGTAAAAGTGGGAAGCAAACTCAATAAATCTACTATTTTTATCTGTTCAAATGTTTATTACACAAGAAATTGACTGCCATTGGCTCATTTTTTTAAAGTTTCGGGCAGGAAAATGCTCAAGGACAGGTTCAAGGAATGGCGGAATCTAGAGAATGAGTGAGGGTAGCTTTCACACCCTCACTTGAAGGGCATTTTTGTCCAATCCATAGCATTCCCTGGTCCCTATCTTAATTCCTTGTTTGCCCTCTGCCTATCATTTTTGGGGATCCAAACACACCATTCGAAATCACAAAAAAGAAAAAGAAAACAGGCAAGGTTTAAGGTTAATTACTTGATGGGCCCGGCAAACAAGATCCAAATCGTGCTTTGCTAAAAACTCGGACACTTTGTCCGGTCCAAAGGTAAAAGAAACTCCTCTATCATTCATCCCCCACCCCTTCACATCTTTACCCGGGTCGGACCAAAGCAAATCACAAAGCAAACCCGTGTCTGGAATAGCTGTTGGACGGGGCAAGTTTCTAATTTGGTCCAAGTTTGATAGGTCAGGGGATAAGCCTCCATGCATGCACAGTATTTTATCATCAACAAGAGCCGCCACCGGGAGACAGTTAAAACAGTCAGTAAAGGCTTTCCATAGTCTTACATTAAACCTGCGTTTACATTCATCATAAAATCCATAAATCCTGTTGATGGAAGCGCATTCATGGTTCCCTCTTAGAAGAAAGAAATTTTCTGGGTATTTGATTTTGTAGGCAAGCAAGAGGCATATGGTTTCCAAACTCTGTTTGCCACGGTCAACATAGTCCCCTAAAAACAGATAGTTTGCATTGGGAGGAAAGCCTCCGTATTCAAAAAGGCGTAATAGGTCACTGTACTGACCATGAATGTCACCTGAAACCATAAAAGAGATTACAAATCATACACACACTAATGAAACTAGAGAAAGAACCGGGATAACTTAAGGGCATTCTTGTAAAAAAAACAAGTGATAAATACTCTGTTTAGATAAAAGGTCTTGGAGGGCATCTAAATCTTGGTATATACTCTGTATTTGAGTTTGTATGATAAAACTGAAGGAAGAACATTATAATTGATTACAAAACATTTTAATCACCCTTTATTTGATTTTAGAAAGATTCTAGTTATGAAGATATTGACCAGTCCCTCCAAACTCTTTTTGTCCAAAACCCTCCATCCAAACTGATTCTTAGCTGTGCTTGGATGACAGTTAGATAACACTAACTCAACCTTGAACTGCATTTACCACTTAAGGCAGTGGTAATCAAGATTATAACATGTTGTTTAGAGCTTCGCCAAACCTTGTCCAAATCACTATTTTCGGACGAAAATCCTGAACTGCATGAGCCAAATGAACAGCTATTTTGCAAAAAAATGGTGGAACTTGAACCAATTGTGTCACTAAAAACAATGATAAAAAGTAGGTAAAGTGGAATAAAAAAGAAAATTTTGGTATTCCTATAACAATAACGTAAAGGGTTGCACAAAAAATATTTTTTTTAATGTGTTCCAAAATTCAACCATTATTGTGTAAAAAATTGGGTAAAGTTAGGAGATGGCCTTAGTCAACAATGGTCTAACTGCTGTTTGGCAAACATTGGTCCTTGCATAAACATTCTTTGAAACAACGAAAAAATTAACCTGTGCAAATACGAGTACTTAAATTTTATGAAAAACTCAAATGAGAATTTTTTAACTTGATGTGAGTGGAAAATAAGAAGCAAAGAAACATCAAGAATCTCAACCAATAATGAAGGTTCAAGTATTGATACAAGATTAGAACTAAAAGGAACAACCAATAAAAATGAAAGATCAAACAAGAACAGGATATTTCAATCTATGAATCTTTAGAGAAACAAAGCATATAACTTTCATTAGACATCAGGCTCAGGTCTACTTACAGGAATCATCAACATGGCTTTTTTCAGTACATAGGAACTGAAACCTAGACCTAAGTGATACAATTCAAATTAAAACCTCGAAAAAGAACAATTTACCTCAAAAACTCCATCAAGAAAACACTAATAATTACAAAAAAAACCAAAAGCAGGTCAACCAAAGAACGCTAGCAAAAGAGGAGTAATAACAGAAGATCCAAACAACAAAAAAAAAAAAAGCTCAAAAACTGTTAATGGAGAAAAGGGTTACCGCAGATTTTGATGGGTGCTTCGAGTTCAAGAAGATTGGGCTGTTTGATGAATATGTCTCGGGAGGCGGCACAGAGCTGCTTGATTTCTGACTCAGTGAGTTGAACCAGCTTTCCGGGCTTAGAAGATCGGACCTCCGTTAGCTTCTCTATGATTCTATCCACTACTGCAGAGTCCATTGACTCAGAATTGCACTCGATCTCAGATTCTCTAACCTCTGCTTTTCTTCGCTTTCGTCTCAGTTGTTTTCCCTTCTTTTAGGTCTGGGTCCGGTAGATTTAAAAAAAAGGTCTTCTCTGTGCTTTGAAAAAACATGGACCAATGCTCTTTTCTTTAATAGAAAATTGACCGGAAAATGATTAGAATCCGTATGCATGCTACATTTTAAAATCACAGAAACTTTAGATATAAATTTTGAAAATAAAAGAATTGTAGCCTATTTTCCAACCATTGGGGTAGTAGTGTTATTTGACCATCTTAAAAAGGTTTTTACAAGTACTACCTCTTTTTAAGAAATAAACTTTATCATTTCAACTCTTTTTAATCTAAAAAATTAAAAATGTCTTATTAAAAAAATTAAAGTATTCATTTCAATAAATCTCCTAGACTCTACTAGATCCTATTAAATTGTTATTTTTATTCATTTAAATAAATCGCAGGTAATGATAGGAGAATCTCATTTCTAAAACATTTTTAACACCAAAAATAGTATCATAAGCAAGGTTTTTTTAAAGTCTTTTCAATTCAAATACAGGTATAATATGTTCATGTATAATATGAATCACATTTTTTACACAATTTTAACTACTCCGTCTCATAAACTCTTTTTCCTTTCTTTTTTCTTGTCCTAAAAAATCGTTCTCATTCCTGTTAAAAGAATCATTTTTATCCCTATTAATTCATACCCTACCTATCATATCTTTTTACTTATTATCTATTTATCACATCCTACTTTTAACCATCATAACAAAGATAGTTTTGAAATGTCAACACAAAAATTTCCTTTTCTTAATTTTATTAAAAGTCAAAATGGAAAAGACTTTAAAGGACAAAGTAAATATATACTTTATATTTCATATGTTCAAAATATGTATATGGATACATTCGTGTTGTATATGTTTGCTTTTTCAAAAGAATAAAGTTGGGGTACACTAAAATGGTATAGCTCATTTGTACACCAGATAAATATAGACACTAATTAAGTATATGTGATCATAGACATTTAGTATCTGAGTTTGTACAAATGCAATGCACCATTTTGGTGTACCTCTAGTATGACCCTTTTCAAAAACAACCATGCTAGGGTACACTAATAAATTTACCTCAAATTGTACCCAAAGAGATACACAATATTTTAAATGTTCACGCTAGCATAAAATGGTAGTTCAAATAAAAAAATTTGTACTGACATTTTGTATCATTGCAAATCTTCACGCTAGCACAAAACATCAATGTATGCCTATGAATCCGTTTCTTGTTTTAAAACAAAATCCAAACCAGCGGTTCCAAAACTAGAATTGGAACTTTTGAGTTGTGTGTGTGTGAAAAAGTCATACTCTCTCCGTCCCAAAAAGATCGTTACGTTTCATTTCTTTGCGCATCCCTTAAAATATTTTTATATCGTCTCAAATGCCAAAAAAACTTTCAAAACAATTTCATCTTATAATAAAGAGTAAATATGGTAAATTTTAGAAATTTTAGATGTGAGTAGCATTGCTTTTTGTGATGCGCAAAGAAATGAAACGTAACGATCTTTTTGGGACGGAAGGAGTACTAGAAACAAATTATAAAGTGTTACACTTAGACTATGAAAAAGTCATAGTGGAAAAAAATTATGAGACCAATGAAATACCCGAGCATAAATTTGTAGTTGAAACTTAAAATATAGTCGGCTAATATCATAAACCATGAAAATTGAATGGATAAAGCTTTAACACTATGTTTGATTAAACAAAATTGAAAGGAAAAAGAAAAGAAATAAAGATAGAAAATAGTTTTTCTTGTTTGATTAAAAAAAGTAAAATTTACACTAAATAGGACTGAAACATAATGACTTTCCTAATCTAGGACTTAAACTTTTTTATTCCCTAAATAGGACTTATTAATGTCTTGGTGGGAGGAATAATGTTGAGTAATAATGGACATTTACTTGAATAATGACTAATTCATAATGACCAAAAGTCCTACATTGTGAAATAAAAACATATGGTCCTATATTGGAAAAATCATTACTTTTAGTCATATTTAAGTAAATTACTCTTAAAAAAAGATGGATAGAAAAGAAAATGAAAAGAAAAAATACAATAAAAGAATGAGAAACTAAATTTTTTTTATTTTGGTCAGGAAAACGTCAGAAATCTATTTTCTTTTTTTTTTCTTCCTAATTGTAGAACCAAACAAACATAGTATAAAGGGAATAGTTGGGATGGGTGTCGTGGCATAATCTAGGCACCATATTGGAATCAATGTGTTGGAAAATATTCTGCAAAAGAGATTGAAGAGAATGAGTGAAACAATAAATGGAGGTTAAGGACACAATTGCGACCAAAAAATAGATATATTCCTTGTCGACGATAATGGAGAGAAAGAAGATTTATAGTTCGTTTTGAGCTTCACCAAGTAATTTAACCCTTTGTTAAGATATTTAAAAATGTTAGGGATATACCAAAATATGTACTACTCCAAGTAAATCCCAAATCATTTTCACAATATAATTAGGTCCGATCTTGATATAAAAAAAATAATAAGTGAATAAAAAAAATTTATGATTAGAATGAATGGTGTATAAATGGAACACACCATTTGGTGAATTCTTAACATTACTCTAAGATATTAGGTCACAATGGGAAGACTAATATAATCCCCAGTCCCAACGCCTTTAATCAATTGTCTTTGTTGTCACGTTATCATTTTTATACTCTCTCCATCCCAAAAAGATCTTCTTGTTTCATTTTTTGTGCATCCTATAAAATACTCCTATACACATCTAAAATACCTAAAATTTACCACATTTCTCATTTGTTGTAAGTAGAAGTTGTTTTGAAAGTTTTTTTTGCATTTGAGGCGGGATAGAAGTGTTTTATGAGACGCGCAAAAAATGAAACATGTAGATCTTTTTGGGACGGAAGGAGTATTTTTCTACACAAGGGCCAACCAGTTGCAATGTTATCACCTTCTCGCCTCATGTCTATATTTATTTTATAGGTTTTTGTTATCCTTATCAAAAAAATTATTTTACCTAAAAACTTACTCTCTCCGTTCATCATCACTCTTTTTAGACATTATTTACAAGATCAAACTTGACTCACTCAATTTTTTAATACTTATTTTACAAAATAATATATTCTTACCACTTCTTGTTTTGTAGAACTCTTTATCTAGTTTTTTTATTATATAAATTTATTTTTAAATTTTACACCAACAATCAAATTTATAGAATTTAAGATTGGACGAGGATTACTAGATTGTTTTCATTACTAGACACTTTATGATTTATAGACCTTAGATATTTTATGATTTAAATTTAAAAATATACTATTTTTCATTATCTATTATTATATGATATTCTTGATTAAATTACAGAATACATACAATTGTTCAAAAAAATGTGTCGCCATCCCATGACATACTGTATTTACACTAACATTCTTAATGATTTCAAAATTATTGAGTAAATTTAATTAATTATGGAATAATCATCGCTTTATTAAAATATATAAGTATTTTTCTAATTTTATATTTTTTACACTTCATTTGTGATAAAACTATCAATGAATAAATAAGATTTCCTTCCCTAAATACAGATACTTTCTTAACCTCTAAATAATTTCTATTTGTTTATGACATGCTTGACCAAAGTTAGTTTGTATTTTAATTATTTTCTATATGAATTTAAAATAAAATATAAAAATATATTTGAATCTTTACATTAAAATACTCTGAAACAAGAAACCGCTAGACTATTTTTTAAATGATCAAATATTTATATCAAATAAATTAATAAAATAATTTTTCACAGGATCAAATAATTTTGTATTCAGACAAACAGAAAAAAACTAAAACTATCAGATGTTTTTGAAAATTTTTTAATGTTGGGGAGTGGAATCATTGGATTTTTAATGTTTTTTAAATTATTACCATATTTTCTTGAATCATAGTATTGCTAATCCAAGATTTTACTTTTGAATTATATGGGAAGAAAAGAATCATTTTTTCTAATTAATGTGAGCGAAGAGAAACATTTTAATGCATGAAAGATGAATAATATTATTTATTTCTCTATTCTAAATTAATGGAGCGATGTGTGATACTAGAATCGTGTTTTCTTTGACTCATAAGGTTGGTAATCAATTTTTTTTAATTAATGCAAAGAAGATCGAATAATCACAAGATCATATTTTTATTTTATTTATTTTTCAATTAATCTGGGAAAGAATAATCATATTTTTTAATCAATACCAGAGAAAAGAATCATATTAATGTTGGAAGATGAATCAATTTTTTTAATAATCTAAACTATTATGGGTGCCGAGATATATCATATATATACTCTGCCCATGAATAGCGATTGTATAACAGTTGAGTTTAATAAATATATAAACAAATGTTCGTGAATCTTAAATCACGAAGTAATTTTAATTTGAATAAAGTTATAAAAATAAATGTTATTGATGAACCTTGATCAACAATTTAAATTTATGTGTAATAGTACAATGTTCATGATTAGAGAGTTGCAAAAAATTAGCATTGGTATAATTTTAATATTAGAAATCAAAGTCATAAAAATCGTTTACATGGCCTAAATTAAATAAATTGTGCATCATTTCATATAGGATTATGCTTGAAGTTTCAAATAATATAATTTTCAATACTTTATATTCCGTTATGATTATGAATAAAGTTAAGACAAAATGTTGACATGTAAAAGAAATCTTTTTACCAAGTCAGTAGTCACTTACATACGATAAATTTTATATTGTTGTTTCGCAAGTAAGAGTAAAAGTAACAATGAAAATATTAATTTTAAATGCCTTTGATAATCTTTATAACATCACAAAAATGTAATATACCTGAAATTTTTTCAAAATGTTTAAATTTAAAAAAGACTTTGACATTTAAATTTCAAATGTATTTGTAAAAATTTCATTAGAAAATATTATGTCTTATCATTATTTTAGCTTTTATGGTTGATATTTTATTTTGTTGGATATTTGAAAATTGATGTAGTGAAGAAAATATTAGTTAAAATACTATTTTAATGTTATATACAAGTTTCTTCATTTTTTAATTAGTCCAGTTCAAAATAAAATATCAATCTTAATGATATCTAAGGATTTCAATATGATTATATGAAAGCAATGAAAAAACTAAATATATTAATCAATTCGGTGTCTTGGAGACCCCCTCCTTATAGTTGATATTCCGTAGAATTTAGGATGTGCAGTGGTAAATGTTACTCGATTGAGTCACAAGACATATCAGCTGAACTAAATTAAAAAATTAAATTCAAATTGATTATTTAGTTTAACTCAATATCTTATACTCCTTCCATTCTATAAAAGTGTTCCTATTTTGACTTTGTGTAAAAATAAGAAAGTGTTAAATTGTAGTTGACTTCCAATTTTGCCCTTGATGTGATGGGTAAAAGTAAGATGTGATTGATTGAGTATTAGAGAAAAAATATGATGTGATAGGTAGGGTATGAAAAAGTAAGGGTAAAAGTGGTTTTTTAATAGATAGTGGAAGTGTTTTGTTGGAAGTAAAAAATGAAAGATGAAGAGTTTTTCAAAACGGAGGAAGTACACGATTACTTTTTTCATCAATTTCCAATGTAGGATATTTTAATACTCCCTTCTCAAGCAAACAACCAAACCATTTTAAAATAGACGGTTGATCAATCACTTGCTAATGTGTTATATATTTTAGTGTAATTGGAAAAACTACGACCAATGGTATCCTAATAATCATCAAAAGAAGTTTGGTGGTGCGGAGTGCACGCTTCATTGAGTTTGTTACGATAAAAAATCCCGTTACATTGGGGGTTCCAAGGGGGCAGCGCCCCCGAGCAGGGTTCAAGGGGCGGCAGCCCCTGCGGGGTCCAAGGGGCAGAGCCCCTGGCTGGGGTCGAGATGCTAAAAAAAATTAGGGTATTTCAATTGGAATTTTTTATTTTGGGCAAGGCGCTATGTTAAAAAAATTTAATTGGAATTTTGTACTCCCTCCGTCCCGGAAAACATAGGAGTTTTGGTTTTGGAGAGAGATTTAAGGAGAGTGTATTTTGGTATTGAATTTCCAAAAATGTCCTTTGATGTGATGGGTAAAAGTATGATTTGATGGATAGATTATTAGTAAAAAGGTATGATGTGATAGGTAGGGTATGAAAAAGTAAGGGGTAAAAGTGACTTTTTAATAGAAATGAGAAGTGTTTTTTGGGACGGATGAAAAAAGAAAGGAGAAAGGTTTTCTGGGACGGAGGGAGTATATCCGCCGAAGATAGCGTTGTTTTCCAAGGGGTTTTTCCGCCGAAGAGTTGCGTGCCTTGGGTAAATGGCCACGAATGGTGTCTTCTCTTTCTCACCCCAATTCTATAAATTCCCGCGAGGCATGGTCGAATTTCGTTCAGATTTTTCATAGCAATTCTCATATTTCGTTTTTGATACTTTCGAGTTTTATCCGATTGAATTTTGGAGCGAACAACCAAAATATTCAATTTGAAAGTGTTTACACAACTCTCGATTCATCCAAGTTATCGTTAATTTCCCCGACATAATGAACTCTTTTCTATTTGGAAAATTGGAACATAATAGCTAGAGAATGGGGCAACACCACCTATATGACTACGAGTCGTTGGAAATTGACTTTCTGACGAACAATCAGGTTAATTAAATTGAACACTGGGAATGAACATCTAGACAAAAATCTTATAAACGAGGTGGGCCAAAGCTTCTTTTCAATACCACAATAGAATTTAGGATGATGCAATAATTATTGGATTGAGTCATGAGATACTTATGCTCAATTATTATGTTAAAATAATTAAATTCAATCGATTACTTAATTCAGGTCAAGATTTAAATACGTTTTTTCCCTCTTCAAATGTCTACATCTAAGGTATGTGAGATATTTGAACAGTAGTCGAGTGTCCAAACAAAAAAGAGCTGGAATTGAAGATATATACCGGCAGGCAGGTTGATAAGTGGTTGATTAGGCAGAACAAAAGCTAGAGATTCTCATGGGATAATTAAAACCATGCTATATATACATATATATATATTCTTCCATAAAAGTCGTTTGTGCGGGTGAGCGTTGCACAGTTGGTAAAACAAAAAGTAGTACCGAAGGAGTAATTAAGATCTGAGTTTAATTCCCGACATGCAGCTGCGCAGGAAGGTAACTATGCTAAGCATAAAGTCTCTGCAAGTAACCGTCCGATCGAGTCTGAGGAGACTTTCTTTTGTTTGGAGATGGTTTGTCAAGTTGAAAATCTAGTCATAGTACTCCTACTTTTGAGAAGAGTATATGCCCGCTGGACTGCCGACGACTTCGATTGACAGTGATGAGTGGTGGGGAGGGAGGGGGCCTGTTAATTACTACGCGGTTAGGACTTCGGACAGCCTTACTCAAAAAATAAGAAATATTCTTGGAACAAATACTTTAAGAGAAATTTACCTAAATAGGACTAAAACATAATGACTTTTCTAATATAGGACCATATGTTTTTATTTTTCAATGTAGGACTTTTGGTCATTATCAAGTAGTCATTATTCAAGTAAATGTCGTCTAGCATTACTGGACATTATTCCTCCCACCAGGTCATTATTAAGTCATATTTAAGGAATAAAAAAGTTTAAGTCCCACATTGAGAAAGTCATTATGTTTTAGTCTTATTTAATGCAAATTTTACATACTTTAAAGTTTAAACTAACCCCAAAAATATCAACACATAATGTTAAATTACGAGCATTTCATAGTTTTAACAATTCTATTTATTTTTGAGAAAGATTATCTAAGATAATCTCAACTTTACTCGATCTTTCAAAACTAATTCCACATTTCACTATGATGCACAATAATCCCAACTTTAATTTACTAAATTAAAATTTGTGGGTTTTGGGTCGCCGTTAATTAAGTTGCTAATGGCGGAACGACTTGTTTTGCGCAACAGAATGAAAGTTTAGATTTTTTTTATGATTTCTCTTTTTTGAATTTTTTTGAAAATTTTTAAAATTACTTTCTACCTCCAGCATTTCTTTTTCTTTTTTAAATATTAGTCTTACTTAAAACAAATAAAAATAATAGATATAAGAAAATAACAAAATTGAGAAAACTAACTAAAACGATACAAAATTAATAAAATAAATAAGGTAATCAATAGAAGCTAAAATCCACCACTCCATATATATTTATTTTATTTCTTACCGGTTTCACTATAGTTTAATTTCTATTGATTATTTATTTACTTCATTAATTTTGTATGGTTTTAGTTATTTTTCTCGTTTTCATTATTTTTTATATCTATTTTTTATTTTTTAAGGTAAGACTAATATTTAAAAAAAGAAAAAGAAAAGGAGATAGAAAGTAATTTTAAAAATTTAAATAAAAAATTAAAAAAATTAAAAAAAAATTATCAAAAATAATCCCAACTTTTATTTTGTGACGCAAAATATGCATTTCCGTTACCCCGTCATTGGTAACTTAAGGGCGACCCAAAAATCATTAATTTCAGTAAAGTTGAGATTATCATGCATCACTGTAAGTGGTTGGATTATTTTGTAAGTGGTTGAATTATTTTTTAAAAACCAGGTAAAATTGAGATTATTTTTGATAATTTTTCCTTATTGTTTTGTCATATAAGTGAAGATTATTTAAAAAAAGTTTCCATCTAAGAAAGAGTTTTTGATTAATGATAGTAAATGATGGGAATTATTACATGGAGTGGTAATAATTCGATTTGATTCAACTTTTTATAATTATAACAAAAGCGAATTTAGTAAAA
The DNA here is from genome assembly GCA_003260385.1 of Cuscuta australis. NCBI lineage: Eukaryota > Viridiplantae > Streptophyta > Magnoliopsida > Solanales > Convolvulaceae > Cuscuta > Cuscuta australis. The sequence goes on along the minus strand of NQVE01000005.1, from coordinate 815,184 downwards.
TTAGATTTATTTTAAAATATTGTTTTGATATATCAATTCATTATATATAACATTTAATTATTTAAAAATAAACTTAATTATTGATCCAAATATTGTACAGTTTGACAAAAAAACATGACATTCCTTGTGGGGTGATTTCCAAAAGAGTGAAGATTTCAAAAATCCATTCCCAAATGATGATGTACTTGCAAACATATCCCATCACCACTCACTTCACTTACTTTTATGTGTCATTGTGCCCCTTTTACTGTTTTTTTCTTTTTTTCATATCCGTAAAAAGTCTTTTAGCCCTTTAGCCATCATTAGTCTTTTAATAATAATAATAATAATAATAATAATAATAATGTCATTTAATAAAATTAAAATATTCTTGTTACATTATATTTTATAAAATATATTATTTAGTTTTAAATATATAATCTTTATTTCTTAAATTTATACTTCCTCCGTCCCTAAATAAATTTCAAATTGCGGGTTACGAAGAAAAATTTTCTAGTTTTTGAAATCATTTTATTTACAAATTAGTACATCAATAAGATATAAAAATTACATATTAAAAAACTACGTTAAAAATCTACAAAACCAATTGGTATATCAATAAGATATAAGAATTACATATTAAAATGGGTATAACATTTTGTTTTGTAGAACCTTTGATCTAGTTTTTTAATATGTAATTTTTATATCTTATTGATATACCAATTTGTAAATAAAATGATTTCAAAAAGTAGAAAATTTTACTCCGTAACCCGCAATTTGTAATTAAATTGGGGACGAAGGGAGTATATAATCTTTATTTTTTAAATTTATACAAGTTTATAAACAAAATAATTTTAAAAGTCAATTGATTTTACATGTTAATCAAAGAAAGTAATTTATTTAGGGATAGAAAAAGTAATTAAAAGATATACCAGAATTAGACCAAAAGTCAAAACTGGACGAATACTCCGGGACGGAGGGAGTATAAATTTAAAAAATAAAGATTTTTATAATTTTTTAATATACAAATTACAAAATAAAATGGATTAAAGAAGTGCATTGGATGGTGTGCATTGTTTGGGAATACTCCCCCAAACAGGATGACTGTTATTACTGGAAGAAAATGCTCCAAAATAGAAAGCTCTTTCAAGGCATGACTACTATGACAAGTTATGACAGCAAGATTGGATATGATTGGCTTGTAGGAATGCATACAAGGGTTGACTGGCGTGACTTGGTTTGGAACAAATGGTCCATACCAAAACACAAGTTTATTGCTTGGCTTATATGGAAAGGGAGAATTCTAACCAAGGACAGGCTGAGTAGATTCATGGACATTGACACCAAGTGTGTGCTGTGTGAGGAGGAGGTAGAATCTGCTGACCACCTTTTCTGTACGTGTTCTTTTGTTGTATCAGTGCACAAGGCCCTTCGTCCTTGGTTGAAACATGATTTAGCTTCTACATCACTAACTGAGTTGAAGGAAAAAATGTGGAAAGGAAAGAATAGGAAGGACAGACTGTGGATTGCTTCGAGCATAGTATCCTGCTGTTATTATGTGTGGAAGGCAAGGAACTCCAAGCTTCATAACAAGAGAGAAGAAACTAGTGCAAAAGTTGCTGAAGAGGTGAAAACTGTGTTAGCCATGGCAGTGAACAGAAGGGACTGAATCAATGAGGTTTAGCCATTGGTGGTGTTTGTAATTTGTAGTAGTATGTGTTTGGTGTATTCTGCCCAGGTCTTGGGTTTGTATGAACGTTTTGGTTTTAATAAAGTGTGCTTTGTTCAAACAAAATGAAAGTGGACAAACACTCAGGGATGGAGGGAGTATCTTATTACTCAACTCAGTTGTCTATATTCATCCTAAATTCTATCATCAAAGATTCTACAAAACAAGATGTGACAAGAATATTTTATTTTATCAAATACTTAATGAAATCGCGTAAATAAATAAAAGTTATCGAGAGCAAAGAGAAAAAAAGTTGTAATCTGTTTAGGGACGAATGGAGTATTTAAAAACTAAATAATATATTTTATAAAATAAGAATTGGCAAGATTTTTTTATTTTATAAAATGACATTATTACTATCTCCGTCTCACTCTCTTTATCCATTTTTGACTTTTGGAACTGTTCATCTAAGCACTTTGACTCATCAAATTCTCTCAATGTGTAAGCCTAAATATAGTCATGTGTGATCTTGTTTGATTTGTCTTAACATATAGATTATTAATATATAATTTCTATAATTTTTTAATATACAAATTACAAGATAAAATGGATTAAAGAAGTGCATTGGATGGTGTGCCAAAAGGTAAGTGGACAAAGAGAGTGGGACGGAGGGAGTATTATTATTATTATTATTATTACTCAACTACTAATGATGGCTAAAGGGGTAAAATGCATAAACATCACCCTCACTCATTGGGAATGCACTGATTGGGAACACTTTTGTGTTCCCTTCATTTATTGGGAATTAAATCTTCCTGGTGAGACAAGGGGGTATGTAAAATTTATTTTGATTGAGCTAATTTTTAGGCTTGTGTAGTGCTCTACTGAAACTCCTCTCATCCGGCGTGGCATTGCCACCTCAGTTGTGATCACGGATGAACAGGTTGATATACGTGTGATTGATAAATTAATAATGAATAAATATGATGTGATATGTTAATCTTAATTATAATTTTCTTTTTGTAGGCTTTTATTGGTAAATATTTTTAAACTTTGACCACAATATATATAAGCTACTTCATGATAAGTTTAATTCTGAAACATACGTAATTTCTCATTTTAAAATGCCATATTTATTAAAATACTCGGCATACTTGTACTCTATTCGTCCAATTTGTTTTTTTTACATTTGACTTTTTAATATCTCCAAATTAACATTTTGACCATTAATATACGTATTCAAATACAAATACTTCGGCATATATGTTATAAATATTTGATATTTTAGAACTATGTCTCAAATTAAACTTATAATATTCCCTCCGTCCCAAAAAGTTCGACACGTTTTGAAAAAACTGTGTCCCATAAAGTCCGTAACATTTTTATTAAAAAACCACTTTTATCCCTTACTTTTTCATACCCTACCTATCACATCATACCTTTTTCCTAATAATTTACCCATCACATCCTACTTTTACCCATCACATCAAGGGTATTTTTGGAAAGTCAACACTAAAATATCCCTCCCTTAATTTCCCAAAAAGTCAATATGTACCAATCTTTTTGGGACGGAGGGAGTATAAAATTAATTCACATCACAAGTTATTATATATTTTTTTCAATTTAATTATAGCCAAAATTTAAAAAAGTATCAGTCATAACTCATAAGAAGTCAAATGAGAAAAATAAAATGGATAGAGGAAATATAAAAATAGATATATTAATTTAACAATTAAAATTATGCAGGAAAAATTGTGAAAAAGTAAACAACAAGAAGATATAATTTTTAGGCGTGATTTTTTTGGATTTAAAAAAAGGGATCCGGAGTACTTCGTAAAATATATTTTATCCGATCTATTGGTTGGCGGGTCTTTGAACTTATTATATTAATCAATAGTTACCAACTAACTACTATACTCCCCATCCAAAATTAATTTATGATTTGATTTTTCACGTATTTTAATAAAAAAATATTTCAAAATATGTTTCAAATGAAAATGAATTTATTGATATCAAATTTTGTAATATGTAATTAAAATTTTAAAGCTGATCACAAAAGTTAAACTAAGACGATATTTGAGAGTAATTAACTTGTGGATAAAGTGATTTCTACAAAAACTGAAATCAAAAACAGCTTATACCTGCTTCTCCGAAACAGTGTTCTATGTACAAGGTAGTGTTGGTGAAAAGCAGAAGTTGACGTGTCAAACAGAGTAAAATCAGTTCTACTTAAAGCAGAAGCTAAATTGTTAAAAGCAATACACTGCCAAACACCCTCTAAGAAATTAATTTTAAGGGAGAGAGTACTTAACATATTTCAAGCGTGTAATTAATCTCAAACTAAAGATTTGTCATTTTCTTTTGAGATATGATCCTTAAAAAAGCAATACGTATGTTGGTTCCTTTGCTTCTTCATGTTGGCTACTTGGGTTACATCCTTATCAACAATTAGTATTAATTATGTTAACCACCACATCGTATAGCATATGATGCCATACCATATTCTATTTTCATTTGGGTTTTTCATATAAATACCCATTCATCTCTCCCTAATTTCCTTCCATTCATAAACCAACAAAAACTACATACATTACCATAGTAATTAATATAAAAATTTATTTAACGACAATATTTAATTAATAATTATAAAAATAATATTCCTTAGTTAATTGCTAATTATAATGGATAGGAGGAACGGAAGAAGCAACGGCAGGAGGGCGGAGAGCAACGGCAGGAGGGCTGAGAGCAACGGCCGTCACTCTTCGGCGTCCCACCAAACGCCGCCACCGCCGTCGCAGCCAGTACCGTCGCCGCCATCCCCACCTTCACCACCAGCACAAACACCGCCCCCTCATCCCGCCGAGCTTGCGGCTCAGTCTGCTGCATACTTTGACGACCTTTTTGGTCCGGGCTCTAGGGTACGTACTTAATACATACCCTATTGTTATATTTGACTTTTCAAGGTCTTCGAACTATTTGGAGGACTAGAGTGTTTGGTCAAACGGAATATCGTCGAGCCTTAAATGGGCCGGTGTCATAATATAACACTAAAGACTCGTGCTCTTTTAAATGAGATGTTATTATTTCAGAGTAATATTTTACTCGTGATTTTTAAAAATATGATATTTCAAAATTATTATTCTAATTTTATGTTGTTTAGGGGATGGTGAGGAGCTATGCTTCTTCTGCGGCTACAAACGGATATCATGCCGCGAATGGTACTCGTGCGGCAGGTCTAATTCTTAGCTCCTTGGTTTTTAAAGTCTTAAATTTGAGGCCGGTGGGGAATCAATGTCATGGGATGACTCAGGGTGTTCCGGTGCTCCATTCGTAAAATCGACAATTCCTACCCATAATCTCTACCGTAAACACCCACCCCGTCCCGACCTAAACACACCTCTCACTCCCTTCAATTGCACCATCAAGTTAATTTTGACTTTAAATCAAAATTTGACAACAATAATACTTATCAAATGGCAACATCACTGACTATTTGTATGATTTTTTTTAAACAAATTAATTAACTTGTTGCAGGTAATGGAGAAAGTAGCACCAATAGGGACCACAATACTTATCAAATGGCAAGAAATCCATGGCAATACAACTCCTCCATTTTCTATGGTGGCCAAGAAGATATTTATGTCCGACCCAGACCCGTACGTACCTTTATTAAATCATCATTAATCATTTTCCCTAATTACTTTTTCAAGAAAGTATAGTTAAATCCTCTCTCCGTTCCAAAAAGATCTTTGTTAAAGTGCATCCCACATCGGAAGTTTCAGAGTAAAATAATCAGTATATAAGCTCTTGAGTTGAACTAACTAATCGATTAGATTCAATCTTTTAATGTAGTTCAGCCAAAGTGTCTAATAGCCCAATCCAGTTGTCCATATCTCATCCTATATTCTATTAATTCTATCAATCTTCCTGTTTTATTTTTTGCGCATCTCATAAAACACTTCTATCCCGGCTCAAATGCAAAAACAATTTCAAAACAACTTCTACCCACAATAAATGAGAAATGTGGTAAATTTTATACTCCCTCAGTCCCTCCGTTCCACAAAACACTTCCGTTTTAATTTTTTGCGCACCCCATAAAATACTTCTATCCCAACTAAAATGTCTAAAATACCCCTAAAACAACTTCTACCCGCAATAAACTACATAGTGAGGTATATTTTAGATATTTTAGGTTGAGTAAAAGCGTTTAATGAGGTGCACAAAAATTTAGGGCAAAAGGGTTTTAAGGAATGGAGGGAGTACATTTTAGATGTGTGTAGAAATATTTTATAAGATGCGCAAAAAATAAAACAGGAAGATCTTTTTGGGATGGAGGGAGTATATAGATTATCCTAGCTAAGAAAATATGACTCATTTAATTACTTTGTTGTGCCCTTTATTGAATTATATTTTCCTAAATTTGTGGTCGATAATTGTTATCAGCCCCCAAGAAGGCCCGAAGATGACATAAATGATGAGACATATTGTAATATAGGAGATTGGTGGAAAGGTATATGTTTGTTTTAATTATTGGTTACTACAATTTCCGGATATTTAACTGTCACAAATTAAATTTAATTAATTATTTGAAATTTCTGTAGAATTTTATAATAATATTTGTATACCTCGTATTAGTGTAGTTCAAAAAATGAGTAAAAATACCATCATCAACATAATATGTTTTCATTTCGTGACAACAAATAATTAAGAAAGTGTTGTTCTTTGATTTGCATTCGGAGTTTTTATTTAATTGATAATCAAAATTCGATTATTGCAGGGTCATACCACTACTAAGGTGGAGGGGGAATCTTAGAGGCACAAAAATAAATTAAACATCCAAAAAAAAAAAGATAGCCAACAAGCAAGCTAAGGAGCTGCATGGGCATGCATATGGCACTTCAGTTTCCTTTTCTTTTTTTGTTGTGTTTCACTCTCTATATACAGTGGCTTATATATATCATATCCTTGCAATTATCCTATACATACATAACATATCTATGTGTATGCATGTATGTAAGTATGTAAAATAAGGGATAATATATATATAGACAAAGTTGGTATGAAAATGTGTATGTGTAATCTCTCTGAATATTGATCACCGTGTTTGATAAATCAAAAATATGAAATATAGTACGAATCGAGTAAGGCTTTAATGGCTTTATAGTGATACATGTATTTGCAATTTCTCTTTTTGATGTATATTGCTCTTTTTGCATTGCATTTCAATTTGCCAATACTAGGATTAAAAACCATATGAAATTTACAATCTTCATTCTTACAAATGAAGACCTTTTGCATCGATTATTTCCAAATAATGATTCAAAAGGTCTTCCCGATTTGATGCCAATTTTGTGGGAAGATTTTTTGCATCAGCTATTATTGGGAATCCGTGTGATGGGTTCAATCCCGCACCGGACAAATCAAATAAAATACACTCTCACTTAAAGAAAGGTAAGGCACTAGTTATTAGTTTGAGCTTTTGGATGTAAAGTAAATCCATAATTTATAGAGAAATTTACTCAAATAGCACAAAAACATAATGACTTTCCCTAAATAGCAATACATGTGTTTTTCTTCCCAATATAACACTTTTAGTCATCATTCAAGTAAATATTCTTCATCACTGGTCATTATAGACATTATTAAGTGCTATTTAGGGAATAAAACAATTTAAGTGTTATTTAGAAAAATGACTTAAGTTTTAGTGCTATTTAGTGCAAATATTTCTAATTTATATGGGCAAATGGTCAAATTTCACCCAACACTACAAAGTATGAGATTTATGTGTCTCAATTTCAAATAGATAGAAGTACACGAGTATAGATCTCTTAAAAGAGACTATCAGAAAGCATAAATGGTAGCAAAATAATCCACCATTATATTGGGACACCGATTATTAACAAATAACTAATGATGAATAATAATTCAAATTATTAATTAATTTATTGTGCCGGGGCAATGTTGTTTGCAAATTTCTTCAGAATCCCAACACCCATGAAGAATGCAGCACCAACACTGTGTTCCATCGGTACACGTTTTCTCCGTACAGAAAGAAGGAAGCCTCATTCTTTTCACTTCACTTCTTGGAACCCTACCTGCTTATAATTAAATGTACAATTAAAAAATTAATAAATAAATCATATGCATTATTAGATATTTGTTTTTCATGACATAAGAGAGAACACAATGTGTGATCCCAAAAGCAAGAAAGATGTGCCTTAAAAATAGATAGTTTTGAAAGACAAAAAAAGATGCATTCTAGAAAATAATATCAAAACTGCACATTTTAAAGGCGCATCTTTTTCCGTCTTTGATATGGGACGGGGGAAGTATATAAGAGAGCTAGCTAGCATTAATACTCACATTCGGAGGAGCTAAAGAAAGTTGAAATTATGAGGCACAATATAAGTAAATATTTGAAGTTAATAGCAGTCATGGTAACGGATCCTTGTATATTTCTTTTTTCTCTGTTTGATTATTGTGTAACAGTAACTAACTATTTGTGATTTTTGTGAGTATGCACAATGAAATTTTTTACTGAATTTATACATTTCAATCAATTCTATAATAGGTAAAGGTTATAATGAAGATTGAAATGAGTAAATAGCCAATCAACTAATTTGGTATCAAATCAATTGCTTACGGAGTACATTGCACGTACCCAAAGAAATCAATTATACACGTGATATATATAATCAAATTTGATATTGGTATTATAAGATTTTGAGGACTGTACTACGGTTACTTTTTCAAATTTAGTTGATTTTAATTTGCAGCGAAAAATAATTTTTTGTTCATATACTCCGTATATGTCTTTGTTTTGAAAAAAACAAGTCTTCAAAATTTCAAATATGACTTTGTTTTATACTTCATCTGTCCCTTTTAAGTCTTCAAAGACGACTTTTCACGATTTACAATGTAATATTTGGACAATTAATATACTCCCTCCGTCCCTAAATAAGCTTTCCCTTTCGTTTTTTCTTTGTCCCTAAATAAACTTATCTTTTCCCTTAAAAAACCCCTTTTACCCCTTACTTTTTCATACCCTATCTATCACATCATACCTTTTTACTAATAATCTACATATCACATCTTACTTTTACACATCACATCAAGGGTATTTTTGGAAAGTCAACACAAAAATATCCCTCCCTTAAATCCTCAAAATGTCAAAAAGGGAAGTTTATCCCTCCCACTATTCTAATGTACTTGTCCAATTTAATTTTTTGAATTAAATTGAACGAAGTTTAATTATTAATTACTCTCAATTTTTATTATATGTTAGTACAAAATTTTTAAAGTCTTGAACAAGATAAATCTACCGAAAGCATTTTTATACACATGAATTACAAATTTCATTTAATTCAGCTCCAAAGTTTTTCCAATTTTCTCAAAAAAGTCAAACTAGACGAATACACTATGACAGAGGTAGTATGTGTGTGTGTGTGTCTATATATATATATATATATATATATATATATATATATATATATATATATATATATATATATATATATATATATATATATATATATATATATATATATATATATATATATATATATATATATATATATATATATATATATATATAATATATATATATATATATATATATATATATATATATATATATATATATATATATATATATATATATATATATATAATGTACTTCTACTCAAAATAAATGTGTACTCCCTATATGATTAATTTTTACTCAAAATAAAGTATTATCTCATGATTTTTTTAATTCATCTTATTTGAATATTTGTATAGAAATAAAAAATAAAAATTACATATTTAAAAACATACATCAAATGTTGTACAAAATAGACAAAGTTCTCGTGATTTTATTCGAATAATATTTTATTTTATCAAATACACAATGAATATTTGTATAGAAATAAAAAATAAAAATTACATATTTAAAAACATACATCAAATGTTGTGGGAAACGGACAAAGTTCTTGCAATTTTAACTTCTCATTTTGACTTTTGAAGTCAAACTTTTAAACTTTGACTGTATATTACGGAAAAAATATATTGAATTTTCATATAAACTTATTATCAATAGATTCATTTTGAAACATAGTTTTGAAATACTCCCTCCGTTCCTTTAAACTCTTCCACTTTTGACTTTGGATAAAAATAAGGAAAGTGCAATTTTGGTTGACTTTCCAATTTTGCCCCTGGTGTGATGGGTAAAAATAAGATGTGATAGTTTGGTTATTAGGAAAAAAGTATGATGTGATAGGTAGGGTATGAAAAAGTAATGGTAAAAGTGGTTTTTTAATAGAAAGTGGAAGTGTTTTAGGGAATTCAAAAAAAAACGAAAGAGGAAGGGTTTTGTGGAACGGATGGAGTATATTATTTTTATAATATATATTCATATAAAAATGGAGATATTAATGGTCAAAGTGTCGCATTGGAAACCGTGAAAGGTCAAATGAGAAGTTAATTTTAGGACGGAGGGAATAATATATATCATACATAAATAGAGAAATATTAACGATTAAAGTGTTGCGTTGAAATAATTAAAAAGTCAAATAGAAAGAATTTTTTGGAGGGAGAGATTATAATCTAAACAAATGCATATTTAAATTAATAAATAAGTACTTTATTTTTTATTTTATAAAACTTGATAGTAAGAATACTTACCGGAAGGATATAATCAAATTGAAACACCGGAAAAATACTTGCAGAAACACCAAATATATTTATTGTCCTGTATTTCATCAAAATAATGCATATAATATTTTTTCTGATAACATATTTATAACAGAGTACAAGGCTAATGTTCTTATATAGGGATTTCAGAACCAGTTTTTTGGCACACATTGTAGGCATGACTGTTTACAAAAGTGAAAACAATTATTGGCATTCATTAGGCATGGCATTTGGCACGGCATATCCGTGACTAGAATTAGGCACGACATTTGGCACATCTTCGTCCCGGCAAGTTATTAAAAATTAACGTTGCCTGACGGAAACGAAACGACGTAAAGGTTGTGAAATTGGCACGAACCTTAGGCACGGACAAGGTAGTGCCAAATTCAGCCTCGCACAGCATTGCACCATGTGGCATTTTCTCTCCATCGGCAAAGGCACGACGCAATCCGTGCCTAATGTGTCATTTTTTTGTAGTGTACTAGGTAATATTTCAAAATTATGTTTCAAAATAAAAGTATTGATATTAGATGGCTAAAATCCACAATTGGTCCTTCAACTTTATCAGTTGTGCACGATTGGTCCTTCAAGTTTCAAAAGTCCATAAGTAGTCCTTCAACTTTATGAGTTCTACACCATTGGTCCTTTAAGTTTCAAAAGTCCATAAGTAGTTCTTCAAGTACATGTCAGGCCTCCATATGAAGTTCTTTTGACAGTAAATATTAAAAGTTAAACGAAATACTAGTTTCATATAATACGAGTGAGTTCCACTAGGTACGAATACTCCGTATTATATGAAGCTAGTATTTCATTTAGCTTTTAACATTTACTGTCAAATTAAAAGGACATCATCTGGAGGGCTGACGTGTCTTTGAAGGACTATTTATGCACTTTTAAGACTTGAAGGACCAATCGTGCGTAACTCATAAAATTCAAGAACTATTTATGGACTTTTAAAACTTGAAGGATCAATCGTGCACAATTGATAAAGTTGAAGGACCAATGATGGAGTTTAGCCATATTAGATTTATATCCCAATTCACCGTATTTAATTTTGGGAGAAAAACCAAAATAGCACTCAGGAGCATTAAAATACTCTAAATAGCAGTGCTATATGTTTCGTACCTGTGATTTTGATTTTGTCCTTTACACACTGCCAAAAAATATGATTATTTTGGGCAGTGTGGTTATTCACTTGTAACTGTGTAGTGGGCAGTGTGGTTTTTTATATGTGAGTATTTAATGTGGCAGTGTAAATGGATATATGTCATTATATCTTACGGCAGTGTGTAAGTGTATTATTGTGTTCCTTAATTTCATGTTGGAGTGTAATGTTCATTGATTTATGTGGTATGTAGTGTTTTCATGTATAAATTCTACACTGTCAAAAAGTGTATGACTATTTTCATGTATGAATTCCACACTGCCCAAAAAATGTATAGCTCTTTTTATTTATGAATTCCACACTATTTTCATGTATGAATTCCATACTGCCAAAAATGTGTAATGTGTATAACTGTTTTCATGTATGAATTCTACACTATCTAAAAATATATGATTGATTTCATGAATAATTTATTACACCAAAACACACTGGCCAAACATGGGCGTTAAATATTCGTAAACTGCGTAGGAATAGGATCTAGCAGAGCTATGGTAAATAACGTAGGATGATGTTCTCGTACGTATGAGACGCACGAATGAAGAGGAGCCGCACATATGAGGAGGTGTGGCTACGTGAATAACCAAAGATTAATCAAATAATTAAAAGTAATTAAAAATAGTAGAATATAATAAAAGGTAGAGGGTATGCTTGGAAGATATTGACACTATAAATACCTAAATTCGTATAAAAGATTAAGGAGTGCTATATGCGTAATATTGAGTGACTTAGAGTGCTACGTAGGGTGATTTCTTTTTAATTTTTTGTGTGTCTTATAATCAAAGTTTAAAAAATTGACGTTGAAGTAATTAAAGGTCAAATTGATGAAGTTTTATGACTGCATTTTGGTGTTTTTCAGCACTGTGGTCGGTCCTCATTCATTTGAATCAATTCATCTTCAATTCCCCAGACGTTCATCCATCTCATCGTTCCGTCATCGATTGATAATCTCCAAGTCAAATAAACTTGGATGGTCCAATTAAAGGGGGTGGAATAGTCAGTTAGGGTTTATCTAGAAATTAGGAGTGATTAAAACTACTCCCTCCGTCCCATAAAACATTTCCTGTTTCAAAAAAGACACGTCCTTAAAATAAATAATTTTGGTGTTATTTTTTAGTTATGACTAATCTATTCTACACATCTCATCATACTCTTTTATAGAGTAAGGGCAAAATTAGAAAATAACACCAAAATTACTCATTTTAAGGGTGCGTCTTTTTTGAAACAGGAAATGTTTTATATATGGGACGGAGGGAGTATCATTTTTACGGACATCAATTTTAGGAACATGCACTATATATATATAGATGTCCAATAAGAGGCAATGTCATATTATGACATGGGCTACCAATATCAAAAGAAGGAAGCTCATATATACGTGTATCTTGTGTATGCTACTTATTGTAACCCCGCTCTTATTGGCATTATCCTTTGTGAAAAAACAAATAGTAGGACCTAAACCTCTTTTGAGAAATTACAAACCCTATCCTTTGACAAATTACAAACTCTCTCCAATATTTCACACTCACAACCTAAAATCTAATACACAATTATATAGATTGAAGGATTATGTTGTGTAATGGAAGCCTATACCTCCTCTCTATTTATAAGCTTCAATCCCTCCTCAATTTTCCTATCCCACCGATGTGGGACTTTGAAGTAACACTCAACATTGCACCATCTTGTTTGATTGTGGTGCAGCAATTTTTGCACCACCCTATTAGGTACATTGGGTGGTTGTCAATCTTATTTTTCTCAAAAGTTAAATTAATGGTGAGATTAGTGATACAAAGCTGTTAATTGTCTCTAAGCGTTTTGACGAGGCCTTTCTTTAATTTATTTTTTATTTTTTATTATTATCATACATTATTTAAAATTATACTTTTAGAGTACATTTTATAGATTATAATAAAAGAGGCCCTTTTTTTAAATTGGGCTAGGCCCATAAAATGTAAGGCCGGGCTATTCACCTAAGGAAAAAAGACTAGATCGACTATGAATAAAACATACTCCCTCCGTTCTCAAAAACACTTATTCTTGTTAAATATGGCAGATATATTTCTTGTTCTATTTAGAATATCTTGTTTCCTTATTGACCTAGACTATACCTCCTCCCGTGTATGTATAAATACCCCCGTATATGATGAATGAAAGACTGAGTTCACAACACGTTATGAGCACGAGTCTCAAACCCTAATTTTTCCCCTCTCTCGTTTCTTTTTCGCCGTTCTCCACTGTGCATCGCAGAAGAAACGAGTTCCGCATCTGTTCTTCTTCGTTCCACGCCGCGACCAGGTTTGTGATTCCCCATCGCCGCCATCGCCAGTCGCCGTCGAACATCGCCATCCTCCCCTTCATCGCGCAGCGGCTTGGTAGGTAAGCACGGCAGTAGCAGGTGCGGGAGGCAGAGCAGCAGGGCAGACTAAGTATTCCAAAATCCCCATATTCTTTTTCGGAAATTTCAGATCCCCAAAGGTCCAGGTACCTCTAATTTATCATGTATATTTCATATTGTAGTATCCGATTTACACATGAATGCTATTTGATATATGAATTAGGTATTGATTTCTGTACAAATATAGTACAAATTGAAGACCTAAAAGACCTACAATATGAATTAGGAATGGATTTACCACTGCAAATTGAAGACCTAAAATGGGTAATTACTGTGTGGGTAATTGATTTACCACTGTATGCGTAATTACAGATCCCATAGCCATGGGTGTCTGCAATTTCACACCATTCATTCTAATTTTCAAAGTATACATGTATGTTAGTCTTCTTCCAGGACATTGTTTCCTGGGGTTTTACTTTTAGAAGTAAGAAGATTCAACTCATTTTTAAAAGTGAATCTTACTTTTGAAGATTGAATATTAAAAGTGAATATGCTCTATTATGTTTCCAGTGCATGCTATACACGTGACTATCATGAAATTTGAATAATAAGTGCAAACATATTATTATGATAGTTTATTGGATTTTGTTTGAGTGAAAAAAATAGTTCAATTTGAGGTTTGATTGATAAAATATATTCACATAGCTTGGGTTTTATTTGATATATTGTGTGAATAAATCTAATGAATACTATGGAAATCGATGTTAAAATGGTAGCTTCATTCGTATTTTGTGTTGAAAAAAAAAGCATTCAAATATACAATTATGGATTATTTTCTTGGTTGATGCTAGGGGCATTAAATTGTGCATTTTAATATTTGCCTATTTCAATGATGATAAAGGTGAATTTGACACTATATGCAAATGTATATTTTATTATTTGATCTCAAATTTGATTTCCCCAAAGTAAATGAAAGAAATTGAACATGTAATTCACCGATTTCCAGAAGTATATTGGTCTAATGATTCATATTTAAATTAAATTGTTTTACTTAATATTTTTTGAGACGTCATCATGTTCCACTCTGATATACTCCCGGGTAATATATTGCAATAAGTTTATGTCACCAATATCTAATTGCACATTGTGTTTAGTTTGGGATTATAAAATAATGTTTGGATTTTTAATTTCCCTTTTGATGTTGTAGTATAGAAAGTCAAAGATTCTATACACTACATATTTCATTGCGTTTTTATACTTTGGTATGAAATATATGTGAAAAAAATGCATATTATATTACTTGATCTCAAATGTGATAAATGCTTTGTTGATTCGTATATAATAAATACAGAGTACGGAGTATATGACATATAAAAGAGGACTTCAATTGAAGTGTCAAATTTTGTCTTCAAAGTAAATCAAATTTGATATTTATTCTAAAGTTCATAATCTCTCAAAGAGAATAACAAAATAGATTTCTTTTAATCATGCATTTACCATTTTCCAGAAGTAAAATGGCCTAAATATCTTTTCAAGGCATTTTCTCCTTATGCAATGACATTATATTTTACTGTGATATACTAAGTTGCAATAAAACTTGTGTGACCAATATATGTAATTGCATGTTATATGTGATTTGAGATAACAAAATAGTATTTGAGAATCTAATTTCCTCTAAAGTGGTAGTGTAAAAAAAAAGGATTCATATACTCCATATTTGGTTACATTTTTCCCATTGTTAGGAAAGATTTTTTTTGAAATAAAAAAAAAATCATGTTACATATTCATTTCCTGAAGTGAGTGAAAAATTGATTGACCTGCATGAATATAATAAGCTATCACAACTATTGTGGTTATACATATGGACACATCAAAGTCACTATTATGGTCACATAGAATTACATTTTTTTTAAACATTGACTATTTGAATCTAAATATTCCTGAAGAATATCGAGTTCTAAAAAAAAACATAAAGGTGTATAATCTCCTAAATTAAATAAGAGTCATCATGTTCATCAAACACAGTATATGAGATACCTAAGGTCTTATAATATTTAATTACCACCTGAAGTGGCTTATTTTTAGTAAAAAAAAAGTATCTCATTATACAGACACGTTTTGATATTTCAAGACCTTTGTTCTAATCTATATATGATTCCTCATCAATATTCCTGAAGAATGATGTAGTAAATATATTATAATCAAAGGAGTGATTATACACATTATATTTTTTTAGATGAAAGAGATTCTTTTCTCTTGTAATTATAGAAGTTAGTGTAAATATAATTTTCTTGTTATACAAAACTTATAGATAGCTCCAAAAGAGCATTGCAGAATAAGAGCTGCATAATAGAAGTAATAAAACTCTCATAAATATTGAATATTTTGAGAGGATAACTATTGTCTTGCATTGACGAATATTCTGTTGGTATTGACAAATCCTTATTGTTTAAAGTGTCTCTATTAATGTTTAAGATACCAATGGAAATGAATATTACATGACACTTGATCGAGAGTTGTTTTCACGTAAACCAGAAGTTTACTGAACCAATTTTTTATTTTAAACATAACCAATTAAGTTATCACGATTTAGTTTGTGATGTGAAGAAAAAAAAATCATTAAGAACTCAAGTAAGTACTATTTGAAGGACTAGAAGTTTTTGTTATTATTAGGACCAGAAGATCCTATAGTCTTGTTCTCATTAAAAGATTATTATGAGATTATCACAGATGAAACTTGAGATTCATTTCATACATATTTAGAAATTGTTCAAGGATAATTGATTGGGCCCATCAACTATTCGTGATGACAATATATGATTTATATAATGCATCGTTATATTTGTCATATTTGTTGACAATTAACTCGTAACCCAAAGTTTATGATATTTGTCCATATATTATATTATGGACACAATTTATAGGTTATGTTGAACATCATTAGTCACAAAAGAGCCTGCAGCTCTAGTTTATATGCAAAGTGCATTGAAATAGTGGCTATACTTTTGATTATGAGAACAAATCATTTTATACTAGATTTTGAATCTTCATTTATGTGGTAATTATTTGGAGCGAATGCTTAATGGGCTTAAATTAAGATAAATTATCAAGATACCACAATGGTAGGTAGACACTGAGGGAAGGTTTTTTTTGAAGGAGTTGAATGGAAGATAAATTCCATGACATATGCTAGATTATATATATTCTTCAATTAAAGAAGATGTGAACCTGAAGTTCAAGAAAGAATATTATACAAAGATATTGCAAATAAAGTGCTCATCATGAATTTTATGTGTCAACTATAAACACTTTGGTTAGAAGTGAATTCTTGATATTTTTCTCAACCATAAAAAAAAGGTCTTATTATAAGGAACCTGTAGTTCCAACATATGAGAACATGAAGTTCTCCTTCACATGTATTTTATGTACACATGTTCATTTTTTATTAATCCTTCCCTATAAATAAAATGTCAAATCTTCAAAACTTTGAGTTTCTTACACTTGATATCTCCTGAAGAGAAACAAGTTTGTCCCTTCTCACAATATTTGATTGTTTGATTGTGTGCTTTACATTCCCTCTCCCCCACAATGCATTTAATATAAAGTAGAAAACTGTGCATTGACATTGGCTATAACTCCTTGTCTATTGTTAAATGTTTAGAGTTTTTCATAGGAGATATATTAACAACAAAGTAAGTTGAATGTCAACTTTATGATGAAATATTCCCAGCCTTAGGGGGAGATAAGAATAATGAAAGACTGGTAATACAAGAAGTTATATGAAATGCATCATTGTAAATTTTTGACTCCTGAAGTGGTTAATATAATTTTGAAGTCTGATTTGCAAAGAAGAGCAAAAAATTACTAAATGCATTCACATATATGAGCAGAGTGACAAAGTTACGTATACCGGCATCTTAAGCATCGCTCGATTTAATGTAGTCCCAGAAGTGACTATTGAACATTTTATGTGGGAGAATAATTGATTTTAAAGATAAGAACCCACGAAAATGAAGATAGCAAAAATGCTATTAGTGAAATCACATACATGATAATGAGTGAAACCCCAAAAGAGGTAATTGTCCCAGAAGAAGACTAATACTATTCCAGAAGAGATAAATGTCCTGGAAGAGACTAATATGATTCCAGAAGAATAAGTTTCCTAAAGAAACATAGGTACCGAAATAAAATGAGATCTCTATTAGTTATGTACGAGACTGTACAATATGGAACCAAAATGAAACACGTGTTAATGATATTCTTGCATATGCTATGCCAATGGATGTAATCAATAAAAGAGATTACTTGCCTAAAACTCAAAGAAGAGTACATGTAGATAGTACATAAATGATTTGCCAAATGGCAAAAGACCTTGAAGGTCGAATATAAGTCACTCGATAAACGGAATATTTTCGGACCTGAAGTCTGAACACCCATAGGCGTCAAATGGTAACATGTTGAAATATGGATAAAGCTCATCCTTTGAACATACATATGGTTGTTCACTCATATATATATACATAACATTCTAATCGTCTCCCAGAAGAGGGCGAAGAAGTAATTGGTCCAGAAGTACCAAACTTAAGTGTGAAATTAGACAGGCAATGTGTTCACATATGGTGATACGACATTTTCTTGGAAGTGGACTGAGCGAGTACGAACAACAGCATGGAATCAAGCCGAACTGATAGCATTATACGACAGTGATCGAGAGCGAGCATGGTAGAGATTGCTGATGAATCTCATACAAGGAGCATATAGTTTGAAAGAAATCAAGAAGAATGCTACGATTATATATAAAGGTAACGCAACATGCATAGCTCAAATCAAGGAAGGCTACATCAAGGGAGACAGGAACGAAGCAAATCTCTGCAAAGTTTTTCTCAACATCTGATATGCAAAAGGAAGGTGAGGTTGATGTTCTTCAAGTTAAATCAAGCAAAAGTTAGCGGACTTATTCACCAAATCTCTGCCTAACCACAGTTTTGAGCAACTCATAAAGAAGATTGGACTTCGCAGGCTAAAAGAGATAAATCAGTTTGAGGGGGAGTATATTTTTATTTTGACGGAAAATATTATACACGCTGCACTCTTTTTCCCTTAACTAAGTTTTGTCCCACTGGGTTTTTTTTTAGTAAGGTTTTTAATGAGGCAGCATAACTGATCCTGCAGTATCAGTTAATATAGGTCTTGAAGAACCTAGCCAACATTATCTAGTAGCATAATGTTGTTAGTGTATAATGCATGATGATATATTTGAGGGGGAGTGTTAAATATGGCAGATATATTTCTTGTTCTATTTAGAATATCTTGTTTCCTTATTGACCTAGACTATACCTCCTCCCGTGTATGTATAAATAACCCCGTATATGATGAATGAAAGACTGAGTTCACAACAATTCTTTCATTTTTTTCACTTCCAACAAAACACTTCTACTTTCTATTAAAAACCACTTTTACCCTTACTTTTTCATACCCTACCTATCACATCATACTTTATTTCTAATAATCTATCCATCACATCTTACTTTTACATATCACATCAAGGGCAAAATTGGAAGTCAACTACAATTTAATACTTTCTTATTTTTACACAAAGTCAAAAGAGGAATACTTTTTCCAAACGGAGGGAGTAAATAATTTCACTTATCAAAATAGAACTTTCATATTTTTAATCCCAAAATCAAAGTTATAATACAAATGATGTCAACATATAATACCAAAAAATACTGTAGAAAGCTAGTATAGAACGTCACAGTGCAAACTCTTATTTGAAAACAAAAACACAGAAATCTTATTTTGATATTTTGTCTATGTTTTAGATGTTACTTGGGTTGACTTGTCTTTTCACCCAATATAAGTTTCAATAATGGTAGGGGGTACAACGTAGGGGAGAAACAAGGGCAACCTTACACTTTAGGCTTTATTATATACTCATGGAAAAAGAGCCAATTAAAACTGGTTCACACATCCACCCACTTAGCCTTTTGTTTTCGTTTTCGGGAAGGACCATGCAATGTACTACACCAGATGATGTTTGGTGTGTAACTGGAAACTAATAAAGCTTTTGTTCATTAGTGGAATAATAATAATGGCCATATATATATATTTCTGATAAATAAGAGCTACCACAGCTTCCTTCACTACCATTCTTCTTCAATTCCTTTAATTTCTACCTTAATTTAATTATCTTCAGCTGCAAGCTAATATATTTATAAGTAGTAAAAAAAATGGTGAGGAGTGTTTTCGGAGGACCGGGGGAAAAGAGTGGAATACTACTCCGTCTCTTGCAGGCTCTCCTTTCCCTTCTCGCTCTCGTTTTCGCTCCTAGTTTCGCAGACACTTTCGGGATGAAGTATTTAAATTTCTTCCTTCCTTTTTAATTAAACATATATGGTCTATTTGAGAATAGCGTTAAAGATTAGGATAAAATTTTAACAGTACAGATTTCTTTGAAAACGCTAATGCTAAACACTCATCTTAGATATAGCTTTTTTCAAAACGCTAACGCCCATAATAATCTAATAAGAGAAATTTACCTAAATAAGACTAAAACATAATGACTTTCCTAATATAGGACCATATGTTTTTATTTTCCCAATGTAGGACTTTTGGTCATTATCAAGTAGTCATTATTCAAGTAAATGTCCATCATTACTGGATATTATTCCTTCCACTAGGTCATTATTTAGTCCTATTTAGAGAATAAAAAAGTTTAAGTCCTACATTGGGAAAGTCATTATGTTTTAGTCCTATTTAGTACAAATTTTACATCTAATAATACCCTTCTCTCTACAATTTGTTTTCTTTCTTGTAAGTAACCTGTGGTTCTCAACAGCTACTTGTGTTTTTGTATGTACGTATGTAAAGGTTTTTGCTAAATTCACAAGGCGCTCAAGTGATCTGGAGCTTGATCGTGGTGTGCATGGATTGTCGGACGACGGCCTTGTTTGGCGGCGGTAACAGGCGGCGGCCTTCCCTCCTCCGTGTCAGGTTCACCTGCATGTTTGACATGGTAAGTACCGTACGTCACTTTATTTATTCAACGTAACTACTCGGTATTTATTTTATTATTTTTAATAATAATAATAATAATTGAGTAATTTTTAATGTAGTGGAAAAATTATGGGGAATATAATTTGAATAGTGCATGCATGCATGCAGTGTATGAGTGTTTTTTCTTTGGGGACTCTAAGCTCAGCGGCGGGTGTGGTGGATGTGCTCTCCAGAGAATCATTGTGCGTCCACGCTTCGAAATCATGTAGATTGTTCCTGGTTTCCATTGTCATGGCATTTCTCGCTTGGTCTTTGCAGGGAGCTTTGTATTTCATCATGTTAAGGGTTGTAATGCAATCACTTTAGAGTTTTTTTTTTTAATTTAAAAAAATTAATCTGCATGCATGCATGCACGCACTTGTGTAATATAATTAAGTACCCTTCATTTCCTCCTTTTGGCATGCATCATGGGCTTGTATTATTAGTGTCCATTATTGAACTTGCTTCAATTCTTTCTTCATCTTTCAAAAGTTAATTGATTCCTTGATTTCATGATTTTTATATGTGACAATCGATCACGAACAACATGCTAAAGTCAAATTGGCACTAAATAGGACTAAAACATAATGACTTTCTGGACTTGAACTTTTTTATTCCCTAAATAGGACTTAATAATGACCTAATGAGAGGAATAATATCCAGTATTGATTGACATTTAGTTGAATAATGACTACGTGATAATGACCAAAGGTCCTACATTGAGAAATAAAAACATATGGTCTTATATTTAAAAAGTCATTATGTTTTAGTCCTATTTAGGTAAATTTCTCCATGGTAAAACCTGGCAAAACGGACAAATTTGCTTGTCCAAAATCGAATCTGAAATGACACGAAGAAATGAATGCTTGATCAATAAACGTTATAATAGATGACCGGCCCGAACTGAATTACAACAAAAATAAATTTGGTAAAATCCGAACTAGACCCGAACCAAAAACACAACAAATAATCGAACCAAATGAAACTCGTATTTGGTAGCTTTCCGTTCAACTTATTTTTTCTGCTTATTACTTATTCTCATTATAATCAGACCAAATCATATCAGACTAAATCAGATCTGAAACAAATTTAATTATAAATGAAATCAGGTCAAATCAGACCAGATCAAATTTTCAAAAGACCAGATCAGATCAGGCGAATGAAACGCAACCTTAATCAGTCCTACTTTGAGTTTAAATTAAGTCCTCAAAATAAGATATTTAATCAATTTTTAAAATATTATACTCCCTCCGTCCCATAAAACATTTCCTGCTTCAAAAAAAAGCGCGCCCTTAAAATGAGTAATTTTGGTGTTATTTTCTAATTTTGCCCTTACTTTATAAAAGGGTAGGATGAGATATGTAGAATAGATTAGTCAAAATTTAAAAATAACACTAAAATTACTCATTTTAAAGGCGTGCCATTTTTGAAACAGGAAATGTTTTATGGGACGGAGGGAGTACAAGTGTTTTTGGTCTAACTGAACATATTCCGTAAGCCCAAGTGTCATCGAGCCCAGGCTGCCCAGCCCAATAAAGTCGATGCTGCAGTAATACTACGCAAAAGTAAACAAAACAAAGGGAGTAAACCCAATATTCATATCATGTTTGCAAATTGCAGTTCACCAGTTTTTTTTTAATCTTATTTTGCAAGATTATAACTTTTTCTTTATTTATTTTAAATTTTACTACATATCATACCCCTCCGTCCCATAAAACCTTTCTCCTTTCTTTTTTCATCCGTCTCATAAAACACTTCTCATTTCTATTAAAAAATCACCTTTATCTCAACGAACTTGTTAGTCAGACACAGCTCGACCCCAACTAGGAGGCATTGGAATGACATTAAACATATTTTGCGATATCTCAATGGTACCATCGACCTTGGTTTATTCTACCGCAAAGATGCCAAGGCCACTCTTGTTGGATACGCTGATGCAGGATATTTGTCTGATCCACCAAAAGCAAAATCTCAAACAGGATATGTGTTTACTTATGGAGATACCGCAATATCATGGAGATCGATGAAGCGAACTTTGACTGCCACATCATCAAATCACGCGGAGTTGGCTCTCTACGAAACATGTAGAGAATGTGTATGGTTGCAATCAATGATTCAACATATCCAGAGCGGGTGCGGTATAGAAACAATTACTAGTCATCCGACTCCTATATATGAAGAGAATACAGCATGCATTGCTCAAGTGAAAGGAGGTTACATCAAAGGAGACCGAACAAAGCATATATTACCAAAGTTCTTCTCAACACATGATCTCGAGAAAGATAGAAAGGTTGACATCAAGCAAATCAAGTCCAGTGAGAACCTTGCTGATTTATTTACAAAAGCGTTGCCCCAAAGAAATTTGAAGAACTCGTACACAAGATTGACATGCGTCGCCTCCGTCAATTATGCTAAGCTGAGGGGGAGAATTTTATGAACTGTACTCTTTTTCCCTTGATCAGGTTTTTATCCCACTGGGTTTTTCCTGACAAGGTTTTTAACAAGGCAGTACATAAAATTAGAATGAGTTACTAAACTATGCCCATTTATGAAGTACCCATCATTAATTGAAAAATGAACATTCGAGGGGAAGTGTTATGAAATTAATGATTGTTCATTTATTCAATTAATCAGACCTACTTTCTAGAATAGTAGATTAAGACACTAATTATGTACAGTAGTTCTCACTTGTATTTGTATTCATACCAAGCCTCTCTACTATAAATAGAGGCTTAATCCTTGCATTGTAATCACAATTAAGAATAAGAAGAAGAGTGAAGAATTAATAGAGAGAAAAAATCAGAAATATATTATATCTATTCTCATAATCTCTGAGTAGTTTTTCTATCATTTTATAACAGATGTATGAATTTTATTGTCTTAGTGTCCATGTCCTATTTTTCACTACCTGTCTAGAAGGTGGTCACAAATAAAACTAGTAAAGCCAACCCATAAGTGGTCACGACATGAAGATGGTCTGTACCACTTGGTGTCATGATTTAAATTCTTTTAAAAAAGATCCGAGCCACTAAGATTTTATGGAGTATTGGTTTGGGTTGAAAACATATACTAAGACTTAGAAGAAGAAAATTTTGAAGGGTTGAAAGATGTTAGAAAAGGCTAGGAAAAAATGTTAATAATTGAAAGAAATTTGAAAGAGTTGAAAGAGTCTAGAATATGTAATTAACAAATGAAGAAAATCAAGTGTTTTAAACTAAATATTATATCCTTGAATTCTTTATTTTATTAAAATGAATTGAATAGTGTTAAAAATGAAAGGGTAATTCCATAAATAATCTTTTACAATAGGTGGATTTCCATACATATAATTTAGTCAGTCTCAAAATATTACTAGCATAATCCTCTTTTCCGTAATTTAAGGATCATATCCCTCCATCACTACTAATGTTATCTACCCATTCAATGTATGGTATAAAATGTGATTTCTCACTCTCTTCTCTCAATTAAACCCCTGCCTCATCCTCGGCAAAACTTAGGATGGTGTGTAAATTAAAGAAGTCATTGTATCCGTTGGTTTGTAAAAATTATAAGTCCTTCAAAGAAGTACTCCCTCCGTCCCAAAAAGTTTGTTACATTTAGAAAAAACTGCGTCCCGTAAAGTCTGTTACATTTCTATTAAAAAACCACTTTTACCCCTTACTTTTTCATACCCTACCTATCACATCATACCTTTTTTCTAATAATCTACCCATCACATCCTACTTTTATTTATCACATCAAGAGTATTTTTGGAAAGTCAATACCAAAATATTTCTTCCTTAATTTCTCAAAAAGTCAAACCGTCTCATTCTTTTTGGGACGGAGAAAGTATGACTTTATTACGCATTCAGTTTCTAACTACTCTCTCCTTATGTTGTGCAATACTCATGAGGTGGTACATGTCTTGGTCTATATTATTGATGATTTGGTTATCCTGGGTAACAACACAATTAACTTTGATGGTCAAGTTTAAATCCCAGTTGGGTTATTGTAAAATATATGAATGAATGATCGTGGTACTTTAAAGTATTTCCGGGCTTTGAAGTCGCTCGAAGTTTTTCAAGTATTTTCTTGTGTCAAATAAAATAGGGTAATTTATCTAAATACGACTAAAACATAATGATTTTTCAACATAAGATCATATGTTTTTATTTCCTAATATAGGACCTTTGGTAATTATTTATTAGTCATTATTCAACTAAATTAAATGACCAGCATCACTTGGACATTATTCTTCTCACTAGTCATTATTAAGTGCAAATTTCACAATAAAATAATACTCCCTCTGTCCCATAAAGTGTTACCCATTTTGACTAAAGTTGAAATTAAGGGAGTGATAATTTTGTGTTGACTTTCCAAAAATACCCTTGATGTGATGGGTAAAAGTAGGATGTGATGTGTAGATTATTAGGAAAAAGGTATGATGTGATAGATAGGGTTTGAAAAAGTAAGGGGTAAAAGTGGTTTTTTAATAGAAATGAGTAAGGAATTGTGGGACGCAATTTTTTTGAAACGTGTAAATCTTTTTGGGACGGGGGGAGTACAACGTAGAAAACGAGTACCCACTATGATATTAGAAACCAAAAAGTAAAAATGGTTGTAATAAAACAAATCATTGAGACCATCTAATTCAATCCATTGTTTGGGGCTCGCAATTTTCTTCGCAGTGTTCTTCGGTATCCCAACACCCAAGTAGAAGGCAGCACCAACAACCGCCACGTCCATCATCACATTCTCCTGAAGTGGTTAATATAATTTTGAAGTCTGATTTGCAAAGAAGAGCAAAAAATTACTAAATGCATTCACATATATGAGCAGAGTGACAAAGTTACGTATACCGGCATCTTAAGCATCGCTCGATTTAATGTAGTCCCAGAAGTGACTATTGAACATTTTATGTGGGAGAATAATTGATTTTAAAGATAAGAACCCACGAAAATGAAGATAGCAAAAATGCTATTAGTGAAATCACATACATGATAATGAGTGAAACCCCAAAAGAGGTAATTGTCCCAGAAGAAGACTAATACTATTCCAGAAGAGATAAATGTCCTGGAAGAGACTAATATGATTCCAGAAGAATAAGTTTCCTAAAGAAACATAGGTACCGAAATAAAATGAGATCTCTATTAGTTATGTACGAGACTGTACAATATGGAACCAAAATGAAACACGTGTTAATGATATTCTTGCATATGCTATGCCAATGGATGTAATCAATAAAAGAGATTACTTGCCTAAAACTCAAAGAAGAGTACATGTAGATAGTACATAAATGATTTGCCAAATGGCAAAAGACCTTGAAGGTCGAATATAAGTCACTCGATAAACGGAATATTTTCGGACCTGAAGTCTGAACACCCATAGGCGTCAAATGGTAACATGTTGAAATATGGATAAAGCTCATCCTTTGAACATACATATGGTTGTTCACTCATATATATATACATAACATTCTAATCGTCTCCCAGAAGAGGGCGAAGAAGTAATTGGTCCAGAAGTACCAAACTTAAGTGTGAAATTAGACAGGCAATGTGTTCACATATGGTGATACGACATTTTCTTGGAAGTGGACTGAGCGAGTACGAACAACAGCATGGAATCAAGCCGAACTGATAGCATTATACGACAGTGATCGAGAGCGAGCATGGTAGAGATTGCTGATGAATCTCATACAAGGAGCATATAGTTTGAAAGAAATCAAGAAGAATGCTACGATTATATATAAAGGTAACGCAACATGCATAGCTCAAATCAAGGAAGGCTACATCAAGGGAGACAGGAACGAAGCAAATCTCTGCAAAGTTTTTCTCAACATCTGATATGCAAAAGGAAGGTGAGGTTGATGTTCTTCAAGTTAAATCAAGCAAAAGTTAGCGGACTTATTCACCAAATCTCTGCCTAACCACAGTTTTGAGCAACTCATAAAGAAGATTGGACTTCGCAGGCTAAAAGAGATAAATCAGTTTGAGGGGGAGTATATTTTTATTTTGACGGAAAATATTATACACGCTGCACTCTTTTTCCCTTAACTAAGTTTTGTCCCACTGGGTTTTTTTTTAGTAAGGTTTTTAATGAGGCAGCATAACTGATCCTGCAGTATCAGTTAATATAGGTCTTGAAGAACCTAGCCAACATTATCTAGTAGCATAATGTTGTTAGTGTATAATGCATGATGATATATTTGAGGGGGAGTGTTAAATATGGCAGATATATTTCTTGTTCTATTTAGAATATCTTGTTTCCTTATTGACCTAGACTATACCTCCTCCCGTGTATGTATAAATAACCCCGTATATGATGAATGAAAGACTGAGTTCACAACAATTCTTTCATTTTTTTCACTTCCAACAAAACACTTCTACTTTCTATTAAAAACCACTTTTACCCTTACTTTTTCATACCCTACCTATCACATCATACTTTATTTCTAATAATCTATCCATCACATCTTACTTTTACATATCACATCAAGGGCAAAATTGGAAGTCAACTACAATTTAATACTTTCTTATTTTTACACAAAGTCAAAAGAGGAATACTTTTTCCAAACGGAGGGAGTAAATAATTTCACTTATCAAAATAGAACTTTCATATTTTTAATCCCAAAATCAAAGTTATAATACAAATGATGTCAACATATAATACCAAAAAATACTGTAGAAAGCTAGTATAGAACGTCACAGTGCAAACTCTTATTTGAAAACAAAAACACAGAAATCTTATTTTGATATTTTGTCTATGTTTTAGATGTTACTTGGGTTGACTTGTCTTTTCACCCAATATAAGTTTCAATAATGGTAGGGGGGTACAACGTAGGGGAGAAACAAGGGCAACCTTACACTTTAGGCTTTATTATATACTCATGGAAAAAGAGCCAATTAAAACTGGTTCACACATCCACCCACTTAGCCTTTTGTTTTCGTTTTCGGGAAGGACCATGCAATGTACTACACCAGATGATGTTTGGTGTGTAACTGGAAACTAATAAAGCTTTTGTTCATTAGTGGAATAATAATAATGGCCATATATATATATTTCTGATAAATAAGAGCTACCACAGCTTCCTTCACTACCATTCTTCTTCAATTCCTTTAATTTCTACCTTAATTTAATTATCTTCAGCTGCAAGCTAATATATTTATAAGTAGTAAAAAAAATGGTGAGGAGTGTTTTCGGAGGACCGGGGGAAAAGAGTGGAATACTACTCCGTCTCTTGCAGGCTCTCCTTTCCCTTCTCGCTCTCGTTTTCGCTCCTAGTTTCGCAGACACTTTCGGGATGAAGTATTTAAATTTCTTCCTTCCTTTTTAATTAAACATATATGGTCTATTTGAGAATAGCGTTAAAGATTAGGATAAAATTTTAACAGTACAGATTTCTTTGAAAACGCTAATGCTAAACACTCATCTTAGATATAGCTTTTTTCAAAACGCTAACGCCCATAATAATCTAATAAGAGAAATTTACCTAAATAAGACTAAAACATAATGACTTTCCTAATATAGGACCATATGTTTTTATTTTCCCAATGTAGGACTTTTGGTCATTATCAAGTAGTCATTATTCAAGTAAATGTCCATCATTACTGGATATTATTCCTTCCACTAGGTCATTATTTAGTCCTATTTAGAGAATAAAAAAGTTTAAGTCCTACATTGGGAAAGTCATTATGTTTTAGTCCTATTTAGTACAAATTTTACATCTAATAATACCCTTCTCTCTACAATTTGTTTTCTTTCTTGTAAGTAACCTGTGGTTCTCAACAGCTACTTGTGTTTTTGTATGTACGTATGTAAAGGTTTTTGCTAAATTCACAAGGCGCTCAAGTGATCTGGAGCTTGATCGTGGTGTGCATGGATTGTCGGACGACGGCCTTGTTTGGCGGCGGTAACAGGCGGCGGCCTTCCCTCCTCCGTGTCAGGTTCACCTGCATGTTTGACATGGTAAGTACCGTACGTCACTTTATTTATTCAACGTAACTACTCGGTATTTATTTTATTATTTTTAATAATAATAATAATAATTGAGTAATTTTTAATGTAGTGGAAAAATTATGGGGAATATAATTTGAATAGTGCATGCATGCATGCAGTGTATGAGTGTTTTTTCTTTGGGGACTCTAAGCTCAGCGGCGGGTGTGGTGGATGTGCTCTCCAGAGAATCATTGTGCGTCCACGCTTCGAAATCATGTAGATTGTTCCTGGTTTCCATTGTCATGGCATTTCTCGCTTGGTCTTTGCAGGGAGCTTTGTATTTCATCATGTTAAGGGTTGTAATGCAATCACTTTAGAGTTTTTTTTTTTAATTTAAAAAAATTAATCTGCATGCATGCATGCACGCACTTGTGTAATATAATTAAGTACCCTTCATTTCCTCCTTTTGGCATGCATCATGGGCTTGTATTATTAGTGTCCATTATTGAACTTGCTTCAATTCTTTCTTCATCTTTCAAAAGTTAATTGATTCCTTGATTTCATGATTTTTATATGTGACAATCGATCACGAACAACATGCTAAAGTCAAATTGGCACTAAATAGGACTAAAACATAATGACTTTCTGGACTTGAACTTTTTTATTCCCTAAATAGGACTTAATAATGACCTAATGAGAGGAATAATATCCAGTATTGATTGACATTTAGTTGAATAATGACTACGTGATAATGACCAAAGGTCCTACATTGAGAAATAAAAACATATGGTCTTATATTTAAAAAGTCATTATGTTTTAGTCCTATTTAGGTAAATTTCTCCATGGTAAAACCTGGCAAAACGGACAAATTTGCTTGTCCAAAATCGAATCTGAAATGACACGAAGAAATGAATGCTTGATCAATAAACGTTATAATAGATGACCGGCCCGAACTGAATTACAACAAAAATAAATTTGGTAAAATCCGAACTAGACCCGAACCAAAAACACAACAAATAATCGAACCAAATGAAACTCGTATTTGGTAGCTTTCCGTTCAACTTATTTTTTCTGCTTATTACTTATTCTCATTATAATCAGACCAAATCATATCAGACTAAATCAGATCTGAAACAAATTTAATTATAAATGAAATCAGGTCAAATCAGACCAGATCAAATTTTCAAAAGACCAGATCAGATCAGGCGAATGAAACGCAACCTTAATCAGTCCTACTTTGAGTTTAAATTAAGTCCTCAAAATAAGATATTTAATCAATTTTTAAAATATTATACTCCCTCCGTCCCATAAAACATTTCCTGCTTCAAAAAAAAGCGCGCCCTTAAAATGAGTAATTTTGGTGTTATTTTCTAATTTTGCCCTTACTTTATAAAAGGGTAGGATGAGATATGTAGAATAGATTAGTCAAAATTTAAAAATAACACTAAAATTACTCATTTTAAAGGCGTGCCATTTTTGAAACAGGAAATGTTTTATGAGACGGAGGGAGTACAAGTGTTTTTGGTCTAACTGAACATATTCCGTAAGCCCAAGTGTCATCGAGCCCAGGCTGCCCAGCCCAATAAAGTCGATGCTGCAGTAATACTACGCAAAAGTAAACAAAACAAAGGGAGTAAACCCAATATTCATATCATGTTTGCAAATTGCAGTTCACCAGTTTTTTTTTAATCTTATTTTGCAAGATTATAACTTTTTCTTTATTTATTTTAAATTTTACTACATATCATACCCCTCCGTCCCATAAAACCTTTCTCCTTTCTTTTTTCATCCGTCTCATAAAACACTTCTCATTTCTATTAAAAAATCACCTTTATCTCAACGAACTTGTTAGTCAGACACAGCTCGACCCCAACTAGGAGGCATTGGAATGACATTAAACATATTTTGCGATATCTCAATGGTACCATCGACCTTGGTTTATTCTACCGCAAAGATGCCAAGGCCACTCTTGTTGGATACGCTGATGCAGGATATTTGTCTGATCCACCAAAAGCAAAATCTCAAACAGGATATGTGTTTACTTATGGAGATACCGCAATATCATGGAGATCGATGAAGCGAACTTTGACTGCCACATCATCAAATCACGCGGAGTTGGCTCTCTACGAAACATGTAGAGAATGTGTATGGTTGCAATCAATGATTCAACATATCCAGAGCGGGTGCGGTATAGAAACAATTACTAGTCATCCGACTCCTATATATGAAGAGAATACAGCATGCATTGCTCAAGTGAAAGGAGGTTACATCAAAGGAGACCGAACAAAGCATATATTACCAAAGTTCTTCTCAACACATGATCTCGAGAAAGATAGAAAGGTTGACATCAAGCAAATCAAGTCCAGTGAGAACCTTGCTGATTTATTTACAAAAGCGTTGCCCCCAAAGAAATTTGAAGAACTCGTACACAAGATTGACATGCGTCGCCTCCGTCAATTATGCTAAGCTGAGGGGGAGAATTTTATGAACTGTACTCTTTTTCCCTTGATCAGGTTTTTATCCCACTGGGTTTTTCCTGACAAGGTTTTTAACAAGGCAGTACATAAAATTAGAATGAGTTACTAAACTATGCCCATTTATGAAGTACCCATCATTAATTGAAAAATGAACATTCGAGGGGAAGTGTTATGAAATTAATGATTGTTCATTTATTCAATTAATCAGACCTACTTTCTAGAATAGTAGATTAAGACACTAATTATGTACAGTAGTTCTCACTTGTATTTGTATTCATACCAAGCCTCTCTACTATAAATAGAGGCTTAATCCTTGCATTGTAATCACAATTAAGAATAAGAAGAAGAGTGAAGAATTAATAGAGAGAAAAAATCAGAAATATATTATATCTATTCTCATAATCTCTGAGTAGTTTTTCTATCATTTTATAACAGATGTATGAATTTTATTGTCTTAGTGTCCATGTCCTATTTTTCACTACCTGTCTAGAAGGTGGTCACAAATAAAACTAGTAAAGCCAACCCATAAGTGGTCACGACATGAAGATGGTCTGTACCACTTGGTGTCATGATTTAAATTCTTTTAAAAAAGATCCGAGCCACTAAGATTTTATGGAGTATTGGTTTGGGTTGAAAACATATACTAAGACTTAGAAGAAGAAAATTTTGAAGGGTTGAAAGATGTTAGAAAAGGCTAGGAAAAAATGTTAATAATTGAAAGAAATTTGAAAGAGTTGAAAGAGTCTAGAATATGTAATTAACAAATGAAGAAAATCAAGTGTTTTAAACTAAATATTATATCCTTGAATTCTTTATTTTATTAAAATGAATTGAATAGTGTTAAAAATGAAAGGGTAATTCCATAAATAATCTTTTACAATAGGTGGATTTCCATACATATAATTTAGTCAGTCTCAAAATATTACTAGCATAATCCTCTTTTCCGTAATTTAAGGATCATATCCCTCCATCACTACTAATGTTATCTACCCATTCAATGTATGGTATAAAATGTGATTTCTCACTCTCTTCTCTCAATTAAACCCCTGCCTCATCCTCGGCAAAACTTAGGATGGTGTGTAAATTAAAGAAGTCATTGTATCCGTTGGTTTGTAAAAATTATAAGTCCTTCAAAGAAGTACTCCCTCCGTCCCAAAAAGTTTGTTACATTTAGAAAAAACTGCGTCCCGTAAAGTCTGTTACATTTCTATTAAAAAACCACTTTTACCCCTTACTTTTTCATACCCTACCTATCACATCATACCTTTTTTCTAATAATCTACCCATCACATCCTACTTTTATTTATCACATCAAGAGTATTTTTGGAAAGTCAATACCAAAATATTTCTTCCTTAATTTCTCAAAAAGTCAAACCGTCTCATTCTTTTTGGGACGGAGAAAGTATGACTTTATTACGCATTCAGTTTCTAACTACTCTCTCCTTATGTTGTGCAATACTCATGAGGTGGTACATGTCTTGGTCTATATTATTGATGATTTGGTTATCCTGGGTAACAACACAATTAACTTTGATGGTCAAGTTTAAATCCCAGTTGGGTTATTGTAAAATATATGAATGAATGATCGTGGTACTTTAAAGTATTTCCGGGCTTTGAAGTCGCTCGAAGTTTTTCAAGTATTTTCTTGTGTCAAATAAAATAGGGTAATTTATCTAAATACGACTAAAACATAATGATTTTTCAACATAAGATCATATGTTTTTATTTCCTAATATAGGACCTTTGGTAATTATTTATTAGTCATTATTCAACTAAATTAAATGACCAGCATCACTTGGACATTATTCTTCTCACTAGTCATTATTAAGTGCAAATTTCACAATAAAATAATACTCCCTCTGTCCCATAAAGTGTTACCCATTTTGACTAAAGTTGAAATTAAGGGAGTGATAATTTTGTGTTGACTTTCCAAAAATACCCTTGATGTGATGGGTAAAAGTAGGATGTGATGTGTAGATTATTAGGAAAAAGGTATGATGTGATAGATAGGGTTTGAAAAAGTAAGGGGTAAAAGTGGTTTTTTAATAGAAATGAGTAAGGAATTGTGGGACGCAATTTTTTTGAAACGTGTAAATCTTTTTGGGACGGGGGGAGTACAACGTAGAAAACGAGTACCCACTATGATATTAGAAACCAAAAAGTAAAAATGGTTGTAATAAAACAAATCATTGAGACCATCTAATTCAATCCATTGTTTGGGGCTCGCAATTTTCTTCGCAGTGTTCTTCGGTATCCCAACACCCAAGTAGAAGGCAGCACCAACAACCGCCACGTCCATCATCACATTTGCCCCGTGCACAAAATGTTGGAATGTTAAGTTTCACTTCACTTTTTGGAACCCTACTACCTGTTCAAATATATATATAAATTAAATAAATAAAGAGGAATTTACTTAAATAGCACTAAAACATAATGATTTTCCTTAAATAGCACCACATGTGTTTTTCTTTCCAATATAACACTTTTAGTCATTATGCATTAGTCATTATTCAACTAAATATTCGTCATCACTGGACATTATCAAGTGCTATTTATGCAATAAAACAATTTAAGTGCTATTTAGGAAAATAACATAAGTTTTAGTACTATTTAGTGCAAATATTTCATAAATAAAAAGTTAAAATGAAGTTTTTGTTTTTTGAGACATAAGATAACGCATATATGTGAAACCGAAAAATCGACGAAATTAAACGAGTTAAAGAGAGTCATACTTACATTCGTATGGGTTAAAAAGAGTTGATATTGTGAGGCACAAAATCAGCAAATATTTGAAGTTCATAGCGGCCATCGTTATAACCTCTTTTGTGCTTTTTTTTTCTTCCAAGGAATTAATTTGGTAATAGTGTCCGTATATGTTTTTCTTGTATGACAAAATGCATACTATAAATTAAAGAGAAAAGAAGAAAATTAAAATAGGAACTAACGTAGGAAAACATTCATATATACTTCCATTGGTAGGAGCTAAAGAGACTTGAAGTTGCGAGGCACAAAATTATAAAGATGGTGGCCCATTTTTGTAAAGAGTATAATAATAGAGTATCAAAAGAATATAGTAAAGGAGAGCTTCACCATATATGAGTAAAAAGATGCAAAATAACAAATAAATTAAATTATAACAAATAAATTAAATTAAAACCAGTAGGTCACGAGAAACACAGGAAATTAAAATATCTACTTCTCCCTCCGTCCCATTTTGTTTACAGATTTTTTCTCTCCTCTCGATAACTTTATTTATTTGTATGTTTTCATTGATTATTTGATAAAACAAAATACTCTTGTCACTTCTTACTTTATTAAACTTTTATGTAGTTTTTAAATATGTAATTTTTATTTTTTATGTATCAATTTGTAAATAAATAATTTCAAAAGTCATAAAATTTTACCACGTAATCCCCAATTTGCAATCAAAATTAGACGGAGGGAGTATATCAGTTAAGCAAACGGTGCCATCAATAACTTTCCATCATCCTCACTTCCAACTCAGTGCCACATCAACTCTCCTCATTTCATCCCCATTCAGGGATGTCAATCCTCATTATATTCTATCCCTTTTTTTTTTGCATATTACTTTTATGACATTTTATGTTATTGTTTTAATTAAACTAAAATAAAATTTGATATGATATTAAAAACTGAAATTAAAAATCTTAAAAAAATGAAATCACAAGAAGAAAGAAACAAAATAAAACTGGAATTAAAAGCCAAAAAACTGAAATTAGAATAATAAACTGAAATTAAAAACCAAAATGTAAAACTTTTAAAAGAAGAGCAAGAAAAAAACGAAAGAAGAATAAGAAAGGGTAAATCCCGATTGAAAGGGTGGTCTCCCCGTCGGGATCGTGCGCCACGTCGGCCACGCCGACTCCACACCACGTAGCCTTAATGAGTATCGTGTCCCCAGAGCAGAGAAAAGAATTGAGAAACCAGTAATGTCCAGACAAAGTTGTAATCTTAATTTATTGGATGTTAAATATATTAAATATATTTAATATTATTGTATTATGATTTGTTTCCATACTTGTATAGCTTCCCTAGAATACCTCTCCTACCATAACTAGTATTGAGATGTTGTATGTATATACATGTACCCCTCTCACATAATTAATCAAGGAAAATACAATTCTTCATGGACAAAAAAAGAAAGCCAAATTTGAGTCCATATCATCTGTGCATAATACAGCACTACAAATCCAACTTAAGGGCTTTAAAAGAATAGCAAATTGGTACAAATATCAACTTTGTTGACAATTTACATCAAGACTATCATCCAAGTAAAATAATGGTAATAACATTCTAACCAAAATTTGGTCACATTAATTAGTTTCCTAATATACCCCAAACATATTGCAGTAGTACACTCACTGCCTCTTCCAAAGAACGGAACCTCAATCACCGTGGAAATGAGAATCATTTTTGGCTCTTTAATTAGTTTCCTTTGCATAATAAAGATGCATGGTGGCCTCGCCTCTTTGTTGTTGTGGTTTAATTTACTGTTCCCTCCCTACAATTTGAAGTTTGAGCTTTAATAAAATACTCCTCTATATCACATTTAATAATAATGGACATAATTAACAAATGCCGAGTAAAGCTTAATTAGTTTCCTAATTACTCCCTCCATCCTAAAACTTTCTTTCCAGAGCACTATTCCAACTTCACGAGAATTTATATTTATTTGTGTTTTTTCATGGCCTATATGATAAAATAAAATATTCTTGTCACCACTTGTTTTGTTGAACTTTTGATTTAGTTTTTAAATGTGTATGTTTTATTTTTTATTTCTATACCAATATTTAAATAAAATAGATTGAAAAAACTTGGGATTTTTATTCGTTTTGCGCAACGGGAAGAAAGTTTTAGGACGGAGGGAGTACTCCGTACTATATTTGATGTTTCATAACAAAATATCGATGGATTTTTTTGTTAAACGAAACTTTAGTATAACATATTTTTTTACGGAGTAATATATTTATGTATAAATGAAAATAAAATGATTAAAGAAATATATTAGAGATCATAAAAGATAAAAGAAGCTACTAATCTAGCGAGTAAAAGAGAGGCACACATCATAGTGACTAGTGAGTGGGGCGATTGTGGTCCAATGAAAGTTGGAACTAGAGCCATTTGAAGACCACCTTTAGTCACTTAAGTGGCTCTCAACAAATATTACCATTTAAAAAAGGAAAAATTATCTCAAATAATCCTACCTTTTCCCGCTCTTTCAAAAATAATCTCACTTTTCACTGTCACCGGAAATAATCTCACCTTTTCGCATGTGTGCGAGTTTTGGGTCACCGTTAAAAAAACTAACGGCCACTTAACGGAAGTTTTTGAAAATGCCTGTTTTTTGCAAATAAATGAAAGATGAGATTATTTTAGAAAAATTTACTTTTTACTTTTTTAGTTTTGAATTTAAAATTAATATTTTTAAAAATATAACAATACACTCTTGTTAGAGATTTGTCTAACGATTAACAAATTTTGTTAATTGTTTTGGGAAAATATAGTATTGAATTATCAAAAATAATTCAGAGTATCGATCAAGAAAGAAATTACAATAAAAAAAATTGTAGTGATTTATAAAATTTATGGGTTCCGTTTCGGAGAAAAAAAAAGATTACAGTAAATACAGATTACAGAAAAAACAAATAATTTGAAGTGCAACTCAAGAAAAATACAGTAAATGCAACTTACAAAAAAATGTACTCCCTCCGTTATCAAAAACACTTCCTATTTCATTTTTTTTCACTTCCAACAAAACACTTCCACTTTCTATTAAAAAACCACTTTTACCTTTACTTTTTCATACCCTACCTATTACCTCATACTTTATCTCTAATAATCTATCCATCACATCTTACTTTTACCTATCACATCAAGGGCAAAATTGGAAGTCAACTACAATTTAATACTTCCTTATTTTTACACAAAGTCAAAAGAGGAACACTTTTTTCAAACGGAGGGAGTAATTAGTTATGAAGTTAATAAATTAGCTCTATTGTGTAGAATAATTTATTTTCTAATTATTACCATATTATTGGTTATTGAAAAAAACAATTAGTTTCACTCTAAAAACACTTAAATTTGGTATTTTTTCCAAAAAAATAAAATAAAAATACATTTAAAGAAATTAAAAAACGAAAAAGGGAGAATTTACCTAAAATAATCCCACCTTTCATTTATTTGCGAAAAACGGGCATTTTTCAAAATTTCCGTTAAGTGACCGTTAGTTTTTTAACGGCGACCCAAAACTCGCACACATGCGGGAATGTGGTATTATTTCTGGTGAGAGTGAAAAGTAGGATTATTTTTGAAAGAGCACTAAAAGGTGGGATTATTTTAGATAATTTTTCCTTTAAAAAAAGGTAAAACGTCACTCTGTGCTCCCCACACCCCAGTTCGACAGGACTGTGAGAGAAATAACTCATGGTATAATCTCAATTTGGTCCTTAGAGAGACCGACTCGTGTCAGGTGCGCACAAAGAACTATTACAAACAATAGAACTTCACATTGTCGCCGTCGGGATTCGATCCTAGGATCAACGAGCTTGACATCCTCTTTTTAGACAAGTTGAGTTACACATGCGGGCAAATATTACCATTTAAGAGTATATAGGTCAGTATTCCACTATACACTAATTATCTAAAGCAACCATATGTGTAGTGCAATGAAAGGTGACTCTCACCGTATTATACATTATTCTCCCATGTGAAGAACTAATATTAAAATTAAAGCAACCATATGTGTAGTGCAATGAAAGGTGTCACTAATATTAAAATTAAAGTTGGTGCATTTTCTTATCGGTGGGGTTTTAGTGACACCGGAGTACGGTGACACTCTGGTACCACTGTTATTTTGGAAGGTAGGAACTGTCAATTTACAAACGGAGCAACAGAAGTATCCCAAAATGACAGTGGCACCACTAATATCACCAAAAGTGGGTGTCCTTAAAACCACACCGTTTTCTTATTGATGTTTGAATTATATTGTGAACACTGAACACTGTATAATGTATGGTGGAAAAAAATATGAACAAATTAAATCATTGGATGATCTGCGAAAAATATGAACATTGGATGAGCCAAAAAATGAATTAAATTAAAACCAGTGAGTCACAAGAAGCACAGTAAATTAAAATATCTACTTTGTCAGTTAATGAGTACGGTTGTCCCCAAAGCAGAGAAAAGAATTGAGAAACCAGTAATGTCGAAACAAAGTTGTAATCTTAATTTATTGCACAAAAAAAGAAAGCCAAATTTGAGTCCATATCATCTGTGGATAATACAGCACTACAAATCCAACTTAAGGGCTTTAAAAGAATAGCAAATTGGTACTAGTATCAACTTTGTTGACAATTTACATCAAGACTATCATCAAAGTAAAGAAATGAAAGTAACATTCTAATCAAAATTTGGTCACATCATTGAAAACCAAGTGATCCAACCTCCTCATCATCATCTTGCCCTTCCCAATGTGCCTCTTTCGTCACGATCTTCGCGATAAGCCTATGGCTACTTCAGTCCAAAACTCAAATGTTCCTATAGTAAAAACGTTCACAAAAAGTCCAAGTTATCGAAAAATCATAGAGTTAAGTATGAATGAATGAACCCCTAAATAAGTATATGAGGTAAACCTCGCGGCCTCGCCTCCTCTTTTGGGGCGACTTAGGCCTAACACTTATTCTTCATACCCCCGTTTCAGAAATGTATGTCATCTAAGGTTGTCCCACACATATTAAGAAAACCATTCGACGTGTATGATTGTGTATAAACTGCCCAAATTAGCCTTCGGATTACAATGCACGAGATCGATCACAAAGAACCAGTGAAGGGCAGAGTTGGAAGAAAATATTTGTTCTTAACAAAGGAAAAACAATTATTTAGTTTCTCTCGCAAACGGAAAGTACAAGATGTTTTTTAGCATTTTCTCTCCTAAATGTGAGTGTAATTTGGAAGCATACATGAACTATTTCGTTTAAACCACTTGTTTTTACTAAATTCCGTTTGAATGTGTAAGTATACGAGGAGCAAAGGAGTAATCATTATAACACACCTGGGGTTGCCCTGGCCTGTAAGAGTAATAAGAAGAACGCCTTCATGAGCACCATTCTCTTGCATTTTGGAACATACGCAACCAAGGACTAGGTCCCTTCTTTTCCACGTCCCAATGCTTTGGGTACCAAGGGAACTGCCACATCAAGAAGCAACGTTCCGGGTGGGGCATCATGGCGAGGTGCCGCCCGTCCGGTGAACAAACTGCCGCCACACCGAGTGGCGAACCGTTCAGATTAAACGGGTAAACTTCGGTCGGTTGCCCGGCATCGTCGCAATACCTCACTGGTGCGAGGTTCGAGCTAAGGACCTTGTTTAGGACGGTGTCGTCGGGGAAATACGCCCGTCCTTCCCCATGGGCAGCCCAAACACCCAGCGTGCTGCCCGCCATCCCTCTGAACATGATTGCGGGCGATTCTTGTATGGTGACACTTGTGAAGCGGCACTCGAACCGTCCAGACTCGTTGTGTATGAACCTCGGCTGCGACGGGTCACCTCCCGTGCTGTGAACACCGCCTACTTGTGGGCCCGGCACCCAACCTACGGATTTTAGTCGGCAAAAAAAAAAGAAAAGTCAGATCATTTCGCAAAGGCTAATTCGGTAAAAGTTGTGTTTTGAAACATGTACCTACCTAACAATGCCATGAGTTGGCATCCGTTGCAAACCCCGAGACTAAACGTGTCGGGGCGGTTAAAGAATTCTTGGAACTGGCATAACAGAGGCTGGTTGAAACGTATCGAAGCCGCCCACCCTTTGGCGGAATCAAGCACATCTGCATAGCTAAAGCCTCCAACAAACACCACCCCTCGAAACTCCCGCAACGAAATCTGACCGTTCAAAAGGTCTGACATGGAGACATCCCATGGTTCAAAACCGGCGGCGTAGAAAGCCGCCGACATCTCTCTGTCCCCATTGCTGCCTTCCTCCCTAACCACGGCAACCTTTGGTTTCAACTTGGCAGTCATGTATTCGCCATTTGTGAAAGCCGGTTTGAAGGATAAATTCCATGAAGGTCCCTGTCGGCTCTTCAATCCGACTTTTTCTAGCTCCACACAAGAGGCTAGCCTTTGGGACTTCTTCTCTAGCTCAAAGCTGGTTTCTTCCCATATATCGCGAAGCGCGGATGTTTTGTCAGTCAAGTAAGTGACATCATCAATTTTCAGATCAACAATCGGAGTAACAGTGACGTGTCCGATGACTTGAACAGTAGTGACACCAGCACTACTGAGCTTTTGCTTGACTAACTCCAAATTTTCCTTGCTAACCTCAAGGATAAGGCCGAGCTCTTCTGCAAACAATGTTTGGAACACGCCAATATCATCTCCCCCTGTCGTCAAATTCACAGAAACACCGCAGTTCCCAGCAAAAGCCATTTCGAGGATGCAAACCAGAAGTCCTCCGTCGCTGATGTCATGGCCGGCAGAGATAAGATCACATGAAATGAGATTCTGGACCGCATTGAAAACCGTTTTAAGGTACGAGATGTCTTCAAGATCCGGACACTCATCCCCGACCTGACCGAAAACCTGTGCAAGAGCGGACCCACCGAGACGCCTCTTTCCCTCCTTTGACAAGTCAATGTGGAGAACTACACCGTCGTCCCCGAGCTTCAAGTCCGGTGTGACAGTTTTTGTTATGTCTGGACATGTTACATAGGTACTGATGACCAAATTTCCGGGAGCCTTTACGACCTCCCCATGTGCATGGGCGGCCATTGAAAGACTGTCCTTCCCCCCATCAATCGCTATGCCGAGTTCAATCATGGCATCTGAAAGAGCATTGGCGGCGTCATACATGGCGGCACCTTCCCCGTCTAGCTTGGCAGCATACATCCAATTCCCACTAGCTTTCACATCTTCAAGAGAAGTAACCTTTGCCCATACAAGATTTGTTAGTGCTTCCCCAACAGCGAGTCTGGCCATTGCTTTTGGATCTAAAAGACCCTTAATTGGTTGCTCCCCAATCGCACAAGCACCTCCGGTAAAATCAGTATAAGTTTGAGCAATAACAGCAACATCAGAGAGGGTGATTTGCAAGGGACCCACAGTTTGTTGTTGTGCCACAAGACCCGTAACGCACCTATCGACTTTTGTGGTCAAGAACCGTTTCGAACCGATAGAAGGAAGCCTCAATATTCTCTTCAAAACTTCCATGACTGTCGTCCCCGGGAGCAATATCCAGAGGTTCTAGAGCAATGTCCACATGGTGAAGTTTGAAAGTTTTCTGTGGCATATCTCCTAGAACCTTCTCAAGCTCGAGATCAACTGCCGGTGGAGGAGGTTTATCTGAATTCTGAAGGGCTAAACTATCTACCAATGTAATACGCCCTTTTCCATCAATTGTTCCAATAACGCCCATCGGTACCCTTTCCCTCATGCAGATGTTCTTCAGAAGACTGCCACTTTCGGGTTTGATCAATATTGCGTCTTGTTCTTGATATTCGGCCCCCCCAAATCTCAAGAATAGACATGGTGTGGTCACCAACTACGACTGCCCTTATATCTATCTGGGCACCCTGAGGATGTATGATTTCCTTAACAACATTACAGTTCCCACCAGCACCCTGATCGTGAATGCTGATTATTGGGTTATCCTGTCCCATCTCTACACATGCACGAACGACACGATATAGCTTCTGCGCCATCTCAGCATCGCCACGTTGTACAGCATTGAAGTCTAGCTCAGCATCATTTTGACCACTCACCATGCTCGAAGCTGCCCCGCCTCCCATTCCTATCCGGTAAGCGGGGCCCCCGATCTTAACAACCAACATTCCAATTTCGGGCTCCCCCTTTGATACATGGGTGTGATCGATTTGCCCAATTCCTCCACTGAACATGATCGGTTTCAACCACTCCCTCCTTTCCCCACTCGGGAGTCTCATTCCAAAGGTCCTTGTGTACCCCTGAATCAATGGCTCGCCAAATTTGTTCCCATAATCAGACGCTCCATTGCTTGAATCAATTAGGATTTGTAACGGGGAAGCCAAGTTTGAAGGGTATTGGAACGAAGGGTCTTCCCATGGGGCATATGACCCTTCAATATTAAGGTTACCAACACAATACCCGGCTGTGGATGCAATGACAAAAGAACCCCTGCCGGTGGCATGTGTGTCCCTTATGCGACCACCCGCACCCGTCTCTGCTCCCGGGTATGGAGCCACGGCACATGGGAAATTGTGGGTTTCAGCCGTAAATAAGATATCAAGATCAGAAGCAGTAGTTTCCAGCGGGCTAGAAGAACCAGGGCGGATAGGCCTCAAATGATTGACCGTAAAGCCCTTGATAGCACTCGAATTGTCTTTGAATCCAATGACTGAATTGTTCGGATTTGCTACCAAAGTGTTCTTAACAATTTGCATAAGGGTTTTGTTTACTGGCTGACTGTCTATTAAAAGTTTTCCGGTGAAGAACCAATGCCTGCTGTGTTCACTGTTGGACTGAGCGATATCAAACAACTCCACATTGGTGGGGTCCCGCTTGATGTCATCCCTGAAGAGTTTTGTGTAATACTCCAAATCTTGTTCATCAAACGCCAAACCCATTTTTTCATTTATTTCTTCCAATGCTTCCCGACCCCTCTCCATGACTGGTATGAACCGAACCTCTTCTGGAACTACACTTGTCTCAAAGGAAGTAAGCTTCTTGGTGTAAACACACTCTGTCATTCTATCATGCACCATGGCTGCAAATTCATTGATTTGACTATCAACCAATGGACTACTCCCTGGCTTGAGACGCAACAGGTATCTTCTAGAACGCTCCATCCTACTAATCTCCGTCAACCCACAAGCTTGACAAATCGAAACCGCATTCGCAGACCAAGCAGTAGTGAAAGACAACCTTGGACCGACTTCCACAATAACTGATTCTGGACTACTCTGAAGAAAACTCTCAGTCCCGAAATTCTCGGGCTCATATGTTTCTGCTAAAATCCACTTCAGAATGCCCTTTTTCTCATTAGGAAGATCAGAATTCAGCCCGACATTGAAACACTGCTCTGTTTCCAAGCCAATTATTTGGTGACAGATTTTGGTTTGAACCAACTTTAGAAGCTCTTCAGTTGCACTGTCTTGTAGCAATGGGACTCGGAAAAAATGTACGACATTTCCTGCCGGTCGCACAACATTGCTCGCATTCTCCTCACCTAGCAACGTGTCTACATTCCCAGAGACTACTGCTGAAAGATGTTTTTTACTTGTATTTGCACTTCTCTTGCAAAACGTGAGAGGGTATTGTCTTCTTGGAGCTACACCCCAAAGCAAGTTGTGTGTTCCCCTGATTGAATGCCTTGGTAAAGCTAGCTTCTGTCGATTTGAGCCCTGCAATTGATTGATTTTGAAAAATCAAAATTAAACCATTATTAATTTGATGATTGGCATTATAAAAACATGTAGACTTACAATAAAAAAGTCTCTCGCTGTGATGTTCCAAGCTGTAGCCTCCATAGCAACTACCTAAAACTAAACAATCAAAAAACTTCAACTGTTACAAGAAATCAATTTCGTTAAAAAAGAAAGTCGAAATTGTATGAGGATGAGTTCGGGTAAGCAGTGACAAAACCATAAACCAAATGTGGGGAGGGGGGAGGAGTTACCATTGATACGAGATTGAAATATGATACAATTCTTTTTTTAAAAACCTATAAAAAAAAATAACAATATTTTGATAAACTCAATGCAATGTTACACTTCAAAAGTATATGATAGAGTAAAATTACCCCCAATGCATCACAATCATGCTCTTATATATTCAGAAATAGTTGAATACTAGCTTAGCAGCTTGACATTTCGATTTTGCCACAAAAAAAATGAATTGTTTTATTACATGAGGTGATTACTACTAATCAAATGAAGAATAACAACTAATAATGGCAAGAGGAGAATAAACACATAAACCTAACATGTGAAACGGCAGACTGATTTATCTAGTCAAACCTAGTCAACA
The DNA here is from genome assembly GCA_003260385.1 of Cuscuta australis. Taxonomy (NCBI): domain Eukaryota; kingdom Viridiplantae; phylum Streptophyta; class Magnoliopsida; order Solanales; family Convolvulaceae; genus Cuscuta; species Cuscuta australis. The sequence goes on along the minus strand of NQVE01000005.1, from coordinate 770,926 downwards.
CCTGAGTAGATTAGTGCCTATGTCTAACCTGTGGACCGTGCGAGCTGCAAAGGTTCTCAGTGACGGAGCCGGGGAGGCGAGGGGGGAGCTGAAGCTGTCGCCTGCCAAGACCTAATCTACGCCGCGCAGCGCCGGTGGTATGTGAAGCAACGGTGGCTGGCGGGGATATGACAAAGAGAAAACGATCGTTGGCGGCCGGAGAAGAAAAAAACGATTGGAGATGTGGCGGAAGAAGGAGCGGAGGAGGAAGATTGAAGAAGTGAGTGTCCTGAGAGCATATTTAGGTTAAGGACTTAAGGTTATTTAAAATAAAAATAACTCTTCTCAATATATAATTACACTGATATCACACTAATGTGTTGCACAATTTATGTTACATGTATAAAAATATATGTCAAATAAAGGTATACTGTTATTTTCAAATGAAGTTTTAGTCTATCACCCCAATGTTTTATATTAAAAATATATAATAATTATAAATATATAATAATTGGATGAATATTTATTTTTTAGTAATATCTTACTTCTTCCGATTGCATATATTATATGAATAGAAATATATCCTTTATATACTCCCTCCGTCCTATAATGATCTTCCCAGAGTACTATTCCAACTTCACGGAAATTTATATTTATTTGTGTTTTTTCATGGCCTATATGATAAAATAAAATATTCTTCTCACCACTTGTTTTGTTAAACTTTTGATGTAGTTTTTAAATATGTATGTTTTAATTTTTATTTCTATACCAATATTTAAATAAAATAGATTGAAAAAATTTGAGATTTTTCTTCGTTTTGCGAACCGGGAAGATCATTATAGGACGGAGGGAGTATAATATTTGGGAGTTAAACTCCCAGAAATGCGACATGTGGCATGCTACTTGGCAATTTTTTTTACACATCATCAGTTACATTTGATGACTTAAGTGACTTGGCAATTTTAACTTAAAGTATGAAAATATCTTATTATAGCAAATATTCATTCTCAATTATTGCACATATGAAAAACTTTTACGAGGTATATGTAAATTAATTATAATTAGGAGGTTATAAATGTTAATTATAAAAACACTTTCAATTAATTGCTAATGACATTTATTGGCTAATCTTTCCTTTTATTATAAAATTTGAAACTCTGGCTTACATGATATTTGCATGTCATGAGCTAATATGACATCTTTAATAAATCATCTATTGTCTATTTATTATTTTAATGAGTTGGTAATTTTAATCAACATATGGAGTACTGATTTGACATTATTTTATTTTATTTTTTATTGATTGAACATAGTGACTAAATTATTTGTCTTTTTAGTTTCATGCAGTTAATCTTAAGAATTAATAACTCTATTGTTTTTAAGACCCGGTTCATTTTTCGAATGATACGTTTGACCAATGAATTTTTTTATCAAACATATTTTTTATTTTGAGATTATAGTCTAATTTTTAATATTTCAATTCATTATATATTTGTATAAATAATTGTTCAAACATTTGACAGCAAAGCGAATTGAGACAGTTAATGAATAAAGTTTTTATAATTATTTAAACATACCAATTTATTTACCATATATACGTATGGGGGGTAAAGAACACTTTTTATTTTGGGATTTAGAATTACTCCCTCTGTCCCTTAAAATCTTCTCATTTTGACTTTTTGTGGTTTTTAAAGAGCGCTGAAAAAATATGAAAGTCTACCATAATACCCTTAATGAAAATGAGTGTATTAAATTAGGTAGGTGAGATGTAATAAATAAAGTAAATGAGGATAGTTGTGGTATATATTTTAATTGTTAAAAAAGGTAATGAGAAGATATATGGTGGACAAATAAAACGGTTAATGAGAAGATTTATGAGGGACGGAGAGAGTATATTTTTGTATAGAAAAGTGATTTAGATTCATCCATTTTTATGAAATAATTAATTATGCACCTATTTCTCTGAATGAATTCTGCACAACTTAAATAGGGTAAGCATTAATATTTCGCACAATTAATTTTTTACAATTCTTACTATATAGTATTTTTTGTTAGGCATGTAAATATTCATCCAAATATATTTGTAGAATAAAATTTAATAAAAATACTTATATAAAAATGGTAAGAATTTAAAATAGCAATTTATTCTCGAAATAAATCCTTTATCCTTTATATATTAAAAAGGAGAGTTGGATCTCTAAGAACTTGACATGTGACATGCTTATGTAGCCTTTTTTAAGACTTAACACGCCACCTAATTTTTCTTATGAAATTAAAAATTGGATAAGAAATATTTGAGTAAACTTAAAAATGGAAAAAAAGTCTTTCTTTTTAGGATAATATGCCGTCCTAATTCTATACTTTTTTCTTTTTATTTATTACAAAACATTTTAATAAGAAAAAATATACTCTCTTCACCTATAAATAAATTTTATATTTCTTTATGATACATCTAAATAAATGAAGTTAGTTTGATAATATTTATTTAAATATTAATACCTAATAAATAAAATATTTCAACACCTATAAAAAATTTGCATTTGTTTTGACACCTAGTATTCCACCTAATTTGGGACGTATAAAACGTGAAATTATTGTTATGGACTTATAGTATGAAATCTTTGAATAAATTTAATTATGAAATAGGAAAGTTCATTTTTATAATAGTATTCTTTCCCAATTTAATATTTTATACTCTCTTCATTTATAATTACATTTTTAATTAATTTTAAAACTACAATAAGGTATATTGTTAAAAAATAAAAAATATATTATACATAACTCCGTAGTTAGAATTTATTTTTTCTGATTTGATTTATCACTAGAGAAATTGTGCTTATAGTCCTTAGATGATTTATTATATAAATTAAAATATATATTATGTTTAATTATCTTCTATTATAGAATAAAATTGATCAAAAAACTGTGTCACCATGAAATGTTATGTTCAAGCTAACTTTCTTTACAATTTCAATATCATTGACTGAATTTAATCTTTATCTTTATATGTATAATTTGGGAGTTAAGCTTCTAGAATAACGACATTTGGCATGCTAACTAGATATTTTTTAAACACCTCAAGAGTCATGTCATCATTGACTTCTATGTATTTTTTATGCATTTTCCTTAAGGCTAATTTTTAGAGATGACTTTTACTTCTTCGCGCAAGATCAGATTTTCTCTGTTTCTTCTTCTGAAAAATTGATTAGAAGAATTTATGGTATTAATTGTTATAAATGTGTTACGTTCAAAAAATGTTCTTAAATACTACTGTTACATTATTGGTTAAAAATTAAGTATTAGATTCTCATATGGTACAGCTTTACTTATAAAAAAATACATGGAATATGAAAATTACTCTGTATATAAGTTATTTATTGTTAAAAGATAGAAAAATGTTTAATATCTACGTGCTTAAAGATAATATTACGAATATGTAAAGGTAAATGAGTTATACATGGCCCGTAATGCCTTTTTTAAAATAAGACATGCCTTATTTACATAAAAATGCAAAAAAAATCATCTTAGAACTTAACATTAATTTTTACACACTTTTATACTCTTGAAAAAAATCACTAGCAATTCGAGTTTGCAAAAAAAAAAGTTCATATTAAAAACAAAAAGAAATACGTAGGTGAAAATTATTTGAAAGAGATGAATAAAGGATATTCAAATACGATTTTCCTAAAAACAAAATAATGTAACCCCAATTTTTAAATATTTCTTAAAAAATAAAATATATACAACATATATTAAAAGATAACAATTATAAATTGATAAACAATGCATTCTTAATATATAAAAAATGTCTTATAAATTTTATAACAAGAAATAAAACCCACTAACAATATGACTACACTAAAAAATACAAAAATGCTGATTAAATTGATGTCGACTAAATTGATGGCCTTTAAGCTATTAATGAATAAAAGGTTTAAAAATGTTTAATATACGGGCTTATACCAAGAAGGTTAAAAGGCAAAAAAATTATATGTGATCCCCATTGTAATGTTTATTGCATAGCACATGGCTTATTTATATTAAAAGGAAAATAAATGATAAAAAGCATTCATGCACACCTCAAATTTTAACATCTTTGAGGTTAACATTATTTTTCAAATACTTCTACACTATTGAAAAAATCCACTGGCAACTTGACTTCACCAAAAAATAAACGATTGTAAAATGATGTAAAAAAAAATAGCTGATATTTATTTGAAATAGAAAAATAAATCATATCCAAACTTTGGCGGAAAATAAGGTTACATATTAAATTTTAAATAAGAGAGGAAAACTTTGGTGGAAAATAAAAATATTGTATGATTTTATTATGCATAGAATGATGTACTGTTGATATAGAATCATATGTAATTAAATGTTATAGAATTACATAGAATTAAATGTTATAGAATCATATGCATTAAATGTTATTTTTTTTCTATGTATTCTTTTAATTAATCATATATTATTTATGAGTACAACATGTAATGTTTAACCAAAAATACAATAATTACTATGTAAGCCAATTTATTGATTCGGCCTCCAGGATGCATTAATAACAATGACAATGCTACCTTCACAAACAGAGTTGGTCACAAATTTCACAAACTTACTATTTACGGTTTAAATTCTTATTTTTTAATTATTTTAAACTATTTAATTTTTTATAGAAGTTCACAAATAGTAAGTTTGTGAAGTTTGTGATAATTGTGTTTGTAATAACAACTAATATTATATCATAATAATATCATTAGGAATACTAATTAAAACTAACTTATTACACATAAATATTATCGTACCAACTTTTACCGTTTTAGATAGTTATTATTGAAAGATAATAATTTTTATGACACAAATGTGACAATTTTTCAAAGCTATTGGAAAGTAATAATTTTAAATGGAAAATACTAATTTTAAAATGAAACACAATTTTTATTAGAATGTTTTTTACTATATACGAAAAATAATTAATGTTCTATTAAATAAATATGGCATTAAAAGTTCCTTTCTTTTTATATATTGTTTTTATTTTTACAGAACTGGTAACTAATGTTTTCAATATTAGTTTATATAAATATTAATAATAATAATCTTATAATTAGTATTACTATTATTATTCGTATTATTATTATTATTTTAATTTTTATTATTATTATAATTATTATCAACATCATTTAGGGACGAACTTTAATCGTCATTTTTTTATTTTTTTAGTGGGTTTTATTTTTACATTTTAATACACGTAAAAAAGAATTTTCGACCAAAGCTTTTATTTTCAAAAAGCTATCATGTATAAAAATTAATGAATAAATTTATAACTCATGCGTAAAGAAAGTTTGAATAAGAGCTGTACTTCTCCATAAAATATACGGAGTATATTAATACATTATTTTGTTTATGATAGAAATTACATACTTCCTCCGTCCCCCAGTTTTTGTCCACTTTTGACTTTTGGAACTGTTCATCTAAGCATTTTGACTCATCAAATTCTTTCAATGTGTAAGCCTAAATATAGTCATGTGTGATCTTGTTTGATTTGTCTTAACATATAGATTATCAATATATAATTTCTATAATTTTTTAATATACAAATTACAAGATAAAATGGATTAAATAAATGCATTAGATGATGTGTAAAAATGAAAGTGGACAAATATTCTGAGACGGAGGGAGTATATAGAAGGAGAGACATCCTCATAGGCTATAACCTCACATAATTTAACCCATTTGAGAAAGAATGTACTCTGTGATGTGACAAATGGTAATTTTTTATTTTGAATTTAAAATTTAACATTTCCATTACATTTTTCCTAAAAAAATTATTTATACAGTGCATCAATCTGGGAAAAATTCTACACACATTTTATCACGTTTTCAAGTGCATAAGAGATAGAAGAGACTGATCTATCTCCAATAAGATGTGTTATTACTTTCTATGAAGGTAATTATACGACAAATATCTTTGTGTATTAACTAGTTATGCGTATATAATATTATAAACAATGTACTCAAATACTACTTGATTATTTTGTGTAAAGTTTCTGTGGAACTAGGAAAACATTTCTTGGGAAATCACTGTCTGCTTCTTTGAGGTCAAATGATAAGATTGTCTTAAATGTCGCATCAAGTGTGATTGTAGCAATGCTTTTGCATGGGGAAGGACAACACACTCTAGATTTTCAATTCCTCTAGCGTTAATTGAGTGCTCAAAATGTGTCATCAAACAAGGGAGCCCGAAAGCAAAAAACAGATCGAATAAGCAAGTCTAATCGTATGAGATGAAGCGTGTGTGATGAATAGATTTACTTTTGAGGCATTGGATTGTACAATGAGAGATGTAATGATGTTCCCTAATAAAAGCTCCATAAATGAACCATTCGAATGGAAAACGGATTTACTCGGAGGTAATTTTCAACAAATTTTTCATGTTTTACCTAGAGCTTCGAGAGAGGAAATTGTATGTGCTACCATCAATTTTTCAAAATTGTAGTCGTATTGTAAAGTTTTTTCGCTGACAAAGAATATAAAATTGCATTCATCTACATCATGTTGCGCAGATAGAGACACACAAGCTTTTTTATTAGATAATAAAATTGGAGATGGAGAGTTTGGTCAAGTGATTGATGGAACAACTGACGTTGAAATTTCGCCTAAATTCTTGATTTTAGACATGAGTCCCCCCTCAAGAATATAATGAACTTCATTTATCTGAACTTATTGGAGAATAAGATTCTTTTTTCGAGGACAAGCCACTACTGGCACCCACTCTTAGAGTTGTAGAAATGGTAAATGAATTTATCATATCATTCATTCTCCGAAGATGAAATGATGTGCGCTTGAGTTCTGATTCTTCATGTCAGGCAGATCCAAATGTAAGTATTGATGTCGATTGGATAACATTTGAGTTTTTTGAATGAAATCAAATGGTCGGGGATTCCAAACCACAAGTAGTTTTAAAAATGGGGGTACCAATTATGTTATTAAGAAACATTGACCAAACATCTAGACTGTGTAATGGTACAAGATTAATTGTTAACAAGCTGCGAAAGAACGTTATCAGTGTTATTGTTGTTTTGAGAAATTGAGTGGTGTGGAGAGTTTACATATCCCGGATGGATTTGGTACTATCTGATATAGGTTATCCTTGAAGTTCGAGAGAAGACAATTTCCAATAGCTTTATGGTTTGCTATGACTATCAACAAAAGTTAAGGTTAAATATTATCATTTGTTGGATTATTTTTAACCAAATTGGTGTTCACTCATGGTCAGCTTTATGTTGCTGTTTCGCAACTGAAGACAAAGGCATGATTAAAAATATTAGTCCTAGATGACAATGGAAACCCTTGTAACCATACTAAAAATGTTACATACACTGAAGTCTTTCAGAAAATTTAGAATTAATTTTTTTTGTTGTGTACACATTCAATTCCTCAAATATTATTTATTGCACTTTATTTTTTTGTCTCCTTAAAAATCATGCGAGAAGTATATTTTCTTAATTGCAGAAAAATATTGCATTAAGAAAATTTTTAGAATCGACAAAAAATTTTGTTCGACCTCGTGCGTCGCACGAGTCAAAATACTAGTTATTACTCATATGCGGGAGTATAGATTGTCTAGCATCCATTAAAATAGCATTTAAAGATTTTAGAATATTTTTATTAGATACTATTTTTGTTAGGCATGTAAATATTCATCCAGTTATAACCACCGTTGATCCAGAATGGACGGATCACAAATCCCGTGCGTATGTGCGCGAAAATGGTTGGGGCTACTTCCTCTGCTTTTAAAAATAGTATAGATATTATAAAAATAAAATATTTAAAAATAATTTTTCCAAATAGATCTATTTGTATTAAATTTATATTAAAATTTAATGTATTTTTTTATAATGTGCCATCAAAGTTAAAAAAAAATTAACCATGAAAATCAAATTGAGAAATTAATTCTAAGACGAAGTGAGTAATAAAGTACTCCATTAATTTCAACAGCAACAACTCTATTGAATTTCACAAAAAGTGGGGTCTGAAAAAAGTATTTGTACCCAGACGTTACTTCAACTCAAAAATGGAAAGTTATTTCCAAAAGACCTCTAACTTAGTAACACAAGTAGCACAAAAGGTACAAAAAAGCAAAGAATAATAAAGAAATTGCGACAAAAAAGGCATATAAAGCCTAAAGCACACTACAAGGAAGCACGCAACAATAAAACAAGTGAAAAACTACCACTCACTCCAACACATTTATCCAATTACTCTAATCACCTCTTTTTAATTCTACAATGCTCATATTCTTACCTACCACCAATAACCTCTCACACTTCCGCACTATGGCCTCATCACGTTGATGTCTCACATGCCCGAACTACCTCAACATGGTTTCACGCAGCTTATCCTCCATCGGTGTCACTTCTACCCTTCCTCTGATAACATAATTCCAAGTCATATACTCCGTAAATTTCAAGATTATATTTTTATAATAAAAAAATAGTGACAAAGAGGTGGTTGTAGCGACAACGGTGCAACGGTGACAATAATATACTCCCTTCGTCTCGTGCCAAAAGACATATATCACTTTTCTGGTTGTCCCATCTCAAAAGACGCACCCCTATATTTGATACTCGGCATAATATTCTTACTTTTTCATTCATTTTTATCTTTTCAATCACTTCTACTCACTTTTTCATACTTTGAACTTTTGAATTTAATTTTACACACTTTTTCTTATTTTTCAGTCACTATTACTCACTCTCTATTGATCTTAACAAAACACCCTTTAGCAATGTCATGGAATGATCCGGGAGCCCTACGATACTCCGTTGGTAAAATTGAAAATTCATATTCCTCCCACCCTGACCTGAACCCACTCCTTCCCCCCCCCCCCCCCCCCTCTCAATTGAAGGGAGTAGGGTGAGTTCGGATCGAAGCAGGGTGGAAGTTGCGGGTAATAGGTCCAAAGAACTGTCATTTTTACGAATGAAACACCGTATGACCTCGAGTCAATCTCTAAAAAATATCATGTGCCTTTTGACATGGGACGGGGGAAGTATTTTGGTCAAAGAAATACGGGGTACTCTGCACTACGAAGTATTACTATTATTTTCATCATTATTTTCATCATCATGTTGTCACTATATTACATTATAATTATGAAAAATCTACGTAAGTCTAAAAAAACTAGAAAAATTGTAAAAACTTATAATAAATCAAATGAAGAGAGGATTAGTGATATTGCGAATAATTTCAAAATGTCAAACTACATACCGAGTATTAAAAATGTACTCGTAATAAACAATGTGTCCAAATTATATTATACTACATCCAAATGTGTGTATGATGTTTTGTAATGTTAGGGATCATACTCATAGTTGTGAGTTAGGGAGTGTAATTTATGAACCATGCTCATTTTATCTAATTTTATATGTTTGTATATATATATTACGGAGTATTCTGCTCGTTTTTTCTAAAAATTGTTCATTTAGTTGTCGGCAATGTCAATCTTATTTTTTAAAACAAGAAACTCATTTTTCATATGAATGTTTTTTCTACGCTCAAAGAATAGTATCAGACTCTTAACCGATTGAACATAAAATCCGAGTTCGGCCCTCAAGTATGCATGCCTATGTTTGTAAAGCCTAAACCTGACCCGTACCCTAAAGTTTCAAGACCAAATCCGCAATTTAGCAAGCGAGTAGATTACCCAAGCCCGTGATCAAGTTTATGCGTGAAATACCTCTTCTTGTGTTACACCCTTCTTAACTTCTTTTATTTCTATTTTATTGCAGTTCAATCCCAACATGGAAACTGAATAAAATAAAGACATTTAGGATCAAAATTACTCACATAATGTATTCTCTTCCTTCCAAAATGATTTATACTAAGGGTCTATTTGGTATATGGAATTGATAGAATTAGAATTGAATTAGAATAGAATTTTCATTAGATTCAGGTTCATAGAATTGAATTCACCAATTCAACCCCTTTTTAGCACAATAAATTCCAAATCCACATAATTTTTGTGCTACCAAACACCAGAATTGGAATTGAAATTCTCAATTCCAATTTCATACTTTGAATTCCATGTGTCAAACGGGGTCTAATACTATTACAACTTCTCAATAACCTTGATCGTACTTACTCTTTGATTATGTAACTCCCTCCGTCCCTAAATATTTGCCACATTTATATTCCCGAGGCAAAATATCAAGTTTTTCCAATTCATTTTATTTACATATTGGTATAGAAATAAAAAATAAAATTTACATATCAAAAAACTACATGAAAAGTTCTTTGAAATAAAAGGTGTCAAAAATATTTTATTTTATCAAATAACCAATGAAAACGTAAAAATAAATAAAAGTTCCCACGACTGTTCAAAAAGCAAATGTTGTAAATATTTTGGGACGGAGGGAGTATAAAATAAAAATATCATCTTTTGATAAACTCCGAAGCTGTATTTTTTAAAATTCTATAGTATGTTGTGAATAAAATAAATTTAACCGTTAGGGTATGGAGGAAGTATATAAGTCAACAAGTCTAACCAACAAAGAAATACGCTCGTCATCAACGACCAAATTGCATAGGTAAACACTTCAAAAGAGACTCTTCAAATAACAATAACATCACCACCACCACCACCACCACATTCTCCAATAATAGTTCTAATCAATTGGCTAAAGATAGACTAGGTGTTCATACCAAAATACCAGAGAAACAGCGAGAGGGTTTTAATCCAAATGACTTTAGCGTCGCAGCCTTCTTGCGCAGGAATAATAAGATGAAATTCTAAAAACCACGAGACAAATGAAACAGCCCGAAAGAACTCAGCAATTAACCTTATTGTCGTGCTTAAGCCTCCATACCGGCTGTGATTGACGGGACCAATCCTGGGCAGGTCGATGAATTGTGGCCTGTAACTGAGCAGGCGGATCCCGGGAAGGTCTATGAACTACATTATCCGGATGCAGCACGTCGATCCTCATGTCTTGAAACTGGTGTGGTAAGGACAGTTGTATGGCTCTCTGACTATGCATCCCAGCAATACCATTTCCACTATTGTTTCCCTGGTTTCTAGAAAGCTTCTCCTCCACAAAGTTTGTCTTCTGTGGCGTTGCAGAAGTATTCGCAAAGGAATTCAGACTCATCAGTCGTTCTCTGGTGCCATTCTTAGGTCTCCGAGGGACAAAATTTGTCTTGTGAGGCCTCCCGTGAGTATACATGACCAAATTCGGAGTCCTTTGTTGTTCTGGGGTTCCACTTCTGCTAGGTCTTCCCCACACACAATTCGGAACATGTGGCCTAGTGAGGGGAGGGATGGGCAGAACCGGACCTGTTGTTCTTTGTTGGTCTCCAACGAGATTTCTAGTATGATGAATGATATGGTTCCTAGGAGGTGGTGCTCCCGCCACAAAATTTGGCATTGATGGCCTCATGAAATTAGACATGAGCAGATTTGGATCTTGGTTGGGAGATGTAAGCATATTGTAGGTCGCCTGAAAAGCTTCAGATATGTTTGCCAGTTGCCTGCTGCTTACACTTCTTGCTGTGTTAGTAGGCTGTTCAAAGGGGTCTTCAATCTGAAAGAACAAATCATGATGTGGATTAATATCGATGTGAGTTAATGATAACTGTTAGCATTTTATATGAGCTGTTTTACAAGAGTAAGGCTACAGGAAAAGTTCAGGAAATGCCTGAATCACCCTCCAAGAGAATGCTGAGGGATAACTCCAACACCTTTTAAAGGATACTTTCATCAGATTCACATCATTCAAATCTCTCAGGGCACTTTCCGATGCCCCCAGCATAATCCAGTTAACAACATCCATTCCAAAAACAAAAAACCTTGTTTGACCAAGGTGCAACTCCAAAATTACAAATACTATAAATATGTATTCCAACTTTAATATTAAAATTTACTGGAGTATTAGTTAGCTAAATTTATTGCGTATGTAACATGTATGCAACTCCTTTTGGCAAATAACAGATAAACAGTTTTATTCTTTCATTCAATCAACTGGGAAACTTTCAAAAAGTAACTAATTTTCTTGGTCAGGATTCAGGAGTACTCTTTAAAGGGGTTTCCTGAGTGACTCTTATGTGTGTGGATAGAGAGAGAGAGAGAGAGAGAGAGAGAGAGAGAGTACAAATAGTGAATAGGTTTTAGGTAGCCATCTCATGTTGCCTTGAATGTCTTCCCACTGTCCGGTGTAGGTGCTAACCCCTTGTTCAGACGCCTTGCCACTAATGTCACAGAACTACACAAGCAGATTTCAAACAATATGCAGGATGGTTAGGCTTGATAGCCAATTGCAGAAGTACTCTCGCCACACATTCAGTAACAAAAGAAACACGTGTGGGATTAGTTATAGTCTGTCAAATTTGTACCTTTGCAAGGAATGAAATGAAAAGGTCTGAAAGGGAACTGCGGTTACGGGTTCGGTACCGGTCGAATTTATATTGGTTTATGTTTCTTTCGCATGTATCTTCAATATACTTCTCTGCAGTGACCCTCACACCTACAAAAGCATGGTTGGGAGCAATAAGGATGAGGATCATGTGATCTTGCTCAAATGCTATCCCTCATTAAGAGTTATATACAAATATGGAGTATAATTTTTTCAACCTAGTTATGAGCAAAATAAATGTAACATGAAAAGATATCAATTTTGTTAACTTGAGAAGGTGCAGCGGAAACAATTGATGAGACCCTAATAAGAAGCAACTTGATGAGACCCAAATAAGAGGCAGCTTGATGAGTGCCCACCTGTAAGATCATCCGCCATATTTCCAGGATATATTTCTCTCAGTGGAGGTAGAATAGCAGGTTCACATGTCTGCACAAAAACAAATGGAAGAATTGAGAAGGAAAAATAGTATTACCATGTCTTTTAAAAAGTGTCTGTCTACTGTCTGGTACTCTGATCTCACAACATACAACTTCAGAATTTTAATACTTCGTATAATACAACTATTAAATAACATCAATTGTTACTATATTTTAAAATTCGCTAGTTGGTTTAACTAGCTTAATGTTAAACTTGTGTGGGATATTCTTTTTTATTAAGAAACTTAATATATTATGCAATTATGTGTTTGCTCAATTATGACTTGTTTGGGACAAAATTTAGTTTTCAAATAGGACTTGTTTTTAGATGGAAGGAGTAATAAATAAACCATGCATATGAAGGGAAGCCAGCACTACAAATAACAAGAAAAAGCCATACATTAACGGAGTATATTTAAATAAAAACAACAGTACTCCACAAAACATATTGTGCTCGATGACACCAGTAAAGGCAACTTCCTGGAAAGTTTACACTCCTGCTTATTCTTGGCACTTTAATACTCAACTTATCACTAATCACTATTCTTTTCCAACTCCACTGCAGAAGAAATGAATGTATATAAGACTTGCTGGCACTACAGGTTCTCAAATTTTCCTTCCTTTTATGGAATGTGTTTTAGCCCAAATAGTGGAAAGAAAGTGTCAAAGTGCATGTAGCTTAGGGATTAAGACATTTTATTTACATAAATGTAGGAAAGGTAACCAAAACCTTGTGTTGTTATAATGTCATGAACAACATACCTGAAAGTGGAAGATAACAAGCAAGCTAAGAGAATATGAATTCAGCGTTCCATTTCTTGAATCATTGATATTGTGGGCCTTTGCCCATTCCTTGACCTGTAGAAAAGAGTACAGATTATCAGAATCATGTCATTTTTATCCTGAAAAAGGGTTCTTTCTTAAAAGCACATACCAGTAAAACCATGCCACGAAAGCGTTCATCAATTGTACTGATCCAATACAGCAATTTGGACTTCATTTGGCCCCTCAAATTATTAATCGATATGTCACAGGAGATGTCATACTTTCCCTGAAACTTCAAAATAGGAACTCTTGCACCAGTAATAAACTTTATTTTCCGATACCCTCCTGAAACAGAAATTCTTTTGCAATTATGTTTAGGCAGTGTAATTAAGACAACAAGTAGGCAAGAAAGGGGAAGGAGGGGGTGATAAAATATAAACTGTAGAGTAATATTAATTGGTAGTTGAAGAGAAATGAGAGAAAAGAAAGATACGAATTAGTGGGTTTGGTTTGGAAAGAAATACGACAACTGCTTCTACTACTACTACTACAAACCTGCTAGGGTCTAGGGGTCAAGTTATATGCAATCATACCCGTAAAAACAGAGGTTGTTTCTTTGAACCTTGATACATTGCAGCATTTACTTCCCAAACTTCTTAGAAAATAAGTAGCCACTAGCCAGGGAAGTGTAATGTGCCACTTGACTTAGAAAAAAATTTAAAATATATTTCTTAAATGGACGGGTTATACCTTTATTTCTCATTACATTTAAAACATCTTGAAGTAAACTTTGCTTCTGCTTCTTCCCAAGGGAAGCAATATAGGAACCATTAGCCATCTCTATCGATATATCGAGGTCTCCATGCCTTGTGAAGAGATCAGACACAAAAGATCCAAATGGTTCCACTGTCGCACCTGTTATAAAATATAAGCCAAACTATAACATTGAATATTTGTAACTAAATAACTAATGGAAGCAGATAATTGCAAAGAAGCAAACACAAATCCAGAACTAAAGAATTTAACAGATAAAAATAGCCCTCATCACATAGACAATTAGCCACAACTTATTAAAAATGATACCCAAATGAATGTGAAGAAACACAGCAATACAAAGGAAATGGTTGTATGCTCTAACTTAGCATTTAGCACTAGCTACATTCCCTAGAATTAGGCTTGTAGGCCACATGGCATGTTCCCTTTTCTAATAGGGTAACACTTGAAGTTGCTAGGTCAAAGTAATAAACTAAAGTAGCTTTGGTTACTAAGGGGGTTTAACCATAAGTAAAACACCATAATCCCTTAGAATTAGCAAACCCTCAAAAGCCACAACAATATGGCTCACACAAAAAGAGATATCACAAATATAATGTTAGCCATACATTTTTTGGAATGTGGAATGTCAAAGTGATTCATTAATTGCATTTTGCCCATTTTACAATGGATTGTGGCTATCTAAAAACCAATTGATATTGTAGATGGAGTTTGTGTTGTTATAAAAAACATCATATATATTTGGAGGTTCAATTATTTTATCTAAGATTTTAATGTGACGGAATATTGCAACATTTTTTATGTACAAAATAAAATGAGTGAATCACGATTTCCAACTAATTAAGGCATAAGTGACACAAAATAAGAATATATCAGTAAAGCATATTTTAACTACCTCTCAAACTATCTATAGGTTGCACAATAGCTCGGAGTTCTTCTATAATCTGAACTCTAAAGGACCAGTCATCTTTTGAAGGATTGATCTTCCTAAGAACATATTGGAGTGTTTGCTCAAGTGGGCTCTTGACATCCATACTGAGCATTGATTGTTCTTCTAGGAAAAAGATGATCGGTCAATTTGCAACTGCAAAAATAGTTACCTGCATAAAAAGAGTACTAAAGTATCTGTTACTTTGAAAGAATTAATTTTCTGTGCTTAAACCTCTATTTTTGGCAATAACATTTCATTTTTCAGTTGAATGGTGAGTGAATTCAATACAGAGATGGCACTCCTGAACTTCAAACTTTGTGCTAAAAGTGTTAGGTCTTGTTTCATCATCTAGGTGTGAAAGAAAGCTGGAATACCTTCAATCAAATACAGAGAAATAAATGAAAACATTTGACAGCTATCAGGATGAAAAATTTGGTCTAATTCCTATTCCACAAAAGGTTAAAAAATGGACAAGAAAAATGGTGGCCATTGATGATGAGTGGCTTGTGGGTGAAAATGGTGGGGAACCAAGTGTATTTAGGGATAACCTTGGTGTTGATTTTTTTGGAAGGGAGACAACGAACTCAAGCAACATAAAGTTTCAAGCAATGAGAGTGATACTCAAAGGACTGTGAGAATAAAAATCTAAGTAATAGAGGTGGTGATGAAAAAGAATGGGGGGGGATTTTAATAGGGATCAAATGCATGCTGATATGGATATAAGATATGAAGATTCTTCAAATGGCCTTCGAGTCATGATATTTCTATATTGCGTTACGCTTGTGTGTTTGTTCAACCTTAATATTGGGTTATGAATTTGCAACGCATATGATTGAACTTTCATCTTGAAAGATGGTGTAGGATCATGTCATATGTTTGTGTTTGACACTTTATTGACTCGCAATAATGCAAACCTTAATTGGTACTTAGTATGTAGCCTATTGATTTTATATTTGTTGAAATATTTTGAGGTTTATGTGTTGATAAAAAAATACCAATACTTCAAAATAATCCCAGAGATAGCAAAAGCTAACACAACTAGCTCCATTTAAGTGATTCATTTAATTTTTAAGCAGATTTAACCATCAGAGGGAAAATGATATTGGGACTTAGGGGGTGTTCTGCAAAATATATCTTACTTAGCATTATGCTGTTTTTGGTATTGTGACTCAAAACAACATTGTAAAAAGGTAAGAGTGGTTGATTACGGAGTTCAATAACAGAGGATTTTGAATAAGCAATACGCTCATAAAAATGCTGTGTTAGAACTGTTAATAGGATTAACAATTTGAAAACATCACTTTAGTTTTAGTTTTTAGCATTATGCTAATTGCTAAGTAACCAGATATCTTTTTAAAATGGTCATTGCTAACTGTCCACCAAATCTGCTAAACAAACTGTTAACTGCTTTGTGTTATCTCCTAATCGTTGTTTGTGATGTGCCCCTTAAAACAACACTCCATATGAGTTAACTAAAATCTTGGAAGGTCAAAATTTACCTTTTCGAAGAGATATGTACCTTCTCAGTTCATACCACAGAGGTTTAAATGGGTATACTTGTGCTATCACACAAAAAGGAGCTCAATCTATATGGGTCAATGAAACACTTTGAAAGGCAAGTCATGAACAAACTTTAGGACTTGCAGAGTATAAGAGTATTCAACCTCAAGTCCAGCTAGTGACCTTGAAATGCATGCCTTAGTTATTTATCACACAACAAAAAAAGAAGCTATACCATACCAATCATAATAGACATAACCTTTCAGTAAATAAAAATGGGACCACAGCAGGGCAGATCCTTGATCAATGGCCTCAGTAGATTCTGAGCTGCAATCCAGTGACCTAGAGCAGTAGATTCCACGAGGGGGGATACTAACCCATTAGATGCCCCATAGTCACACAAGAATGCCACCAAACAAGCAAAAGGAAGAGGATGAGGAAGCTCCAGTATAGAAACCAGTGGTCCAGATAATAAAGTTGTGTTTGGGTTTGATTTGGAAGCTATGGGGCAACCAATTATAGGATTATTTCAACACCTACGATTAACTTGGAGCATGAATGCCCAAATAGACGAAAATAACGGTAGGAAAATCACAAACTTTAACAGAAAATCAAAGCATTCACTCGTATACAGTTCGAAAAACAAAACCACAGGGCAATTATAATACCATAATTGGGTTGCCCATAGCTCCGAAAGTCAAATCCAAAATCGAATCGCCATCAGAGAACGAGATCTAAAAATGGAAAAAATGGCGAACCAAACTCAGTCTTCGATTTCAAATAAACTAAAACAAACTAAGAACGAGAAGTTGCGAATTTTTCAGAATTAAACCTTATACTCCGCATTTATAATGGATCTCCGCATCAGGGGCGAGAGACAAAGGCGGCTCTAGGGTTTTACTCTCGCTGCATCCCCTGTATCCACGGCGTCGCTGAGTACCGCAATGAGTCTTAAAACGGTTTGATAATATAAATGGTAGAAAATATTTTCTCAAATGATCTCCATTTACTTCGGGGGGGGGGGGGAATTTACTATTTACTCAACGCCCCTTACTCCCCTCCCCTACCCACCATCCTCTCCCTCCGTGTCAACCCCTACCATGTCACCTACCTTTGCCTCGATCCACGACTCTTAGATTATAGAGTTTGATTGATATTTGATGTACTGCCACACATTAATATTCACGTGGTTTAAGTTCATGACTATGTAGACCTCGCACCACTTACCTCAACCTCGTCTTTTCAAAGTGTTTGGGCCCCTCAGAACTATATAGAAATTGTACATCTAAACATTGACACCATCCGGAGACATTATGGATGTTCTTTGACATATATTAAAGCCACCCAAATATGCAAAATAGTAAAACACCTTTAGAGGGATAATCAGATAAATACAAACAGGCATAGAACTACATCAACTATCACTCTACTCATCAGATAAATGCGGACAGGCTTGGAGCTATATCAACTATCACTCTACTAACTCGTTACTATATGATTTCTACACCTGCACCCGCTTCATAATCCATCAAAGTATCATTCATTCTCACTTTAAGTGGTTCAGTTGCATGGTTGTATCATTTTTTATCTACTCACTCTCATCCTTGCATGTGATTATATATGTTTATTTAGGCTCACTTCCAATTAGTTGAGTATGATGCATTTATGTTCAAGACGTGTGGATATTTTGTTTGATCTATTTGTCTAGTCTGAATTACTTGTTTGGCTATGAAAAACACGTGACGACACAATTAACAAACTAATTTAACTACTTGTTGTTATTAAATACTAATGTATGTACGTATGAACGTACGTATGTGTGTGTAGTATAGTATGTATACTCAAGTAGATGTCTCTTCCTTTGTAACATGCAATTGACAAACATGAATTTTTAAATTACATAGCACTCAACATCATACAACATGGCATATATGCCTAAGTATTGGTAAAACTATATCAATCCTCTTATATCACACAATTTTCCTTATCATGACCAAGATCGATGGGAGACCCTCGTACTAAATATATTGAACTTTACCATCAATTCCTAGACACGATCCCAAATAAATTTGCTGAAGCCGAAGGAAAGGTCCTTGACTTTTCTTAAAGCGAGAAATAAAGTATACTATGAATAATAGCTTCTCTTAACAAATCTAATGTTGGAGATTTCTTTGAGGCTCTAGTTGTGAACCGTTCCTGGAAGACTGAAACAACTGATCCACAGTTGATTCGTGGTGATGATTGGTTGGAGCCTTGATTTATAGAGATTCGTTCCAAATGAATTGTTTGTCACATAGCAAAACTCATCTAGAGACTCGTTTCATACATTGAAACTCGTCTAGATATTCGTTTCACATAGTGAAACTCATCTAGAGATTCGTTTCACATAGTGAAACTCATTAAGTTAAACATATAGTTCAACGAACAAGGAATAGTGAAACTCATTTCGCCGAGACTGATAAATTAATAGAGTATAAAAACTATATTCAAGCTTTACCTCATTCTGATCGTTAGAGAGTGATCGCGTGGTCACTGACTAAAGTTAAAAGATATAGATCTCCCCATCTTTGCAAGGTGTAGCTATGGAGCACAAATATCTCTTTTATCTGTTTCGAGTGAAATTGAACTAAGAGTCATTGATTCGATATCTAAGTTTGAGTTTCACCACTCGTTTATATACTATTGTGTGTGTTCCTTCTTCGAACCTTTTGGTATGTATTGCTCGAAAAACATTCTCCTCTTTTTGATGTTCTTGTGCAGCTACCAGCCATGAAATTTCTCACTCGAAACGGGGCTATCTGGTCTTGATTCTTCTTTTTACTTGTCTTCTCAACTAGAATCATAATGATGTGGTATTTGGTTGAAAGAGTTGAACTATGTTCAAACAAAACCACTGATAGGATCTCATGGTGCCAATGTTGGCCTTATTTACAATGGATTTGAGAGCCTATGTAGTGGGTGTTGATGCACAAATGATTGATAAATTATTTGAAAAGCAAGTCACATATCTGGCATTTTATTTTATTAATCCCTTTCTTTAAAAAATTTCTTATAGTTTTTTTCATTTTTATATTAAATGTCATTTTTAATCTTGCAACACCCTTTGCTACACATCATCTCTAGATCTAGTTTTCTAGATCCAAATTCCTTCTTAGTCTTGAAATCTAGCCCATTACTTACTTCTACTCTTTATCTTTTTGCTAATAACTATCTATCCTTCACTTTTTTTCTCTAGTCGTCATCATCCAATTGTCTATAGCAAAAGAAGGTCGCACTCTTGGAAGGTCGATGCAGCAGCTAGGGATGACAGTTTGACGACAAACATGGGGTAATGGTGCAACGACTAAAAGAGCATACATCGATGATGAAGATAACAACCTAATGTAGCGCAACATCTAGCAGAGGTGATAACGTACATCGGTGCGATGTCATTGCCATTGATGAATGCCGATCAGGGGGTGCGGTGTTCCCAGTTAGGAAACGTGTCGCGTTGCCCCTCGATGGACTACCTGAGTACCACATGCAATAGCTTAAGTATGTAAAGAAGAGTTATTCTTTGTACACAATCACTCAATCATGCACATACTCCATATGTACTGTATAGAGGCCTATAGGCCTATATAAAGTAGGGGTAGCTTAGACATTTGTTCATTCCCTTCTTTTTTCTCTTTCAATTTGTGAAAAACAAAAGAGTAAATTATATAATTTGTCATCTAAAGCTGAGAGTTTTCATATTTAATTCTCAATTATCAAATATTACGATCGTAATCCTTCATTTATGGGTATTTGTTTCACAAATTGTCTTGTGTTTTACCTTTCGTAATATTGGTGTTAAATTAACTAGACTAAAAATATAATTTCACATGGGTCTTACATCCGTCTTGGTATAACCATTGTGAAAGTTGTTGATGATATGTTACTTGTCCACTAGAGTTGTCGGCCATCACAACCATGGAGCATATTTATCGTTGCTAGTAGGAATCTAAGTCTGCAACCAAAATAATTGTTGTTGTGTTGTCTGTTAAGTCGACACCAGAATACATGGTCGAACATAGAGTAGACGTGAATTACACTTTAGATCACAATTTAACACTCCCAAGAAAGGTACCTGTAAACCATAATCAAATGACTACTAACGTAATTATGATGGACACGAAAACACTTTCAGTTCAAGTTCCAGAACCACTGATTTATATAATTATTTTAGAGGGATTGAAATCAGTATCGTGTAGGGGCGATTCGAGGTGGTTGCGATTCCCTAGCGGTTTTGGTTTTTGTTTGGGTCTAATTTTCGAACTCGTTCCAAATAATTTTTTCAAAATTTTGTAAAAAAGTTATATAATTGACTCCAAAGTCATTTTTTGGTGGTAAATTTTGGGAATAAACCTCAAATAAATTAAAAATGAGCGTTAAAAGCATAAAAAACAAAAAAATCTAAACCGGTACATTATCCGACCAGTTATGTTACCAAAAAAATTGAGAATCGAATTCTTTACTCGATTATTGTTAGAGTGTATCCCACATCGGAAGTCCAAGAGTAAAATAATCCGGTATATAAGCTCTTGAGTTAAACTAACTAATCGATTGAATTCAATCTTTTAATGTGCTTCAACCCAAGAGTCTTCTAGCCCAATCCAGTTGTCCATACCACATCCTAAATTTTATCATGGTATTGGAACATGTTTTGGCCCACCTCGTTTGTCAAGGTGTCCGTCTAGACGTTCATTCCTAGCGGCCCGTTAGTCTTTAGCCAGTGTTCCGTATGGAGTATGTACCCAACGGTCTGTGGCCCGTTTAACACGATTGCTCGTCTGGAAGTCCATACCCAGCGGTTCGTGGTCCTTAGGTGTTGGCGCTAAAAAAAAGTCAAGGGATTGTGAGTTCATTTGCAAGTGGTCAACCGGTTTTTATATGTCTTTCAAACTGGTATTGTTAAATTAAGTAGGTGGCTGCTAGAGGAAAGAGTTTACTAATATCATAGACTCCATTTCGGGAAAGCATTGATTTAAAAATCATCACAAAATAATGAAACACCGGTTAATATAATTTGAGGTTAATTACTCCGTACATTACATCCAATAACCACCGTTCACCGTTGTTCTTACTTCCTGAGTCCCTGACCAATCAACGCCTCCGCCCCCTTTCCTCCTCCCATTTCCGCCCAATTCTTCCGTTCCATAACCTTTTCCGCTCGATTCTTCAAGCCTCTGAATTTAATCTCCTCGCTTCCAATCCTGACTGGGTTTCCGGCCGATGAGATGGCCGTGAACCTCCCGGATTCCTGCTCCAGGTCCATCAACGAGACGGTGAATGGGTCCCACAAGTTCACCATCCGGGGTTACTCTCTGGCCAAGGGCATGGGCATCGGAAAGTACATATCCAGCGACACTTTCTCCGTCGGCGGATACGATTGGGCCATCTACTTTTACCCCGACGGCAAGAACGCCGAGGATTCTTCCGTCTACGTCTCCGTATTTATCGCGCTTGCCAGCGAAGGCACCGACGTCAGGGCTCTGTTTGAGCTCACGCTGATGGATCAGAGCGGGAAAGGAAGACACAAAGTTCATTCCCATTTCGATCGGGCTCTCGAGAGCGGGCCTTATACTCTGAAATACAAAGGAAGCATGTGGTATGTTTGTATGTATGTGTGCCTATGCTATGTATCCTGGTTTCCTCTTGGAATAATTTGTGACTGTGTTCACGGGCGTGCATTTAGGGTTTTGAATTTATCTTTTCACGGCACTATGTTAATTGCACATATGCTTCTTTCATGGGTTGGGGCGCATAATTGATTATTGAACTCCAACAGCTAGTTCAAAAATTTGTAGTTTTTGTTTCCGTCTGTTGTTCTGTTTCCCTCATATATGTTCAAAGTCGCAACATATACGCGTGGTTTATTTATGCCTCAAAATTCAAGCTTGTTTGCTTGATGTATACCATTTAGACTACATTGGAGTCTAGCTGATGAACTCCCGATTAAGCAGCTGTTTTTGCAGTGTAGAATTTTATTAGTTTGGTGGTGATATCCCTAGGTTCTTCTATATGTCTTCTTATCTGGCCCGGTTCTCAAGCATTTAGTCCTTGTAGATTATGCATAGCATGTGTACCTTCTAGAAGGGTAAATGCTTTTACAGCTCACGGTCCACAGGATCAAGTCCAATTAAGATGTTCATTTTCTTAACGACATTGCCTCACAAACTCCCTAGCTCATTCCCGAAAATTCATCTTGGATTTCCAAACTTCTATCTTCGGCTATATCAGGTTTTTACATCTCCATCTTGGCAAGGTTTCCTCCTACTATGTATCCCTACATACGAAGTAGTTTTTTTACTGGATTTGATCATTTTAAGTATGTCAGAAAATGACAGTCATCTCCAATTTGTTCTAGGTTCGGTAAGTATATATGAACATTCCACTGACTGCCTCTTTCTATGTATATGTGCTAGATATTTAAGGTTTTAGATTAGTCTATGATTTTGGCGCTCATCTTTTTGCTTTCTTTTCCTTAGATTGTTTGGTGTTAAGCTCAATACATGTTTTTTAATATTTATTATCTTACCAATCATTTATATTTCGTTGATCAAGTGTAGGACATACTTACACAGACTCATGGAGATTCCATCCTTTTGGGTCTTCTGGTCCTTAAATTCAAATACATTTGTTTGCATATTTTTTGGACTTAGTTGTCAAAACTCTCTTGACTACATAGATGATTCAAAAAATTTAACTGCAATGTACCCTTTCTAGTTTCTACATTGTTCATGCAAATCAGATTCATGTAGCACAAGGAAAGTAGTTAGATTCAATCTTATTATGTAGCACAATGTTTGCACTTTGCACTCAAAATTGACTCGCCTGAAAGGAAACTGAGTTCTTTAAACTTGGAAACAAACTAATATCTAGAATTATTAAAAAAACCTAGAGTTAGTAGAGATGCAAACTTAAATATATATATATTGCACAAAATCCTACCAGGAATAGGTTATATTAACAAAAGAAATTCTGCAATTCAAGATTTGAGAACAAATCCTGGTATTTGTAGTTTTATCTTACTTCTTAGCTGCAGACATAGAGTCTGTTTTGGCTTCTATACATAGAAACCAAAAGTCAGAAACCTCTCCCCCCCACCCCACCCCCCACATTATGGTCTTTTATTACTGTTTTTGTGCATAGGAATAAGGAAGGAAAGAACATTGCGATGCACTGGCAAACTTATATTCTTCCTTGAATTGCAGGGGGTACAAGAAATTTTTCAAGCGTGCAAATTTAGAAACCTCAGATTATCTTAAGGACGATTGCCTATCAATGCATTGTACAGTAGGAGTTGTCAGGACTCGGGTTGAAGGGCCAAAACAATTTAGCATTTCTGTTCCTGCCTCAGACATGGGCCAAAGTCTCAAGTACTTGCTAGATTCTGAAGTTGGTTGTGATATAGTTTTCCACATCGGAGATGAGACATTTAAGGCTCACAAGCTAATCCTTGCTGCTCGTTCTCCTGTCTTCAAAGCCCAGTTTTTTGGTCTTGTTGGGAATCCTAATACAGAGAAAGTAGAACTTGAAGATATAGAACCATCAATATTTAAGGTAATTTTATAATTTTCTGAAACAATTTATTTCTTTGTTTATTTGATAATTTTAAATTACTATCCATTATCCACAACTTAGAAGTTTCTTTGCAAGATATCAGTATCAAGTGTTTACTACTACCTCATTTTCTATTTATTTTTCCACTTTTTGAGTGTTTTAGTATTCTTTTTTATTTTTCAATTTAGCCAATTCATTGGACATTAATTTCCCCCCCCCCCCCCCCCCCAATTCCCCCCCAATAATGAGCAGCACATTTGAAAACAGGAAAAGAGAAGGTAAAGCATATTGTATAAAATGTGTGATGAGTTCATAAATAAGGGTGCATTTTTTAAAAATGCGATAAGTTGTGCTTAACTTGAAAAGTCTGCATATTCTGTACAAAAATTTCTGAGTTTCTCACACTGAGTAAAATGACTATTGGTGGGTTATTCGAAAATTTGTAGGCTATGCTTGAATTTGTTTACTCCGATCAGCTTCCTAATATACATGAAATTACCGGCTCACCATCAACATGCACTTCAACAATCATGATGCAACATTTATTGGCTGCAGCTGACCGGTTTGGTCTAGATAGATTGAAACAACTATGTGAGGCAAAACTATGCGAAGGGGTGAATGCGGATACGGTGGCAACAACTCTTTCACTAGCTGATCAACACCGATGCCTCCAGCTAAAAGCCATATGTTTGAAGTTCGCAGCTACAAACTTAGGAGGTATGTGTTATTGTAAGATGTATAGAATGAATAGCTGACTATTGATTATCTTATTTCAATAAAAATTATTGAGAAATAACCCACAAGCAAAATCTTGTTAACATGATTTACATTTAATGACCTTAGTCAAAATGATAAAACCTTGGAAGTTACCCCAGAAGTATATGGAATTTTCATGTGTTAACTAATTAGACATTTGCAATGCTGATGGTTATATCGTTCAACTATGAATAAGAATGTTTGCTTATATTTGTCTGCAACTTTCTAAAAAAAGGGTTTGTATTTAATGGTAATATAGCATGTTGATTCATCTGCATAACCTTTTTAAGAGCGGCCCACTTGTATTGTTTAGTCCATTACTCCCTCCGTCCCATAAAGATGGGTACGTTTTGACTAAAGTAGAAATTAAGGGAGGGATAATTTTGTGTTGACTTTCCAAAAATACCTTTGATGTGATGGGTTGATTATTAAGAAAAAGGTATGATGTGATAGGTAGGGTTTGAAAAAGTAAGGGGTAAAAGTGGTTTTTTAATAGAAATGGGTAAGGGATTGTGGGACGCAATTTTTTTGAAACGTGTAAATTTTTTTGGGACGGAGGGAGTATTAGTTATTACACACATGGAAGGGGAATTGCAATTTCTTTCCTTAATTCAAAAAGTGAAAAAAAATCTGTTTTTGGTACTTGGAATTAAAATTATTTTTGGAATTAAAGTTCCAGACTACTTATTCCCTTTCAATATCGTCATACACTAAACATCAGAATTCGATGCCAGCCAAAAATTTATTTCATTCTACTAAACAATAGAATTTGGAATCCTTCAATATTCATTTCCCATGCCCCATGGAATGCAAGTTCAATTCCAACAATATTCCTTTTCATATAACCAAAGGAGGCATTAAACAACAACATTACCTCAATGTCTCAAAGGCTCTCGCGCATTGTGGTGTAGGGGGGGAGGGGGTGGATGTACGCAGCATGACCACTATGTTTAAGACATAGAGCGGCTGTTTCTAGACGACCCATGATGAGCATTGAATGTTGCATTGACTAATTGCTACTTCACTATCAAAAGAAGCACATATAGTTTAAAGAGTCATTTTGCTCTATTCCATCATACTCCAAAGCCAAAAAAATAGTAAATCTTTGGCTCCATGGACCAAGAGCATATCTGGATTAAGTGAGCCGTTAAAAGTGAAAAAGGTTATCACATATCATTTGTTTCATCCATGTAAAAACAGAAATAATCAAACTCTGTTAGTACAAGATATTGGGGGATGACTTGCTTCTACTTTGCATATATACGTACGTCTCATGTCACTAAAACATTGAACTCTCTTAATCAACAGTTGTTATGCAGTCTGAAGGGTTCAAGCACATGGAGGAGAGCTGCCCGTCACTGCTGCCCGAGCTCTTGGAAGCCGTTGCAACCATTGACGAAAAGGCAAGTCTTCCCTCTTCCAAGAAGAGGAGCAGCAGCAGCATCTTTGGGGTAGACTTATTATCAGTACCCGACGGTGGTGGTGGTGGTGCTGCACCCAATTCTTTTCTTGATCATCATGATAACATCATGATGAGGTGTTTGAGGAGGAGAATGTGAAACAAACCAAAAAAAACCCAAAAAAATAAGACAGCCTTTATGATCTCTGGCTTTGCTGCTGTGTGAACACACTTTGCTATTGAGACTTTAACATGTTGTCTGTGCATGTGGTTGGTTAGGTATTGAGAATTCTGTGTGAATTGCTCCTCTGCATCCTTCTTCTTTTAGACCCTTCTTCTTTTAGACATTCTAAGTATAGCTTATGCCACTTGTTTTAATCTCTGTTCTCCCCAAACAAAACAAAACAAAAAAACCATCTTGACCAATACCGGCACAAGTCACACACGTGTTATCCGATTTCAACTTTGATGTTCCCTGGACGTGGGTGGTAGGTTGCATATGATAAGGGTGGTATCGTGCGAAAGTATAGAGAGTATATGTATACTATCTCCATTTCTAAGTAACTGTCTTTTGCAACTTCTACGTATATTAAAAGTTGAATGAATGTGGACATGCATTATGTCTACATTCATTTAATTTTTAACATACAGAGTATCTAGAAAGTCATAATGACAATTATTTAGGAACGAAGGGCGTATTCTCTCTCTCCTCTCCTCTCTCTCTCTCTCATGATATTAGCATAATGGCTTACAGGACAACCTGTCATCCGAACAAGATTACTCCACGTTGAAGCAACTTGTACATTCTTCATGACAATGCAGGCGGTGGGGCTGGTTGGAATCAATTCGGGCTGCCCGAGAAAGGGAAGTGTCTGCCCGTCTGTCGGTTTTGAAGAGTCACCGGAATGTTGCCGGACTATGCCTTGTTAGGGCGGTGTAAATGGTGTATTGATATATGAGGGTGTGGGCTGGTTACAAGCAAAGAGAATGGGATGCCATATGGTGTTTGCCTTATTGGCTGCTCAACTAAGTGTACACAGAGTACAACTAATACATTTTTGCTTATTCTTTTTTTTGGCAAATTCTTTTTTAGTCCTTGGGTCATTGAATCCATGCTCATTTTATGTACCCTCGTACATAATTCTTTTTTTATGTATTAATCCTTGTAAAAATTAGAAGTTCCAACTATGAGCACAGAAAAAATATGTAAGAATTTACATATTTTAGATATGAATTTTAGGATCAGAATAGCACAACTTTTTTTAATTAACTAATTAATTAATTAATTAATTATTACTCCTCAAATGGGCCAAGGAAACGGATCACTCTCATAAACCAAGCTTCTCAAATGGGGAGAAGAAAGATACGTAGTAGTACAATTAAAGGCCTGATAAACACAACCCCACTAACGTTGTCAAGAACAATTATTCAACAACCTATACTCGTCACAAATTAAATATAATTTTAAATCTATAAATATTACGGAGTATAAAAAATTAATATATTGAAAGTACATTTTAATTCTACCATCCTTCCCAAATTAACTTTGGGGTGGAGGGAGTAACGTATTACTCAGAATTACACGACTCTTTACAACTTTGTAGTCCCACCATTTCAAATTAAATTTTAATTTTTTTACGAAACTTTAAGACGAAAGAAATACCATAGTACTTTAGTTAAGATTTATGCAGAAGATAGAAACATAATGTGAACAATTCAATGCATTGTTTAAAAAAACAGGAAAATTAATTTGAAAACAAAAAGACACTCTGTTACGGGATTATTATTATTATCATCATCATCATCATCATCATCATCATCATCATCATCATCATCATCATCATCATCATCATCATCATTATTATTATAGGTAAGGTATTATATATGGTTAGTTAATTATTATTAGAGAATATTATTTTGTTAGGTTATTAATTAGTTTCTTATTTTATTTAGTTTCTTTTAGAGACAAGTACCACACCCGTGCGTTGCACGAGTCATATTTACGTTATTAGATTAAGATCATTTTTAAAAAATACAAATTAATATCTAATAGAATATATAGATTTTATTATTTTCAGGTACAAAGTAATTAAAAATTATTGAATTACAATATTTAACATATACACTCCTTCAGGATAATCTCTGTCATAGTTTTTGCACTTAAACTTGGAACCAAGATAACATCATTCGTTGGTATTTTCAATGTCAACCACATTACCAATTATCTAATAATATCCTTTCTACAATTAAATCTTAAATTTATGTGTATAGTTTTAAAAATATAAATAAGTCAAATCAAAATTTTAGCCACAAATTTTGTTCATATTTAATGGTTTTTTGCCATTTTCTTGCCGAACTAATAATAAAATGGAGAGCTTTATATACCACATAAAAATAAAGGAATATTATTTAAAAACATAAAAAAAATTAGAGAAGCTAATTAATTACGAAAGTGATTGAAAATGACCGTATTTATAGTATGAAAATTTTTATTCCTTTTTTCTATTTAATGGTGTCAATTTTGTTATAATTTATAATTTTTGGAACAAACCTAGCCCTGTAATAAATAGAAACTTTTTAAATATTCACGCCTCTATTTTGGGGTACACTATAATTAATGGCACCATTCACATTTATTGTTGTTGTTGTTGTTGTTGTTGTTGTTGTTGTTGTTATTATTATTATTATTACCATATAAGCATGTGCAAGTAACCGTTGTTAATTGACCAAATAGAATACAAATTACCATTTCTAAATTCAACACTTACCATATATTATCTCACACTTATATATATTTTTTATATTCTTCCAACCAAAATAAAGTATAATTATCTTCTACGTTTGTCATTATTATTACACTTATTATCATGTTTATTATTATTATTACCGTATAAGCATGTGTAAGTAATTGTTGTTAATTGACCAAATAGAAGACAAATTACCAACTTATTAAAAAAATATTTTGACTTCTTTTGGGAAATGTATCAATAAGCCTTGTCAGCCCTTTCATAATAATAAGTATAATTTTGAGACACACTATAATTAATGACGTCTAATTTTATCAGAACAAACCTAGTCCTTTAACAAATGAAAACTTTTTAGTAATGGCGTCTATTTTGCGGTATACCATAATTAATGGCACCATACACATTTATTATTGTTATTATTGTATGGTACATCAAACACACTCATCTTTATGTGATTGTTTATATTCTTAACATTTTTATTTTACCGTTTTCATTACTATTTCGACGAAAAGGTAATAATTATTTCATCCAAAAATAATATATTTCCATAAAAGGTAATAATGTAACGTAAATATGCAAACGGTTTCCGAAAAGGAAACAAAATATAAAATAATTTATTTATATAAACTTCTGTTTAGTACACAAATTTTACAGAATTGGAAGTGATATAATAAAAAAATTTATTACCATTTTTATTTTATTTTTTTATTACTATTTCAATGAAAACGTATAATAATGTATGGTACATAAAATGCACCCATCTTTGTTTAATTATTTATATTCTTACCATTTTTATTTTAGTATTTTTATTAGTATTTCGACCAAAAGGCTAGGTAATAATGTATTTCTTCCAAAAATAATATATTTCCATAAAAGGCACACCCTCCTGAAATGATCTTTCCATGATTTTTATTGGTCAAAGTTTGTAAACTTTGACCTTGATGTATGGAAAAAACACATTGTATTTCGATATAAATATAATATCAATAGTTTCCTCATGAAACGTAGTTTTGAAATATTAAATTTACATAAAATATATCTATGTATAAATGTAGATACTAATGTTCAAATTATAAATTGGAGACCACGAAAAGTCAAATGAAAAAGTCATTTCCGAACGGATGGAATATTAATATAACATAACTATATCAACGGATGGGTTCTAGAGCCACTCAAAAAGAGTGGCTACAGAAGCCACTCACTCAATTGATAGTTTCTAACCCCTCTAGCCCCCCAGTAAACCCCCACCCGGTTCCGACCCCAACTCGTCCTCCTAATCACGTCAATTGCGGGGTGCAAATTTAGTTGAGAGTCAAAAAAATTAACATCAAAGGTAAAAAATTAACATTATTTATATTTATTTTAATAATGTATATTTTAGTTTATAACCAAAATTTTCATAAAAAGTAATAAAAATTTATTTCCTCTTTAAAAGGTAAAAATGTGCCGTAAGTGAAATTAATTATCTCTATAAAGGTAATATATTACCATAAGATTGAAAGCTAAGCGTAAAATTTTTAAAAGCTATTAAAACCTTTCCATAATTAAATTGACATTATATAAAAGATATATTGGGCAATAGTGTAAAAAAGTTTCCTAAAAATAAACGTTATTTCAAAACTATTTCCATTCTTACCTTTTTTAGCTTAGTATTTTTATTGCTATTTCAACGTAATACATGTCTAACAAAAATAATATATTTATATAAAAATATTCAACCGTTTAATAATTATAAATTATTAAACACGTGAGCTTTCTATTTCAATATTATTAAACACGGAAACTTGATATATTATTAAATATTTGCTAATATAATACGTCATATGCACAATTATTATTAATCATTATACATGTAAACATTACTCCGTATTAGTTATTAAGCAGGATTATACATGGAAACGTTCCAAAGATGAATAATGGCCGTGGATCAAGATTCTGATGCTAATAGACGATTCACAACGTAGGTGCGTTTGGGCGGGAAAAATTTCCTCTGCTTTTAAGAATAGTATAGATTGGACTCTCTTAGGGTTCTAAAGTTCCATTCTATATATTGAGATGCATCTGTTTAGAATTAATCAATCAATAAGAAACCATTTCCCTAAACTCTAATATCTTCCTCTTCCTTCTCGTTCTTCTATTCCGTTCTGCAATTCTCTCTTCTCTTCCTTTTCCCCAATTCTATAGCTCGAAGGTGCTCAACCTTCCCTATCCCGATACGATATCGTATCACACTCCTCTCTAAGAGAGTAGGAGTACGAGTTAAGAAGTACTCCTTCCGTCCAAAAATAATTTTTGTTACGCATTACGATGTTTGGCTGAAATTATTTTAAAAATCATTTTACATGAGAAATGATTTAAAATTTAAAAATTAAAATTGCATAATTAAAAACTACATAAAAAGATCTATAAAATTAGATGTGACATGATCATATTATTTTATCAAATCAGCGACAAAAATAGACCAACAAAGTGATTAAAGTTTGACCTGTAAATAGTGAACATGAAGATAATTTTTTGGACGGAGGGAGTAGTACAAAATAAAAAACTCTCAATTGTCCGACCTAGACCCAAAAGGTCTGGATCTTCTAACACAAATATTAAACCCGACCCCGGTCTTGGCCTTTTGGGTACGAGTCGGATTCGATTACCAAAGTATTTTTAATGAGTTTAGATTTGAAACTATCAATTCCAATTTTTTTTGAAACAATCAATTCCAATTAATTAACATGCCTATATAGAGTCAAGAATCTTATAAACATTTACTCATTATATATAGAGGATTTGATTTAATGTTTTTGAAATTGTTTATATTTTATAAGGTCTATGTAAACACAAGGACACTCTTCTCTATGTACCTACGAGGGTGTTTGTCTCAAGTGTATTTTTTTTTGAAAAATAATTATTTTGACAACCAAATTTAAAAATATCTTATATGTGTTAGTTTCTCATTTTTTGTTTTTTTGTGACTGGAAAAAGTTGAAATTCAAATAAAAAGAAATAAATAACAACAAAAAAAGTTTACGTACCGAAATATGACCTTCATTGTTTTTATATCCAAATCAACTTTATAATTTCAAATACTGTCAATTCATAATACCAAAACATACTGTAAAATGTACGGAGTAATACATATGCTAAATTGCGGTATTTCACAGTGTCTTGTTTAGTATAAGTTTCATATTTTATTTTAAATTTTAAGTCAAATACTCCGAAACAATCCAAATTACTTTCTATCTAAACCAAAATTAATACTCCATAATTATTTTCAAATACTCTGTTTGGCATCAGCATTAAAGATCAAGACCAACATCAATTTGAAAGAGGATAATAGTGTCTAGGATCGCCCCCACACTGGGTGCCAAAGTCTATCATGGTAAAATGGAAGGAGCCTTTCCATTTTACCCTTTCCAATCATATCTCTCTTACATTTAATTTAATTAAAAAATATTAATAGGTATATATTCTCTCAGTCCAAAAATAGACTTCTTATTTCCTT
This sequence comes from Cuscuta australis, assembly GCA_003260385.1. Taxonomy (NCBI): domain Eukaryota; kingdom Viridiplantae; phylum Streptophyta; class Magnoliopsida; order Solanales; family Convolvulaceae; genus Cuscuta; species Cuscuta australis. The sequence goes on along the minus strand of NQVE01000005.1, from coordinate 738,172 downwards.
TTCAAAATGTCTCAAAAAAAGGATTTCTCTTTTCCTCTTGGCAAATTTAGTGTGGCCCAATATCTTTATCTCTTCTCTGCATTATTTTTAAACCACATAATTTCACTTTTCTTAAACTTTGGATCAAACTCAATTAAAAACCTTTTTTGAGTGGAGCTTAATGGGGTTTAATCTAACTTATACTCCATCTGTCCTAAAATTAGCTTCCCAATTTGATTTTCATGGTCAAACTTTTTAAAATTGACCGCATATTACGTAAAAAATACATTGAGTTTTCATATACATTTAGTATCAATATGTTCATTTTGAAATATAGTTTTGAAATGCACTATTCTTAAGTTATAAGTTCTCTTGATAAGATAGCGATGGTAGATGTTGTGCATTTGGCAAAGGCAAGAAGTGCCAAGAGAGTAAACTCGCTGCCACCAATCTACGATTAAACTCTAATTTATACTCCGTATCTTCTCAGTGATCCTCCGATCGGGTCTGATGATCCTCGGAAATGACACTCATCTTTTTTATTTTTTTTATTATAAAATAGCTACCACGTAGATAAGGCCCCTTGTGAGAAGTTGACCAGTCCTTATTTAACCACGTGAAGAATGCCACGAAGTGTACTCTTATATTTAAAGCACCGCGGCCCGAAGCCGTGTGGTGGTAGTTGCACCCCAATGCCTTATCCATTTTGTTCGGCTTAAAAATCTCTCGTGTTTTGTTTTTTTTATTTAAATAATACTCCCTTCGTTGGGAAAAACTCTTCCCATTTTGATTTGGGGCAAAAATAATGAAGTGTTAAATTATATTTAATTTCCAATTTTGCCCTTGATGTGATGAGTAAAAGTAGGATGTGATGGATAGATTATTAGAGGAAAAATATGATGTGATAGGTAGGGTATGAAAAAGTAAGAGTAAAAGTGATTTTTTAATAGAAAGAGGAAGTGTTTTGTTGGAAGTGGAAAAATGAAAGAGGAAATGTTTTTTGAGAAGGAGAGAGTAATACTTTTTTAATATAATTTGTAAGAAAAATATATTTAATTAGAATATAAATTCAATATAATTAGATTCCTCTAAATATATAGTTTTGATATATCAAATTTTTATATCATTTATTTATTTAGATTATGTTTAATTTGTGGTAAAAGAGAATCACTATTTGACCAAAAAAGTCAAAAAATAAAAAGTTTTTAAAATGATAGGGAGTATTTTCACTAGTCTAAAATTTAAATTACTTGGTACCGTATATTTTTTCACGCATTTTGTTGTTAGAACAAAATAATATCGTCGTTTCATCTCTTTTTTGTAGGAGTGTGTGTGTGTGTGTGTATATATATAATAGTTATGATAATTTTAGGTAGTCTCTTTGTAAATTTTAGGAGTATACTTTATTTTTACATCAACATATACGAATGAATATATATATATATATATATATATATATATATATATATATATATATATATATATATATATATATATATATATATATATATATATATATATATATATATATATTCCAGATAATTTTACAAACAATTTGAATTGAATGGTCAAAGAGCAAAATTAACCAATAATTTATGTTTTTGGTTGTCCGTTCAAAAGAGGTTTTTTATATTTTAACCCATCTTTTAGGTCACTCTTAGCCAAGAATTCAATATTAAATCAAAGAATAAAATCAATCAAAAACTTAAATTTATAGATGGATGGAAGTTGAGGGGAAGATCTTATTATATTGAAACAAACCATTAAAATAACTTTGGTCACATACATATGTAGAGACAAATTAAAAGTAGGTGGAGTGTATTTTGGGGAGCGAGCTGAGGGAGTAAAACCAAAGCTCAACTGCCATATCATGCATTTATTGTGTCAAGTCATTTTGTTTGTCGCATTATTGGGGAGTGGAGACAATTAAACTCCAAAAATGCTAGGGGTACACCCATTTTTGTACCCCTCCATCTCTACCATACAAATGCAAGAGAGGGAAAAAAATTAAAAATAAAAAAAAGGAAAGAGAGACATTGAAACAAAGAGAGAGAGAGAGAACGAAAAACAAAATGCGGAAGCAAAAAATAACCACAAGAAATTAACATAACCATACATTGGGAAAAAAATAATCATAACCATAAATGGTTAAGAATTTGAAGGGTGGGTGGGAAAACCATTTAAGCAAATTGAAATTTTCACTAAATATTACATATGTCATTTTCCAATTTAGTATTTAAACTTATTTATTCTTTTAAAAGTATTTGAATAATGTCAAGTGGCAGAAACAATATCCAGTGATGGTGAACATTTAATTTGAATAATATTTAGTGACGTTAGACATTTAATTTATTTGAATACTACATTGAGAAAGTCATTATATTTTAGTACGGAGTACTATTTAGGTAAATTCAACTTAAACAAATTTCTCTATCTCTCCATCCAACACACCATGCATAATGGTTTTAACATATATAACTATGCATCCATTCATATACTCCCTCCGTCCCTAATTTGATTACAAATTGCGGGTCACGGAATAAAATTTCTTATTTTTTGAAATTATTTTATTTACAAATTGGTATATCAATAAGATATAAAAATTACATATTAAAAAACTACGTCAAAAGTTCTACAAAACAAGAGGTGGCAAGAATATTTTATTTTATCAAATACTTAATGAAATCGCGTAAACAAACAAAAGTTATCGAAAGGAGAGAAAAAAAAATTGTAATCTATTTAGAAAATACTCCCTCCGTCCCTAAATATTTCTCACATTTCTATTACCGAGGTAAAATATCAAAGTTTTTCAATTCATTTTATTTACATATTGCTATAGAAATAAAAAATAAAAATTACATATCAAAAAACTACATGAAAATTTTTTCGAAATAAGAGGTGTCAAGAATATTTTATTTTATCAAATAACTAATGAAAATGTATAAATAAACAAAAGTTCTCGCGACTACTGAAAAAGCAAATGTGAGATATATTTAGAGAGGGAGGAAGTACTAACTAGATGGCACCAATGGAGGTGCTCTAATGTTTAAAGTTGGGTTTGTATTTTAAACCCACTCTTAAAAATGCCATTACAACAACCCTTGTGTTATGAATTAAATTTATTTAAGCACTGATGCAAAATTCTAAATTTAAGTATATATTCAAAATTAAATTATTTAAAGACTATTTAACTTTTAAGAGTATATTTATGATAATTCTGTAGAAGTATATTTATGACAGTTTTACGTAGTTTAATTTGTATATAAATATTAGGAGTATATTTTAATTTTACACCAACATATACCAAGTAGAATATATATTCCGTAAAACTTTGCAAATAATTTGAATTCTCAACGAATAGTTTTAGTTTTTAGTTGTCCATTTAAAAAAGGTTTTTATATTTTAACATACTCTGCATTATTTAGGTCACTATTCCGTATTTACCAAGGAGTTAAAAGTTAAAACAACTTTGTTCACATATGTACAGACAAAAGTGGAGTCTATTCGGGGAGTAAAACCAAAGCTCTATATATCATGCATTTATTATTATGTGAAGTGCTTTTGCTTGTCTCATTGTAGACAATAATGAAAGTATGAAACATATATTAAATCAATTAAAATTATTTGAGGATTGATGCAAAATTTTAAAATTAAGTTTATATATTTAAAACTGCATAAAAAACTATTTAAAGGAAAAAGTAACATGATAATATTATTTTAACAAATGATTAACAAAAACAAGTTACTTATTAAGAATTAAAAACAAAGTTCAACATGTGAATATCATATAGTAGATAATTAGTATTATAGAAATCACCCTAAATAGGACTAAAATATAGAGAAAAGTACCAAAATAGAACTTTGCACTGTGGTAATGTGATTTTGCACTGTGGTAATGTGGCAGTGTAGATGTGCACATTACTATACTTTTTTGGTAATGTATATGACCATGTTTGTTAATGTAAGTCCTATTTCGGAAATAAAAACATGGAAGTCTTATTTTGGTATATTTTTAATATTTTAGTCTTACTTTGGTCTTTCTCCCTAATTATTATTATTATGGTAATGTTTATTTATTAGTCAAGTACATACTAGTATTGGGTTGGTTTTTATTTGTCTTAGGATTACTTTGGATTTGATTGAAATGAATCCTTTGTCCAAAATACTTAATCAAAATATTGTGTGTGTATGTATGAGGGGCCGCACATGTGGTTGAAATATAATGAATCTTTCCAATTCCTGAGTATATGTCCAGTTTTAACATTTTTATTCAAAAAATTAATAAACTTTGATCATTAATTAAATGATATTTAAACTAGATATTAATAAGAGAGTATTATTTAGATTTTGCTTATAAAATATGTTAAAAATACTATTTAATCAAATTAATATATTATGTACTCCCTCCGTCCTATAAGGTTCTTCCCAGTTATGTTTACGAAGTTTGACCGACTTTATTTTTAATTCAATTTATTTAATTGTAGGTGTAAAATAAAAAAATAAAATTTATACATTTAAAAACTACATCAAAAGTTTTACAAAACAAGTGGTTTGGGAAAGGAGTGCGAGTGGAGGGAGAAAACTTAATTGAGGAGATATAGTAGCGTAAATTTACAATTTTGTCCATGTTTTTAATGGAAATGTTAACAAAAGACCATTCGTGGAAAACAATATAATAATTGAGGACTAAATTATTGATATTAGATATGTATGGACTAAATATGTAAAATGAACTATGAATGTGTATCTTTTATGAAATTTACTAAAAAAAAAAGAGAAATAGTGTCATTTAAACAGCAAAATTTTGTACCCAAAAAAGAGAAAACATATATAACGAGTGAGATGTGGAGGGACGGGATCAGAGAATGAAAGTTTTCTAAAAAAAAAAATATCAAAGCCAGGTTTCGATCCTGGGGCCTGTGGGTTATGGGCCCACCACGCTTCCGCTGCGCCACTTTGATTTGCTTGTCCAATTCGGCATTACATTTATATTATATGCGTATCGTTTCTCCGCCAAAAAAATGGGATCAATTTTGACTGGTCTAGTCCACAATCCAAACTACGGATATTTATTTTCCCAATTTCCAAATTTTTTGTAATATTTTTTACTTTACAAATTAAAGAGTCAAAATCTTTATAATATGTCTTCATCCCCTTCCTATTTCATTATCTTATTACACAACAATGAGTCAATAATCATATTTCTCTCAGATGTTGTATTATTATAATTTACAAGTAATAAAAACTGCATTTTGATTTTTATGTAACTTTATATTTGAGTCGATTTATTACAATCCTTTGCACTTGCAAACTTATAAAAAATAATGTAATGTATAATGGATTGTATATAGTAATATCAATTTGTATTTTTAAGACAAGTAAAACTTTTCTTTTTACACTAATGAAATTATTTTATTATCTTTCACTTAATTAGTGACCAAAAAAAAGACAACCGATTTAGTCCTACACATTAATTAAAGGACCAAATGAGACTGCCGGCCTTGAATTGAACCGCTCTCAAAAGGATCCTTCGGCTCATCACTACGAGACTATTTTTCATTGGAGGTCTTTTTTCACTGATTTTTAAAGCAAATAAAAGCCATCCATTCATAGTACAAATATTAAAAATCACCACATTGTATATTTTACCATTGCCAAATTATGCAGTAACTCAAATTTTGACTGCCCAAAGGGTAAATCTGCAGAAACAAATTAGAGCAAATGACAGATAATGAATGGGTCGCCATTGTTGTACTGTTTTTTTACAAGGTATCATCGCCATTTTCATCTTTGACCATATCTTTCACTCCATCAAAAATCTCATAATCGCCAAAACCTGCACATACCGTATGAATTTTTCGTTTGAGTATATAGTCTCACATCGAACACTAATGCTAAAAAATTTATTTTTTTCCCCCATTTTTTCAGCTAAACTATTAAAATTAAGTACACAATTTACCTGCACCCAATGCTTCAAAGTCATCTTCAACTTGAGGTGACAAGAGCACGGCATTAGACGAAGGTGGGTCCACAACCATCCAGTCCGAGCTTGCTGGTTCGTACAAGCATGGCTCCCTCTCCGAAACCCAATCCTTAATGAAGGGTAAGTTTTCGTATGAAATGGGGTCCACGGAGCCATCCTCTCTGCTCTTATTGCCATGGTGTTCCCTATAAATGGAAAGTTGTAGTAGAGAGAAATTATGTTATTCTCCTGCCAAATCTCTGTTCTTATTGCTATGATGTATTTTTTTTGTACCTCAAGTGTAAATTGGACTGTAAAAAGACAATGTCCTTGAGCCTTTGATGCTCTATGGAGTTACTGGTTTCATGCATCTGCTCCAAATGAGATAGCTTTGGCTTGGCATGGCTCATCAAACTACATGTTTGGCTTAAGATGCGAATAGCCAAACGTGATAAATTTGGACACCCCCCGCCGTATGTTGACCACCACTCACCTACAATGATTCAACAAAAATATCACATAAATGCCCTTTTGTGCAGCAAACTCTGCAATGAAATAGTCTATCTACTTCCAAGTAGGGGTAGAGTCTGCATACGCTCGCCCACCGGGCCCTACTTTTGTGGGATTTTATTGGGTTGTTTGTTGTTGCTTTTGTACTAAGAGCAATACAAATTTCACATGCATTTTGATCATATGACAAAAGAGCTTCACATTAAAATAACAATATGACGAAAAGGTAGGAAATTTTCAGTAAAAGGAAGCTCACCAGGAAATAGAGTGTCTCTAGCACGGACAGCCATCTTGCGCCCAAAATCCCCAGCAGCATTCTGGTAAGAGGAAGTCTCCTTAACAATCCTGTCTTGAATGTTCGGGTCGGGAACCAATCTCTCTATGCAATCATACACCAAGGACCTCAAATAAAGGTGAACGTCTTCCACGGTGGCGTAAAAGTACCTCGGGTTGAGGTAAAACCCCGCGGCATGAAGTGGGTGCCGCTGCAGCGGGGCCCACCTGTGGTCTATAATGTTCCAATACACCAAGTAGTCGTTCTTGTGAGCGAGTTCTTTCTTGATTGCTTCTTTTGCCCGGTAGAGACCCGCATAAACATATCCCATTGCAGGGCGTTTCTTGCTCCCGACTATCCTTAAAAGTCTCAAGAGTGGGCCCGTGAGGCGGGTTATCAACGTGCAGCTGGACCAAAACGACTCGCTGCCAATCAAATCCAGGACCGAAAACCCCTCAGGCTTCTTTGAATGAGGACTCTCCATCCACTCCACAGAAGTAACCATTGATTGCAAATGTTGTCTGATGTTTAACATTTTATTTAATGTCAAGAAATCGGTTGATGAACGCGTCGCGCCCAAGTCAACCATGTCAACTCCAAAAGTATGCTGTCTCATCAAATTCAAGATGTTGTTATTGTTATAGATAAACCTAGATATAGTTTTAGCTTGCCCTAGAGTTTCGTTTACCCATCCGAGACTTGTGATATCATCGAGCATCGCATCGATGCATTGGGAAGCACATGGGGCCAAGAAAACTGTGGGGTAAGTGTCGCTCACCCTTTGCCCTGCTTCTATGTACCGTTCTTCGTTGCTTGTAATAATTTGCAAGACATTTCTGACCCCTACTTCCTCCACCACGTCTCTAAGCAATCCGTATAAGGTTTCAGTAGAATGTACCATTTCAGAAGTGTCTACTGACCTCAAGAACATCGTCCCCTCTAGACAATGCACCGAGAAGTTTATGACGGATTTGCCCCTCTCAGTTGTCGACTCTTCGACCAAAACCGAACACCCGGTTCGCGTCCATGTGTGGGAGCATCTGCTGATTTCGTTCCTCACTTCTTGGATTGAGTTCTTCAAGATCCAAGATCTTAGTTCGTGGTAAGTGGGACCCATTATCCCGGATTCTTGAGAAGCGATCGCGTCAATCATAGGCTGGAAATAAGGAGACTTCACGGCTTCAAAGGGTATCCCCGCATCAAGTAAAAACCTCGCAATCACCATATGAACTTGGTCATTAGCCCTAGTGATGCCGCCATTCACAACCTCTTTACTAGTTATCGCCTTCCTAATCCTCCCCTTCTTCTTCCTCCCTGTAACTTGGTTGCTTGTTCCCTCTCCCTCGTCTTGGCACCCAAACGCGCCAAAACTTTGCTCAAGCGAATCCACCACAGGAAGCAACTCGACACCGGGGCTCAATTCACTTAAAGGCTCAATATTGCCGGTAAGGACAATTTGGGTATCGAGTTTTTGCTTCTTCCTTCTCTTCAATGCAGCCCCATTTAAGCTCTCTTGCATTAAAATCCGAACCTCGGGCTGAACTCTCATACAAGTAGAGGCATTTCCCTTCTGCCCAGCAAGGTGTTCCTTAATCCTATGAATCCCACCACCCTTAAACACCTTCCCACAATATACACACTTTAGTTGAACCCTATCCCCATTTTTATACATTTGACAATGCTTCCATGCTGGGTCATGTTTTTGTGAAGTTACAGGTATGGGTTCCAAATTCGAAGCCATAATTACATCAGATTCCCAAGAATATCTTCTCTTTAAATTATAAAAAACCCAATCTTTCCTAAACAAAACAAAAACATTCTAGGGTTTCATACATATCAGCCCAATCTTTCAATTCAAGATCCCACAAATGGAGAGCTCAGCAGAGGTTTCATTCAAGAAAACCCAGAATTTCTGGAGGGAGAATATGGCATAAAGAATCCAGCTTTAAAAAGAGGGGGTTCAAGAAAGGAACTTACCGGGTCGGGTTCAGTCGGGAACTGGCATAAACGGAGATTGGGGCGACCGAGTTAAGGGCGGAGGATTTGGGTTATGTGAGGATTGGCTGAATCGACGGAAGACCGGACAGGCGGGTTAAGATGGGGATAAGGTCGGTCCGGTTAGACCCGACGATCCGGTCCGATTTGGGTGAATAATAATGACGAATAATTGTCCGGTTTAGTGAATGGATGGAACCGGCAGTCCCGGTAAGGCGGTTTTCTTTTTAAGCCGGACGACTATGGGCCTCTTTTTTTCTCGGCGGTAAACACCTAAACTTCCGTCTGGACCGGAAATTGTGTGGATTTTTTTGGTTCTTTTTTTTATCAAGGTTTTTTTAAAAAAAAAAAACTTGTGGAATGTTTATTAAATACTCCGTAGAAATATTCTGATTCATACGGAGTATATTAAAAAAACAGAAGGTAAAACTTGTAAAATTTATTTATGTATGAACAAAAAAAGAAAGTGTAAATTCTGTTTTTAATAACAAGGTGTAAATCTAATTCAATGATAAAATGTTCACATTTCTTTAAATTTACAAAAAAGAAAAATCAAATAAGAACTTAATTTGAGAAAAAAGTATTTTTGTAGAAAATTAATCTTCATCCTAGAAAGTTCTTTACATTGTTTTTATTTATCCTGAAAAAAAGCTTCATTTTTCTTTTAAAGAAATGTTTATATGGCTTATATCATTTCTCTTTTACATAACTTTCAACCAGTCAATTACGTAGTACTGCATGTCTTAAAATTACTTTAAAATTCAAAATAAAATATTATAGTAATAGCTTTAGTATATATATTTCCATGTTTTATTATTTTTAATGCAAATTTCAGTATATATTTAAACAATACTGGATCACAAATATTTAATTTTTAACCCGAACCTGACCTGACCGATTGATTTATCAGCTCTAAAAGGATATATACTTTTTTGAGCGCAGTTTTGACCACTAGTAAGAATAATTGAATGAGGAACTAGATGTGCTTATTGAAGTAGTGTGCTTATTATCAGTTGAAAACCAAACTTTTTATTAGTTATTGAGGATTTTAAGCATATGATGAACCTGAATTTGTCGGATCTAACACCCTTACGAAAAGATCAAATCTCAAGCACCAAATACGAAGGATTTGCCTCAAAGAAACTCACTCCTCAAAAATCATGCTTGCCGCGTCTACCATCACCTTATATCTAAAGTGAGAAATCCATGTTACACTCAAGCATGCCACAGAGTGGACAATGGCATTGGTCCTCAAACCGTTGAACTAGGCTGTCTCTTAAGGCAAAACTATCGTGTGCATTCTACGTTTCCGAAACAAAAAACCCCCAAATAACCAAAGCTTGCTTTAAACGTACACAAACCAAACCAATTTTCAGCTTCGCATGCATTTACACTATCAAACGCGGTGGCTATGGATAGTGTAAATGAAGGCTAAGAATGGCAGACTATATCTTAGGCGCATAACATAAAATAACACTTCCATTCCTTTCCCATTCTAAAAATAAACTCCCAACCACTGCCCAAGGCACACAATGGTAAGCACTTCACACCTAAGACCACAACAAATAAGCACTTCACCTATTTGCAGCATTAAAACAACGAAACCATGTTTTCAAGGCAAGTCCCAAGTAGATTTTGGAGACATATAAGTGTATAAAATCTACCTTCCCATCCTCACAAGGTTTTGGGATGAGAAATAAATGGTGCCAAAGTATATTAATATTTTCGCGCAGATTTGAGCCAAATAGTCCTTGTTTGAGAGGGTGTTGAGACTTGTGCATCGTTTGGATATTCCAACGCGATATAATTGAAGGATCAAAAGAAAGTTATAACAGATTTTATAGCACGCGAAGAGTGAACATTCCATTATAAATAAACAAATAAAAACAGAGGGAGAATTCTTACAATTCCGTACAACAGTAAACTCAGCTATTCCTAGAAACCACTGGCTCTGCACATGGCAACATTTTACAGTCACAGGCTAACTTTCTTTTTTTTACCCTTCTCTGTACACTCTTCAAACTTGCACAGTAAACTTCATAGTATACTTCTCTCTCCACACAATGGCATCAGTAAAAACGTTTTACCATGGGAGCCTTAACCTGATTCTCTAGATAAAGTAATATACTCAAACTACCAAATTTACATGTTTGTAAGTACAACCAGTAGAAGCTTTTATTTCTGTAGTTCGCTTAGCCACCTTATCTTACGAGACAAATGGCTAAAGCTGGACACAGTAAAAAAAAGGAAGAGAGGAGAGTCACACTAGCCTCAGTTAACTGTACAGATTCCTTTTGACCTTTTTATATGCCGCCTATGCAGAATACGAAGACAGAATACCGATCCTCCTCTCTGCAATATAGATTGAACATATGGTTGAGCCATGAGGGTGATACATATATAATTTATATAAAAAAAATCATTTTGCATTTGAAAAAGAAAGCAGCTAAACAAGCAATGGTAACATGTGGGGACAGTTCATTTGGGCCCCAGTTTCCTTAAAATTGTTTCACTGTTTTTTATTCATTTCTTTTCCAATATGTGCATGTTGATTTTATAATATCAATTTTGTAATGGAGTATCAGTGTATGACTTTGGTAACTATCTTTGTGAGACAACCTCCCTGCAATTTATAATTAGGGGTAAAGGTTTGAGTACAACAACCCAACTCAACTCATTACTGTCTCATGCTATTTTTGAAGAGTGAAAATACCCTACAATGATGAATGTTTTGGAATTTCATTTTATTGTTCTTTTGTGAGAGGAAGGGCACCCAACGTAGAACTTTGCTACTGAGAGCCTGTTCTTTAGGGCTGGAACAAAATAGTTGGACATTGGAAGAAACTGAAAGAAAATGGAAAAATGGAAGAAACTGGAAACTGGGAAAACTGGAAAAAAAACTTCAAAAATTCATTTAAGTGTATTTTACATAGTATTCTTATTATAATTGTTGTTGTTGTTCTTATTAGTGTTGCAAGAATTTAGTGTTGACTACTTTAAGACAATTAATCAAAACACTAAAGATCTTTAAGAAATTCAAAATGTAGGTGATTATAAGAGGGATACGCAAAGTACCTCCGGCTGCAACAAGTTTCTCCACACGGGCAACAATATGCTTCCCGTAAGTGTATTTCTTCAAGGCGTTCAAGTGGTCTTTTACTCGGTTTAGGATGAGTTCAAGTTGCTGGTCATCACAAGTCTCCAGCACTTTCTGTACAACATAGTTTGCAAATTGGTCTTTCATCATAATCTGTGCAAAAGATCATCATGAAATTAGTACACACTACACACAAACAAAATGTATAAAAAAGTAATGGAAACAAGCCTTGAATGTGAAACTTTAAATGATAATTTAAATATAGGTTTATAATTTTACTCTTTCCTAAGATTGCCTACTTACTACTGCAGCAAACATCGTGAATGAACCATATCACCATATATGTTCATATTTAATTATCTACATTGTATCTATTTTCCTTGTTCCTTTTAGTTGTCCGATTACAAAATCCATATGCATTAACTTTTTCCCGAATTCACCCTTATACTTTTCAATTTACTCTTTCCCAAAAACATAGATGGAAGCAGCTTTTGACGAAAGCATTAAAGTTTTGATTAATTTATTATCCCACTACATTTTGTAAAACCACGTGATCTGATTAACACTGACAAATGAATTAAAATGAAGGGAGCCAAGTGGAAGTCTGAATTCAGGTATATTTATTTTGTTTATGTAGTAAAGCAATCATATACAAAAAAGGACTGATTATTCCAAGTAAAGCATTGCGTATTTAAATATAAAAAAATGATCATTAAGCGCGAATGCCAGAAATCCACAAACCTGAAGAGGTTCGTTTTCATCAGGAGACCCCAGCATCTCATTTACCAAGGTCTGGCGCTCCTCAGGAGTACCAAAAGTTAGGCATTTTTCCACAACATTAGAGGCAAATTTCTGCTGGCTCATCTGAACTATTTTTCCCTTCAGCGTATTTATTATAGAGGAACGCTCATCTGGCTTTCCATGCTCCAATACATGCTGTAGTACAACAAGGCGCGCTCTGTTAGAAGGTTTCATTACTCATTCAAATATGGATAAAAGGGGCACATCCTGATTCCCTTCCATGTTTAAAACCCATTAGAGACAACATTTAGGAAAAACTCATTCAGCTAAAAAAGAAACCAGAACAGCTTTAGTCAATCTCCAAGGAATCCTCAGTTATGCATCATTAAGTGAACAGAGCCCAAATATGGAAGAGATGGAATGCTAAGTACAGACTCATTTCATTAAATATTACTTGAAGATAGTGGTTAGGTTAATATAAAATAAGATTGAAATGATACCCAGCACAGCAAGACTCTTCAAAATAAAGTGCAAACCTGAACAACATAATTCCCATATTGATCTTGAGCCAACATACTAACAGATTGCAAAACCTCACGCATTACAATGTTTTGCGTTTCAGGACGGTGGCAATGCTCAAGAACTCTCTGTTTTGAAAAGGAACAGGATTTAGATTTAAAGAACTCATTTTCCATCGGACCATAGTAACTATCAATAATTAGATACAATGAACCAATAATAGGCAGATGGAGTAAATTAATTTTCTGGACCTGTATAACCCTACACCCATAAGGATGGGTGGATAATGTCACTACTTGGTCATAGAAGGTAGTAACAATAAACTGAATGTTATCCTCAGGAACACATTCTATACACTTCTGGATAACATGATTTCCATTCTGATCACGTACACAGCGCATAATGTGTCCATCAAGCTCTGAAACCATTTTTGTCTTTTGGTCCAACTCAACAACCTCTATTGCCTGAAATATTCACAAGGCAACATCTCAAGCCAACTAGCCAAGACCTACAGCAATATTTCTTCGGACTAACTGAGATAACAGTTCATTATTTCAGAAAGCATGTGACTAATAGCTAAGACCAGCATGGCAGCATCCTATCAAATCAAACTTAATAGAGGTCAATGTAGACACAGCCAGAGATCATACAACATTTTCTACAAATGGGTATGGTAAAAACACTATGCGTCTTCTTAAAAATTATAACCCTTTTTTCAGGCCTAACGCAAAAGCACGTTTGGGAGTTTTTTAAGCATAAAGAACATCAACATAGAAATACAAACTATTATAGAATTCACTTGCTATCTGAAGTTGAAAACGTTTCTAAAGCAATTCAGATTATAGAAAATGATGCACTTAATGATCATGTCGCCTGGTAGGACCAAGCAGGAATTTGAAAATAATAGAAATAAGAAAAATGTTTTGCAAGTCTTGAAATCATACAAGATACAGACAACGAAACAAGCTATAAAATATACAAAAAGTTAGGGCACATGTAATGAAGACTTGGTAGGAATGAAGATACCTTTTGGATAACGCGGCAGCCATACATTTGAAGACTAAGGTTGAGAACATGGCCTGTGAGCTTGTCAGCCAGTTCTCTTATCTGAGCAGCACTTCCATGCTCAAAGAACTAATAGAGATAAAAGAACAAAGAATATGTGAGCAGAGGTTATGCTACAGATAACAAAATCATGCATGTATGACAAACAAAGACCTACCTTCTGGATCACATAATTTCCGAACACATCAGTCATTAGGATAAGAGCATGTGGCAAAATTTCATGGAAGACCATGTTTTTCTCCTCAACAGTAGCAGTCTCAAGCTTTTGCTGAATGAACCGGCTTCCATATTGATCAGCACTGTCATAATTTGGAATAAATAACTTAGATACTCTATTTTTTTGATGAAGTAAAAGAGAAAAACACTGAGCATGAATCTATACCTAAACTCAACAACATGACCATCAATCTCCAGTAACTCAAAGCATTTAGTTTTACTGCTCTTGAACTCGTCTAATAATGAGGATGCATAACTCTGCCCCAGGTAAGAAGCTGAATCAGAGTGCCAGGCCCCCATAACGCCAGCACCTAAGTTCTGCATGCCTGATCCAAAATGAACATTTCTTCCACCATACCTTACCGGACTACCTGGTCCAAAAGGAGAATTTGGAAGAATAGAACCTGCCAAAGGGCTTCCAGGGTACGACATACCAACACTAAGTGTTGGATTTCCATAGTAGGCGTGATTTAGGGCACAGGTTTTGTTAAAGCTTGAAAAGTCATACTGTGGTTTTTGTGAAGCAAGTGATCCCAAGTGAGCTTTCTGAATTTCGAGAAACCCCATGTAAGAATTGCGCAGAGATTCCCTGTTAATAGTTGGATTGTTAAAAGCTGTTAGGCCACCATCAGAAAGCTCAGTCGATTGCAAGTACTGAAGATAATGTGGATCCGTCATGGGATTTTGCATAGAAATCCCTGAGTTGGAATTCCTAAGTCTATAGAGATTTTGCATTTCTGAAGCTGCTAATAAATTAGGTCCCAAACTCAAGCTACCTCCCATTGATAGTGAGTCAACTCTAGATGCACTCCTCGCTGTTCCAGCAACACCATCATCAGATAAATAAGGCAAATGATCACTGTCAAACTGGTTTTCCAACATAGATGTTGATGAAGGATTCAAGCCATAACTCCCCATCCCATATCCAAAAGGCATTGAGTTTGGACTTTCAACCTGTGGATGCTGAGTTGGCGAGCTTCCAGGACTATTACCAAGAGTTTGTGTATAGGAGCCTATCAAGTGTGAACCAGCGGATAAAGCACCAGGCTTACTCAAGAGAGAGTGTTGCCTAATATGATTATTTCCATTCTGCATGTGCAAGTTCTGCTGTTTATGAGTTTCATGATGGATTCGATGCTTTAAATTCCTTAGAGGCTTTAGGTGGTCTTCTTCATGAACTATATTATTATCAGACAGGCCCATGCCAGACAAGGCAGCAACTAAATCTGCAGGCTCATCCATACCATCTGAAGCATCAACAGCAGCACATGAATTTATGACATTTAGCTTTTCGGGTGAACCTTTTGTCCCAGACCCAACCGGCAGAAGCCGTGGGCTGGGAGCTCTAGCAATAAGTTGAGGGTCTGGGGTAGTACTTCTTGAGAGTGAAGAGCCTCCAGCAGAAGCATAAGCATGAGAGCAAGATGAGCCAATGTTTTGCAATGCATCGAAAGATGGCAGTTCATGTTGGAGATCAGTAAACTGAGGGTCAGAAGACTCACTGAAATCATTGAGTGCACAGCTGGCAGGTCGAGATGGATGTCTTGAAGTAGACTTTCTGTAACTTATGTCATCCTACATAAGTTTTAAAAACATTAACACAATAGAACCAGAAAGAAATCACACAAGATGTATGGCAATATACAGGTACAATGGGTAAGATTGGAATACTTTTCCTAGAAAACTGTATTTCATAAGAACAATAAAGCAACATAAAGATATTGAAAGATCTTAGCGCCCAGCCTCAAAAATAATTTAATCACATTAGAGTTCAAAGCAACATGAGTAATAAACCTGAACTAGCAAAAAAAATCAGAACTAACTTAAAGGGTAAAGACTAATATGCAAATGCTAACAACTCTAACGCTCACAACCATTCAACCAAAAGCATGACTATCATTTTAGAAAACTCTCATGTCCCTTCACCTGAATCATTTCAGCTATGCTCTTCTGCCTGTTTCCCGAACCTAATCCGGGCAATCCAATCAATCCATTTGAACCCCAGTCCTTGGGGGATTCAGTTCCATTTTCTTCAGTTTTTCCACTGAACCCCATCTGCGCAGAAAACAAAGACTTCTCTCGGGCTGCGACACCGCCCCCCATGCTTACCCTACGCCTGTCTCCAATCCCACCTAGTGATAGCTGACT